>JAVGWX010000001.1:174517124-175724624 GCA_036924085.1 Ariolimax columbianus
GTGTCCAGAAACTTCACTGTTTGTCTCCACTTCCTGTCTCCAGGTGTGCCTTGGTTTGCCCCAATGCCTCTTTCCCACTGGGTTCCAGAACAAAGACTGCCCTATTTTTTCAGGACTGCTATACTCTCTGCCTCTGTGTACTATCTGCCAACATTTCTACTACAATAATCTCTATTCTTGAATTTACTTTTGATTTATATATACGTTTGCTGTAAGCTCATCACTTTTTGTGCTAATTATATTGTTTTATATTCTCTATATTAACATCCAATAAACGTTCAATGTTGTGTTTGTATTGTTCTTTTGTTCCACTAGCTTGATCCCTTTCAGCTGTATATCTAGACTGTGTATTATTCACAATTTTCTTTTGATGTTAAAAGACAAACTAGCAAACCCCATCCTGATCTCATCTCCTCTTCCTATACTTTGCACGTAGTTCTATCCAGATTTGATTTATCTACTTGTTCCTGGTATAGATCAACTGATGTGATTTGTGGGGGGTTGGTGATATGAGGCAGATCACGGCTAGGAAAATGGGGAGATCCTTTAATTATAAGTCTGCTGTTGTTTCTACCATATTTTACAGTTTACAGTTTGACTGATAGACAGATCTGCTTCATGTGTATTGTTAGTCTTTTGTGCCAAGCACAAGAATTAATCAAGAATTGCATGCACTGTAATTAATAACAACATCACAACTGAAATGGTGGATAATTAATAACAACATCACAACTGAAATGGTGGATAATTAATAACCACATCACAACTGAAATGATGGACAATTAATAACAACATCACAACTGAAATGGTGGATAATTAATAACAACATCACAACTGAAATGGTGGATAATTAATAACAACATCACAACTGAAATGGTGGATAATTAATAACAACATCACAACTGAAATGGTGGATAATTAATAACAACATCACAACTGAAATGATGGATAATTAATAACAACATCACAACTGAAATGGTGGATAATTAATAACAACATCACAACTGAAATGATGGACAATTAATAACAACATCACAACTGAAATGGTGGATAATTAATAACAACATCACAACTGAAATGGTGGATAATTAATAACAACATCACAACTGAAATGGTGGATAATTAATAACAACATCACAACTGAAATGATGGATAATTAATAACAACATCACAACTGAAATGGTGGATAATTAATAACAACATCACAACTGAAATGATGGATAATTAATAACAACATCACAACTGAAATGGTGGATAATTAATAACAACATCACAACTGAAATGGTGGATAATTAATAACAACATCACAACTGAAATGATGGATAATTAATAAAAACATCCCAACTGAAATGATGGATAATTAATAAAAACATCCCAACTGAAATGATGGATAATTAATAACGTCACAACTGAAATGATGGATAATTTTCAACACAAGAACACATAAATGTGACAATTTACTACCAATAAAGGGATTTGAACTGGAAATAAAAGCTACTACCAGAGTCTTTTTGCCTCCAATTAGGTCAGCACTTTCAGCATAGATGAAAGCCCTTTGTAACCTCCGGCCTATATGGTACATGACATTGAACTGGAACCATGAGCAGATGTCAGCAACATTAGGTAATGTCTCATCTGGTGGCAATCCTAGTTTATCAACAACACACATTGTTACAACTTCTGTCAGTGTGGATTATTAGTGTTGTGCACATCAATAAATATTGTTGCAAATATCGAGGGCAAACTATATTTTTATATCACAGTTCAGTATTATCACTTGATCCTTTACAATCCAAATTGTTAGAGAGACTGTTAGAGTCAGGGACTAGCAAACCAGAACTGCAAAGACCCTTCTACATCTACACGTGGTGATCTTGGATAACAGGCTGCAACAGAGCAGGCTGGCTAAGGGGAAGATATTGAAGAAGGAAGGCTAACCCGGTACTCAAGAAATGCGTACTGCCGAAGACGGATGTGTCGGACTGAAAGATGCAAATATTGCTGTCAAGCTGTAAATTAGGGATACAATGCACTCCGTTCTTCGGACTACATCCTGTCACTTGAAAAGCCTTCGGCCACTTAACCACGCCGTCTTCAATTTATTCTATTTAAAAAATATATAAACTATTTGACATACAGAATTGCTTAGAAGTTAGAACAAAAATATGATAAATTAGGCCGAACTGTCAAGGGTTAAATCAATATATTATTAATACTGATACTAATACAGATTACCTTAACAAACAGCATGATTGATTGCTGACACTAACATTATCATTACAAATTATAATTACAGTAAAATTATATCTTAAATATCACATTCTGGTTTACATCAATACTGTATTAACATTATTGATTACAGCGAGCAGACAAAAGTAGAGCGCATCCATCAAAATTAAAAATAAATTATTTACATTGCCTTGTCTTCCATTCAGCAGAACTGAAATTGTCATGTCTGTCTTGTGTAGAACTAACACTGGATGCAGCAGAAAATTCATGTCAGTTTTCTCCAAGTTTAGGCATAAACAAGAAATCCACTTTAAGTAATAGGACAACAACAATGTACTCACAAAGCCTTGTGATGGAACTAAGAATAACAATATGAAAGGGAAGGAGTAAGCACATAAACAAAAGTGAAGCTCCACATAGAGAGAACAGAACAAACAGATGCAAGAAAGACATAAACTGAATAGACTGGCTTGCAAAAGGCAGGCACGAACAGAAGAAATTTGTCAGTATGATATGCTTCATAAAGTGATCACTAGAAAGGAGAAAGGGAAAAATATGCATTTTATAATTAGAACAGCACACCCTGCTGAAGACGGATGTGTTGGACCAAAAGGTGCAAATATCACAGTCAAACTGTAAACTAGTGACACAACGCAAATTCGTTCTCCGAACTACATCCTGCCACTTGCAAAGCCCTGTTCAGGGCTTGGTAGCGGGAGATTGAGAACGAATGTAGCAGAAGAAGAAAAACTGCACATAAAATTAAACATTTTTGGTTAATTTTGCTAATAAAGATTAAACATAACAAGCCACTCTTAAGTGGTGTGTGTAAAAATAGGCACTGAAAAGGAGTCACCTGAAGTGGCTTGGGTAGTCTAAGAGTTAATTAGGAAATGAGTGAAAATGTATAGTTAAATCTTCTTCTTTGATGCTCATCCTGAAAAGGATGTTGTGTTGTAGTTTACAGCAAGGCTGCGATATCTGCGCCTTTTGGTCAGAAACATCAGATTTCAGCTGACTTTTTTGGGTACTGAGGTTGCCTTCCCACTGTGATCCCTATTCTACACTAGTGCAAAGCAGCCTGTTTCCAGGGCCGCCCTTTAAAGGAGGAATAGGGTCTTGGTCAGCTCTGGTTGCTAACCTTGATGCAAGTAGCCAGGTGTGAGTCACTGGCTGTTGGCTGCTCATTCTCTGTGCCGCATCTTCTGACCCTATATTTAAATGATTCCCCATATCTGGCCAACATATTAAGGCACAGGTTTTCGGACAGCACATCCCCACAGAGCCTACATGTCCACTTGGCACAGGGTATACATTATTACAGTAATAAATCTGAAATTGCCAAGAAATGTATAAATGCTATTTCTATTGAATGAGGTTTGCTATTAGTCTTCTATAATTTGTCCATGGAATTTTCAGATTTGAAATGCCTGAACTCAAATGTGGACATTGTACAAATGACTACACACTCATCTTCCCATATGCATTACTTTAACCGAATAGTCACTATTAACATACGTCTATTGATATATAAAGTTTTAAAAATTGCTTGCAAGTTTAAATAATTTTCTATTTTTATCAATACAAAACATTTTTTACAATAATCCCCCAAAATTAAGTGTTTATTGCCTTGTATTCTCCTTTAAAAATAGAACACTTTGTTATACATGTGATCAGTCAATTAAAATCAAATTGATGTTGTCAAATGTTGGAAACAATTAAATGTTGCTATAGTTAAAATGGTCTTTCAAGTACACAATACCCAAATTAGTCTCAATTACTGTCATGCTGTCACTGAATTTTATTCCCATTGCTGGACTGGTCGAGGGGTTTTTAGGCAGAGGACTACAAGTAACGAAACCATTCGGCCACACTCTCCCCTAGTCTCGAATACACAAATGCCTCAATTGTACAAGATTTTATATGTAATATACTCTGAGGCCCCTGTATGTGCGTGAGACATGAATTGAAAATGTAAAACAATATTTCTGCATGTTTATTAACAATACAAAGGGCACTTTTTTACCTAAACGATTGTACTCTTCTGATATCTGTCTTTTTGCTGAAATTTTGATACCAGTGAAGGAGAAATTGCAGTCGGCACGATGTGTCATGACATGAAGTTGAGGAAAAGCAGTGCGGTCTCCATCTCTGGCCATAAATTCAACAGCAGCTCCCCCAGACATTCCACTAAAGCCAGGTAGACTAGTCAGTTTCAGCTCCCTAGCCGTCTGATTAAAAATGAATATCCTAGAATGCAAGATTATTTATTCTAAAACTTGACCGTAACATGAGCGAAGGCATAAATTGAATAAAAACAAAATAAATAAAGGGATATTAGATGGTGCATGGAATCAAGATGCTGATCAGTGCATGAGCTGCAGCGGTCAGCGACCCATAGCTGACTGCTAGCATCAGGGCCAGCAAACCAGAGCTGCCAAGACCTTTCTACACCTCCACGCGGTGATCCTGGATAACAGGCTGCAGCAGGGCAGACTGGCTAAGGAGAAGGGATCGAAGAGGGAATGCTAACCCGGTACTAAAAAAATGCTTGCTGAAGTTGGATGTGTTGGACCGAAAGGTACAAATACCGCAGTCAAGCTGTAAACTACAACACAACGCATTCCGTTCTCTGGACTACATTCTGCTACTTAGGCCTGTCTCAGGGTTTAGTAGCGGGTGATTGAGAACGAACGAAGCCAAGCCAAGATAGTGCACAGCACTGAACTCTGCAAGGAACATGTCAGAAATTGTTTTTCTACATTGACAAAAACAGCAGTATGCACATGTTTCTGCCCCACTGGCATGTTTTAGGGAACAAAATCAATGACAAGCAAATAAAGGAATACAGATAAATTTCAGCGAAGAGAAGGAATTAAACTATGTATTTGGTCAGAAAAAACAAGTTGATTGGTACAACCTAAACCAAAGTGTTGTTGTTTACGAACGTATACAATGAGTAGGTTACTCTTTTGTGCACCCTGAAAAGGACGTTAAGAGGCGTGTTGTAGTAGATTTCCTCACATCCCGAGGATGCTGATGAAGGTGGACCGGGGTCCTCCAGGCGGTTGTGCTGTGCTTGGCTTCATCTGCGTGTCACTCATTACTATGGAGATCACGTTGATCCCTCACCTTGTTAGCCAGGCTGCCATGAAGACATCCTGTTTCCAGGGAGGTCTTCTAGGAAGCCGAGGTGAGGGTCTTGGCCAGTATGTTTTGCCTGAACCTGACTAACATGTCTGATTAGTATTTTTTCTGTGACCAGACGCTAGTCTTCCTCCTCAAACCAATGAGTTAAACAGACAGATATTATCAAGCGAAGGCATTTGAACAAAAAAGGGCATAACTACAGTAAAAATAAATCAATAGAAATGTAGCACAAACATGGCATCCCTTCCCAAACTTTGTCCAGGAGTCCGTGACATATTTGTGAGGATATTGTTCACTTGTTTGTTGTGTTCCCTAATGTGCTCTGCAAGGTAGACATTTCTGTACTTACTGTATACTTACAGCTGTTCTTACATTTGTGCATAATATGTGATGATTGTTTATAAGCAGAACTTGACGTCATAGTAATATAATGATATACAGACTACATTCATTCTTTAGTACTGACACTGGAGAGTGATAGAAGGTATGGCAGAACCAATGGAGGAATGTTATAAAGTGATAGAGAATGTGACTGACCTAATGGATGCATGTTACACCTGGAGAATAGTGGAGAAAGTGACTGACCTAATGGATGCATGTTACACCTGGAAAATAGTGGAGAAAGTGACTGACCTAATGGATGCATGTTACACCTGGAGAATGGTGGAGAAAGTAACTGACCTAATGGATGCATGTTACACCTGAAGAATAGTGGAGAAAGTGACTGACCTAATGGATGCATGTTACACCTGGAAAATAGTGGAGAAAGTGACTGACCTAATGGATGGATGGATGATAGACTTGGAGAATAGTGGAGAAAGTGACTGACCAAATGGATGATTGGATGATACACCTGGAGAATAGTGGAGAAAGTGACTGACCAAATGGATGGATGGATGATACACCTGGAGAATAGTGGAGAAAGTGACTGACCTAATGGACACATGTCATGTCTGGAGAATAGTGGAGAAAGTGACTGACCAAATGGATGGATGGATGATACACCTGGAGAATAGTGGAGAAAGTGACTGACCTAATGGATGCATGTTACACCTGGAAAATAGTGGAGAAAGTGACTGGCTTAATGGATGGATGGATGTTACACCTGGTGAATGGTGGAGAAAGTGATAGTAAAATAAACCAAATATCACAGAAAGAAAGAGTTATTCAGTGAACCAAATCAAAGGTAATACTGAATGGATACCTACCTTGTCATAAGCTTCCCCTGGAGCTGTATCCTGTGAGGAGCCCAATAACAAGAAGTCATCAATGCCACGTGCAACAGCTAGCAGGCAGTGACCTCCACTGACCAAAAGCACAAGGAACGGAAAATCTATCCTAGACAGTAAGGAAATAATAGGTACACTAATACACACACACATACACATATATATATATAATAATATTAAACTGACTTTGCAGACAAAAATGCAGATGTATTGGGCCTGTGTTCTCAGCACCCTGCTGTACACCTGCATAGACGACATATTCTAGACACGAGAGACGGCTAAACACTTTTCACCTTCGCTGCCTGTGGACAATTATGAACATCAGGTGGCAGGACAAGAAAACAGGCACAGAAGTACTGCAACATGCAAATCTTTCTTCTGCTATAGGATTGTAACGTGCTAGAAGACTGGCTTAGCTGGGTCGCATGAGTAGAATGAACAATGGGCACATTCCAAAACAGGTGTTATATGGTGAGCTGTCAGAGGGTAGGATACTCCCAGGCAGACCCCTGCTCAGATATAAAGATGTTTGTAAGTCATCAATGACAGACTTTTCCATCGACCACAACGCTTCGGAAAACTCAACCGCAGTGCGAACCACAAGGAAGACATCACTCTGAAATGGCCTAACAACATTTGAAGCTATTCAGAGAGAAACTCTAAAATAATCGTATACGTCGAAAGGAGAAAAGACCCGTCTAGTGAAAAAAAGACATACCTGCTTCATGACCGTCTGCATAAACGAATAAAGGTCATTTATTATATATATATATATACACACGACGGGACATTTTTTGTAAGGGGGAAAAAAAATGTTTTTAAGTAGTCAAAATGCCATTAATTTTTCTATATAAAAAAAAACTCCTGAAACGTTTATGCACCCATCCCAGTGTTTAAGTAATGCTTGAAAAGCTTTAGCGTAGAAAGATTTGTCAGTATGTCTGAACCAATCCAGAACAGCCTGTCTCACTTCGTCATCAGTGCTGAAATGTTGATATCCCAGGAATTCTTTTAGGGATCCAAACAGGTGGAAATCGCTTTGAGCAAGGTCTGTGCTGTAAGGTGGATGTGGCAATAACTCCCAGCCAAGTTGCTACAGATGGCACATAGTGCGGTGAGCTGTATAAGGTCGAGCGTTACCTTGCCGGAGCGGACGCCCTTTGTGATCAACCCCAACGTGCACTAACCTTTAGAAAATGCAAATGTTCATGAATAATTATTTACTGTACCCAGAGAAAGACTTGCCTCTTTGCAATTTCGCAACAGGTTATGCGTCAATGGCAAGTGGGCCACCTTGCAGTAATAAGACACAAATGTCTCTAACTAATGATAGTAGTTTCAGCACATTATAACCCATTCAAGGAGTTTAAAAAGAGCATCAAGGTGGACAAAAGACGTTACATTGATGGTTTGGCTGAGGAAGAGGCTGCATGCAGGAAAGGGAAATATGAAAGGTCTATATGAGGCTACCAAAAAAGTATTGGGACAGTATCAACAACAAGGTAGACCAATAAAAAATAAACTTGGGGAAAATCCAAGTAAAGAAGAGATTAGAAGGGCAATAAGGAACAAATTTCTAAGAAACAAAAAAAAACAGCAAGACCTGATGGGATACTATCGGAAGTCATAAAAGCAGATGTTGAAACATCTACTAACATGCTCCACAACTTGATAGACGCCATCTGGGAGCAAGAAAGCTTACCAAAAAAAAGGACAGAGAGAGCTACCGGGTGAAATTGCCTAAGAAGGGAGATTTACAGGAATGTTAAAAACAATAGAGGAATAATGTTATTATCAGTGCCGAGAAAGGTGTTAAATAGAGTAATACTAGAAAGGTGTTAAATAGAGCAATACTAGAAAGGTATTAAATAGAGCAATACTAGAAAGGTGTTAAATAGAGTAATACTAGAAAGGTTGGAAAAGGCAGTGGATAACAAGATAAGGGATGAGCAGGCGAGCTTCAGGCAGAATGGATCATGGATTGGCCAGATAGCCACATTGCTGATAATTGTGGAGCAATCATTGGAATGGAGTTCGAGTTTGTACATCAATTTAGTTGATTATGAAAAAGCTTTCGATAGTTTGGACAGAGATATACTCTGGAAACTACTGAGGCATCGAGGACGACGGTATGGGCTAGTGGTTAAGTGACACATCTCACAACCAGAAGGTGTTGGGTTCATTCCCCATAACAGCACCGGCCGTTACCCCGGGGAAGCAAACCCTTAGAAAATGCAGGAGGAAGCAGACCCTTACATAAAATGCATGCCGAAGTCGGATGCACTGTGCCGACAAGTGCAAAATAAAAACGGTAGTGCAACGCACACTGTCTGAGGGAATAGAGAAATAACGCGAACACAAATAAAAAAAAAAAAAAAAAAAAAAAAAAAGCTCACAAACATAATTAGACGGACGTATGAAAGTATGCAATATAGAGTTATACACGTAGGACAACTCAAAGAGTCATTCAAAATTAAATTAGGGGTACGACAGGGTTGCCTACTGTTGCCTTTCCTGTTCATCCTGGCAGTGGACTGGATTATGAAAGTAACAACAAATGAGAAAAATGGAATTTAGTGGACCTTGAATAAACAGCTGGAGGACCTGGATTTTGCGGATGATATAGCCCTTCTGTCCCACAGCCAAAGCCAAATGCAAAGGAAACTGGATAGACTGGATTATACCTCTAAAGAAGTCGGTGTGAAGTTACATGAGGAAAAGATAAAAATAATTAGGGTCAATGCAGCAAACACAAAACCAATAAGGCTGAGAGGAACGCCACTGGAAGAGGTAGAGGTATTTACATACCTAGGAAGTATCATGAACAAGGAAGGAGGCACAGATGAGGATATAAAAACAAGGATACAAAAAGCAAGAGGTGCATTCGGAATGTTGAAACCTACATGGAACTCCAAGAAGATAAGAAGGAAGACAAAAATAAGGGTTTTCAATTCAAATGTGAAGCCAGTCCTGCTGTATGGAGCAGAAACCTGGAGGATGACCAAAGGCAATGACAGGAGACTGCAGGGTTTTGTCAACAGATGCCTGGAGAATAACCAAAGGCAATGACAGGAGACTGCAGGGTTTTGTCAACAGATGCCTGGAGAATAACCAAAGGCAATGACAGGAGACTGCAGGGTTTTGTCAACAGATGCCTGGAGAATAACCAAAGGCAATGACAGGAGACTGCAGGATTTTGTCAACAGATGACTGAGAAAGATTCTTGGTTTAAAATGGTTTGACAAAGTTACAAACGACAGACTGTGGGAGAAGGTAACTTGGAACAGGAAATCTTAGGAAGAAAGTGGAGATGGATTGGTCATACATTAAGAAAGTCCCAGGCGAGTATCACCAGGCAGTCCCTGTCATGGAACCCCCAGGGAAGGAGAGGCAGACCAAGGAATACATGGAGACGAGATCTGGAGGTGGAAGTAAAGAAAATAGGAAAAAGCTGGAAGGAATTGGACAAGATTGCACAGGACAAAGTTGCCTGGCGAAGGTTGTTTGATGGCCTATGCACCCCTGGGTGATAGAAGACGGAAGAGAGATAACCCATTCAGATAGGAGTGTGTGTGTGTGTGTGTGTGTATATATATATATATTTTCAATCACATCAAAGCCAATATTTTGTCTCCCATTATTGAAAACGGGTGAGCGTGTATACAATGAGGTCAACATTGTTGACGTTTGACATGACCGAAAAAATTCAATTTCTGAAACATAACGTTGTTTAAGAGCCAGTTTTCTTCCAACATTCAGGTCTTCTATGATGGTTTTATTTGTCACTTTCTTTATCCAAGGAATTTTTATTATCTTCTGCAACATTTTGTTTCGAACAATATATATATATACACGCGTGTAGAGTTCCTTTTTCAAATACAATGTTGGTTAATTAGCTAATTTTGTCACCATCTACAATGTCCTGCATCTAATGCTGTTAATCAGTTTGATTGCAAACTATAATATTAAACTGCTAAGCAGCTTCTTTCTCTGCAATTCTTGTATCTTTTTTCAAACAATTTATCTTGTTCTCACAAAATCTTCAAAGACTTTATCTCATAATGCTGAAAATCACAAACATACAACAATGATCAGAAACATGGATCACTTCATTTCCATGTACATAACAAATGTCTTCTGCACACAACATTTGTTTTCCTCTTGTTATCCTTTATTAGCTTCTGTTAACCTAATTTCTGTGGCCTACATACATCATTTAGTTACTTAGTTATAATTATAGCTGTTAATTGTAAGTAAATATTGTTTGTCACAAAATCATTTACCTTCATTGTGTACAGTATTATGTATATTTACAATGTAATCAATTTACCTGTCTAACATTCTGGCCGTCAGTGCATGCGCCTCCATATGGTGGATAGGTATCAGCTGCTGACTGGAACAGGCAAAAACAAACTATAGAATGACACCGCATAAAAAGCTTAATTTTACGGAAGCAAGAAAAAGGAAACACAGAAATCGTAATAAATAGGGCACCAAAATTGGCCAAAGCTGCACGACAGTGAATGAGCCGACAGAAGACAGTCTCTCTTTGTTGCTGCCAAATTGTTGTGGGATTTCAGCCTTTGGTGAAAAAGAAGGAAGTGTAGCACTCTCTGCACTCTGTTTCATTTGTCTGTTATGATGGTGTTGTCATCCTTTTTTAGTGCTTTAAGAAGACCTCTCGTCTGTTACATAGTTTTACGGCACTTTATGAGGCTGCTTCTGGTTTCAGCCGCTTCGATTAGTCGCTACATTCAATGCTGCTCATAGTCGTTCTTCACCTGGTGATGGAATTTTTTGTTTAGTTCGCAAAGTGTGCTCTTGTCCAACACTCCCCTGACCTTAAGTTATCTTCACATGTCTAGTAATTTCCTTGCCAGCTCTTTAATATGCGTGCACTGTTTGGATTTTGAAACCTAAGCAACGTCAACGCATTTATTTAGTAGTTTAACAAGTTTGTTGAAGTGCTGTGTAGGGGATATAGAGATTTGCCAACCCTGCTTCTTGATTTGACCTATAAACGTGGTACCATTTAGCAGTACTATGGCTCAGTATATCTGTTTTTGAGGGGGACAGTGCAGGTCTATTGAGGTTCTGATTGGCTTGTGGTCACTGCCCATGTCCAAACGATGTACCACTTCTACATTTGTAACGAACTTGATATCATTGCACAATACATAGTCGTTGGTGTTGAATGCCTACAATGAGTAAGTCTACCCTTTTGTGTGCCCTGAAAAGGACATTAAGTGACAGGTTGTAATAGCTGTCCTTACATCTCGAGCGTGCTTATGAAGGTGCAACTGGGCCCTGCAGGCAGTGGTGCTATGCTTGGCTTCATCTGTGTGTAAGTCACTACTAACGGGGATCATGTCAATCGCCTGCCTCAGCCAGGATTCCATGAAAACAGTCCGTTTCCAGGGAGAACTGTGAGAAAGTCAAGGTGAGGGTCTTGGCCAGTATATTTTGCCAGACCCTGACTAACATGTCGATCAGTATGTTTTACCAGACCCTGACTAACATGTCGATCAGTATGTTTTACCAGACCCTGACTAACATGTCGATCAGTATGTTTTACCAGACCCTGACTAACATGTCGATCAGTATGTTTTACCAGACCCTGACTAACATGTTGATCAGTATGTTTTACCAGACCCTGACTAACATGTCGATCAGTATGTTTTACCTGACCCTGACTAACATGTCGATCAGTATGTTTTACCAGACCCTGACTAACATGTCGATCAGTATGTTTTACCTGACCAAACCTTAGTTTCCTCTCCCCCAATACATAGTAGCTTTCCGCCTTTGTATTTCAGTTTCAAGAATGTCATGTCTATGTTTTCCCCCAAAGGTTTTTTGAAGAAGACGTTCATCACAAACAATTTGCGGGTTTCAGCGAGGATGGCTAGACGGCCTCCTACATCATTTCTCTGGTAATCTGAAAATGTTCCAAGATAGTGCTCACATGTTTGTTTGAGGCCAGTTCTGGCGTTGAAATCACAGAGAATAATCTTTTTATAATCTGTATATTGAACATTAAACTCAAAAGTCAAGTCAATGTACTGCACCGGAATGTTAAACTCACAAGTGGAGTCATTTTATGTAACAATAGGCTACTATTTCTGTACTATCAAGATGGCGCCGGACATGGTCGCAGTCGATTTCCCTCTTGATAAAACGGTGTTTTGTTTGTGTTTTCTATAACTCTCTGACTATTAACGTGATTCCTGGATATAAATGTGCCGACTTATGAATTAAGCATACTAATGTGAAAGAAGTGATGCAACGAAGTATATAACAATGTATTTTTAGTCGTGAAAGGTAGACTAATGTGTACAGTTTCGATGGGACAAAGCGTGGCCGAAACTTAACCCGGTCAAAGGCTAGTGTCGCTCCGTGCTGTATCGTGACCCAGATAACGAAGCATGAACACTGAAACGAAGGAGGTCATCCTGACCCCGTCAAACATACGGTACTTCAGAAAGGAGCTCATCGCACTTCGATCAGCACACTACGTCCCTTCAAACTCAGATCTACATCTGTTGCGTGTGCTGAAAATACACTTAACCGAGGAGGCATCGGAACTCACAAGTATACAATCAAGGCGGAAGACCAGAGGAACGAGAGGTGGAAGAAGAATACACAAACAAATGCACTCAGAAACTGATACCTCGAAGCTCCCCCCCAGCGATAAAAGATAAGGGAAGGGCTACCCAGATAATGAGGCATACGCTGACACCATACTGTCTGCATCCGAACCCTTCACTAGAAGTCTTGCCTCTAGAACATGTTGAGTCCGGACGAGAGAGTGAGGAAGATCCTGCGCACATCTCCCTCACTATAAACATATTGCGCAACTCACGACATCACCCTACAGATCACACCCTGACTAGCAGCTCGCAACTGGCAGGGCCCCCAAACTGCAGCGGCGGAACAGGCAGAAAACGATCACGAAAACTACCCATCACGCTTGCAACATGGAATGTCCGCACGCTACTGGACAACACCAAAGCAAACAGACCCGAACGACGGACAGCACTGATCGCCAGGGAACTGGCTAGATACAACATCTGCATAGCTGCCCTGAGCGAGACACGACTGGCAGAGGAAGGGCAGATCACAGAAGAAGGCGCTGGTTATACTTTCTTCTGGAGCGGCCGCAGCAAAGAAGAACGCCGTGAAGCTGGAGTTGGCTTTGCCATCAAGACCAACATGGTCGACAAGCTCACAAGCATGCCCAGAGGAATTAATGACCGCCTGATTACACTGCGTCTCCCCCTAATAGGAGGGCGCCATGCAACACTAATCAGTGCATACGCACCCACAATGACAAATCCTCAGGAAACAAAAGATAAGTTTGATGAGGACCTTGAGGCGCTCATCGCTGCAGTCCCCAAATCTGACAAACTGGTCATCCTCGGTGATTTTAACGCTAGGATTGGCACAGACCATACAGCATGGGAGGGGACCATTGGCAGACATGGTATCGGAAAATGCAATAGTAACGGACTGCTCCTTCTGAGGACATGTGCCGCAAATGAACTACTCATTACAAACACAGCTTTCCGACTACCTGTCCGAAATAGAACCACATGGATGCACCCAAGGTCCCGCCACTGGCACCTCATTGACTATATTATCATCAGACGTAGGGATCGAGCGGATGCTATGGTAACGAAGAGCATGTGTGGTGCAGAATGTTGGACCGACCATCGACTTGTCATTGCCAAGCTAAACTTCAAGATCCAGCCCAAAATGCGCCCCCAGGGAAAGAAACCACCGAGGAGGCTAAATGTCTCTCAGTTGAAATACGAACCCACGAGAGGAGGCTTCCAGGAAGAGCTTGAGGGTAGACTGTCTGAGCTTCGTTTTGAAAAGAACGACATCGAAAAGAACTGGGCATCATTGAGAAACACACTCTACGATACAGCTGTTAAACACATTGGCCCAATCACGCGCAAGCATAAGGACTGGTTTGATGAGAACGATCTAGAAATACAGGGCCTTCTCGATGCAAAACATGAAGCGCACAGGGAATACCAGAGGGACACACCATCCCCGGCAGCAAAAGCTGCCTTCAACACTGCTCGCAAAGCTGTCCAGACCAGGCTTAGAGAGATGCAAGACTCCTTGCTCAGCAAAAGAGCTGACGAAATTGAGATGTTCGCCAAGCGTCATGACACCAAACGGTTTTACGAGGCACTGAAAGCTCTCTACGGCCCGCAGCCCTCTAGTAATACTCCAGTTCGCAGTGCGGATGGGGTACTGCTAACAGATAAGGTTCAGATTCTAGACAGATGGGCAGACCACTTCTGCAAAATACTAAACCACCCATCGTCCATAAATGAAGAGGCCATCCGGCGAATGCCGCAGGTGGAACTGAACCCGGCGTTGGATGAAGTAATTACTGAGGAGGAAGTCGACAGGGCAATCAGCTCACTATCTATAGGAAAAGCTCCAGGAGCTGATGCAATACCAGCAGAGGTATATAAGACAGCTGGCCCATCCCTCACCAGAAGGATCACTGAACTCTTCTGTCACATGTGGGCTGAAGGTAAAATTCCGCAGGAGCTAAAGGACACCTCAATCGTTCACCTATACAAAAGAAAAGGCAATCGTCAGGAATGCGACAATCATCGAGGAATATCGCTACTCTCCGTAGCAGGCAAGATCCTAGCGAGCTTACTGCTAAACAGCCTCAACAAACACCTTGAACAAAGCCACCACCTCCCAGAAAGCCAATGTGGATTCAGAGCCGGAAGAGGAACAGTGGACATGATTTTTGCCGCTCGCCAAGTACAAGAGAAGTGTCGAGAGCAAAATCAGGCCTTGTACACCACATTTATTGATTTGACAAAGGCATTTGATACAGTAAACAGAGGAGGGCTTTGGATGATAATGTCTAAGTTTGGCTGCCCCAACAAGTTCATAACAATGGTGAAACAGCTACACGAAGGCATGTGTGCTCGTGTACTGGACAGCTGTGCAATCTCTAAAACGTTTCTAGTATCAAACGGAGTAAAACAAGGATGTGTACTCGCCCCGACTTTGTTCAGCATGATGTTCGCGGCCACGATGACAGACGCCTTCAGATCATTGGAGCTTGGAATACCCATAAAGTACCGCACAGATGGCAAGTTACTCAATTCCAGAAGAATGAAGGCCAAAACCAAAGTGGCTGGCGACATAATCAGGGAACTTGTATTTGCTGACGACTGCGCTCTAATGAGCAACTCAGAACTGAACATGCAGGTTGGAATGGACCAGTTCTCTGCCGCATGCAAAAATTTTGGTCTGACCATAAATGCCAAAAAAAACAGAGGTCATGTACCAACCAGCACCAGGCATGCCGTACACAAAACCAGAGACTACAGTCAGCGGGCAGACGTTGAATGCCGTAGACAAATTCACATATCTGGGCAGCACGCTGTCGAGATCTGTCAGCCTAGACGATGAGGTGGCAAGCAGAATAGCAAAGGCCAGCACAGCCTTTGGTAGAATGCGCTCGATGGTCTGGGCACGTCGTGGCATCAGCGTCAAGACCAAATTCAAAGTCTACCGTGCAACCATCATTCCAACCCTACTATACGCTTGCAAAAGCTGGACTGTATACTCTGGACATGCAAGGAGGTTAAACCACTTCCACACAGGTTGCCTGAGGCGAATATTCCACATCCGATGGCAAGATCGTGTCACTGACATCGAGGTTCTCTCGAGGGCTAACATGCCCAGCATCCATGCACTGCTAGAAAAAGCACGACTAGGATGGGCCGGACACCTCGTCCGTATGTCAGACGAGCGGCTCCCAAAGAAGCTTCTCTACGGCGAGCTGAGAGACGGATGGCGCGAGAGAGGGCGCCCAAAGAAACGTTTTAAAAACGGTCTGAAGGACTCACTAAAAAGTTGCCAGATAGACATCGACACCTAGGAATGTCTTGCGAAAAACAGATCTGACTGGAGAAGCGCAGTCAAATCGGGTGTAGCTGCCGGTGAAGATGACTGTGTTGTGAAAGCCCAGAACAGACGCGAGACGCGGAAATCCTGAGCAGCGGCAACACCATCCCCTTCTACAAACCTCGTGTGCCCGATATGTTGCAGATGTTTTCGTGCTCGCATTGGCCTGTTCAGCCACATGCGCACCCACACCCAACAGGGAAATCTGTGACAAGGATGATGTCGGCGGTCCTCATCGACAACGATGGACAGCTATTATCAGTAAATCATATGAAAAAGTCTTACTTGTTGATATTGGCTAGCTTCTGTGCATGACGAAGACCTATTCGTAATGACATGATGAGACCTGGCTTGACTGTAACTGCTATGGCATCCACATCCTGGAGGTTGTCAACATTAATTGTTTAAATAGTAACTATCTTCTCCGTTACCCACATCATTCTAATGTTGATACATGTATCTACAATGTGTCTCCTTGAATTAACGTGCTGTGGCATTCTTTTACTGTAAAGTGTCTACCCAAATTATAAACGCTTGTAAAATGGCAACAACAGAGAACATATTTACGAGGTTTGATAAAAAAGTATCTTGATTGGATTTATTTAAAAAATAATACAAGAGTTACAGATTTGTATTGTCTCAACATTGATGTGGTTCTAGCATGCATTCTTTGGTCTGGAAGAATTTAGGGTCTTCCCCTGTGAAGACTGGGCTATAGTTTCGAGGTCATATCCATAAACCCGTAATTCATCCAGTTGGGACTATAAGTCACTATTTTTAAAGCATTCAATCAAGTCATCGGCAGCTGAAACATGAGCTTCTTCTGGTCAGCCGAGAACAATTTTAGAACAAATTTGGAAAAGACATGTCTCATGCCCAAATCGTTCGTAAGAATTGAATGAACTGAATTGAAACTAATCTATAAGTTTTCAGATAAGTCACGGGGAACGGCGTGGCCTAGTGGTTAAGTGGCACGGCTCACAACCGATAGGTGCTGGGTTCAATCCTCATCACAGCACCGGCTGTTACCCCGGGGAAGCAAACCCTTAGAAAATGCAGGAGGAAGCAGACCCTTACATAAAATGCATGCTGAAGTCGGATGCACTGGGCCGACAGGCGCAAAATAAAAACCACAGTGCAACGCACACCGCCTTGGGGATTAGAGAAATAAGGCAATCACAAAAACAAACAACAAAAAACAACAACAAAATATAAGTCACGAATTGTGATTTAGTAATTTCCCAGCACATGTAACAGTTCCCGCTGGAGCAAGATAGTTTACTGCAGGGGTGATATGGTTGACAACCCAGAACAAAGGTACCTGAATGCGTGCCTAGGTCACTCACTGTCTCAACAAAGGAAAACAGAGTTGGGGCAAAGAATGTGGACAGGTAGGAGCTGACCACTGGCGTTCCAATTTGGAAAGGGGGAGAATGAGTGACAGATGGGATGGTAGCGGAGCTTGCTGCTATAGATGAGTGAGGTGTGCAAAGTATTTCGTTCCAATAACCACTGAATAGAGCCATCCCCCTAGATCCATTGGTCAGCTTTGATACTGCTTGAGTGTATTTAAGACTAGTCAAAGTTGAGCTCCGGAGGCGTGATGAGACAGGCTGGATGAGAGAGGCTGGATGAGAGACTGGATGGAGAGCGAATGAGAGACTGTAGATAGGAGTTCGTTTAGCTCACCAATTTGATAGAGGAGCGATTGATAGACTATTGTACGAATGTTAGTGATAGAACAGGATCGCTCAAATAGGTGTGTGAGTTTTGCATTAATAGATAATCTGAACGTTGTTGTAAGCAGGGCACATTGTGAACTAGATATGTCCAGATCGCCCGCCTGAGGGGATTTGAGTGAGGAGTAGTTTTTGATAAGGTGTGTTGAGGATGCAGTTAAAGAGATGTCTGTGTGATGTGTATAGGCAATAGAACTGGGTAATGATAGTTAGGAATTCCATCAATAGCTAATGCTTAAAATTTCCGCTTTAGTTTAATATTTATATTAACATATATATATATAATATAGGAATAATTAGTTAAGATAATATGTATTGTATTGTGTTTGTAATTCCACTACTCATTTTTCTGGTATGAGTATTATGTAATAAATATGCCATCTGCTGTGTGCTATATTATTTGCAGTGTGTGGTCATGATTTATGTGGATGAGTGTGATAATGTTCTAAGTTAGAATAACCCTAGGGCAAACTGTGCTACACACAGCTGTGTGCACAAGTTTGATTTGTTCACTTTTGCTGATCTTGCAGATCGTTCATTATTCTCAACATCTTTCACAACAATTTTTTAATGTTTATACCACTCATAAACTTGTGTACGACTCATACAATCCTTCCTATAGATTGTCTGTGGGGAGGAAGATTAACGTCTGGTCAGGGAAAATATATTGATCAGACATGTTTGTCAGGGTCAGGCAAAACACACTGGCCAAGACCCTCACCTCGGCTTCCTAGTAGCCCTCCCTAGAAATGGGCTGTTTTCATGGCAGCCTGGCTAACGAGGTAAAGGGGTCGACATAATCCCTGTAGTAGCGAGTGACACGCAGATGAAGCTAAGCATAGCACAACCAATATCAGCTCGCCAAGGATCTGAAGAAAGCTACTCCAATCTACCACTTAACGTCCTTTTCAGGGCGCACAAAGAGTAACCTACTCATTGTGGGCACTCGCAAACAACATAGACTGTCTGTAACTTTAGATATGTGCCTTTACATGTTTCGCCATGTTTTTAACAAAATCTGATTGATTGATTGATTTTTTTCTATCATGATGATGCGGTTCACACATGTAATGACAAAGCACTACTGCAAACAAACCAAACAGGGTAGGCATGACTCAATCTACATGCACATTAGGTTCAGAAGTCAATCTATGCCTAGCAACTTCTGGTTGTATCCTGTGGTTCTAGAATTATGATGCCAATCTGGATACTTTTTGATCACATCTCAAATGGTACCACAATACAGTGCTACGCACCCACTGCAGACTACGAAGATTGTGAAATAGAGGCATTCTATGATCAACTTCAAAGTCTGATACATGAAGTGCCAAAAAAAGACATATTGGTAGTCCAGGGTGATTGGAATGCAAAAATTGGAGAAGATGCAGTCCACGACTGGAGGGGAACATGTGGACCATACGGAAATAAAGAAACTAATGACCGGGGCCTCAGACTCCTAGAATTTGCAAGATGCAACCAGCTGTTGGGTTAAACAAGTCGTCGATACGCTGGACATGGCATAACCCAAGCAATGAAGTGCATAACCAGATCGACTATATACTGGTCCAGAGGAGGTTCCGATCGAGCATCAACACCGACAAAACAAGAAGTTTCCCCGGAGCTGACATAGGAAGCGACCACGATCTGGTTATGATGACCATGCGTCTGCGATTGAAGGGAGTCGCAAAGAAGGATGTGACCAGGCTAAAGTTTGACCTGGACAAACTAATGGACCCAAAAATCACCGAAGTGTTCCAAGCAAGGGTAGGAGGGAGATTTGCGCCATTGTTGGCTCTCAGAGAGGAACTGGATACAGATACAGTTACAGAGTCTCTTAACGCAGCTCTCATAGATACTGCAACAGAGATCCTGGGATGCCACCAAACAAAAAAGAAGCCATGGGTGACCAAAGACATTCTAGATCTGTGTGATAAAAGAAGGTCACTGAAAAAACACAATCACCCACCGGAGGAGGTCGGCAGTTATAAAGAGATCAAGAAAGCCATACAACAAAAGATGAGAGAGGCGAAAGAAGCGTGGATATGTGAGCAATGCACAAACATCGAAGAGAGACTAAACAGAAATGATGCTAAAGGAGCATACAAGGTTGTCAAAGAACTGGTAACACCAAGACAAAACAGGAACCTTATGATTCATGATAAAAACTGCAAGTGTCTCATTGAGGGAAATGATGTACTGGCACGATGGACAGAGTACTGTTCTGAGCTATACAACTATGAAGGGCGAAACAAACCTGAGAAAACATTCCCCCCAACACCAACAAATATAGAGGATAACCAACTGATAACGAAGGAAGAGGTAATTGCAGCGGTAAAGACATTGAGAAGAGGGAAGGCAGCCGGCGTGGACAATATACCAGCAGAGCTCTTACAAGCAGGTGGAGAGGTAGTGGTGGAAGGCCTGACACACATCTGTAACAAAATATGGGCGACAGGAAACTGGCCGGACTTATGGACAAAATCTATAGTTATACCGCTACATAAGTCTGGAAACCTAAAGCTGTGCCAAAATTACAGAACAATAAGCCTCATTAGCATAGAACATCATTGCTGAGGAGCAGGTAGGGTTCAGACAGGGAAGAAGCACTACAGAACAGATATTTAATTTAAGGCTGCTAAGCGAGAAATATCTAGAACAGCAGCAAACACTGTATCATGTGTTTGTGGATTTTAAGAAGGCGTTTGACAGGGTATGGCATAAAGTGCTTTGGGCAACCATGAGGATGTATAATATCAACGGAAATATTATAACGGTCCTTGAACACCTGTATAACAAGGCGTCTAGTGCAGTTCTTGTGAATGGGAGGCGAGGAGACTGGTTTCGCACATCAGTTGGTGTGAGACAGGGGTGTACACTCTCTCCAACTCTTTTCAATATATTCCTTGAAGGAATTATGAGTGAGGCACTTGGAGGTCACGTTGGTACTGTCAAGATAGGGGGCCGAACGATTACTAACCTTCGTTTTGCAGATGATATCGACGGGTTGGCGGGTTCAGGAGCAGAACTCCAGGAATGGGTCAGAAGGCTCGATGAAACAGCTCTTGACTATGGTATGGAGATAAACGCTGGAAAGACAAAACTAATGACAAACAACGCTACGGGCTTCAACAGCAAGATAAAAGCAAACGGTCAAGAACTCGAAGTAGTTGACCGTTTTAAATATCTTGGGTCGATTGTCAGTGATGAAGGATCAAAATGTGAAGTATTGGCCAGAATAGCACAGACAATAGCTGCGCTTGCACGACTTAACAAAATCTGGCAAGATAAACGGTTAGCACTACGCACGAAAATCAGATTAATGCGTACACTGGTCCTGTCAATATTTCTCTATGCGTGTGAGACATGGACAGTTACAGCTGACCTTCAACGAAGGATACAGGCCTTGGAGATGAGATGTTTCCGAAGACTTTTAAACGTCACGTACAAAGATCGAGTTGCAAATGAGGAAATCAGAAATTGAATTACGACGGCAATAGGGCGTTTCGAAGATCTCTTGGCAACTGTCAAAAGAAGGAAACTCACTTGGTACGGTGACATATCGAGATCAAATGGTCTTGCAAACACAATCCTCCACGAAAAGGTGCATGGCAGACGACGAAGAGGCCGGCCCAAAAAGAGATGGGAAGACAACATAAAAAAATGGACCAGTCTCCGACCAGAAGAGTCACAGGCAGCGGCATCTGACAGAGAGGGATGGCGTAGCGTTGTGGGGATGTCTTCATGTGTGCCCCAATGACCTCACCGGTTACGGGATCACCTGACCTGACCTGATATATATATATTCAGTTTTATATGGTGTCACCACTACAGTTGGTTTCAGCCTGGACCAAAGCCCTTTATCTGTGGTTGTGTCACGACATGCTTGCTATGGCAGTGTGATGCTTATATGTTTACACTAAATATGCACTAAGGGGAAAGCAAGATGGAATGAGATACATATTCAATACGAGGAAAGCAACATTAGAATGAGATAAATATGTGCAATGGGGAAAGCAACAGTAGAATGAGATAAATATGTGCAATGGGGAAAGCAACATTAGAATGAGATATATATTCACTAGGGGGAAAGCAACAGTAGAATGAGATATATATTCACTAGGGGGAAAGCAACAGTAGAATGAGATATATATTCACTAGGGGGAAAGCAACAGTAGAATGAGATATATATTCACTAGGGAGAAAGCAACATTAGAATGAGATATATATTCACTAGGGGGAAAGCAACATTAGAATGAGATATATATTCACTAGGGAGAAAGCAACAGTAGAATGAGATATATATTCACTAGGGAGAAAGCAACAGTAGAATGAGATATATATTCACTAGGGAGAAAGCAACAGTAGAATGAGATATATATTCACTAGGGAGAAAGCAACATTAGAATGAGATATATATTCACTAGGGAGAAAGCAACAGTAGAATGAGACTAAATTACATGAAGCATAAAAAAAACTCTTCAGTCTTTGAAGTACTCTTGACAACATTACAATGTGTTTCAATAAGCTGTTAAGTTGCTGCTACCTGTAATCGCATACTTGCTGCATCCAAAGCTTTCTGAACAACTGAATCCACATACTGTGCATGCAACTCTTTGGCAACATTTGGGATGATACCACCTGTTCTAGAGGACAAAAACACATGATACAGAGTGTTGCAGACAAGGACGAGGAGTAAGAGTGCTTTAGACAATGGTGATAACTTGGTAAAACCAAAGATAATGATAGAAAAGTAGGCAAGCATTATTGCCTATACAAAATTTCTGGATCAAACTAGGTCAGTGTTCCACAGTTGCAAGTTGATTGGCTAATGGTAACAATTTTATTTAGAAGAGATAGTTTGCCCTATCAATTTATGGCAATGTGAGGTCCTGTTATTTCGAATGCACACAACGAGTAGGTTCACTCTTTTGTGCGCCCTAAAAAGGACATTAAGTGGTGGGTTGCAGTAGCTATCCTCACATCCCGAGCGTGCTGATGAAGGTGGACAACAGTCTTCCAGGTGGCTGTGCTTTGCTATGCTTGGCTTCATTTGTGTGGTGCTCATTACTACGGGGATAATGTCGATCCACATCTGGTCAGCCTGTTTCCAGGGAACGCTACATCGCAGAGAGATAGTGGTCTTGGTCAGTATGTTGTGCCTGACCAGACCAGCATCTCAATTCTTCAGAGTGAGGTCTGGATGGCACATATTTGAATCTTTGGACTAACAATTATCCCATTTGTTCTTCTGCTGTGTGGTATATGTGTTGTGAGTTATGGAAAACAACTGTTGCTAATCCTCATTCTGAAAGGTACCAGTATTCAACTTTACCTTGTCAAATGAGTTCTTTCAAGATGGATTATATTGGTCACCAGTACAGAAGTCCAAAGATCAGAATGTATCCTCCTAATCATGTCATATAAGAGGATATAGAAGGTTGTCTATGGTAATAACAACATCATTATTTCTTTATATAGTGCTTTGGTGCAAGATTCTAGCAATGTGGCCAACTGCAAGGATTGTTTTTGTCCCTTATATAGTGCTTTGGTGCAAGATTCTAGCAATGTGGCCAACTGCAAGGATTGTTTTTGTCCCTTATATAGTGCTTTGGTGCAAGATTCTAGCAATGTGGCCAACTGCAAGGATTACTTTTGCCCCTTATGGTGTAAGCAAATGGTGCTGTTATTTGTATTATCACAAATTTAACAATGATCATCCACGAACAACCAGTCGGTTTTCTAGAAGAATATGTTTGTTTCTTGCATGATTGACCTTCTATAGATCATGAGCAATGAAAATAGACAAAACAGTCCTGACTCTCTTCAGTACTCTTATTTAGATCCGTTACTGTTTTTCTTACAATTGATTGTGCTGTAACACCAGGAATCTAATTAGCAGTTCCAGTCAAAACAGAAATCATGATTATAGGCAAAACTAAAATAATTCTGAAAATAGATCTGATAAGTTACAGAGCTGAAGTATTTAGAAAATTATTTTAGAGACCAATAAAGATTAGATAGATGAAATATGGCATGAATATAAAGAGTTAATGCGGACTGATGCCACTGTTTCTTAAAATTTCCTAACATCTCTAAAAGAAGCAAATCAGCAATTGATCAATACCATATCTGTATTCCAGTACCAGGATATAAAAGTCTAACAGGGATACTTACAGGAGAATTTAATATCTTGTGGGAAAAGTCCAGACTGGGGTGTAAGGTGACAATCAATACAGAAAAAGATAATACAGAAAGTGGGACGGTTAGAACTAGGATAAAACATGCATAAAACAGCAACAGAAAATATGTACAGTAGTTACAAGAAAGTGAAAGTGAGAGTTTTGAAAGCTTAACAAATGCAAGAGGTGTGAATTTTTACATTGATATTTTCAATAAACTAATGACATCAAAGCAGAAATATGCATCTTTAAGGCTTCAGAGCAAAAGGAAGATCCAACAAAAAAAGATGAACTGTTTAGGTTAATCAATCAATCAAAACCTATCGCTCCTCTCGGTACATAGGCCATCGACGACATCTCGCCAGCGTACTCTGTCCTGGGCTGCTTTTTCTGCTTCTCTCCAGGTGTCATTATTTTATTTTAGCTCCTTCTCACATTCTCTTCTCCACGTATTTTTGGGTCTACCTCTCTCTCTTTTCCCCTGAGGATTCCATGTAAGAGCCTGTCTGGCTATGTTAGACTGTGCCTTCCGCAGCGTATGTCTTATCTAGCCCCATTTTCTTTGCTTAATTTGTTGTTCCAATGGCTGTTGTTGGGTCCTTTCCCACAAGTCTTCATTCCTGAACATGTCCTGCCACTCAATGCCCATTATCCTTCGTAGGCACCTGTTAACGAAAGACTGGAATCTTTGTTGTATGATCTTGGTCGTTCTCCACATCCCTGCTCCAACAGTAACACTGACTTAATACTTGAGTTGAATATTATAATTTTGTGTGAATCTTGATACCTCTGAATCTCCATATATTGTTTAGTGTCAGGAATGCCCCTCTTGCCTTTCCAACTCTGATCCTTACATCTGTACCTCCTGATGTGTCTATTGTGCTGCCTAAATAGGTATCCACTTCCTCCAACTGCTCTCCCTCCAGCATGATTGGTTCTTTGCTGTTAGTGTTGAGTTTAAGGAGCTTAGTTTTCTTCATGTTGATATTCAGTCCCAATATGGTCGATTGTTCTTTTACCCTATCAAGTTTCTCTTGCATTTGACTATGACTGTGTGACAAAAGTACCAGATCATTTGCGTAGTCCAGGTCCTCCAATTGTGACAATAGTATCCACTGAATACCCATTTTTTTGCCTTCGATTGATGTCTTCATTATCCAATCTAAAGCCAACAAGAACAGGAAAGGTAAGAGCAGGCATCCCTGTCTCACCCCAGTTTGCACCCCAAAGCTGGTAGTCAGTACTCCTTCATGTACCACTCAACTAACTGTGTCTCTGTACATATTCTGGATGAGGGTTGTGTACTTCTCTGGTATCCCATAGTGTCTCAACAGTTGCCATAGAGTACTTCGACCCACACTGTCAAACATCTTTTCATAGTCTATAAAATTTGCGTATAAGGATGATTTCCAATCAATGCTTTGTTCTAGGATAGCTATATGATCTGTGCATGATCTTACCTGGCGAAATCTTGTCTGTTCCTCCCTGAGCTTTTTGTCTACTTCAGTTTTTAATCTGTCCAAGATGATTCTGTTGAATATCTTGTCTGGCATCGACAGCAATAATTGCTGCAATCTGCCAGGTTCCCCTTCTTGAGCAGTTTAATCAATGTCCTTCTTTCCATTCTGTTTCCACTCTCTCTTCTTCCCAGATATTCTTGAATAATCATTGCAATGCATCAGTGGCCTTATCTATATCTGCCATTATGGCTTTTGCTGCTATTCCATCTGGTCCTACTGCTTACCCGTTCTTGAGTTTGGATATGGCCTTTGGATTTCCATCTTGGTGGGTTGCCATCTAAGTTCAGGGTCTCCTCTGCTGGTAGAATGTTTGGTGTTTCTTGTGGTGAAGGTCTGTTTAGACTTTCTTTGTAATACTCAACACATCATTTCTGTTGTTCCTCCGATGATGTCAATATCCTGCCTTCTCTATCTTTGAATGGTTTGTCTGTCTGTATGTATCTATTTGCCATTTTCTTTGTTAATGAGTAGAGATCTCTCAAATTTCCTCTCTCTGCTGCCTTTTCTGCCTCCTGTGCCAGCTTGTCAATATATGCCCTTTCATTTTTCTTTATACATGTCTTGACCTCTTTGTCTGTAACAGTATAATTACTCTGTGCTTTTGCTTTGGTGGTTCGGTTCGACAATTTTTGAGGATAGTTTTCTTCTTTTTCTTCAATTTTATGTAATGTCTATGTTGTGATCCATTCTTTGTGTTGGTTTCTCTTGAATCCCAGTTTCTTCACATATCACGTAGCCTGGTCCCACATACTATTAATGTCCATTTCTTCATCCTCATATAGCTCTTGTTGCAATTGATATATGTTATTAAGTTTTAAGTTAAATTTTGTCTTCTTCTCCTGGTGTTGCAATAAGTGTACATTAAGTCTTGTTCTCCTTGCGCATTGCACTGGGTACTGTTTTAGTTTGAGCTGCAAAATCCCCAGCAACATGTGGTGATCTAATGCTACTCTTACATCTTGTAGTGTACTTCTGAACACTTGACTGACACAGATGTGATCAATCTGATTTTCCGTTACATGGTCTGGAGATCTCCATGTGACCGTATGTATCTTTTTATGTGGAAACATGCTTCCTCCAATTATCATTTTGTGTAGCGCACGTAGCTCTGCAAACATTTCTCCATTTTCGTTAATTTGTCCCATGCCTTGTCTTTCCATAATCTATTCGTAACCTAGGTTATCTGCTCCCACTTTAGCATTGAAGTCTCCCATTAAAATTAAGAGATTTTTCTTTTTCCTGCGTGTCAAGGACTTCTTCCAGCTTGTTGTAATATTGCTTTTTATCATCGTCAGCCTTGTAGTTTGGAGCATAGCATTGAATGATGTTTATATTGATGTGTTTGTTTCCTGTTCTAAAGCTTGCGCTCATAATTCGGTTGGTAACAGCCTCCCACTTTATGAGCTGTGCTTCTCTGGAGAGCATCAGTGCTACTCCCTCTGTATGTTGGGTATCAGTTCCCTCGTTTCCAGAATACATTATCATTTCCCCAGTAGTCAGTCTCATCTTTCCTGATTGTGTACATCTCGTTTCGCACAGTCCTATCACTGCCAATTTGTAATCCCTCATCTCTTTAGCTATCTAAGCTGTTTTACCTGTCTGATACATTGTTCTAACATTCCATGTCTCTATATTTGTTTTCGTCTTGGTATTCAGACAGGCAGTTAGCCGTGGAGCTTCTTTGCAGCTTTCACTTCACCTCATCATTCTTCTCGTTTCTGAACGCCCTTCCTTTCCAAAGACTGTTTGCTTTTGCATTGTTATCAATGTTTTTGTAACCGACTTTTTTTTTTTAGATTTCGGTGGTCGGCCCTAACCTATTATACTCTAGGTGAGTTGTCCGTGTTGAGTCTATTCCCTTCACCATGACTTATCCAACTTGGGTGACCATTCTGGAAGCTTTCACTTCTGTTGGTTTAGCTCCTGTGATCATCAAGACATGTAAGCTCCCTCACCACCATTTCAATGTAACAGACTTGAGGGAAGATTGGGTGAACGATAAAGTTAAATGAACTTTTGAGACATGGATTGAAAATGCACACATATGGCACATAAAAGAACATTGCCCCTCCCCACAACATAAGTGAACTAATGAGATGATTCTTCATGATGATGAAGATAATGAAAAAGCATAGGGCAACTATTGCAGCAGGCCCCTTACTACAGAAAGCATGTGACAAAGCACTTTTTTAAACTCCTACCAATTTTTTTGTAGCAATTGATTTTACAAAATGAAGATGTTAACATTATGCACAACCTTGTCTTTTATGAAATCCTTCAGAAATGTACCCCCTGGAGGGAAACAACTAATATGCTAGGAGTAGGGATTTTTAAATGATAGCTCTCATATAATCATGCTTTCCTGCATTATAAAAGATGGACAATATAGACAAGATTAAAATTACAAGTATACTATTATTGTAGATCTATACTATGTCATGTGTTAAATTTAAAATAATATTACTCGTTATGTGTTGATGTCTGTGAATGAAGTGCTTCTCCAATGATATCTCCTTGTTCGTTGACAATGGCTGCCCCAGTGTCGTCACAACTGGTCTCGATGCCTAAAACTACTTTACATTTTGTGAATGATTTGATTGCTAATGAGAAGTTAGCTTGAAAATTCAACCAGTGGTCACTGTTACGACACTGACAAATACCCGCAGCGCTGCCTCTTTTGTTGACATGAAGATTTGTGAAGGTCCTTGTGATTACATGACTCTGTCTTTGAGTCAACGTTCTTCTAATTACTTTTGATAACATGTTTCGAGAATAATATATGACCAAGACTTGGTCACCAAGTAAGTAACATTAAAACCTTGCAACTTAAGAGTTCACATACATCAGACAGATCATTTTGAATTTGACTAGAGTAAGACTAGGCCAGTAGGCCGGTCTAGAGTAGATGACTGCAAGGAGTGCTAGCTATAAAACAAAACGAAATTGTGAATACTTTTGCTACACTATGCTGTCATAGAATATATAATGCATTTCTCCTAAAAGAATGCTTCTCTGCTGAATTAAAAAACAACGCTCTTCGATTATCACAACCGGTACTCAATCATAAGTTCATAACTTAGTGCTTTCACTGGGCGCAGCCATATTTGTACCCTGAGGTTGTGATAAAAACAAAATATTCTTAATATGGGCAAACACCTAACAAATGGGTATTCCTCATAATATTATCTGTAGTACACACAGAAAAGGAATCCGGAGTCGGAATCCCCAAATGTTGTTGTTGTTGAAGGAATGTCCACAATGGGTAGATTCGCCCTTTGTGTGCCATAAAAAAGATATCTAATGGCGATTTGTTGCAGCTTTCCTGACATCCCTAGCCTGCTCAACCGTGCGGTTGTGTTATGCTTGGCTTCATCTGCGTGTCGCTCACTGCTAGGTAGATCACATCGATCCCTCATCTCGTTAGCCAGGCTGCCATGAAAACAGCTCGTTTCCAGGAATGGCAACGGGGAAGCCGGGGTGAGGCTCTTGGCCAGTATATTTTGCCTGCCCCTGACTAACATGTCTGATCAGTATGTTTTGCCTGACCAGACGTTAGTCTTCCTTCCCGGGAGTCTCTAAAGGTAGTATAGTACCGACCAGAACTATTCTGGCTGCTTCTACGATTTGGCCTTTGCACTAGAGTATCATGATGTTCCAATGGCATGGTGCAGATCATCTCTCCATCTTGTTGGCGGGCGGCCAAGCGGGTGGTTGTAGTTGTTTGTCCACCAGAAAGACACACTCCTCATCCATCTATCGTCAGTCATTCAGACCAGATGTACATCCCATAACTCTGGTCGCGGATGCCAGTATTTCGGATATGGTCTCTTATGGAGATATTTAGGACTCATAGCTCCATTGCTCTTTCAGTAATTCGGAGCTTCTCTGTGTCTGGTTTGCGCAGACTCCAAATCTTACACCCGTATACCATTGCTGTGAAAATTACGCTATTGTAGGTGTGCGCTCTGGTCTTGACGTATGTCATCTGCTGGAGTATCAGTTTAATGCAGTTTAAACTTAGCCAACTGGATCACTCAAATTTTAAATTTGTGAGTTACTTGTTTAGATGCCAATATATGACTCATTGTCATCATCAGTTGGTTGATCAGTCCCAAACACTATGATTTGTAAGTGTGTCTGAGCATGTCTCGCCATTTGACATTATCATAAATAATCATATGCAGCTGTTTTCATTTCAGCATATGTTTGTACTTTAATTTCTTTGCATGCTGAGATACAAAGGTAAATCTTGGTAGAACCCTTTCTCTTTTTCCACGGAAATTGCTCTATGGTGTCTTCTGTAGAAGACTTTCGTATTGCATATTGTGTCCCAGCGAACTATGCAATCTTCTTTATTTCCATTTATCGTCTTCTATTCTCCGTTATGTTTACAAGATAGGAGAAGCTCTTGACATGTTTCTTCTTCTTCTTATTCTTCTTCTTAAGCTGTCAGACGTCGACCTTTATTTTTTCGAAAAAAGCAGCGGTCATCCTGAAGCTGTCGACACTGCCGTAGAGCTTGTCTAGTGTTGCCACTGGTGATGGCCACATCTGCTCTCTCTGATCCTCGTATATCGGGCAGTTTTGCAGCAAATGCTCAGCGGTCATTTTCCCGGTACCACACGTGCATTCGTCGGTGCCACCTATCTTCAATTTGTTGAAAAGGTGGTACCTCAGTCTATTGTGGCCAGTGCGAAGTCTGAAGACCACGACCTGCTCTCTTCTGTTCAACTGGTAATAGGCATCGTTTTTTGTGTAGCCAGTATGTTCTGTCTCCCATTTGGTTATGTATCTAGCTCTAATAAGCCGTTTTGACTCTTCGTATCTGGTTGTGGTAGTCTTGCACCTTCTTTTGCCAGTCTGTCTGCCTCCTCGTTGCCTTGGATGTTGCAGTGGGATGGAACTCATTGTACCATTACCCTTTTTGGTGCGGACTGCTGGCATAATTGACAGAGTACTGCTCTTAAATCATTATCTTGACATGTTTGATCATTTAATCTTATCTGTAGATTGCTAGTCTCATTTGCTAATTACCAATGTTTTTGTTTTCTCGTGGTTAATGATCAATCTATTCATCTGGATTTTGTTCTCCAATCTTAGTCTTAGTTCGACCTGTTCTTTGTCAAGGGGTGGTTACCTTTAAGCGGGTCCCATCTCAGGATCCAGTCGTTTCTGTCGGGGGCGCGTGTCGTTCAGTGGGATAGTAGTCTGTTTGTTGTCCGGTCGTGTGTGTTGTGCTTGTCTAGTGAATCTCGCCATCGAGTTGAGGGTTATCTCCGAGGTCTCTTTCTGTCGCGCGGTTACCACGTGGTGGTTATGGTACTCCATCTTTCGTTTTGTCATTTATCTATATGACCTGCCCAGCAGTGTTTTGAATGGTTGACGTACTGTAGGACATCCTTGATGTATGACATTCTCCGGATGTCGCTATTGTGCAGTTTGCTTTGCCGCTGTTGTTCGAGAGTTATGCCCACCAGATGTCTTTCAAGAGATGCGTGTGCTGTTCTCAGTTGGTTCTCTGCTGCTTTTGATAAAGACTAGGTTTCGCTACCATAGCAGAGCGCTGGTAGGACTACCGAGTCGAAGATGTCCTCACGGTCTGGCGATCTCCGGTTTTAATTTGTTCTCCATGTTGAGGAGCCTTCCCAGATAGTTGAGATATACATATTCGTAAGCGTCCCATATGGTCATTCTGCTCAAGAGTATGGGGTTGGGCTTTGCGAAACGGTTGCAAATAGCGCTGGTAGGACTACCGAGTCAAAGATGTCCTCACGGTCTGGCGATCTCCGGTTTTATTTTGTTCTCCATGTTGAGAAGCCTTCCCAGATAGTTGAGATATACATATTCGTAAGCGTCCCATATGGTCATTCTGCTCAAGAGTATGGGGTTGGGCTTTGCGAAACGGTTGCAAATAGCTCTGGTCTTCCTTAGGTATATAGCTAGGCCTGCTTTTCTGCCTTCCGTGACCGTAGGATCTCTGTCGCTTCTATGGGCGTTTCTGCGATGAGGACGATATCTGCGAATCTGAGGTGGTTTAGTCGTCTTCCATCGATTTTTATGCCATAGTGTTTTCAGTCACAGTGCCTCATCGTCGACTCCAGGCATGCAGAGAATATATTCGGCGAGATAGGGTTTCCTTGCCGTACTTCCTTCTCGCTCGCGAAAGTGATGAGTTGAGTTAATGGACGGACGATGTTGGTGCTTCCTTCGTAGCATTTCTTGATTATTTCTATGTAGTAGAGGTCTACTACTTGCTCGCTCAGCGCTTTCCACACGAATCCTGTTTCAACCAAATCAAATGCCTTTTGTTCTTTAATAGTATCACAAATTCCTGTGGTTCTTTCTCCCTTCCAACCAGCAGAACTGTGTCATCGGCATGTCTGAGATAATCATTATTTATTGATACTCCACCGATAATGAGTTCTTATCTTTCTTCTATGTGTCTGTAAATATTATTTCCTCCCCACGTCCCAATACACCACCTACCTCCCCCAGGTCTAGTAAGCCACGGGCACGGGAAGTAAAATCGCAAATGTCCTGCATAAAGAGATGCTGCGTCTTCTAAACCAGTTTAAAAACGTTAAGTTTAGAAATTCCTCTCTATCAGTTGAAAAATGTGTTGTATATTGGACTTTAGATCAACCCAAACAATGAACTCGTTTGTAGCAGGAGGTAATGAGCAGCTGTAGCCTCCTCCGTAATGGCAACAACTGCTGACCACATATAGTATATAGAGAGACACACACACACACACACTGACACTGGGGCATAGAGAATCTGGCGGTGTCTTGGACACTAACAGTCTACATGGGAAGTGATTTTTTCAACAACAAAAAAATTACGTTGCTCTTCAGTTGCGTTTCTTATCTTTAAACAAACGTACATATGCAATGGCAGCTCCCAAGCTTCGCAAAGTTGACGATTGGCGAAGCGTAATGGACAAAGTTCATACAAGTTTGTCAAATGGGACCACATATAAATTATTCGAAGATGATTATTTTGTTTTAGAACTCATCAAAGTAAGGATACTTATATAAACGAACATTCTTCCATTATCTTGATTTGTTCTGTTTAACCAATAATGAACACAATCTTACATAATTTAAAAATCTATTATAGTATATTACTATACTATTAGTATTAGTATTACTATACTATAATATATTATTTATATTTTAGTTCAATTTTCATATAAACAGTGAAAACAGTTATAGTCAATAGTATATTATAATAAAATGATACATCCTCAACCATTTACTGTTTATAACTTAACTTAACGTCTTTATACTGGTTTAGAAGACCCTGCAGAGTCTGTATACAACCAGTTACATTTACATCACCTTTTGCTCTAAAAGCTATGCGGACTATGCACATCCAGTTTATTCTTAAATGCATTAATTGTCCCTGCCTCCACTACCTCCCCTGGCAATGCATTCCAAGCAGACACCACTCTCTGACTAAAAAAATATTTCCTAATATCTAACCTGGACCTCTCTTTAGTCAGCTTGTAGCTATGCCCTCGTGTTATTGTAGGTGGCTGTATTTAAAAAAAAACTTGTTATAGTCTAATTTATCGATTCCTCTGATCATCTTATAAACCTGTATTAAGTCACCACGAATTCTTCTCTCTTCGAGACACTATAGGCCGGTTTTTCTGAGTCGTTCCTCATAACTGTAATTCTGGAATCCCACTATCATCTTTGTTGCTCTTTTTTGTATTCTTTCTAGCATGTTTATGTCCCCTCTATGATAAGGACTCCACACCTGTACACAGTACTCCAATCTAGGTCTAACTAAAGCTTTATACAGTTTGACGATCACTTCCTTGCTCCTATGTTTAATATTTCTTTTTAATCATACCTAACATTGCATTTGCCTTTTTCACTGCTACCTTAACTTGCTCACTCACCTTTCCTGTATGATCTATTATAACCCCTAGGTCCCTTTCCTTATCTATCTTTCTAATATTGTTTTCTCCCATTCTGTAATTATGTTCCATATTGGATCTACCCATGTGGATGACTGTACATTTATCTACATTAAACTCCATTTGCCAGCTTACAGACCATTCTCGAATTTTATCTAAATCCGACATCAATATATCCACTTTCGCTTTAGATGAGACACTACTGCATAGTTTTGTGTCATCAGCAAATTTTGCAATCATGGATCTCATATCATATATAGGGAGTCAGTCTTTCTCTGCCGAATGCTTAGTAATTCATTTATATACTTATGAATATATATTCAAGTAAGTAGGACTGTCAAATATTATTATTAAAACAAAAATGTAAATTACATTCATTCATACCTCATTTTCAACTTGTTTTATTTTCTGTCTTTACATCTGCAAGAAAATAGTACAAATGGGTACTATTTTCTTGTACTTCAGTAACATTTTCATATTAACTTTATAGCATTAGTTAGTTAGTTGCCCATCGCAAGCGAAGATGGGGACAGCGTCAGACAAATTTATTCAGATGTGACTGCATATGACTGTACAGTCCAATCTGAGCGTGACAAACTCTACCACATGTAGGACACACGTGAACAGCATTTGTATTTGGGCAGTCTTGCATTCTTTCCTTTTGTTCAGCTTGCTTTTCCTGCGCCTCTGTAATGGTCTTCTGCTCAGTGGTGTAAGCACCACGTTGTTGTTGTTGTTGTTGAATGCCCACAATGAGTAGGTTTTACTCTCTTGTGTGCCCTAAAAAGGACGTTAAGTGGCGGGTTGTCATATCTTTCCTCACATCCCGAGCGTGCTGATGAAGGTGGACCGGGGTCCTCCAGGTGGTTGTGCTATGCTTGGCTTCATCTGCGTGTCGCTCACTACTACGGGGATTATGTCGAACCTCACCTTGTTAGCCAGACTGCTGTCCCCGACAACAGCCCGTTTCCAGGATAACCAACGAGGAGGTCAGGTGAGGGTCTTGGTCAGTATATTTCTCCTGACCCTGACTAACATTGTCTGATCAGTATGTTGTGCCTGACCAGATGTTAGCCCCATCGTCCCGCAAGCACCATGTGTGATGCCAGTGTACCAGGCTGAGCAGTTTGGGGCAAGCAGTTCCCAGGCAGCAACATCAATGGAGAAACTATTCAAAGAAACTTTTAGATTGTTTTTGTTTCATTTCATTTGGCCCCACTGCGAGCACTGTTCTGTCCTGAGCTCACTGTACAACAGTTGCTTAGGGAGGCGCCCATCTGACATGCAAACAACATGCCCTGTTCATCCGATCTGGGCTCTTTGTAGAAGCGTATGGATGCCAGAGAGCCTCGCTAGCTGATGACTACAGGGTTGGGAACTATCCTGCCAACTGACCCCGAGCAGTCTGCGGAGACAGTTTACATGGAAAGTTTCCTGACATGCCTGCTATAGCCTGTCCATGTTTTGCATGCATACAGAAGGGTGGTTAGCACAACAGTCTGCTGAAGATGGATGGGTTGGACCAAAAGGTGCAAATGTCACAGTCAAACTGTAAACTAGCGACACAATGTATTCCGTTCTCCGGACTACATCCTGCTACTTGCAAAGCCCTGTTCAGGACTTGGTAGCGGTAGATTGAGAACGGCTGCAGAAGAAGAAGAAGCACAACAGCACAATACACACTTATCTAGGTGGCAACACTCATTCCCTGCTGGTCCCAAATGTTTTCTTATAGTCTTCCGAAAGCAGCACTCGCCTGTTGTGGACCTCTTCTCTGGTGAGGTGACTACCAAGGTAGGTAAAGCTATCAACTGCTTTTAGATGATGTTTCTGTACACTGACGTTGTATGTGGTAGGGTTTCCTGAGTGAAGGTAGCAACATCACCTCTGTTTTCTTGGTGTTTACAGTAAGACCAAAATTAGTGCACGCAATTGAGAACTCATTTATGGCTATTTGCATGTCCAGCTATGAGCACGTGTTAATTGCGCAGTCATCGCCAAAGAGGAGATCTAAGATAGTTGCTTCATTCAACTTTGTGAGGGACTTTAGGTGCCTCAGAGTGAACAGCTGCCCATCCGTCCAGTATTTGATCTGTAAGCCAATATCACAGTCATGTTTATGTCAGAAAGCATGGCTGCAAATACCATGCTAAAAAGTGTTGGGACCAGCACACATCCATGTTTGACTCCATTTATGACTGGGAATGCTGCAGAGAGTTCACCATCATTCAGTACGCGGTCTGACATGCCATCATGAAACTAGCGGACAACTGTGATGAGTTTTTCGGGACAACCGAATTTCACCATGATTTTCCAGAGTCCGTCCCTGTTGACGCTGTCAAAAACCTTTGTCAGGTCAACAAAAGTCATGTACAGATCACAATGCTGTTCCTGACATTTCTCTTGGATTTGACGAGCTGCAAAAATTATGTCAACTGTCCCACGACAAGCTTGGAAATCACTTAGACTGTGGGAGTAGCTTCTGCTCGAGATGAGCTGTTAAGCGATTCAGCAGGACTCGAGCTAGAATTTTTCCAGCGATCGACAGGAGAGAGATTTCCCTGTGGTTGTCACAAGATTGATGCTTGACCTTGTGCCTGTACATGTGGACAATGGTAGTATCTTTCAGTTCCTGCAGCATATTACCTGTATCTCAAATTGAGCAAAAGAGTCTGTTAGCTTGTATAGCAACACAGGGTCTCCTACTTTGTAAAACTCAGCAGAAATAGCATCTGATGGGGGCTTTGTCACTGGACATTAGGCTGGTTGCTTTCTCGACCTCATCTGTACTAGGCGGGATACCAAGCCTGTCGTTGACTGCAACTGAAGGCATGCACGTTATGGCTAATTTACTGATAGGGGATGGGCAGTTTAGGATAGCACTGAAGTGCTCTGACCATCGCTTCAGAATATTGACTTGTTTGTCATCAGGTGTCGTGCCATCAGCATTAAGGACAGGAGATGAATGATAGGACCTGGGACTATAGACCGCCTTCAGGGCATCCTAAAACGGCTTTGAGTCATTTGTGTTTGTGTACCGATTGGATTTCATCTGCTTTGCTGTCGAGCCAGGAATCCTGCATGGTCCTGAGCTGGTTCTGGACAATCCTGCAAATGTTGGTGAACGCAGACTTTTTGGAAGATGAGGAGGAATTGCCTTCGTGAAGTCTTAATAAACAATGTTTTTCATCCAGCAAAGTCTTAATAGCCTCATCTTTGTCATAGAACCAGTCCTGGTTTCTGTGAGCTGCATGACCCAAATACTCAGAAGAGGTAGAGTAGACAGCATCCTTCAGAAAGGCCAATTTGTCCTCGACTATTTCCGTATATGGCTGTGCTTCCATCAAACGGCTGTCCAGATCCCTGGAAAAGCATTCCGCATGGGTCCCACTTTGCAGATTGGAGATCTCTTCTCGGGCTTTCGACCCTGATGACGTCATCTGGGCTCTATGTGGAGGTTAAACTTCGACACAATGAGTCTGTGATCTGTCAATACTCGGTACCGCACATAGCCTTTGTCACTCGCATATCTCATCTGTCTCTCTTTCTTATGAGGACATAGTCAATAAGATGCCACTGTTTAGAGCGGGGATGCATCCACGATGTATCCATGGTGTTGGTGATGGAGAGATCATGGGTGGCACAGAGGCCCAGCAGTAACAACCCATCGCTGTTGGACTTGCCCATGTTGTCATGTACCCCAAGTACACCTTCCCAGAACTGATGTTCGGCCTCCTACTCTAGCATTGAAATCACCAATGATAACAAGTTTATCAGACTTTGGAACCGACAAGAAGAGGGAGTTCAGCTCCTCATAGAATTTATCCTTGATATCCTCAAGATTAGTCATTGTTGGGGTATAGGTGCTGATCATTGTAACACTCCTTCTATACCCCAGTGAGAGTTGGGCAGTCATTAGCCGATCATTGATACCCTGTGGTGGTCGTGTCCCAGTGAGAGTTGGGCAGTCATTAGCTGATCATTGATAACCTGTGGTGGCCGTACCCCAGTGCGAGTTGTACGGTCATTGATACCCTGTGGTGGTCGTATCCCAGTGAGAGTTGGACAGTCATTAGCCAATCATTTATACCCTGTGGTGGTCGTGTCCCAGTGAGAGTTGGACAGCCATTAGCCAATCGTTGATACCCTGTGTTGGTCGTGTCCCAGTGAGAGTTGGACGGTCATTGATACCCTGTGGTGGTCGTGTCCCAGTAAGAGTTGGACAGTCATTGATACCCCGTGGTGGTCGTGTCCCAGTGAGAGTTGGACGGTCATTGATGCCCTGTGGTGGTCGTGTCCCAGTGAGAGCTGGACAGTCATTGATACCCTGCGGTGGTCGTGTCCCAGTGAGAATTGGACAGTCATTAGCCAATCATTGATACCGTGTGGTGATAGTGTCCCAGTGAGAGTTGGACAGCCATAAGCCAATCATTGATACCCTGTGGTGGTCATGCCCCAGTGAGAGTTGGACAGTCATTAGCCGATCATTGATACCCTGTGGTGGTCGTGCCCCAGTGAGAGTTGGACAGTCATTAGCTGATCATTGATACCCTGTGGTGGTCGTGTCCCAGTGAGAGTTGGACAGTCATTAGCTGATCATTGATAGCCTGTGGTGGTCGTGTCCCAGTGAGAGTTGGACGGTCATTGATACCCTGTGGTGGTCGTGTCCCAGTAAGAGTTGGACAGTCATTGATACCCTGTGGTGGTCGTGTCCCAGTGAGAGTTGGACAGTCATTAGCCGATCATTGATACCCTGTGGTGGTCGTGCACCAGTGAGAGTTGGACGGTCATTGATACCCTGTGGTGGTCGTGTCCCAGTAAGAGTTGGACAGTCATTGATACCCTGTGGTGGTCGTGTCCCAGTAGGAGTTGGACAGTCATTAGCTGATCATTGATACCCTGTGGTGGTCGTGTCCCAGTGAGAGTTGGACAGTCATTAGCCGATCATTGATACCCTGTGGGGGCCGTGTGTCAGTGAGAGTTGGACAGTCATTAGCTGATCATTGATACCCTGTCGTGGCCGAACAACTGTGTGGACTAGATGAGACCTGATGGCGAATCCGTCACCGGCCTCTCGTAATTCTGCTATATCGTACCCATTCTAGAGGAACGTGTATCCGCCCACAACTTCTGTGATCTGGCCCTCTCCTGGTAATCTGGTCTAGCTAAGAGCAACCACATCCACCTTGTAGTATGCCAGTTCTCTAGAAACTAGAGCGGTCCTCCTTTTGGGCCTATCAGCCTTGGTACTGTCAAGTAATGTGCACACGTGCTGAAGGTAAGAACCTTCATTCCATATCAATCACATGGTACATCTGATAAAAATGTCTGGCGCTGTGATTTGCGCTTAAATAGATTGAAGTGAGGACAATTTTTCCTGTAGTCAGCCTCACTTTCTCGTCCTGAGCTATCCTGGTCCAGTAGCAAGACGTAGCATTACAAAAGGCTAGAGCCTTTATAGAAACAAAACATTTTTGTTTCCCATTTTTGTCTAGAATCTCCAGATATCAAAGTACCTAGAAATAGATCACAGCTCTGCCGAAGATGGATGTGTTGGACAGAAAGGTACAAATATCACAGTCAAGCTGTAAACTCGCGACACAATGCATTCCATTCTCCTAGCTACATCCTGCTACTTGCAAAGTCCTGTTCAGGATTAGATAGCAGGAGATTGAGGATGAACGCAGAAGAAGAAGAAAAAGATCATAGCTAGCAAAAATGTTTAAAATATAAAAAGATATAGCAACAGCAAGAAATGCAAGTAACCGTCACCAACTTTGAATGGTGGATCTGTAAACCTTATGGCAGTGGAAAAGATTGATGGCAACCAAAACAACCACAGGTAAACGAAAACCAAGAGAGACTGTCATATCTTATAGCTATATTCTCTGATTGAAATACAGTAGTTTCTCTAATGAGAACAATCACAGATGGTTAAACATTCTTATTTCATATCTTCAGCTTCTGTATGAAGAGACACTGGAAGCTCATGTTAAAGTTGAAATACTAACTGTTATTGAACAATGGGGGAGTGGAGTTCTGCCAACAAACAGGTAATAAGTTACAGATATATATCACTTACAAATTGTGAATATTGTGCGTATATTTTCACACTCAGATCCGAGTCTGTTAGCATCAAAGTTAATTGATATGACTTTTACAGTATTCACTTTTTACTGTTAAATGTGTCGTTATGTATCCTGTCATGAGAAGAAGGTTTTTATTCTTCTTGTGGAAAGTATTTTGCTTTGACTAGCATTCTACATTTAATCATCAGAAACTTAGTAACACGGTACATCCACATCTCTTTTGGACATCATCTAGCTCAGAAGCCAATCTTTGGTTGTTAGATATGTGAGTAATTACAAACATCGAAGAGAGATTAGACAGAAATGACAGTAAAAGAGCATACAATGTGCTCAAAGAACTGGTAACACCTAGGCAAGGCAGAAACTTTATGATCCAGGATAAAAGCCGCATGGGCCTTATAGAAGACAATGACGAACTGGCACGATGGACAGAGTACTATTCCGAGTTATACAACTATGAGGGATGGGACGAGCCTGAGAAAGCAATCCCTCCAACTCCAACAACAATAGAGGATAACCAACTGATAATGAAGGAGGAGATAGCTGCATCGGTAAAGACATTGAGAAGAGGGAAAGCAGCCGGCATGGACAATATTCCAGCAGAGCTCTTACAGGCAGGTGGGGAAGTAATGGTGGAAGGCCTGACACACATCTGCAACAAAATATGGGCGATGGGAAACTGGCTGGACTTATGGACAAAATCGATGGTTATACTATTACCTAAGTCTGGAAACCTAAACTGTGCCAGAATTACAGAATAAGCCTCATCAGCCACCCTATCAAGGTCATGCTTAGATTAATCCTTGACTGATTGAAACCCCAAGCAGAGAACATCATTGCTGAGGAGCAGGTAGGGTTCAGACAGGGAAGAAGCACTACAGAACAGATATTTAATTTAAGACTGCTAAATAAGAAATATCAGGAACAGCAGCAAAAATTGTAACGTGTTTGTTGATTTCAAGAAGGCGTTTGATAGGGTATGGCATAAAGCGCTTTGGGCAACCATGAGGATGTATAAAATCAACGGAAATATTATAATGGTCCTTGAACACCTGTATGACATGGCGTTCAGCGCAGTCCTTGTGAATGGGAGGCGCAGCGACTGGTTTCACACATCAGCTGGTAGGAGACAGGGTTGTACACTCTACCCAACACTTTTCAACTTATTCCTTAATGGATTTATGAGTGAGGCACTTAGAGAACACATTGGTACTGTCAATATAGGTGGCAGAACGATTACCAACCTTCGTTTTGCAGATGAAATCAACGGGTTTGTGGGTACAGAAGCAGAACTCCAGGAATGGGTCAGAAGGCTTGACGAAACAGCTCTTGACTATGGTATGGAGATTAATGCTGGAAAGACAATATTAATGACTAACAATGCTGATGGCTTCAACTGGGTAAAAGCTAATGGCCAGGAATATGAAGTGGTCGGCCGTTTTAAATATCTGGTTTCGATTGTCAGTGATGAAGGATCCAAATGTTAGGTGCTGGCCAGAATAGCACAGACACCGCACTTGCATGGCTTAACAAAATCTGACAAGATAAACGATTAGCCATTTGCACGAAGATCAGATTAATGCGTACATTGGTCCTGTCAATATTCCTCTATGCTTGTGAGACATGGACAATTACAGCTGACCTGCAACGGAGAATACTGGTCTTGGAGATGAGATGTTTCCAAAGACTTCTAAACGTCATGTACAAAGACTGAGTTACAAATGAAGAAATACGAGAAAGAATTACAACAGCAACTGTCAAAGAAGGAAACTCGCTTGGTATAGGCACATATCGAGTTCAAACGGTCTTGCAAATGCGATCCTGCACGGACAAGTGCATGGCAGATGACGAAGAGGTCCCAAAAAGAGGTGGGAGGAAAACATAAAAAAATGAACTAATCTCCGACCAGAGGCGACCTAGGTAGTGGTCGCTGACAGAGGGATGGCGTGGGATTGTGGGGATGCCGTTTATGTGTGGCCAAATGACCTTACCGGTTTTGGGATGACCTTACTTGACCTATCCTCTGAATGTTTTTGACTTCAGCATTGATCAAGCCATCACTGGGCTACTAGATGTCTTCCGAGATTTGGACAGCAGCCCAGCATCATGTGATGTGGCAGTGCAACTTCTGTTAACAGTGACTACACTATTTATTGAAAATGAGGAGCTGTTGGTAAGTTTAAGCATAAGTATGTTATCTTTGTGAAAGTTAGTAGCTGAGAAGTAATGAGCAAAAAGTTCAAACATGAAAAAAAAACCAAGTATCCCTTATTGTACCCATATTTAAAAAAATGGCAAAAATTGAAATCTCACAGCATATTAAAATAATTGCTGACTGCTGTCAAATCAGGGAAATTGTATTTCATATTATTTAACAGCGTCTGATTAGGGTGAATCACTCACTTTTCATAGCAAAGGTACGAGGTTGAACTCCCGTTACTGGTATGCTACAGTCGACACAGCTGTTAATGGGTACCTGGCTTACTGTTAGGAAAGGAAAGGCAACAAAGAAGGGATCTGGTCATCAAACATAAAAAAGAAGCCGTGACTTGCACAATGAAATCTGTAACGCTTCATTTCCGAGTGTAGTGTCTGCTATGAGACTACCTTTACTATTTAAAACATAGATTAGTGTACAGTTCTTGATACATGCTCAGTAAAAGAAAGGTAGAAGTGATATTCTTATTTTTCTACCTTCCATTTTTTATGAAAGGTGCAATGCTGCATCATAAATGACATTGTTGTTCCACGTTTATCATTACTGGTGGTGTCATGCATCATGTGATTCTATTTTATGTTTGTCAAATTATATTTGAGAACAGATCTTAGGAATAAGTATGTTAAAACAACTAAGTTCTCTAGTGACAACCGATTTGCAATAGTTTATGTGATATTAATAGTTTCATATATATGCTTCAAGGATACGGAGCTGTGTGCAACATACTTGACAGTACTCACAAACCTGGTTAGCAAAGTCAATAACATCAACACACGAAGGCTGCGTGCATGCAGTTGTCAGTGCTTAGCTGTCATGGAGTCATGGAAACCAGTAAGTTTTAAAACAAATGATATTCAAACTAATACAGACCTTCTTCTGCGTTCATTCTCAATCTCCCGCTACCAAGCCCTGAGCAGGGCTTTGCAAATAGCAGGATGTAGTCCAGAGAACAGAATGTGTTGTGTCACTAGTTTATAGCTTGACTGCAATATTTGCACCTTTCAGTCCGAAACATCAGTCTTCGGCAGATAATACAGACCTAATTACCTCTGACTCATTCTGATACTTCAGATGATGAATCACAAGAAGAAGGCCACAGTGGACGGTTTGAATTGTCTTGCTATAAAGAAAAAAAAAACCGATTCAGGAAATAGGGCATCCTCTCACCTAGTGGAAAATTAACAACCAATGTTTCCTCTTGTTCAGTAACTTTGTGAAGACTTTACTATGTGTGCTGGCTATTTCAAACCTCTCTGATGCCTGAAAATGTGTGCTCGTTTGTCTTTGTGGTCGGCTGAGATGGATACTATACAGCATATCTACAGTTTGTTGTTGTAATGTTAATTCATTTCACCTTTTATCCTGTAACATGTTGACCATCTACTAAAGGATGTCTACATCCTGATATACAGTTATGTAAATGGTCATATATTGTGAAAGAATATTAATGGGAGAAGTAAAAAAAAAGGTGAAAATATATTTATAATTGTGTGTCTATTGACAAAAAAGACTTCTAAACAATAAAGGACATGTATGGGTGGCAAACGGCAGTTGTAATTAAATTATGAGAATAGTTCTTGATTTGTAGACTAAACAGATGAAAAAAACATTTTTAACATTTACCTGTTCGATCAGATTGAATCAATTAATCAGTGATTAAATGTTTTTGATAAATCAATTAACTTTATTTTAATTTCTAACGGTCCTATTGGAAATATATTGAATTATTAGGGTCTGCTGTGGAGGTCCAGAGAAACATTTGCTAAGCTAGTGAGGGATGAGAAGACTGATATCTGCCAGGACTATATGCAGCTACTCATCACAGTAACTATGAATACTGACCAGTAAGTAGTCAGTTTATCCTCTTATAAACTTTCACCTATACAAGCACTATTACACTTACTTAGAAAAGAGATTAATAGTTTGCTGCTATTAAAACAAAACAAAATATGTAACACTTTGGATGACAACAAAGACTTATAATATTAAAAAAAACTGACCAGTAAGGAGTCTATTCTTGCTGTACAAAATGAAAGTCAAATATGAATAATAACACAAATAATTATGTGGCAGATTTACTGGGAGACAATGACAAATACTCCAATGTAAGACTAAAGGTGTTGTGTTGTTACGAGGCAACACCTTTAATCTATTCAATGTTTACACCAGAAATGACATCATCAAGCGCATCGTACTTTATTCACTTGTTGCAGTTTGGTCTGGTTTCATTTGAACACGCCTCGTACAATGTTTCAGTAATAACTGACATCAGAGAGCAGTGTAAGTGTAGTTTTTGTTACACAAATTGTAACATTTATATTACAAAGCACTGATGTTACATTAATAGTTGAGATAGTTGAGTCATGTCTTAGCTGTGGGCCATGGATGTGGCCAAATAACACAGCATGCTTCAGATGCCTATTACTCATGCATACACCGACGGTTCTGTAACAAACACAACACAGAACGGAGGGGCAGGAGCATTCCTGAACCTACCAAATGGCAGAAAAATAACACTGTCATTCGCTACTGGTAAGTACACAAGCAATTTCAGAGCGGAGGCAGAGGCACTGAGGGCGGCAGTGGAAGAAATGGTGACACACAGTGAAAATGAAAGCCATATAGTCCTGCTTACAGATGCTCTCGCCGTAGTCACAGCGCTAAAAAGCCAGAAAAACACTGAGCTTAATGACTTAAGAGCAGCACTCTGCAAACTGTGCCAGCAGTCCGCACCAAAAAGGGTAGTGGTACAGTGGGTCCCATCACACTGCAACATCCAAGGCAACGAGGAGGCAGACAGACTGGCAAAAGAAGGTGCAAGACTACCACAAACAGATACCAGTATGACGTACGAAGAGTCAAAACGGCTTATCAAAGCCAGATACATGACCAAATGGGAAACCGAACATACTGGTTACACTAAAAACGATGCCTATTACCAGTTGAACCGAAGAGAGCAGGTCGTTGTCTTCAGAATTCGCACTGGCCACAATAGACTGAGGTACCACCTATTCAACAAATTGAAGATAGGGTGTACCGACGAATGCCCGTGCGGTACTGGTAAAATGACCGCTGAACATCTGCTGCAGAACTGCCCGACATACGAGGATCAGAGAGAGCAGATGTGGCCATCACCAGTGGAACTGCAAGACAAGCTCTATGGCAGTGGCGACAGCCTCAGGATGACCGCCGCTTTTTTCGAAAAAATAATGGTTACTGTCTGACTGCGTACGCAGAAGAAGAAGAAGAAGATGCCTATTATTATAGGCAACTATAAAAGTACTGTGGGGAAATACAGTTTTCAGGCAAGATGAATTAAAGGAGATGAAGAAGTTGTATTTTTGATTTATTGTTTTGAATCATGTCTTTTCTAATCTCCCTGGAGAGTGAAGCTGCTTTGGTTTTCATTTCTATAATTTCTCTCATCACATTTACTCTATCACAGCCTGAAACTGTGTTGTTTTTTTTGTCTAGTTCTTTTTCACAAGTCTGTGTTTGTTATTACATTTTACTTGAAGTATGTGATGGAGACATGTGTAGTGAAGTAGTGGGTGAGGAGATGCAATTTATTTTCATGTATGAGAAATTTGTATTAGGCTAGTGTCATTCCATGCGTGTTGATAATTTCACAAATACTGTCTATATCTCTCTCTTGGACATCCCCTTCCTATAAAGTTCAAATTACCTTGAGTGAGTATAAGCATACTGAGCGGTCCTAATTTATTTTATTATGTCATCTACAGATTAGAGAACGAAGAACAGGCAAGAATCAAATCAGAAACAGGAAAGAAGGTGCAGTTAAGAAGATCAAATGAGCAGATAAATATATAAGACATACATACCACAGATGTACAGAAATTATCTGATAAAAAAGCTGAGTGGCAAAGATGATGATTTCTTTATGTAAAGTCGGACCAGTGTGATTCAGGAAGAGATGCTTGGAGGAGATTCGATCAGCAGTAAAAGAGAAAAGATATATTGTGCTTTATGTACTGGGCCAACAACTGTGCATGCAGACAAATGATGAAATAGTTCAGACTGTTTCAGACCTCAGATCAAATTTCAATAATGGAACAACATAATGGCAGAGTTGACAAACAACACTTTAGTAGAAGTGTGGAGGCCACTATCACCTATGCCATTTGGCATGACACATGTTGCTGATGAAGAAGAAAGTAACAGTTTTTGTGGTCTGGTCAACCAAACAATTAGAAAGATAATTTGTTGTTAGTTTTTTTGGGTGTGCGTTTGCCTTATTTCTCTATTCCCCTAGGTGGTGTGCGTAGCACTATGTTTTTATTTTGCACCTGTCAGCCCAGTATATTAGATTTCGGCATGCATTTAATGTAATGGTCTGCTTCCTTCTGCATTTTCTAAGGGTTTGCTTTCTCGTGGTAACAGCCTGTGTTGTGATGGGGAGCGAACCCAGCACCTTTGTATTGTGAGCCATATCACTTAACCACAAGACCACGCCATCCCCTATTTACCTAATTTAAGATATTTTGCAACACTTTACTGAAAGCAGTACTGAAGGAAATGTGTAGGGCAAAGCTGCCAAAAGTACAGAAAATGCTGTAATGGGAGAATGACATGAAAAGATGTACAAGGAGAAGTTCAAATGAATGCCTGATCACCCAATATATGACAGGATAAATCGCATGGGAAGAGGGAGATTAAAGAGTAACCACTTCCTATAAAAAACAAAAGAACTTGCAAGAGCAGACCAAATCATAAGCCAGGCAGCGGCTAGAAATCTAAAACAAACATACCAAATCCCACCATGGAAAAAAGCCAAGTCCATTGAGATGGTAGAAACCATAGAGGGAAAAAGGGAACAGACAGATTTATAAAGGAAATTTATCACAAAAGAATATCTAAGGATAGTATACCCACCAGAAACATGGATACATGTATATACAGATGGCTCATCTAACACAGTCGCATCCAATGGAGGTGAAGGGGTCTATTACAGACTAAGGAATGGAGAAGAACAAACTTGAGTATTAACAATGGGAACATACTCCAATAACTTCTATGCAGAAACAGAGGCACTGAAGCCCGCAGCTGAGCTTGTGATCCAAGATAAAGATATCCTCCAAGAAAACATAGTATTCCTGACTGATGCACGTCAGTATTAGCAACGCTAAAACAACACAAATATGAAGATCTCGAGCAATGTGTGTTCTCCCTGACACAGCTCTCAGCAGAACACAAAAGGTTGGTCATACAGCGGATCCATCCCACTGCAATATTGAAGGCAATGAAGCTGCAGAAAAACTAGCCAAGTGTGGAGGAGCATCCCCACAAACAGACCTGAACATCACATATAATGTGGCCAAGACCATAATTAAAGCCAACTTCAGGGGAAAATGGGCTGATCAACACCCCGACTTCTGAAAAGAAGACAGCCACTTTAACTTAACTAGAGAACAGCAAGTCATAATAGACTCACGGGTCATCCTTACAACAAAATGAGGATTGGGATAGATGACAAATGTCCATGTGGGAAACATATGATGACCGTGGAAAACATTCTGCAAAGCTGCACGCTCACGCAAGAAAAGAGAGAACAATACTGGCCTTGCGAGACAGATATGAGACAATAGCTGGATGGAGATAATACAGCCTTACAAACAATGGTGTCCTTTGTAAGAAAAACTGGGACCTTGATCTGAGGATGAATGAAGAAGAAGAATAATATAATACTGTTTGTAGGCTAAACTAAGTGGTTAAGATAAACCTTTATACATCTCACTGTTCAGAAAATATGCCAGATATAAAGATACTATGCTATAAACAACCACTAAAACTCCAGTTATTTAAATAATATACTGTACCACTCAAAGAACATGTATGATATTATGATATATTTCCACTAGATTCTACGAAGCCAAGTTTCAATGGAAGGCAAAGATATTCTGTCAACCATCTCACTTATTATGGATAACATGTTTCCATTGACCCCTGCTGGAATCCTTAATGTTGCATGTTCTGTTGTGCAACTGGTAAAAGGTCATGAGGACATCTTTCCAAATGTAAGAGTATTAGGTTTTCTATGTTTGTAAGTCTTTCTGTTTTAAATATTGTAAGGCATGTTTGGATTAACAGCAATGAATGTCAGTTTTAAGTATAAATGTGTTCCCCTGTCAAACAATAACATTGAAAGTCAACTTTAGGTATAAATGAATTCTGCTGTGTATCAGCAACACTGAAGGTCAAATTTAGGTATAAATGTGTTCCTTTTTGTATCATCAACAATAAAGGTTAGCTTTAGGTATAAATGAATTCCCCTGTGTATCAGCAACACTGAAGGTCAAATTTAGGTATAAATGTGTTCCTTTTTGTATCATCAACAATAAAGGTTAGCTTTAGGTATAAATGTGTTCCTTTTTGTATCATCAACAATAAAGGTTAGCTTTAGGTATAAATGTGTTCCTTTTTGTATCATCAACAATAAAGGTTAGCTTTAGGTATAAATGAATTCTGCTGTGTATCAGCAACACTGAAGGTCAAATTTAGGTATAAATGAATTCCGCTGTGTATCAGCAACACTGAAGGTCAAATTTAGGTATAAATGAATTCCGCTGTGTATCAGCAACACTGAAGGTCAAATTTAGGTATAAATGAATTCCGCTGTGTATCAGCAACACTGAAGGTCAAATTTAGGTATAAATGAATTCCGCTGTGTATCAGCAACACTGAAGGTCAAATTTAGGTATAAATGTGTTCCTTTTTGTATCATCAACAATAAAGGTTAGCTTTAGGTATAAATGAATTCTGCTGTGTATCAGCAACACTGAAGGTCAAATTTAGGTATAAATGTGTTCCTTTTTGTATCATCAACAATAAAGGTTAGCTTTAGGTATAAATGAATTCTGCTGTGTATCAGCAACACTGAAGGTCAAATTTAGGTATAAATGAATTCCGCTGTGTATCAGCAACACTGAAGGTCAAATTTAGGTATAAATGTATTCCTTTTTGTATCATCAACAATAAAGGTTAGCTTTAGGTATAAATGAATTCTGCTGTGTATCAGCAACACTGAAGGTCAAATTTAGGTATAAATGTGTTCCTTTTTGTATCATCAACAATAAAGGTTAGCTTTAGGTATAAATGAATTCTGCTGTGTATCAGCAACACTGAAGGTCAAATTTAGGTATAAATGAATTCCGCTGTGTATCAGCAACACTGAAGGTCAAATTTAGGTATAAATGTATTCCTTTTTGTATCATCAACAATAAAGGTTAGCTTTAGGTATAAATGAATTCTGCTGTGTATCAGCAACACTGAAGGTCAAATTTAGGAATAAATGAATTCCGCTGTGTATCAGCAACACTGAAGGTCAAATTTAGGTATAAATGTGTTCCTTTTTGTATCATCAACAATAAAGGTTAGCTTTAGGTATAAATGTATTCGCCTGTGGATCAGTAGCAGTCAAGCTTAACTTGAGGTAATGTTGTGTTCCCTGTGGATTTATAAAATTGGTGCAAAGGGATGTCTAATTTCTCTGTACTAAATGCAACAGACAATTCAAGGCTCAGATTGGCTTATTTAGCCATTTTCGAACTCATGCGAATAGTTAATTCAGACAAAGAGATCTTTCACGATGGACGAACAACAGAATTAAAGGTTAACTATAGGTATAATAGTGTACCCCAGTGTATCAATACAATTGAAGGTTAACTTTAGGTATAAATATGATCCCCTGTGGGTTAATAACAATGAAGGTTGTTTTAAGTATAACTTTATTTCCCTGTGGGTCAATAGCAATGAAGGTTAACTTTAGGTATAGCTTTGTTTCCCTGTGCATCAGTAAAATTTAAGTTTATCATTATGTATAAATGTGTTCATGTGTGGATCCCATGGGCTTTTATTGGAGAGGCAAGAAAAGTATGTAGAAGGCAACAAAGAGGGTTGGGCAAAGGGCTAATAAGCTCATAATGCAAGGCCATTTGTTTATAGGTACCGCCACCTCAAGAGGAAACAAATAACTTTGTTAACATGCTTCCTGTAAGGACCCATCTGTAGTGGTGGCTATGATTCGAGGGGGGGGGGGGGGGGGGGGTTAGATATAAATGTGAAGTATTGACAGTTATGGAGAAGAAGAAGAAGGTATCAATGTGAAGTATTTACAGTTATGGAGAAGAAGAACAAGGTATCAATGTGAATTAGTTAGTTATGGAGAAGACGAAGAAGGTATCAATGCGAATTAGTTACAGTTATGGAGAAGAAGAAGAAGGTATCAATGTGAAATATGAGATAGATTAATAACAGTCTGTCGGAGATCACCATTAATAGGCAAGAAATAGAGGGTGTTGGAGGTCTCTTGCGGCCAACCTTCGATGCGAAGACGACACTTGATATCATCATCATCATGTTGCAAGAAACTTTGAACGATTGCAAAGTGTTGTCTAAATTCATAATAGATTGATGATCCTTGAGACAAATCATATGTTACAGCAAGAGTTAAGTTGCTTTGCTTTAACATGACATTATCAGCTGTCATGTTTGATCATCACTGATATTTGTCTGAACTTGTTACTAGGTTTTCAAACCTCTGATGCTGCAGTGCCTACCTTCAATGGATCCTTGTGTGATATTTATGATGCTCTTTTTACAGGCAAGTATCTTATTATCTATTGAGTTCCATTGTTAAAACTGCCATCTCATTTCAGTTTTAGCAAGTGGATAACTGACATTAAACAAACAAACATGAATCTTTTATATAGGAAATAGGAAGTAGTTGCACTTATTGCAGACCTACTTACCAGGTAGCTTTATAGGGAGTTCCTCCTGTCACAATGCTCTGCTAGAGTTTTATATTATGGGAGACATAGTTTCTTTGAAACAGATAATTTAAGTATTCAGAAATTTAATGTACAGTATTTGTTAATCAAATTATTTATAAATGCTTACAAGTACATGCTGACCCAAGAAAAACATGAACATTTGATAACCTTATAGTTAACCTAGAATTTTGTCCCTTCTATTTCACACAATTCCATGTTTGATTATCAATATTTGATCAACATTATTACACAGCCTCACAGTGAACTAATGTTATTTGTTGTTGATTTTAGGTAGGTTTTTGTTATTTTTGATCACTCTGTAAAAGTAGACAAATACATTGTTTAACAAGTAGACAAATACATTCTGTTTAACAAGTAGACAAATACATTCTGTTTAACATGAAATGATGCTAACAATTTTCAGAAGGAGTTTCGAACACAGATACTGTCCGACAGTGAAGAAAACCTTCTGATGAAGAGAGCTGTTGAATGTGCCAACCATCCCAGCACTGGGTGCGCTACTCGGCTTTTAATATTAGAATGGTTATTGTCTTACTTACAAGAGGTCAGTACATAATTGCACAGGTAAAACTGGCTGTTATTTAAAGCAAGAATAAATAAATACACCAGTAGAAACTGGGTGATTTAACATAGCTTGGAGAACAGTCAATGCTAGACTTGACAGGCAAGACTTGGGGACAAACGAAAAGTTGTAGAGATTCATGATTTCCTATGCCATTTGGCATGGCACATAATGATTAGCAGTGGGTATCAAGACGCTGAGCAGTGTATGAGCTGTAGCGGTCAGCGACCCATAGCTGACTGCTAGCATCAGGGCCAGTGAACCAGAGCTGCCAAGACCCTTCTACACCTCCAAGAGGTGATCCTGTAAAATAGGCTGCAACAGAGCAGACTGGCTAAGGAGAAGGGATTGAAGTTTAGTTTAGTCAAAGAATCAACGTCATTGCACAGAGTTTAATCCATAAGTGCTCTGTTCTTCTCCATATTGTCAGAGATTCTCAGCGCCATGCACGAACTCCGTAGCACTGCTGTCGAGGATCCAGTAATAGATTGGGTAGATTTTTAACATAATTTTGAATTTTGCCCCGACAGCGGCCGTTAAGCCTACTCTTTTCAATTTCCAACTGCAGAGGGATTTTTAATATGCGCAACACTGCACATGGCCATCCGGTCTCTACTACCCAGAGATCTGGGGAAATACCAGAAAGTCCATGTGAAAAAATCCCGGTCTCTACCGCGATTTGATCCCGCGTCCTCCAGCACCTGAGGCCAACATCTTACCTCAGGACCACTCAGTCCCCTATCGGGATTGAAGAAGAAGGCTAACCCGATTTTCAAAAATGTGTTGAACCAAAAGGTGCAAATATCACAGTCAAGCTGTAAACTAGCGACACAGCTCATTTCATTCTTTAGACAACGTCCTGCTACTTCAAAGCCCCTTTCAGGGCTTGGTAGCAGGAGATTGAAAACGAACTAATGAAGAAGAAGATTTGCAGTCCATGTAATTGTCCATTAAAAGTTTGGCTCTATCTGACTATTAAATTTTTCTAAATGTTAACAAGTTGCAATCTCATTTTGCCCCTAAATGAGACAAACTATTCAAAACTGCACGCCTTATTACCATAAAATGATGTTAGATGTTCATAAGTTGGTATCTATGTTTCCCCAAAATGATACAAACTATACAAAATTGGATAAACTATACAAAATTGGACAAACTATACAAAATTTGACAAACTATGAATATCTTTGCTACTTTTGAATGACATGAACTGTTGTTGTTTATGAAATTCTTTGTATCTGCATTCTTTAACTTTGCCAATACTTCTCTTTTGGTGGGTTTGCATTGGCTCTTCATTCATCCTGGGGTATACTGTAGAAGGTGGACCTGAGTCTGTCTTGGTGTAGTGTAATGTAAGGCTTATCATCATTCTTACCACTACAGTGATCACAGTATTGATCCCCACCTCATTATTCAAGCAGCTATAACAATGTCTGTTTCCAGGTACGCGATGTTAAAGCGAGTGATTAATAGATAAAAAGACACAGCATTAAATTATCTACCACATGCAATAAATATATAAATACAAGGTAGCTTCAAAAAGATCCCGGAATAGTCGACTCGTTTTTGAATGAAAGATGATATTATGTAGAATATATATTTATAAGTTGGTAGTGGCCTTGACAAAAGGACACCGCAGACATATACTCTCGAACAGAAGTTACATAATTTTGTTTGTGTGTTGTGCTCATTGCATCGTTGGAGTTGAAAATGTCCTTGATTGAACAAGTGCAAATGTCAAATTCGGTGTTTTGCTTGAGAAGTCACCTTCAGTGACACAAGCATTGCTTAATAACTCATATGGTGATACCGCAATGAAGAAATAACAAGTATTTGAGTTGCACAAGCGTTTCCATGAAGGTCGTGTTATTGTCGATGATGATGCATGTAGTGGACGACCGTCAACCGTGATCAACAATAAAAACATTGAGTGTGTTTGAAATGTTGTGTGTGCTGACAGAAGACTTAGTTTTGAGAAAATAAACCAGATGTTGGAATATCAGTTAGAAGTGGCAACAGTATTCTCCACAATGAATTGCACATGCACCTTATTTGTCAACACATGGTTCCCAAAATGTTATCTTCTGAATAGAAAGAAACGAGATTGTCCCTGGCAGGAGACCTAATCACAATGGTTGATCAAGATAGCAATTTTCTCAGCAACATAATCATGAGATCTGATCTGGTGTTTTCTGTACGATTGTCAGATAAAATGTCAGTCCTCTGAATGGAAATCTCCAACAGCTCCCTGGACAAGAGCAAAGGAAAAGTTATGTTGGAAGTTTTTTTAATATTCCCAGGATATTGTCTTCCATGATTTCATTCCTGAAGGCCCAATGGTTAACAAGGAATTGTACGCTGATATCCTCCTTTGTTTAAGAGATGCAATCAGAAGAAAACAACCAGAAAATTGGAGAACAAACAGTTGAATAATGACAATGCGCCAGTACATTGATCCCTACTGGTGAATCAGTACCTTGCAAAGCACAATGTGGTTACCTTGGAACATCCTCCATATTCTTCCGGCCTGGCACCAGCTGATTTTTTCTTTATCCCTTGACTGAATTCTGCACTGAAAGGACAGTGATTCAAGGATGCTGAGGATGTTATCACCAATGCGACAAGACAGCTGAGAGAGATGTCAAAGAATTGGTTCCATGAATGTTTCCAGCAGCTGTATGCACGTTGACAAAAGTGTGTAGTTGCCGAAGGGAACTACTTTGAAGGAAATGTAGTGTAGATAATTCTATTGTAACTTATTTCTTTACAATCCACAAATTCCAGGAACTTTTTGAAGTAATCTCGTATAAAAGTGTAATGCATTAATTGTCATTAAAGTAGAGTGGCAAGTTGCTGATCAATTTTGATTCATTGTCTCTTGACATTATTACTTTCACCTGATTCACTGTCAGAGTTTAACTCATTTTACTCTGAAATTTTTGTTCCCACCAAAAAACTACCAGACAATATCACTCGCTTTAGTAATGTTTCAGTAACTCATTCAAACCAAAATATTTTGAACCCCTGAATGCAATGTTGTTCTTATGTAAAACTCAAACACAGCATCACTTAGTTATGATTTTAACTTAACTTAACTTAACTTAACGTCTTTATACTGGTTTAGAAGACTCTGCAGAGTCTGTAAACAACCAGTTTCTTTTACATTTCCTTTCTCTAAAAGCTCTGTGTATCAAATCTATTCTTAAATGCATTAATTGTCCCTGCCTGCACTACTTCCTTCCTGTGGCAACGCATTCCAAGTATTCACCACTCTCTGACTAAAAATATATTTCCTAATATCTAATCTGGACCTTTCTTTAGTTAATTTGTAGCTAAGCCCTCTTGTTCTTGTAGGCGGTTGTGTTTTGAAAAACTTGTTATAGTCTAATTTATCCGTTCTTTTGATTATCTTATAGACCTGTATTAAGTCACCTCAAATTCGTCTCTTTTCCAGACACTGTAGACCTGTTTTTCTTAGTCTTTTCTCATAACTGTAATTCTGAAATCCCACTATCAGCTTTGTCACTCTTTTTTGTATCCTTTAAAGCAAGTTTATATCCCCTCTATCTATCTTCAATAAAGGTTCACTAAAATAACACACATTATATACCAACTGTTCATAATTGAGTCTAGAATACAATGGAATACATATATTTTACATGTTCTAGTTCCTCTGAGCTCTTGGAGAGGATAACATGGCCTTACATAAAACAATAACAATTTTCATCAAAACTCACCAACATAAAAAGCACTTGATGAGCTATGCTGCAGGTCTCTTGAAAGTAGGTCAGCTGAACAAGTAACCTCAAATCATAGTACAGGAAAACCAAATTGAAACAATGTTTCAGTGTCTATTGATCTCTATCCTGTAACTTTTTTGTCAGGTGGATTTAATGTCTGGCCTCTCAAAGCTAAAGAATGTCTTGTTTCCTGTTGTGTTTGATCCGCTGGATGTTCATACTCGAAAGCTCTCACTACTGGCTCGCTGTTCAAGCTCTGACCCTCATGAAGGTATGTGACAAATACGTGTTACATGCATTAAAGAACTGGAATCTAGAAAAATGGGAAACTAACAGAGGAAATAGAACAATTGTCTTTTTTGAGGGCTTGGCTCCAGAAATAAAGACTTGGAGAAAGGTGAAAAATTTGAGACCTTCTGGAAAAGTTATAGTTGGACAAAAGGAAATGATCATCATAAGTAATGTTATATAGTCCTTCACAAATATTTTGTTGTTCTTAATCATTGAATTGATCATTTGAAATAAAGAAAAATTCTGAGAATTCTTGTAGTTGTAGATACCTGGTTCAGAGAATTGTTGTAGTTGTAGATGATACATACCAGGTTCAGAGAATTGTTGTAGTTGTAGATGATACATACCAGGTTCAGAGAATTGTTCTAGTTGTAGATGATACATACCAGGTTCAGAGAATTGTTCTAGTTGTAGATGATACATACCAGGTTCAGAGAATTGTTCTAGTTGTAGATGATACATACCAGGTTCAGAGAATTGTTCTAGTTGTAGATGATACATACCAGGTTCAGAGAATTGTTGTAGTTGTAGATGATACATACCAGGTTTAGAGAATGGTTCTAGTTGTAGATACCAGGTTCAGAGAATTGTTGTAGTTGTAGATGATACATACCAGGTTTAGAGAATGGTTCTAGTTGTAGATGATACATACCAGGTTCAGAGAATGGTTCTAGTTGTAGATGATACATACCAGGTTCAGAGAATGGTTCTAGTTGTAGATGATACATACCAGGTTTAGAGAATTGTTGTAGTTGTAGATACCAGGTTCAGAGAATTCTTGTAGTTGTAGATACCAGGTTCAGAGAATGGTTCTAGTTGTAGATGATACATACGAAGTTTAAATTGTTGTAGTAGAAGATGATACTTACCAGGTTTAGAGAATGGTTCTAGTTGTAGATGATACATACAAAGTTTAAATTGTTGTAGTAGAAGATGATACTTACCAGGTTTAGAGAATTGTTGTAGATGATACATACCAGGTTTAGGGAATGGTTCTAGTTGTAGATGATACTTACAAAGTTTAGAGAATGGTTGCAGTTGTAGACAATACTGACCAGATTGAGAGAATGGTTTTAGCTGTAGATGATACACACCAGGTTCAGAGAATTGTTGTAGCTGTAGATGATACACACCAGGTTCAGAGAATGGTTTTAGCTGTAGATGATACACACCAGGTTCAGAGAATGGTTTTAGCTGTAGATGATACACACCAGGTTCAGAGAATGGTTTTAGCTGTAGATGATACACACCAGGTTCAGAGAATGGTTTTAGCTGTAGATGATACACACCAGGTTCAGAGAATGGTTTTAGCTGTAGATGATACACACCAGGTTCAGAGAATGGTTTTAGCTGTAGATGATACACACCAGGTTCAGAGAATGGTTTTAGCTGTAGATGATACACACCAGGTTCAGAGAATGGTTTTAGCTGTAGATGATACACACCAGGTTCAGAGAATTGTTGTAGCTGTAGATGATACACACCAGGTTCAGAGAATGGTTTTAGCTGTAGATGATACACACCAGGTTCAGAGAATGGTTTTAGCTGTAGATGATACACACCAGGTTCAGAGAATGGTTTTAGCTGTAGATGATACACACCAGGTTCAGAGAATGGTTTTAGCTGTAGATGATACACACCAGGTTCAGAGAATGGTTTTAGCTGTAGATGATACACACCAGGTTCAGAGAATGGTTTTAGCTGTAGATGATACACACCAGGTTCAGAGAATGGTTTTAGCTGTAGATGATACACACCAGGTTCAGAGAATGGTTTTAGCTGTAGATGATACACACCAGGTTCAGAGAATGGTTTTAGCTGTAGATGATACACACCAGGTTCAGAGAATGGTTTTAGCTGTAGATGATACACGCCAGGTTCAGAGAGTTGTTGCACTTGTCAATAGCTGGGGAGCCCATTCTCATCAGCATCTGCTGCTGTTAAATACCCTAGTCACATTTGTGAAGCCTGCTTCATCTTGTGCCTATTGTGTTGATACTGTACACTATCAGGTACTGAGTCAGTGTTTGTACTGTTGTCTAGGACATGTACAACAATGACCTCAACTGTTATATCTGCATAAGCCCTAATGACAGTTCCAAAAACAAGTTCCCTAATGTCATATAAGACATCTTGATCACCTTTGTATGTCTCAGCGAAATGAAATACCTGTTAAAGAACCTGTGGAGTCTTGTAGTTAGGGGTTGTTCTATCTTCTACACAACCTGTTTATTTGTTGATGCAGCTGCCAAACATCTGTAGTGCTTTATCATTATTGAATCAAAGTTTGGTTAGTTGTTGTTGTTGAATGCCCACATTGAGTATGATAACTCATTTGTGTGCCCTGAATAAGACATTAAGTGGAGGGTTGCTGTAAATTTCCTCACATCTCGAGCGTGCTGATGAAAGGGGATCAGGGTCCTCCAGGCAGTTGCGCAATGCTTGGCTTCATCTGTGTGTTGCTCACTTCTAGAGGGATCCCGTCGATCCCTCACCTCATTAGCCAGGCTAATAACAGCCCGATCCCAGGAAGGACTACCAGGAAGTTGAGGTTGGTGGCCGTCTTGGTCAGTATATTTTGACTGAGTAACTAATATGTCTGATCAGTATGCTGTGTCTGAACAGATGTTAGTCTTCCTCCCCCTTGGCTAGTAGATGCTAACAGTCCCTCTCTCTCTCTCTCTCTCTCTCTCTGTCTCTGTCTTTCTCTCTCTCTTAAACTTAACATCTTTATACTGGTTTAGAAAACTCTGCAGAGTCTGTATACAACCAGTTTAATAATCTTCTCTCCAGTTTAATTTACTTTCATCTCTCTCTCTCTCTCTCTCTCTCGCTCTCTCTCTCCCTCCCTCCCTACCTTTCTCTCTCTCTCTCTCTCTCTCTGTCTCTCTCTCTCTCTCTCTCTCTCTCTCTCTCTTTCACTGTATCTCTTATTTTATTTGAAATTGTAAGATATAGAAAAAAATATCAATATATAAAAAAAATGTACCTTAGTTATTGAAAAGCTTGTGAAGATTCTCATTAAGTGAAAGCACAAAGTCTGGCCTCGTGCATGTTGTGCCTTAGTTTGTTTTATATTGTAGACTTCTACATTGACTGTTTTATTGTATAGTGGCATCAAGTTTGTCGTCTGATCTGTACTACCTGACACAAGTGGCTGTCACAACTGGAGGTATGCGGGTAGCAACATCACTTTATCATGTCCTGTATCTTCATGTTGAGTACAATCGCTATGACGCTGTACATGCACATGTCTTGAGGTTAGTCACTTTCAGGCAATATGTTTTCTTTGTCTTGTCAGATTTGGTGTCAGTCCATTGATAATTGTTATTATTGTCAGCTACTTAAAATGTAGACAGTTGAGACGTTCTGGCAGTATTAAATGTTCTGGCAGTATTAAATGTTCTGGCAGTATTAAATGTTCTGGCAGTATTAAATGTTCTGGCAGTATTAAATGACAGTACATCTTATTGAAAACTGTACTAGAGGGAAAGTGGAAGACAATAAAAGGGGGACTCAGTGGTCTCGAGGTATGGTGTCTGCCTTGGGTGCCGGAGGTTGCATGATTTTCTTTTCACGTGGATCTTCTGGTAAAAATTCCCCTGATCTCTGGGTAGGGAGATCAGAATCCTGTGTTTGTGTCGAGCACACTAAAAATCCGTTGGCAGTTAGTAATCGAAAAGAGTAGGCTTAACGGCCGCTGCCCAAACAAAATTCAAGTGAAATATCTACCCAAGTTATTTATACCTTTCCCTGGGTGGTTTGTTAGCAGTTATAGATGGTGCCAAACTGGCTGCTAGTCTACTTTGCTCAAGTTTTGGAGTCTCATGATAGACTCGCATATCTATAAAAATCAGCCTCCAAATAACTGGTTGTATACAGACTCTATAGAGTCTTCTAAACCAGTATAAAGATGTTAAGTTAAGTTGAAATATTAGAGGAAAGCAATGCTATAAATGGAAGGATAACATGAGTAGATGAACAGGGAGAAGCCTTTTAGATTGCTCCCTCGTGGCAAGAGAGATAGGACGTTAGAAGTCCGTTGCTACTGACCTTTGATGTAGAGATGGCAGCTGTTTTGATCTAACACAGAAAGTAAAAATTAATTGTAGTGAATGTATCTCGATATTTTATTTTCTTGTTGGATCTGCAAATATTATCCTGGCACTTGAAGAGTATTGAAACCTGGCACTTGAAGAGTATTGAAACCTGGCACTTGAAGAGTATTGAAACCTGGCACTTGAAGAGTATTGAAACCTGGCACTTGTAGAGTATTGAAACCTGGCACTTGAAGAGTATTGAAACCTGGCACTTGAAGAGTATTGAAACCTGGCACTTGAAGAGTATTGAAACCTGGCACTTGAAGAGTATTGAAACCTGGCACTTGAAGAGTATTGAAACCTGGCACTTGAAGAGTATTGAAACCTGGCACTTGAAGAGTATTGAAACCTGGCACTTGAAGAGTATTGAAACCTGGCACTTGAAGAGTATTGAAACCTGGCACTTGAAGAGTATTGAAACCTGGCACTTGAAGAGTATTGAAATGAAGAGTATAATTGGAGCATGAGGACCATCGTTACATTTGGCTTCATTGCACGGAATGAACAGTAGTTTATGTATCATTGTGTATTACATAATGAGGTTGCTAGCCCCATTCACAATTCTCTTTAGTCACTTTTCATGACACTTAGTAAAGTGCAGTGACCCTACTCTTTTTTCTCCATTGATCATACGAGATCAAAAGTAGGAGAGTAGTTTGTATACTACTTTTAAAGGGACTACTTTTAAAGGGACTGCTTTTAAAGGGACTAATTTTCCTATGAAATGAATGTACAAGGAGATATTGATCTGAGACAGTTTTGAGCAGTTAGTAATTGAAAGTCAGTTTCAGATCATGGGTGTGGGAATATGGGCATGTCAGTTTCTGAACATGTTTGTATGAGTATGGACATATATGTGAGAATGAAATGTGTGATGTTTCTGCATTGTTAATAACAATCCTACATGTCATAATTATGACATATTTCTATAATAATCCTGTAAGCCATAATTATGACATATTTCTATAGTAATCCTGCATGTCATAATTGTGACATATTTCTATAGCAATCCTGTATGCCATAATTGTGACATATTTCTATAGTAATCCTGCATGTCATAATTGTGACATATTTTTATAGTAATTCTGCATGTCATAATTGTGACATATTTCTATAGTAATCCTGCATGCCATAATTGTGACATATTTCTATAGTAATCCTGCATGTCATAATTGTGACATATTTCTTTAGCAATCCTGCATGTCATAATTGTGACATCTTTCTATAGCAATCCTGTATGTCATAATTGTGACATATTTCTGTGAAGTTATCATCTGCCTTGTGTTGTTGTTGTTGATTGCCCACAATGAGTAGGATTACTCTTTTATCCTGAGAAGGACGTTAGGTAGCAGGTTGTCTTAGCTTTCCTCACATCCCAAGCGGGCTGATGAAGGTGGACCGGGGTCATCCAGGCGATTGTTCTATGCTTGGCTTCATCTGCGTGTCGCTCACTACAGGGGTGGTCACGTCGGTACCTCACCTCATTAGCCAGGCTGCCATGAACACAGCCAGTTTTCAGTGAGGGCTACTAGGAAGCCGAGGTGAGGGTCTTGGCCAGTATATTTTGCCAGACCCTGACTAATATGTCTGATCTGTATGTTTTATATGTAGTAAATGTAACATATTTCTGTAAAGTTGACAACCATCTTTCATGTAAATTTTGTCACAGAATCACCAGGAAGCTATTCCAAACCTTTCCTCACCTCATTCCGCTGATTGTTGACTTCTTGCGTGCTGTAAAAACATGCCAACCACATACGTAAGTGTGATTCTAGTCTATATAATTAGGTCATCCTTATTTGTGAGAGCTGGTGGCTGGTTTGTTGCAAGCCTGAAGGTGAAGTGTATTGTGACCAGTTTGTGGAATAACATAAATATATAGTGTAAAAAAACTGCTACATGTAAGCAAACTAACCAATCATGAACAAAGCAGACATGAAGACATTAGAATTACTCGAAGAGAAAGCATATATAAATTATTCAAATATTATATCTAGTATTAGAAGTTGACAATAAATTGCAGGGGTTTTCAGTGTTGCTTCACTAAAGAACCAATATAATGTAGCCATATAGAAACTAAAGCAGGAAATTCAAACCAGTCTGAGGGTCACATAAGGACAAGTTTAATGGCTACCACTTAGTAAAGTTAAGTTCTAGAAGATGGTGGTCATCGTTAGCCTGAGCCGGCCCAAATATCACTAGATACCAACCAGCTTATTACATTCTATGAAGTCAGAATAGTTATGCAATGGATACCTGGTCACTCAAATACACCTGTCAATGTCAAGGCAGACAAACTGGCTAAGCAAGGATCAAGTCAACAACAATACTCACCAACAACTCTACAAACAGACTGCTACTAAAAACTGCAAACAAACAGGCTTGGTTGAACAGATGTGCAGTGGGTAATACTGGAAGTGAGATCTACAAACATAAGGCCATTCCAAATTCCATAGACAGCATTAAGCTCATGGAAGGGATCAAGATGCTGAGCAGTGCATGAGCTGCAGTGGTCAGCGACTGACTGCTAGCGTCAGGGCCAGCGAACCAGAGCTGCCAAGACCCTTTTACACCTCCACGCAGTGATCCTGGATAACAGGCTGCAGAAGGGCAGACTGGCTAAGGAGAAGGGAACGAAGAGGGAATGCTAACCCGGTACTCAAAAAATGCTTGCTGAAGTCGGATGTATTGGACCGAAAGGTGCAAATATCGCAGTCAAGCTGTAAACTACGACACAAAGCATTCTGTTATCTGGACTACATTCTGCTACTTAAGCCCTTTCAGTGTTTGGTAGTGGGAAATTGAGAATGAACGAAGCCAAGCCAAGCCCTATGCTAATATGCACAATTCTCTCATTTATGCAGGGAATTGTTGTCCCATCATCTACTACTAATGCACTCTTTTTATACAATTCAAATTTTAAAATGTTGATTAATACTTCTTCAGATGAAATCTATGTTTAACTCTTTCCACGAGCAATTATTTTCTCAGCTGTACTCAGTCAGTTTAAGGGAGGCAAATCAATCCTGAGGTTATGTTTTTAAAATCACAATTACGTGTCAAAAAATAAACATACCTGTATTTAATTATCCAACAATTGGAAGGGAAATGAACATACCTGTATTTAATTATCCAACAATTGGAAGGGAAATGAACATACCTGTATTTAATTATCCAACAATTGGAAGGGAAATGAACATACCTGTATTTAATTATCCAACAATTGGACGGGAAATGAACATTATCTGTTACAATGAGAACGTTGCATTGAGTACATTAGAAGAAACAGGATCAAATATTACAACCAATGAAAAAGGAATCTGAATATCGAGTCACATATGGTATTCTAACTTGACGTTATAATTATCTCAACATCTGCAATGTTGATCCATTTTATGCTTCTTAGTATTAGTTCATAATCCAATTAGTGAAGTCTAGGCCAGTTTTGAAGGAAATATCTCCAATAGAAATGAAAATATGACTCATTTAGTAAAGACTTTTTTACGTTTAGCTTGTCATTAGCAACAACAAATACAACAGAAATACAAGTCAAAGTGATGATTGAAAGGTGCACACTGTATCAAATCCACAATTAGGGGATGGTGTGGGCTAGTGGTTAAGTGACACGGCTCACAACCAAAAGGTGCTGGGTTCGATCCCCATCACAGCACCGGCCATTACCCTGGGGAAGCAAACCCTTAGAAAATGCAGGAGGAAGCAGATCTTTACATAAAAGTGCATGCTAAAGTCGGATGAACTGGGCTGACAGGCGCAAAATAAAAACTACAGTTCAACGCACACTGCCTTGGGGTAATAGGTAAATAAGGTGAACGTAAAAAAATAAATCCACAATTAACACTGGCACTACTATTACAGTAGGCCGGAAGGATACAAATAGATACTAAAGGATGTAGTAGTAAAACTAGAAAGACAGGCACAAACAAAACAACTCATATGACGCATGGTATGACATATCGTTTGTAACTGAATGCAAAAAAAGCGAGAACGACTGTGGCAGGTGGAACATAAAAAAACCAAACAGATCACAAAGAAGAGCAACAAAGCTGATAGTGGGATTCCAGAATTACAGTTATGAGGAAAGACGGCCTACAGTATCTAGAAAAGAGAAGAATTCGAGGTGACTTAATACAGGTTTATAAGATAATCAAAGGAAAGGATAAATTAGACTCTAACAAGTTTTTCAAAATATCACCACGTATAAGAACAAGGGGGGATAGCTACAAATTCTAAAGAAAGGTCCAGAACAGATTTTAGGAAAATTTGTTTAGTCAGAGAGGTGAATGCTTGGAATGCATTGCCACAGGAAGTAGTGCAGGGAGGGACAATTAATGCATAATGGATCAGATGCGCAAAGCTTTTAGAGCATGGAAATGTAAATGAAACTGGTTGTATACAGACTCTGCAGAGTCTTCTAAACCAGTGTAAAGACGTTAAGTTAAAATGTCATACAAAAGAAGACTGCACCTTCCCATGACACCTAACCACACAAGTGGAAAATTCAGATGAGCTAACTGGACTCAGAGATCACTTTCTGAACATTTTACCAATACTAATGATCATTGATATCTGAAATGTTTGTGTATCTGATTGTTCTTCTTGTTCATAGAACCTAAGACATATACAAGAATCTGTTCTGTCGTTATGCTCTTCTTCCAGTAAACTGCACAGCGAGATCCTGACACTTCTTCATGAAACTGTTTTGTCACTACCTCTCGGCTCTTTGCTCAACAACTACCATAACTACCTGCACGTCTGGATCCTCTCAGCGCAAGAGCCCTCCATGCTACAGCAGGTAGGTACCGTAGATAATGATCTCACTGATCATCCCACAAGAGCATCAAAATGGTATCTGTTCCCATGGATGGGGTACATCGAGTGCGCAAGATGGGTTTTAATTTTACTTCAGAAAGGACAAAGAGCCTATGCTTTACTGAAGTTTTGAACATGTCTCTTTGGTCAGAAGACCGGCACGTTAACTGCTCGGCCACTCAGTCCTCCCACCACTGATTTCTTTTGTACATAATTGGGATACTCATGGTAAGACATAGCTGGCTGTTAATAGTGCCTTATAGTTCGTTTGACTTTATGCGCATGATGTACTGCTCAACAAATTTAGGATAAAGAGGTTGAAGTTAAGTTTACATATAAAGTGGTGTGTTGAATCACATTGATATAGCTTCGTACAGGCATTTGAAATATGATCCTACTTACTGATGAGCTCAGAGGTGGCTGTCCGAAACCTGATTAACCAGACCAGTCATTGAGTCCATGCTTTAGAACAGTGGTTCTCAACACTACATCATCTAGCACCCCATCTTCAAAAACAAATATTTATAATGTCTTAGTCTCACCTACTATACCCCTCCAACAATTGTACGCCCCATACATGCATTACTTTGAATCAGTGTCACCAAAATTAGATTAGCTGATCTGAGAAATTATAAAATAAAAGGTGATACGAAAAGTAGTTCATGTATTCAAATTGTTGAAATGTGTATTTTAGCCTACACTTACTGTCTCCATCAGCTAGAGAGGACGATAGTATTAAGACATGACAGAGATATCTATTTTAAAAAATCACTCTCTAAAGCCCAAAGCGTCATAATCTTTACAGACCTAAAGTTCTGGAAGATGGTGGTCATTGTAAGCCGGAACTTACCCACATATCCCAGGATGCCAACCAACCTCTCACATCCCATGAAGTCAGAATAGTAATACAGTAGATCCCTGGAAACTCAAATACACCTGGCAATGACACGGCAGACAGACTGGCTGAGAAAGGATCAAGTCTAAAATAACAATACACACTAACAACCCTACAGACAATCAAACTACTGAAGACTGTGGACTAATATGATTTGGCTGAATAGATGGACAATGGAGAATACTGGCAGAGAAACCTACAAACAAATGGCCATACCAATTAAGAAAGACAACATCAACTTCCTGAAAAGGAGAGACCAAAGCACTATTTTCTGACTTCACACTCAACACTATAACTTAACAATAGAAGAGTAGCCACTTGAACAGAATAAGACAAATGGAAAATCTTGTTTGCAACTAAACAACAGCTCACAAACACTTGCAGATACTACTATATGGCATTGGGCCAAAGGGCAGAAGCCCATAGGTCGCTAAATCAATAACCAACCTACCAACCAACAAAAATGACCTACTTGTGAACTGTAATGTGATCCACACGCTTCACGTCACTCAGCTGTTTGGGCAACATCTGGTTCTATATTTGCTAAAAGAAGTCACAAGTCTCCTCTGTCAAATATTTGACATCAATTCCATTGTTTTTGCAGCAGCATCACTACTGAACTAAACCCTTTCTCTACTAGATATGATGTTGGAAATGCTGTAATAAGCATTTTAGATTCTTGCCCAAGAAGAGTATAAGACAGTCTAAGCTTGATCCAACATTTTTTGTCAATTTTTGATTTTGTCTCAAAGCTTTTTTGTACACCAATCTGATCTTTTTGGAGATGTTGGCTAACAAGTTCCATGTTTGTTTCAAACATATCAACCAGCCATTCTGGTAGTTCTTGCAAATCTGTAATCTTTAATTATCATATTATTCTTAATAGCCTCTAAATGGCAGCATTTGATTTCCAAATCTGCGTCTTTCGGCCTGTCCTTGTCTAATTGCTGCAAACATGGAAACTGAGAAAACTTTGTGAACTAAGCTGTTTTTAAACAATACCAATTTGCCAAAGAATCTTATGATAACACCCATGACTTTGATAAAACTGATGTCGTTTCACTCTGGCTTAAGAAGGACATCATTGAACTTTTCAAATGTATCTGATAGATAGGCCACATCATTTCACAGTACTTCAGTTTCAATGCTAAGATATTCTTTCACCGAATCAAGAAACTCCACAATGGGATTCCATTTTTTAAATGGGTTTGATAACCTTTGCAGGAGCTGCATCTGTTGCACATGCTTAGACATTAGAAAAGTGAAGACTTTTTTGTAATGAAATATTTGTCAACGATTTCAAAGATTGACAAGCTATAAAATACTGACCTACTGTGTCCTAGGCAGCAGGTCACACATCGTGTTTCCATTGTTCAGCCACGGGGATTGCCATGTCATTCCCCCCTCAACATGTCATCCGTATTGCATGTTTCCAGAAGGTTTGGGCAGATCATCAGGTGGTCTGAGTCTTGTGTTGCTTCAGTCACATATCTTATCATCCATCTCTTTCATTTCTTCCTGCATATTGATACCCAGTTCAGAGTCTATTTAGTTACTTCCATGTTGCATAAGGAAAGTAGTGTCCAGCCACAGTTTCCTCCCGCAGTTTGATCCGGGGCATCTGTGTCAGTTCATTTTTCGATTTGGCAGTTACTGGGACTAGTCTGTAGGGACTGTGTTGACTAAGAAACTTTGTCTAGATTTCAGTCTTGTGCACTGCACTTCATATGCAAACATAGTGTGTCTTGCTGTGCAAACATAGTGTGTCTTGCTGTGCAAACATAGTGTGTCTTGCTGTGCAAACATAGTGTGCCTTGTGTTGTTTACCTGTTTCTCACTATAGATTTCTGATGTCACACTTCTTTGTGTCTCAGATGGCTATATTTTTTCAGTTGGTTCAGGTTTTGGACTCTCTGTAACTATCCGACCGGTCTTATTTATTTATTTCAATGTTTGCACATTTGATTATTGATCATTTATAGCAGGCTAATTTGTTAATTCGTGTGTGAAATAATTGTTTTCCCTTCACAATTAGCATCTCTCAAATACTGCCACCGACAAAATCCGGAATTACGATTAATGCCTGCACACACGCCACACAGATACACCACACAGATACACCACACACAGATACACCACACGCACATACACCCACCCAACCCCCATGTTTCCAAAATGCTTCTCTAGAGTGTGATAGTGCTCCCATTGAGAAACGTACTGCTTTAAAAGATACAGATTGTTTTAGAAGATACAGACAGGATGGCTACAACATGAGTGGATATCAGATATTGAAGCTTCAAATCTTGTTTACTCAGCTGTAAAATGGATACCCATCTCTACTAAGAGGAAAGACAAAACAGCAATAAAGAGAACTATTTATCTCATATCATAAGGCTGAAAGCCTGGCTTCATGAGGTTGTTAACACTGGCTTCCTAATAGCAGGACTAACACTGATATTTGTGGGGCTTTTAAGTAGCATTACGATTAGAGTTTATTATTTAAATATTTGAATTCAGAAACCTCTAAGGAGAATGCTGGAGATAGTCCAGGAGGCTGTCATGAAATCACTGGATGACTGGGATCTTGGCTGCCTGATTCTGAGTATCTGCCGGACTATGATGTTGCATCATTACACTGACATTCTGTACTCACGTAAGTCTTTCTTGATTGGCTGCTACTTGACACTGATAGTGGGGACTCATTATTGGCTGCTACGTGACACTGATAGTGGGGACTAATTATTGGCTGCTACTTGACACTGATAGGGGGGACTAATTATTGGCTGCTATGTGAGAATGATAGTGGGGACTAATTATTGGCTGCTACGTGAGACTGATAGTGGGGACTAATTATTGGCATTGATGGGGATGGGGAGTTTCTCATTGACACTAACTGAGGGCGGTGGGGGGGGGGGGGGGGGGAGGATTTCTCATTGACACTAACATGGGGGGGGGGGGTGGGGAGTTTATCATCAACACTAACATGGGGGGAAGGGGATTTCTCATTGACACTGACAGGGGGAGATTTCTCATTGACACTAACAAGGGGGGGGGGGGGAGTTCTCATTGACACTGACAGGGGGGGGGGGGGAGAGGGATTTCTCATTGACACTAACAGGGTGGGGGGATTTCTCATTGACACTAACTTGCTACTCATTTACATTGACAGTGGTGGTAGCGGCTACTCATCGGCACTGACAGTGAGAGAGGGGGCTGCTTATTGACACTGTGGAAGAGGGGAGGGACTACTCATTGACATGGGGGGGGGGGGTGGCTATTCATTGACACTGACAGTAGGCAAGTTCTTGACACAGAGGATAATATGTGTGAATATTTCTATACAGAGTTTTCTTAAAAAATACATATATATACACACATACATAGACACACTGTTAATCTGTTTAGTCAAAATACAGAGATATAAATGTGAGGAATAAAGACTGCTCGCCTCTGCAGTTGCCACACACTGTACAGGATATGTTTTAAGATCACCTGATAGAAAAAAACAACTAAGCGTCAGCAAAGCTTTGAATATATTTCCACTTCGTCAGCCACTCCTCTAAACAATGTGATATTATTACACTTACTTAGTCACTCCTGTTCTACCTTGGGGTGTAGCCTTACTCAGTCACTCCTCTACCCTGGGGTGTAGCCTTACTTAGTCACTCCTCCTCTACTTTGGGATGAAGCCTTACTTAGTCACTTCTCTTCTACCCTGGGGTGTAGCCTTACTTAGTCACTTCTCTTTTATCCTGGAGTTTAGCCTTACTTAGTCACTTCTCTTCTACCCTGGGGTGTAGCCTTACTCAGTCACTCCTCCTCTACCCTGGGGTGTAGCCTTATTTGGTCACTCCTCCTCTACCCTGGGGTGTAGCCTTATTTGGTCACTCCTCCTCTACACTGGGGTGTAGCCTTACTTAGTCACTTCTCCTCTTCCCTGGAGTGTAGCCTTACTTAGTCACTCCTCCTCTACCCTGGGGGTGTAGCCTTACTTAGTCACTCCTCTTCTACCCTGGGGGTGTAGCCTTACTTAGTCACTCCTGTTCTACCCTGGAGTGTAGCCTTACTTAGTCACTTCTCTTTTATCCTGGAGTTTAGCCTTACTTAGTCACTTCTCTTCTACCCTGGGGTGTAGCCTTACTCAGTCACTCCTCCTCTACCCTGGGGTGTAGCCTTATTTGGTCACTCCTCCTCTACCCTGGGGTGTAGCCTTATTTGGTCACTAGCCTTATTTGGTCACTCCTCCTCTACCCTGGGGTGTAGCCTTACTTAGTCACTTCTCCTCTACCCTGGGGTGTAGCCTTACTTAGTCACTCCTCCTCTACTTTGGGGTGTAGCCTTAGTTAGTCACTCCTCCTCTACCCTGTGGTGTAGTCTTAGTCACTTCTCCTCTACGCTGGGGTGTAGCCTTACTTAGTCACTCCTCCTCTACCCTGGAGTGTAGCCTTACTTAGTCACTCCTCCTCTACCCTGGGGGTGTAGCCTTACTTAGTCACTCCTCTTCTACTTTGGGGGTGTAGCCTTACTTAGTCACTCCTATTCTACCCTGGGGTGTAGCCTTACTTAGTCACTCCTGTTCTACCCTGGAGTGTAGCCTTACTTAGTCACTCCTCCTCTACCTTCAGATGTAGCCTTACTTAGTCACTCCTTTACTACTATGGAGTGTAGCCTTATTTAGTCATTCCTCTACTACTCTGGGATGTAGCCTAACTTACTTAGTTGCATCTCTTCTACCCTGGGGTGTAGCCTTACTTAGTTGCTCCTCTTCTACCCTGGAGTGTAGAGATTTACCAGAAAGAACGCCAGACTATAGCAGACTTTTAGTTGTCTTAGGGGCTGGATCTTTGTCTCTTTGCTTCCAATGCCTGCTGTGGCAGTCGATATTTCATTGTGCAGACATGATCAAAACATCAGAGGTGTGATTGCTCCGAACCGTTGAGCAAGGGCTGGGCTGGGATCATGCTGTATTGTCTGACTGCACTTATTAAAATCACAATTGTTCTCAATATTTGTCTCAAACAGCCATGTATTGTTTACAGATTTCTGTGAAGTGGACTGTCAAACTTTTTGTCAGATTTGTCTGCCATTTTTCATCCACTCTGCCTTATACTGTTTTGTTATACTTTTAGTGATTGTTGCAAATATTTCAAACACTACATTTGTGTATTTTGATCCAACTGCCCGCTTAGCTGCTTATGATTGCGATACATTTCAGAGATGGGAGATTTGCTGAGCTTTTTGATGAGAGAGTATGGGGACAGCGACATCCGAGATGAGGCCAGGCTCTTCTATGCTCTGCTGACTCTGAACAGTGACACAAAGGTCTCATGCTTCCATGTAGTGTTGATAGTTTTACTGATGAAGTAAAGCCGGGGAATAGCTCAAGAGATTTTGACTTTTTCAATAAATGATAATTCTGTTAATTCTAGACATTGTGTGAATCTACAGTCCTGGTCATGTTGCAATAAATCCTGGATTTCAAAGCTCTGTTATTGTAATTATGGATACAGTAGCATTTTGGCTCTCTCCCTTCTGCTCAATGCCATATAATGGTCTGCATGTGTTTGTTGTTGTTTAGTACCATACAAAGTGTTCCATTTATCTGGCTACAGAGGAAGAAACATTTTCCTAACATCGTTGAGGGCCGAGCACTTAAAGAGATGATGATCAACGGTTTCTAATGGGTGTGTATATATCTGACACTTCGGAGTGTGCTGTGGATGAATTCTATTCAGGTGCTTGTTAAGTGGGATGTATTAAGTTATCAGTTGGAAAATGATGCTCTGATTCCTCTTTGTAAGTTGGTTGATGCTGTCATTTGGGTTTGGGCCTGGGATATGTATATAGGCCTCCTTCTCTTTGTTTTCCATGGTGCATTTGTTCAGCCATTTCCTTGTTCTTTTGAGTTGTCTGGGTGCTTTGAAAGCTCTCATAGTTGTGATTTTAGTTACAGATGAGGGGAACGTGAAAACAATCAATGACCTCCTGTTAAATGATGAGTATTATGCAATCAAGGAATGAGCAGTCAATCATTGCTTGAGTTTGGGATCAATCATGTGTCAAGTAAGGTGGGGCGGGCATCTGAGAAGGCAGGAGTGTATACAGTCAGCCGCAGGTCTGAGAGAACAGGATGGAGTGTGTGCATTCATTGAGCTACAGGAACCACCAGTATCCATACCTTTTGCTGTAACTCCTGAAGGAGACTTCTTCATCATTCATCCTAAAAAAGGACTTTGTGTCGTAGTATACAGCAAGGCTGTGATATCTGTGCCTTTCAGCCCGACTCAGTTGGCTTTGTTTGGCACTAGGTTTACCTTCCCACTGCAACCCGTATTCTTTCAGCCAGACTGTACTAGTGCAACCAGTTTCCAAGGTCGCAACGTGGAGGCAGAATAGAGTCTAGTCAGCTCTGGTTTGCTGACACTGATGCAAGCAGCTAGCTATGAGTCACTGACCCTGATGCAAGCAGCTAGCTATGAGTCACTGACCCTGATGCAAACAGCCAGCTATGAGTCACTGACCCTGATGCAAGGTGCCAGGTATAAGTCACTGACCCCGATGCAGGCAGCCAGCTATGAGTCACTGAGTGCTGTTAGCCCATGCAGACATTACATTGTCACCACCCTGTCACAGTCATTATAACTCACTGACTCTGTATTGCTCTCACAGTCATTATAACTCACTGACTCTGTATTGCTCTCACAGTCATTATAACTCACTGACTCTGTATTGCTCTCACAGTCATTATAACTCACTGACTCTGTATTGCTCTCACAGTCATTATCACTCACTGACTCTATATAGCTCTCACATTTAAACCGTTTAGTCAAATTCCTTTGAGCTCAATTTCTATTGGCCAATGCTGTTGTCCTCATAGTTCAGTCACTATCCAGCAGAAAGAGAAATGGCAACACGAGACACCATTTCTCATCTCGAATATCCCAGAAAGCTGACCCTCTGTTAGAACTCTACATTTCATCACTTCATACTTATTTTTAGATATAGATATAATAATAAATTATTTTTGATCATAATCAGTGCATGTTTAATAACAGGCAAAAGAAATATTAGCAGCTGTGGTCAAAGAAAGTTTTCATCTTGGTGAAAATATTGCAGACTTTTTCCCAGGTAAGCGAGAATATGTCAGTTTTAATTATATTCAATATAATTTTACATGTCAGTTTGAATGCATCGGAATATTAGTTGTTCTCCATATTTTTTCCATGTCTTTAATGGTTTTGATTATAGATTGGGTACTTAATCTTGCTGTTTAATCAGTAATATAATCTTCTTGGATGTTAGCCATGACCAATTTCTGCTTAGTATGTATGGTTTCTTTAACTTAAGCATTCCACCAAGCTGTTTGTTTTCTTTTTTGCCTTGTCTTAAGTTCCACATTTCTGGTTGAATGTATTCTTATTACTGTTTTTAAGATGGTGCATTCACCGTTTAAGTACTTCTGTTTCTTTATTTAATGTCTAAAGCTTGTTGTCATTCAGTGAGATATTTATTTTCTAATACCTTCTACTTCTTATTTCTTTAGTTCTGATGATTGTTGACTTTTCTCTTCTCTGACTTTTCCTCTGCGATGTTGTTTGTGTGTTTACCACTGTCATTTATGTAATCAATTTGTGATGTTATATCTGAGTAGTTCCACCTGTACCATATTTGAAATGACTTTTTTGGTGTCTGTTATTATTAGACCATGGGGGTCTCTGTGGCGAAGTGGTCAAGCTGTTTGCCTCGTGTTCAGACGGTCAGGGTTTGATTTCGAGCTGCGACGGTCGGTTGATGATGTAAATTTTTTCCGGAGATCCCTGGGTTCATCGCTGGAGCTACGGAGTTCGTGCTTTGTGCGATGCTCTCGACAAATGGGGCACCCATCTGCCGAGAGAGACCTAGCTAAAATGGGGAAAAAACCCGAGGCAATGAAGTCGAACCCCCGCTTAAAAGTGTTTTTTTTTTCTTTCTCAAAAGACTATGGTCTGTACATAAGCCCTTCTCCATTGATGTTCTGCTCTAATGAAGTGTCACTGAATCTTCCTAGGCTCCTAAGCAGCATTCATGAGATGATCTATTTCCCCTTGTCTTCCACTGAAATTGCCCATTATGATCAGAGCATCCTTCTCATTGAAAGTCACATAACAAAATGCTCTTTTGCTGTGCTAATTGCTGGTGTCATTGCTGTATTATTATTGTTAGTTTTCAATTGTTTCTGTTTGTTGGCATGTTAGTCTTTCACTGATGTATTCTGTTTGTTGGCATGTTAGTTTTTCACAGATGTATTCTGTTTGTTGGCATGTTAGTTTTTCACAGATGTATTCTGTTTGTTGGCATGTTAGTTTTTCACAGATGTATTCTGTTTGTTGGCATGTTAGTTTTCAATTGTTTCTGTTTGTTGGCATGTTAGTCTTTCACTGATGTATTCTGTTTGTTGGCATGTTGGTTTTTCACAGATGTATTCTGTTTGTTGGCATGTTAGTTTTTCACAGATGTATTCTGTTTGTTGGCATGTTAGTTTTTCACAGATGTATTCTGTTTGTTGGCATGTTAGTTTTTCACAGATGTATTCTGTTTGTTGGCATGTTAGTTTTTCACAGATGTATTCTGTTTGTTGGCATGTTAGTTTTTCACAGATGTATTCTGTTTGTTGGCATGTTAGTTTTTCACTGATGTATTCTGTTTGTTGGCATGTTAGTTTTTCACAGATGTATTCTGTTTGTTGGCATGTTAGTTTTTCACTGATGTATTCTGTTTGTTGGCATGTTAGTTTTTCACAGATGTATTCTGTTTGTTGGCATGTTAGTTTTTCACTGATGTATTCTGTTTGTTGGCATGTTAGTTTTTCACAAATGTATTCTGTTTGTTGGCATGTTAGTTTTTCACAGATGTATTCTGTTTGTTGGCATGTTAGTTTTTCACAGATGTATTCTGTTTGTTGGCATGTTAGTTTTTCACAGATGTATTCTGTTTGTTGGCATGTTAGTTTTTCACAGATGTATTCTGTTTGTTGGCATGTTAGTTTTTCACAGATGTATTCTGTTTGTTGGCATGTTAGTTTTTCACAGATGTATTTTGTTTGTTGGCATGTTAGTTTTTCACAGATGTATTCTGTTTGTTGGCATATTAGTTTTTCACAGATGTATTCTGTTTGTTGGCATATTAGTCTTTCACAGATGTATTCTGTTTGTTGGTACGTTAGTCTTTCAATGATGAATTCTGTTTTTTAACATTGAACTTTGTTTTCTATTGAAGTACAAGAAAACCTACACCATGCTTGTCTCTTCCCATTGTGTCTACACCTGTCCATATCAGTACATAGTACCCATCTTTGTGTCTATACCTGTCCATACCAGCACATAGTACCCATCTTTGTGTCTACACCTATCCATACCAGCACATAGTACCCATCTTTGTGTCTACACCTGTCCATATCAGTACATTGTACCCATCTTTGTGTCTACAACACCTGTCCATACCAGTACATAGTACCCATCTTTGTGTCTACAACACCTGTTCATACCAGTACATAGTTCACATGTGTCTCCTTGATGTACTGTCCCATTCTTCTGATTTCTACCTTCCCTAGAATTTCTATTTTAGTATTTCTTCTCTCCCTCCTGCCTCCCCCAACCAAAATTCGGCTCCACATCCTTTCCACCAAGTCAATGTTGTTATGTTAGGTTGAAAGGAGAACACTTTAGATAGATTGAAAGGTCCATAACGTGTCACTGTTCAAAGAATGTAATGATTTCTTCTTCATATTGATGTTGTGAATGAATTAATGACATTCACTGATGTTGTGAATGAATTAATGACATTCACTGATGTTGTGAATGAATTAATGACATTCACTGATGTTGTGAATGAAATATTGATGTTCACTGATGTTTTGGGGACAACGTGTGCCAGTGGTTAAGTGACACAACTCACAATCCGAAGGTGCTGAGTTCACTCCCCATCACAGCACCGGCCATTACCCCGGGGAAGCAAACCCTTAGTAAATGCAGAAGGAAGCAGACCCTTACATAAAATGCACGCCGACGCCAGATGCACTGAGCCGACAGGTGCAAAATAAAGACATAGTGCAACGCACACCACCTTTGGGAATTGAAAAATATAGCGAATGCAAAAAAACAAAACATACAAACTGATGTTGTGAAGGAAATAATCATGTTCATTGTTATTGGCTGAACATTTGTTATTTCTGTTTAGGCTCCATTATCCAGACTGTGCCTGCTGAAATAAATCTTCTAGGCACATCCCCAATCGTCTGGAGCAGGTAAGTTGAGTGGTCTACTTTCTGAAATTGTTGTGATACAATGGTATGAACAGCAGAGTCAAGTATTTCTTGTCAGCAAGATTGTATAAGAGATAACAGTTTCTGTTTAGATTGAAGGTCTTAGAAGGAAGTATACAACAGGCGACAACATCAGTAGATGTGTACAGATACCCACAAAAATGTATATTTCATCAAGAAAACAATGGGGTAGAAGGACCACCTCTTGAAGCCAATTGTCAAAACTCATGAGATATACAATGGCCTAGACAAGAGATAAAAAGTGTTTGGCACTTTAGGAGATGTCTATCTAACACAGGCCGGACAGGAACAAAGATCCCAGCTCAAGTATTTGGTTAAACTCATATTTGAGACTTGAGTGCTAATTTTCTGTCTTTTTGAAATGGTATTTAATATACAATTTGTAGAGTCCTTCCTCTCTTCATTTCAGTAAATTGACAGAAACAAATATTTGAAATCAACTTTTTAAAAACAAAAAAACAAACAAAATGCTTCTGTAATTTGTAACCATCTCCAACCAGATAAATGTTGTTGTAGAAGCCACCCATACTGAGTTAATTCTTCTTTTTCTTCGTACGCTGTCAGACGTGAACCTGTATTTTTTCGAAAAAAGCAGCGGTCATCCTGAGGCTGTCGACACTGCCATAGAGCTTGTCTAGTGTTGCCACTGGTAATGGCCACATGTGCTTTCTCTGGTCCTCGTATGTCGGGCAGTTTTGCAGCAAATGTTCAGCGGCCATTTTCCCGGTACCACAAGTGCATTCGTCAGTGCCACCTATCTTCAGTTTATTGAATAGGTGGTACCTCAGTCTATTGTGGCCTGTGCGGAGTCTGAAGACCATGACCTGCTCTCTTCTGTTCAACTGGTAATAGGCATCATTTTTTGTGTAGCCAGTATGTTCTGTTTCCCATTTGGTCATGTATCTGGCTCTAATAAGCCTTTTGGACTCTTCGTAGGTCACACTAGAATCTTGTTGTGGTAGTCTTGCACCTTCTTTTGCCAGTCTGTCTGCTTCCTCGTTGCTTTGGATGTTACAGTGGGATGGAACCCACTGTACAATTACTCTTTTTGGTGCGGACTGTTGGCATAGTTGACAGAGTACTGCTCTTAAATTATTAAGTTCAGTATTTTTCTGGCTTTTTAGTGCTGTAACCACGGCCAGGGCATCTGTAAACAGGACTATCTGGCTTTCATTTCTTTTGCCTGTTACCATTGCTTCTACTGCAGCCCTCAGTGCCTCTGCCTCCGCTCTGAAATTGCTTGAGTATTTTCCAGTTGCCACTGACAGTGTTATTTTTCTACCATTTGGTAGGCTCAGGAATACCCCTGCCCCTCCGTTCTGTGTTGTGTTTGTTACAGAACCGTCAGTGTATGCATGGGTCCAGTCCATGCTTGGGTAGTTTATCATTATGTACCTCAGGGTTATGTCTCTTCTTTCTTTTTCAGTCTTGCTGTTCTTGTTTCCAATACCTGGTATATTTTCTACCACCTCCGGAAATATATGCTGCTTCCAGGTAGGTTTGCGTACAGTAGGGATGGGCTTTGGTGTTGTTAATGTGTTCATAGGGTCTTCGCTCATCTTTGCTTTGGCTATTTCTGCAAAGTTTCTCCGCTTTAGTTTCCCATTTCCAAAACTATTTAGTCTCTGGTGCATTGGATGGTCTGTCAGTCTTCTGAGTTTCTCTGCTTGCTGCTGGGCCATGCAGTCTCTTCTGTCGGTCATGGATTGCAGATTTGTAATCTTTTCAAGTTCTACAATTGGCGTTGACTTCATGCCTCCTGTTATAACTCTCATGGCTTGGTTTTGAAGTTTGCTAATTTAATCCAAGTTCACCTTTGCTGCTGTTGTCCATGCCATACTCGAGAACTGGTCTCACTCTTCCAGTGTACAGTTTCTTTAGTATACTTTCGTCTGCTCCCCAGCTTGTGCCAGCAAGTTTCCTCATGATTTCCATTCTTTGTCTGGCTCTCATTCGATTTCTCTCGATCTGACTTTTCCATGTCATGCGCCGATCAAATGTGACTCTCAGGTAGTTTGGGTTGCCGTTTGGTCGCAGATATTTGCCGTTAAGACTTATTTTGGTGTTCTGGGGTTTGTTTGAAAGCGAGAATATCGTAAATGTTGTTTTTTCCTCATTTATTTTGACTAGCCATGAGTTCGCCCACTCCTCCAGCGATGTTAGGGCCTGCTGCATCCGATTGCTTGCTATGGTGAGATTTTTTTCAGAGGTTCACATAGCCAGATCGTCTGCAAACATGGAGCTGTGGACTCTTCTTGGTATATTCTCTGTGATGTTGTTTATATACACCAGGAAGAGTGTGGGTGACAGTACTTCCCATTGGGGTACTCCCTGCTCAAGTGTCACCTTTTTGCTCATCTGCCCTTGTACTTGAACTCTGGCTGTTCTGTTTTTGAGGTAGTGGCTGATCCATCTGTACATTTTCCCACAAACTTCACTTCTTCGTAGCTTGACTTTAAGTCCCCCTTTCCACACCTTGACAAATGCCTTCTCTAAATCCACCCAAACCGCTACTGTGTGTTTTTTCTCCTGGTAAGCATCCTCTATTTCCTGGGCTATGAGAGTGATCTGGTCCTCAGTGGATCTGTGCTGTCTAAAGCCTGCTTGCTGTGGAATTAGTATGTGTTTTTCTTCCAGATGCCACATCAGTCTGGTGTTTATCATACGCTCCATCAGTTTTCCTACACAGCTCAGTAGACTGATAGGCCTGTATCCATTTGGATCTGTTCTATCTTTTTCTTTCTTTAGTACTGGTATAAGTACAGCGTCTTTCCATGCCTGCGGTACAATTCCCCTTTTCCAGCTTTGGTTCAGGACTGATAGTAACTTCCTCTTTGCTGTTTGGCCCAACCCCATCAGCATTTTGTTTGTTACCCCATCTTTTCCGGGTGATTTCTTTTTCTCTTGAGTTAATTCAACTTTTGGTGTTTCTTTGGTGTCAGGTTACAGTAACTCTTCATACATTCCGAGGCGTGCTTGAGGAGGTGGACAAGGGTTTTCCTAACTGTAGTACAATGCAAGGCTTCTCATTAAGCTAACAACTATGGGGATTACAGTGTTAATCCCCACTTTATTGACCCGACTACTGTGTCAGTTTCCGGCGAGCCAGACGAGGACATGTTGGAATCGTCAACAGTATGTTTCACCTGACCCTAATTACTCTTTGCTCCCCAGGAAAACATTGAAAACACACAGGGAAATACTTGCTGTCTTTAAAACAATTAATTGTGTTTCTTTGATTTCTCATTTGTCTAAAATTTTGTACGTCTGTTTTCTCAACTTTAAAAAAAATAATCTGGTTTCTTTTTTCTTTTGTGTTTAACTAGTTCTTGTCAATGCATATCAGAAATCTGCTGCATGTTCTATCTCCATACTAGTCTTTTGGCTATGGGGTTAGTGATGAGCTGTTTCATCTCCATACTGGTCTTTTGGCTATGGGGTTAGTGAGGATGTTTCATCTCCATACTGGTCTTTTGGCTATGGGGTTAGTGAGGATGTTTCATCTCCATACTGGTCTTTTGGCTATGGGGTTAGTGAGGATGTTTCATCTCCATACTGGTCTTTTGGCTATGGGGTTAGTGAGGATGTTTCATCTCCATACTGGTCTTTTGGCTATGGGGTTAGTGAGGATGTTTCATCTCCATACTGGTCTTTTGGCTATGGGGTTAGTGAGGATGTTTCATCTCCATACTGGTCTTTTGGCTATGGGGTTAGTGAGGATGTTTCATCTCCATACTGGTCTTTTGGCTATGGGGTTAGTGAGGATGTTTCATCTTCATACTGGTCTTTTGGCTATGTCAGGAGGTTCTAATAAGTAGTAATACTAAGGTAGGCAGCTGTAATAAGCTTACTTATTAGGTTTATCAGTGTTGTTGCTTTAAACTACATCATTTCTTGACTTTACTCATTCATTTTCAGAGAACAGCTAGAAATTATGTTTGAGAATAGCGGTGAGAGAATGGACCATTTGTTCCCACAACCAGTAAAAGGTTTGTTGCTTTTGGTCATATTAACTAATATATGTCATCATGTAGCTTGTCTTTATAAAATGTCACTCCCATCACAGCATGTCTGAAAGAAACCCGTTCCCTTGCCAAAACTCCAGCCTTCGCCACAGTCATACTCAAGCATTCCACCTGGCCAAATGCACACCTGCCTCGCTCTTTACCTCTGTCTGCTATCAACCATCCCAATGGACGCGGACATTGCACCTCTGCCCTATTGTGACAACGTCCCAGGTGGCGGGGAATGTTAGGCGTGCCATCACTACAGATAAGCCAAGAAAATAAAGGTAGCAAAGAGATACCTCACTCACATGCATATGCTACATCTCTGGCAGGACGTGACGATCCTGAGACACAGTCACACTGGACTGCCTGTCTTCCGGGATAGTACAAACTAGTACATAGTATATCATATAACCGAATGAGAGCCAGAGAAAGAATGGCAATCATGAGGAAACTTGCTGGCACAAGCTGGGGAGCAGACGAAAGTATACTAAAGAAACTGTACACTGGAAGAGTGAGACCAGTTCTCGAGTACGGCATTGCGGCATGGACAACAGCAGCGAAGGCGAACTTCGATAAAATTAGCAAACTCCAAAACCAAGCCATGAGAGTTATAATAGGAGGCATGAAGTCAACGCCAATTGTAGAACTTGAAAAGATTACAAAACTGCAATCCATGACCGACAGAAGAGACTGCAGAGCCCAGCAGCAATTAGAGAAACTCAGAAGACTGACTGACCATCCAATGCACAAGAGACTAAACAATTTCGGAAATGGGAAACTAAAGCGGAGAAACTTTGCAGAAATAGCCAAAGCTAAGATGCACGAAGACCCAATGAACGCACTAACAACACCAAAGCCCATCCCTACTGTACGAAAACGTACCTGGAGGCAGCATATATTTCCAGAGGTGGTAGAAAATATACCAGGTATTGGAAACAAAGACTGCCAGTCTGAAAAAGAAAGAAGAGATACTACCCTGAGTTACATAACGGAAAACTACCCAAGCATGGACTGGACCCATGCATACACCGACGGTTCCGTAACAAATACAACACAGAACGGAGGGGCAGGAGCATTTCTGAACCTACCAAATGGCAGAAAAATAACACTGTCACTCGCTACTGGAAAATACACAAGCAATTTCAGAGCGGAGGCAGAGGCACTGAGGGCGGCAGTGGAAGAAATGGTGACAGGTAAAAGGAAAGAAAGCCACATAGTCCTGCTTACAGATGCTCTGGCCGTAGTCACAGCACTAAAAAGCCAGAAAAATACTGAACTTAATGATTTAAGAACAGTACTCTGTCAACTATAAGAGCAGTCCGCACCAAAAAGGGTAGTGGTGCAGTGGGTTCCATCTCACTGCAACATCCAAGGCAACGAGGAGGCAGAATGGCAAAAGAAGGTGCAAAACTACCACAACCAGATACTAGTATGACATACGAAGAGTCAAAACGGCTTATTAGAGCTAGATACATGACCAAATTGGAAACCGAACATACTGGCTACACCAAAAACGATGCCTATTACCAGTTGAACAGAAGAGATCAGGTCGTAGTCTTCAGACTTCGCACTGGCCACAATAGACTGAGGTACCACCTATTCAACAAATTGAAGATAGGTGGCACCGACGAATGCCCGTGTGGTACCGGGAAAATGACCGCTGAACATTTGCTGCAAAACTGCCCGACATACGAGGATCAGAGAGAGCAGATGTGGCCATCACCAGTGGCAACACTAGACAAGCTTTATGGCAGTGTCGACAGCCTCAGAATGACCACTGCCTTTTTCGAAAAAATAATGGTTACTGTCTGACTGTGTTCGATGAAGAAGAAGAAGAAGAAGTATATCATATCAAACCCTATAGACACGAGTGGGGAAGACTCGTTAGTCCTACAAGACAACTTCCCCAAGAGAGACAACTCTGACCAAAAACAACTGTTGCCTTGCAGATAGGCTGGGGACAGCCAAAGGCTAAGGAGGGCATCCCTACAGAAACGCCTGTTGAAATCGGATGCACTGAGCCACAGGCTTAACAAAATAAAACAGTGCAACGTAAATATCGCTGTAAACAGCGTACGATGAAGAAGATACCCAAGCATTCCTGGATATCTTGGTGCCGTCATCTTCTTGGTCTACCCCTTCCTGTTTTACCTGGTACCTACCTTCCATCACCGTTCTCTCAAGACTGTTGCATCTCTTGATGGGATCAAAGTATTTGTATTTTCTAGCGAAAATGGAATGGATAAACCAGTTCTCCTCTATGCTCAACTCTTGCCGAATGTCTACATTTGTCTTTTCCTCTGTCCAGGGTATTCTGAGGATGCTGACATTCTGTTTTGTCAGTGGTCATTATCTTTGTTTTATTTATGTTTATAAACAGGTTTTGATCTTTACTATGTCCATTTACGGCTGAAATTAGCTGCTCTAGCCCTTCTGCACTTCTTGATAGTATCACTGTGTCGTCTGCGTATCGTAACTTTGGAATCTCATACCCGCCAATTGTAAATGTATCAAACTTTCAATGTTCTCGTCTTCTCGAACATTTCTCATTATACATTCCACATATATGTTGTATAGATAAGGTCAGAGGATACATCCCTATATCCATTTACTAATAAATGAACATATATATATCTGATCTTATTGTTTCTCTAGCATACAAGGTTCTTGTGGCATCACATCTCAATACACTATGGGCCATTTGTCACCACCTGTCTTTCCGCTGCAAGAGTTTAAGTCTCTTTCAAGGTTTTAAAAGTCTGTCCATTTCCGAACATCATCTGTCCGGCACATCTTAGGATGACCTATTTTTCGTTAGCTAGGAACCGTGTGCAGTAAATTTGATCAAATCACATGGTGGTGATATTGGTGTTTGCACATTTGTCCAACTGACAGGAGGCTCAATAATGTCCACTACACGGTTGGCTTGTACTACATATGTTGGCATTTGTGATATGATCCCTATATAGTATTCAAAGGATGTATTTGAAGCATCTCATCTCTATTGACTGGATCTTACGCTCTAACTCAGCATTCAATGTCCAGATTTTACACACATATAGGTTGACGGAGAGAAGATCAATGTGATCTTAATTACAATTCTCAGATATTTCTTCTTCTTCTTCTTCTTCGTACGCTGTCAGACGTCAACCTGTATTTTTTCGAAAAAAGCAGCAGTCATCCTGAGGCTGTTGACACTGTCATAGAGCTTGTCTAGTGTTGCCACTGGTGATGGCCACATCTGCTTTCTCTGATCCTCGTATGTTGGGCAATTTTGCAGCAAATGTTCAGCGGTCATTTTCCCGGTAGCGCACGAGCATTCGTCAGTGCCACCTATCTTCAATTTATTGAATAGGTGGTACCTCAGTCTATTGTGGCCTGTGCGAAGTCTGAAGACCACGACCTGCTTTCTTCTGTTCAACTGGTAATAGGCATCATCTTTTGTGTACTCAGATATTTGAATTGTGTTAATGTCTCGAGCTTTTGTCAATTAATAAAGAGGTTTTCATTTATTCTTTTATTGCTGTTCATGATTATCTGCTTTACCAGTGTTTGTTTCTATATCATACTTCCTTGATGTGGTATCAGGTCTGGTCGTTGTTGTTGTTGCTGAAGGAATGCCTACAATGGTTAGATTCACCCTTTTGTGTATCCTGAAAAGGACATTTAGTGGCGGTTTATTGTAGCTTTCCTCACATCTTGAGCATGCTAATGAAGGTGGACAAGGGTAATCTAGGCGGTTGTGCTATGATTTGCTTCATATGCCTGTCATTTTCTACTAGGGGGATCATATCACATCGATCGCTGACCTCGTTAGCCAGGCTGCCATGAAAACAGCTCTTTTACAGGAAGGACTGCGGGCAAGTCAAGGTAAGGGTCTTGGCGAGTATATTTTGCCTGACCCAGTATTCTTGCCTGGCCAGACCTTAGTCTTCCTTCCTGGCCTGGTCGTTATTGTTCTATGATAGCCACCCAAAGAGGCTGCCATAACATTTTTCAGAAATGGATTGAACAGGGTGGTTGATAGTAGACAGTCCTGTCTTACGCTAGCATTAGTGTTAAGCCACGAACAAGTGGGTAGCCTTGTTTTACAATAATGGTAGTGTTAAACCATGAAAAGGTAGGCAGCCCTGTCTTACACCAATGGTAGTGTTAAAGTATGAACAGGTAGGCAGCCTTGTCTTACACCAACGATAGTGTTAAACCATGAAAAGGTAGGCAGCCCTGTTTTACACCAATGGTAGTGTTAAACCATGAAAAGGTAGGCAGCCTTGTCTTACACCAACGGTAGTGTTAAAGTATGAATAGGTAGGCAGCCCTGTCTTACACCAACGGTAGTGTTAAACCATGAATAGGTAGGCAGCCCTGTCTTACACCAACGGTAGTGTTAAACCATGAATAGGTAGGCAGCCCTGTCTTACACCAACGGTAGTGTTAAACCATGAAAAGGTAGGCAGCCCTGTCTTACACCAACGGTAGTGTTAAACCATGAAAAGGTAGGCAGCCTTGTCTTACACCAACGGTAGTGTTAAAGTATGAATAGGTAGGCAGCCCTGTCTTACACCAACGGTAGTGTTAAACCATGAAAAGGTAGGCAGCCCTGTTTTACACCAATGGTAGTGTTAAAACATGAATAGGATGGGGGGATAGTAAACAGCCCTGTCTTACAACAACGAAAGTGTTAAACCATGCACAGGATGGGGGATAGTAGACAGCTCTGTCTTACAACAACGAAAGTGTTAAACCATGCACAGGATGGGGGATAGTAGACAGCTCTGTCTTACAACAACGAAAGTGTTAAACCATGCACAGGATGGGGGATAGTAGACAGCTCTGTCTTGCACCAACAGAAGTGTTAAACCAATCTCCCGTTCTGTCATTGATGAGAACCACGCTCATGGTAGTTGAATATAACCTCTTAATGACATTGGTAAGCTGGTCTCCTCTTCTGTATTTTTGCTAATGTCCCAGAGAGCATGAAGCCATACTTTCTCAAATACCTTGTCAGCGCTAAAAAGCCAGAAAAACACTGAGCTTAATGACTTAAGAGCAGCACTCTGCAAACTGTGCCAGCAGTCCGCACCAAAAAGGGTAGTGGTACAGTGGGTTCCGTCACACTGCAACATCCAAGGCAACGAGGAGGCAGACAGACTGGCAAAAGAAGGTGCAAGACTACCACAAACAGATACCAGTATGACGTACGAAGAGTCAAAACGGCTTATCAAAGCCAGATACATGACCAAATGGGAAACCGAACATACTGGTTACACCAAAAACGATGCCTATTACCAGTTGAACCGAAGAGAGCAGGTCGTTGTCTTCAGACTTCACACTGGCCACAACAGACTGAGGTACCACCTATTCAACAAATTGAAGATAGGGTGTACCGACGAATGCCCGTGCGGTACTGGTAAAATGACCACTGAACATCTGCTGCAGAACTGCCCGACATACGAGGATCAGAGAGAGCAGATGTGGCCATTACCAGTGGAACTGCAAGACAAGCTCTATGGCAGTGGCGAGAGCCTCAGGATGACCGCCGCTTTTTTCGAAAAAATAATGGTTACTGTCTGACTGCGTACGCAGAAGAAGAAGAAATACCTTGTCAAGAGTCAACAGGAACTTGATATATATGTTGCTGATATTTGTTGAATGTTTTGTTTAGAAGTTTGTTTAAAGATTGGTTCCATTGTACTCCTATCAGCACAAAAATGACTGTGTTTTAAAGCTATAATGTTCTCAGCTTCTGGTTATAACCTATCTAGAATGATCTTGAGCATTCTTGGCTTGCTTGACTGATTAGATTAATGGTTCTATAATTAGTCTATGGGCCCCAGCTACGCATGCCTGTTCATGGGTCACCTGGAACACTTGATCTGGCTTCAATTCCAGGTCCCCTTTCCTTTGATGTATTATCGATACTTCGACGATAGGATTGGTATTACTGACATGTCGGAGAAGGATCTCCTCAACTTTATCGACTTTGTCAACGACTTCCACCCCTCGATCAAGTTCACATCTGACATTTCCCTCACGTCTGTCCACTTTCTGGACATCACTGTCTCTATCTGCCCTTCAGGCCTCTCCACCACTGTCTACTACAAACCCACTGACGCCCACAACTACCTCCTCTACACTTCCTCCCATCCCCTATCCTGCCGCGATTCGCTTCCTTTCTCCCAACTCCTCCGCCTCCGACGCCTATGTCAGGATGAAGACGACTTCCTTCTCAGGGCCCACGAGATGCTTGACTTCTTCCGCAAGCGACTCTTCCCTGAGACCACTCTCTCCTCTGCCCTTCAGCGGGTTCTTCTTATCTCCCGCCAAGACTCCCTCACTCCCACCCGCCGTCCTCCCTCTGACCGTGTGAAACTCGTCCTCACCTATCACCCTCACTGCGTCTCTGTCCGGGATATCCTATTCCGCCATCTCCCTATCCTTCACTCTGATCCTGCCACTCGCAAAGTTTTTCCCGATCCTCCCCTTGTCGCCTACAAACGTGACAGGAACCTGAGGGACTTGCTGGTCAGTAGTCGCCTACACACCAGCCCTCATAGCCTCCCAGGCACCAGGCCGTGCAAAAATTCACGTGGCTGTGTTACCTGCCCTCATGTCATCCTTTCTCGCTCCATTACCTTTCCTAAGGCTGAATTCTTCATCAAAGAGGGGTTCACATGCAAATCTCGTAACCTCATCTATTCCATCATCTGCCGCCAGTGTGGTATGACTTACATTGGGGAAACTGGTATGGAACTACGGGAGCGTTTCCGCCAACACCTCAACGACATCCGCAACCGCACTGGTTCCCCAATTGCCAGCCACTTCAATGGTCCTGAGCACCGGGGTATGGCTGACGTCAGTGTCACTGGTCTAGTTTCGTGCTTCTCTGACGATCGTCATCGATTCGCCCTTGAGAACAGACTTATCTCGAGTATGGGCTGTCTCCAACCACATGGTATTAATATCTTCCATACTTTTTCTTAAACCCTCACACTGGCCCCCATCTATTTGTCTTCCTTCCCCTCCCCCCCGCCTCCCCCATTCTTCCATCAGTTCTCTTCCCCCCTCTCTTATATTAATATCACGCCCTCCCGGCTTATATTGCCTTCTCTTTGTTCTCCTATCTGGACCACTATTTGGCCACGCTTGGCTTATCAGGCATATTCCGCCACTTTTTGTTTGACCGCTCCTATTTCAGTTTCTATTGAGCACTTGGCACAACCGGTCGCTTAGACAGAAAGCGTCTACTACCTGAAACAGATGAGTTGACCATTTTTTCTTATATGTTGATTTGTTAGTTCAGTGTTGTTGTCCCTGATGAAGGCCTATTGGTCGTAACGTTGCTTTTGTTTGTGTTCTCGTCTCGGTGCGGTATCTGACCATACCCATTTTTAAATTTTGATTAAGCTCAACCTTAATCAACTTTTACTAGTTTTTTTCATGTTTTTTTCTCATTATAATTAGTCTATAGTTGTGGATTGTCCTTCTTTGGAGTGGTGATGAGCAACTGTGTCAATATGGACGGCCATATATCAAGTCTGCCAGATTTTGTTACACATGATGTATCAGTATGTCTAGTAAAGATGCCCCAACATTTTTAGTTCATTCCCATTTCTAATCTTTCTAACTGCTACATCTACTTTGTTTCGGGAAATCATAATACATGAATTGGCAGTACCAAGTCCATCTGTTTAGAATGTCTGCATCCATCTCTAAAATGTTACCATCGACATCTCTGGTCATATTAGATTTTGGCTCAGGATGCTGTGTCAAGTTTGTCACCAGCCAGTAGGCTCTGTTTGTGTCATGTTTATTGTTGCATTCCTCAATCTCTTTGTGCTGTTCCTAAATCTAGCTATTTTTTTGCTTCTCTTATCTCTCTCTCTTGTTTTATTGATATAGCTGCATTTGTCCATCCTTACCTCCATGATATTTTGAATTTTGTGTGTGTGTGTATGTATGTATGTATGTATGTATGTGTGTGTGTGTGTGTGTGTGTGTGGCGCGCGCATGTGTGTGTGAGAGGGAGAGAGAGAGAGAGAGAGAGAGAGAGAGAGAGAGAGAGAGAGAGAGAGAAAGAGAGAGAGAAATGAATTGTACAAAATGGTCATAAGACATTGATCAATGAACATGAATGAAGAATATTACACTGCTCAGAATAAACATTTGAAGTGAAACATCGTGAATGTAAAACTTGTGTTTACCTATGACAGTTCTTTTATCAGTTTATATAATCAACAAAGGACATTTTTAAAGCATACATTAAAAAAAAGATAAAGCTTTTAGAAGACAACATAGATGTCATTTACTAGCCAGCATACCTGCAACATTACCTCATCGAACTCAACTTTGCATTTGTTACTGATGAGCTGGCATCTGGTCTTTAACCTGATTGCATTATTTAATCAAAATGTTTTCACAGATGGCTTAGAAGAGTACTGGAACCAGCTTCTGTGTCTCAGAACATCCCTGAAGTGTACCTTGAAGGCCAGCATTGTGAGTATACTTTACATATGGTTTGTTATAGGACGGAGCATCAAGTAGAATTTAGAAATGTTGAATTTAAAGAAATAAATGCAGATTAATATGAGTTACATATTATAATGAGATAATAATTACATATAATAAACTAGCCAACAAAAACAACAAAGAAGATTACCTGCTCCCATGAATGTAGTACCATGCATGACTAACAAAAAGATAATGTTTTGCTTTATTAGACTAATGAGAGCGATTTCGACAACCTTTTGGCTGTCTCATTCCATGCCTCAGAGAACAAGAAAATCCACTTAAGTCAAGGTAACATTAATTTATACATTTTGGGAACATAATTTATTATTGTATACATAACATAATTTATGACTTGATGTATAACAGTATCCCAGAAAGCTAGCAGTACTGTGAAGACTTATAGCTCACATATAAATTGGTAATTTGATGGAGTGTTGTTGACAGGAGTGGAACAGAAGTATAGTTAATTGATGGAGTGTTGTTGAAAGGTGTGGAACAGAAGTATAGTTAATTGATGGAGTGTTGTTGAAAGGTGTGGAACAGAAGTATAGTTAATTGATGGAGTGTTGTTGAAAGGTGTGGAACAGAAGTATAGTTAATTGATGGAGTGTTGTTGACAGGAGTGGAACAGAAGTATAGTTAATTGATGGAGTGTTGACAGGAGTGGAACAGAAGTATAGTCAATTGATGGAGTGTTGACAGGTGTGGAACAGAAGTATAGTTAATTGATGGAGTGTTGTTGACAGGTGTGGAACAGAAGTATAGTCAATTGATGGAGTGTTCACAGGTGTGAAACAGAAGTATCATCAATTGATGGAGTGTTGACAGGTGTGAAACAGAAGTATCATCAATTGATGGAGTGTTGACAGGAGTGGAACAGAAGTATAGTCAATTGATGGAGTGTTGACAGGTGTGGAACAGAAGTATAGTCAATTGATGGAGTGTTGTTGAAAGGTGTGGAACAGAAGTATAGTTAATTGATGGAGTGTTGTTGACAGGAGTGGAACAGAAGTATAGTTAATTGATGGAGTGTTGTTGACAGGAGTGGAACAGAAGTATAGTCAATTGATGGAGTGTTGACAGGTGTGGAACAGAAGTATAGTTAATTGATGGAGTGTTGTTGACAGGTGTGGAACAGAAGTATAGTCAATTGATGGAGTGTTGACAGGTGTGAAACAGAAGTATCATCAATTGATGGAGTGTTGACAGGTGTGAAACAGAAGTATCATCAATTGATGGAGTGTTCACAGGAGTGGAACAGAAGTATAGTCAATTGATGGAGTGTTGACAGGTGTGGAACAGAAGTATCATCAATTGATGGAGTGTTGACAGGTGTGGAACAGACGTATAGTCAATTGATGGAGTGTTGACAGGTGTGGAACAGAAGTATCATCAATTGATGGAGTGTTGTTGACAGGAGTGGAACAGAAGTATAGTCAATTGATGGAGTGTTGACAGGTGTGGAACAGAAGTATAGTCAATTGATGGAGTGTTTTACAGGTGTGAAACAGAAGTATCATCAATTGATGGAGTGTTGACAGGTGTGAAACAGAAGTATCATCAATTGATGGAGTGTTGACAGGAGTGGAACAGAAGTATAGTCAATTGATGGAGTGTTGACAGGTGTGGAACAGAAGTATAGTCAATTGATGGAGTGTTGACAGGTGTGGAACAGAAGTATAGTCAATTGATGGAGTGTTGACAGGAGTGGAACAGAAGTATAGTCAATTGATGGAGTGTTGACAGGTGTGGAACAGAAGTATAGTTAATTGATGGAGTGTTGTTGACAGGTGTGGAACAGAAGTATAGTCAATTGATGGAGTGTTGACAGGTGTGGAACAGAAGTATCATCAATTGATGGAGTGTTGTTGACAGGAGTGGAACAGAAGTATAGTCAATTGATGGAGTGTTGACAGGTGTGGAACAGAAGTATCATCAATTGATGGAGTGTTGACAGGAGTGGAACAGAAGTATAGTTAATTGATGGAGTGTTGTTGACAGGAGTAGAACAGAAGTATAGTCAATTGATGGAGTGTTGTTGACAGGAGTGGAACAGAAGTATAGTCAATTGATGGAGTGTTGTTGACAGGAGTGGAACAGAAGTATAGTCAATTGATGGAGTGTTGTTGGCAGGTGTGGAACAGAAGTATCATCATGTGCACTTTCACACTAGTAGCAACATGGGGGAGGGAGAGGGGACTGCTAACGTTTGCCCCCTTGTAGGAAGCCTGTGTAAAAGTATTAACAGGCTCTTGTAGAAGTGCATGCTATAGTACTTTATTTGATATGATGACCTTTGTCTTATCCTTGTCATCAAGACATTGTAGCTATAGATTTTCAATAATATTCTGTCGGTTTTTGTGTTCTTTTCAGATGTTTATCTTCCGTATCTGAGTAAAGGAGGTAATTTGTCATGTTGGTTGTCTGCTTCATAATTGTTAATCAAATTAGTGATAATTGTACTGTTGTGACAAGCAAAATAATGGTACACTGACTGCTTGCCATAAACAGTTTCCTTGTCATAGAATCAAAATATGAGTTTTCTTGTCATGGAATCAATGTGTGAGTTTTCTTATCATGGAATCAATGTGTGTGTGAGGTTTTTTGTCATGGAATTAATGTGTGAGTTTTCTTATCATGGAATCAATGTGTGTGATTTTTTGTCATGGAATTAATGTGTGAGTTTTCTTGTCATGGAATCAATGTGTGAGTTTTTTTTGGTCATGGAATCAATGTGTGTGTGAGATGTTTTGTCATGGAATTAGTGTGTGAGTTTTCTTTTCATGAAATCAATGTGTGAGTTTTCTTGTCATGGAATCAATGTGTGTGTAAGATTTGTTGTCATGGAATTAATGTGTGAGTTTTCTTGTCATGGAATCAATGTGTGAGTTTTCTTGTCATGGAATCAATGTGTGAGTTTTCTTATTATGGAATCAATGTGTGTGTGTGTTTTCTTATCATAGAATCAATGTATGTGTGTTTTTTGTCATGGAATCAATGTGTGTGTGAGTTTTTTGTCATGGAATCAATGTGTGTGTGAGTTTTTTGTCATGAAATCAATGTGAGTTTTCTTGTCATGGAATCAATATGTGAGTTTTTATGTCATGGGATCAATGTTTGTGTGAGTTTTCTTGTCATGGAATTAATACGTGTGTGTCAAGAGTTGTGCTGTCACTGCTGTGGTTTGATTTTAGCTTTTTATTCATTTTAATACACCTATCGACATCAAAATGTTGGCGGATATTAATCACATTTTATTGGTTGTGAGAAATAGCATGATTCTAATATATTGAAGTCATGAAATAGTTTCTCTGAGTTAGAATCAAAGTTGTTGCTAAACAGAATAGAGCTGACCTAGAAGGTAGAGATCAAGTACCTTGTCATGTTGGGACCAGTTTTCTCACTTCAAGGTCCTAGATAATTGATAGATAGTGCACAAAGCTGTTAGGAACTTGTGATTGTCTGCTGTCCTGATCATGCTAGGGTTCATGGCAATTTATGGGGTCATATGTTGACTTCAAAAGTAGCTATTGTGGAGACATTTGATATTTGAAATAATTTAATGATTGTGTGTTAGATGGTGACACTGAGACACAATGGGGACATCACTTAATGATTGTATGTTAGATGGTGACACTGGGACACAATGGGGGCATCACTTAATGATTGTATGTTAGATGGTGACACTGGGACACAATGGGGACATCACTTAATGATTGTATGTTAGATGGTGACACTGGGGCACAATAGGGACATCACTTAATGATTGTATGTTAGATGGTGACACTGGGACACAATGGGGACATCACTTAATGATTGTATGTTAGATGGTGACACTGGGACACAATGGGGACATCACTTAATGATTGTATGTTAGATGGTGAGACTGGGGCACAATAGGGACATCACTTAATGATTGTATGTTAGATGGTGACACTGGGACACAATAGAGACATCACTTAATGATTGTATGTTAGATGGTGACACTGGGACACAATGGGGACATCACTTAATGATTGTATGTTAGATGGTGACACTGGGGCACAATAGGGACATTACTTAATGATTGTATGTTAGATGGTGACACTGGGGCACAATAGGGACATTACTTAATGATTGTATGTTAGATGGTGACACTGGGACACAATGGGGACATCACTTAATGATTGTATGTTAGATGGTGACACTGGGACACAATGGGGACATCACTTAATGATTGTATGTTAGATGGTGACACTAGGACATCACTTAATGATTGTATGTTAGATGGTGACACTGGGACATCACTTAATGATTGTATGTTAGATGGTGACACTAGGACATCACTTAATGATTGTATGTTAGATGGTGACACTAGGACATCACTTAATGATTGTATGTTAGATGGTGACACTAGGACATCACTTAATGATTGTATGTTAGATGGTGACACTAGGACATCACTTAATGATTGTATGTTAGATGGTGACACTGGGACATCACTTAATGATTGTATGTTAGATGGTGACACTAGGACATCACTTAATGATTGTATGTTAGATGGTGACACTAGGACATCACTTAATGATTGTATGTTAGATGGTGACACTGGGACATCACTTAATGATTGTATGTTAGATGGTGACACTAGGACATCACTTAATGATTGTATGTTAGATGGTGACACTAGGACATCACTTAATGATTGTATGTTAGATGGTGACACTAGGACATCACTTAATGATTGTATGTTAGATGGTGACACTAGGACATCACTTAATGATTGTATGTTAGATGGTGACACTAGGACATCACTTAATGATTGTATGTTAGATGGTGACACTAGGACATCACTTAATGATTGTATGTTAGATGGTGACACTGGGACATCCCTTAATGATTGTATGTTAGATGGTGACACTGGGACATCCCTTAATGATTGTTTGTTAGATGGTGACACTGGGACATCACTTAATGATTGTATGTTAGATGGTGACACTGGGACATCACTTAATGATTGTATGTTAGATGGTGACACTGGGACACAATGGGGACATCACTTAATGATTGTATGTTAGATGGTGACACTGGAACATCACTTAATGATTGTATGTTAGATGGTGACACTAGGACATCCCTTAATGATTGTATGTTAGATGGTGACACTATGACATCCCTTAATGATTGTATGTTAGATGGTGACATTACAGTTAATGAATCATTGATCTTGAGACAAGAAGAATTTAGAATCCGATATAGAATGTGCGAAGAGGACAGATCCAGTTGTTGTATAACTAGCAAGCTACAGGAACTAGCAACCATCAGATTACAAACCCTTCATTATCTATTTCAATAGACTGAACGCCTATGAGTCTGTCTAGAGTACACTAATATCAGTTGTGCTAAATCCTGCCTGCTCACAAAATCAAGCTGGTGTTCAATGCTCTCCTTTTCAGCTTCAAGCACAGTATGCTACACCTTGGTACCTGACATACCAGAGCCAGTGGCTGTTACTGCCAGGTATACACCTGCATATTCTTTGTCCAAATCCACTGCACATACCTTCAGCTGTTTCTTGCTTATATTTATTCTTTCATTGATGAAGTACACAATACAATACAATTCAAGGGCTGTTGAATATATATATTTATGTGAACAAAAGAGAATCTGAAAAAAATATCTAACTTAACTTAACTTAACGTCTTAATACTGGTTTAGAAGACCCTGCAGAGTCTGTATACAACCAGTTACATTTACATCACCTTGCTCTAAAAGCTATGCGCATCCAGTTTATTCTTAAATGCATTAACTGTCCCTGCCTCCACTACCTCCCCTGGCAATGCATTCCAAGCAGACACCACTCTCTGACTAAAAAAATATTTCCTAATATCTAACATCGACCACTCTTTAGTCAGCTTGTAGCTATGCCCCCGTGTTATTGTAGGTGGCTGTATTTTAAAAAACTTGTTATAGTCTAATTTATCGATTCTTCTGATCATCTTATAAACCTGTATTAAGTCACCACGAATTCTTCTCTCTTCGAGACACTGAAGGCCGGTTTTTCTGAGTCGTTCCTCATAACTGTAATTCTGGAATCCCACTATCATCTTTGTCGCTCTTTTTTGTATTCTTTCTAGCATGTTTATGTCCCCTCTATGATAAGGACTCCACACCTGTACACAGTACTCCAATCTAGGTCTAACTAAAGCTTTATACAGTTTGACGATCACTTCCTTGCTCCTATGTTTAATATTTCTTTTTATCATACCTAACATTGCATTTGCCTTTTTCACTGCTACCTTAACTTGCTCACTCACCTTTCCTGTATGATCTATTATAACCCCTAGGTCCCTTTCCTTATCTATCTTTCTAATATTGTTTTCTCCCATTCTGTAATTATGTTCCATATTGGATCTACCCATGTGGATGACTGTACATTTATCTACATTAAACTCCATTTGCCAGCTTACAGACCATTCTCGAATTTTATCTAAATCCGACATCAATATATCCACTTCCGCTTTAGATGAGACACTACTGCATAGTTTTGTGTCATCAGCAAATTTTGCAATCATGGATCTCATATCAATGTCCAAATCATTTATATATATCAAGAACAAAATTGGTCCCAAAACCGAGCCCTGTGGCACACCACTTTTCACTTCACTCCACTCAGAGCACTCCACTCATCTAGAGCAAACATTTATTTGTTTTATTTCTTTTGATTATCACAGTTAAATGTTGTTTTGTTAACTTGTTTAATTTCTTAGGATGAGCAATTTATGGCATGAATATTTACAATAGTTGCTAATTTTACATTTATTCTAAGTTATATTGTAAAATATAATTTACCATATATAAAATGAGATTCATTAGCTAGTGTTATTTTGTTTGCTCATTGTGATATTATATTTCTGCTTAGAGCAGGTGAAGATTGATCACTGACACATTTATTGTCTGAGCTTTCTGAGAAGAATTTGAGGTGATTTAATACAGGTTTAAAAGATCATCAATCGAAAAGATCAATTAGACTATAACAAGTTTTTCAAAATACAACCACCTACAAGAACAAGAGGTGGACAGCCATACAAATAATTAAAGAAAGGTCCATATTAGATATTATTACATTTGTTTATACAGAGTGGTGAATGCTTGGAATGCATTGCCACAGGAAATAGTGGAGGCAGGGTCAGTTAATGCATTCAAGAATTTATTGGATGCGCATAGATATTTTTAGATCAAGTGAATGGGAAAGAAACTGGTTGTATACAGACTCTTCAGAGTCTTCTAAACCAGTATAAAGAAGTTGAGTTAAGTTGAAGTTAAGTTAAAAATATGTAAAACTAATATAATTGTTGCTTTTGTTTTGAATATTGAATAATGGAAGCATGCCATAAACAGTCTTTAAACATTGTTCTTACAATTTTATACTTGCTGGTTATAGAGCTGTCTTTGGTTTTGACAAGGCCACCTACGAATGTGAGCTGACTCCGCTGAAGTTTGAGTTGCGGGATCTTCTCATTCCTTTTCCTTGGCACAAATTTGAAATCCCAGACAGGCAGCAATTTTTCAATTTACACTGGAATAATTACACAGAAAAGTCTAGAGGACAAAGGTGAGAATGAGTAGCAATGCCATTATAAATGAAGGGCTGTAGCTCGCTTTTGTATGGTTCTGTACTACTGGATGAGAGTGACAGGTAAGGTCATTGACAACAGTCTCCGGTGTAAGAATTGAGATATAGGTAGTTATTTTAGCTCTGGCATGGTTTTCTGAGATTTCATTAATTAGGGCAGTCACTCTGTGTTTGACTCTGTCTTTGCTTCAGAAGGTATGGAGTCTATGATATGTGGAGATAATGGACTTGACCTCAGGTCTTCAGATATCTTCTGTCTAATTCATGCTGGAGGTTACAGCAAAAAAAAAGGCTAATATCCTGGCTAGGAAAGCACCCATATTTGGTACATAAGATATGGACAGAAGAACACACAGAAGTCAATCAATGACTGGGTGTTGGATGAAGACAGTCGAACAGATGATTTGACTATCAACAGATTGCAGGTGTTTGACATTAAATATAAGTCGAGCAATGAGGGACATCTGAGAGGCTGAAGTAGGAGAATTTACAACTAGCGAGCTGTAAGAAGCATTGCCATGTGCAGAAAGAGATTCTGAACACCTTTGTGTCTGCCCAGAGTGCAGAGATGTTGGTTTGGTTTTGTAGATCATAGGCTTGTATCATCATTGATTTTAGACTAAAGTACTTGAAGCTATCCTATGAACATTCAGCCACACCAAGTAGTTTTTTTTCCCCGTACAAGCTCGGTAATAGATATATTAAATTATTGCTAACGATAGTGATGATGATGATATTGATTGTTCTGATAGCGCTATTTCAATTCAATTATCTAGTCTTAATTCTAAGTTGAGCGATGAAAATGAAACTAAATCTACTGACGAAGGGACGGTGTCCTCTTTTTTCACAAACAATTGTAGTAAAAGGTAGCAAATTCAGTAAAGGTTCAAGACCCTGCACAGTCATGCTAGTGTGTATTGTATGTGTACATAAATTGAATACAGCAGGAACATTCTTTCTGTGTGTGTGTATTGTATGTGTACATAAATTGAATACAGCAGGAACGTTCTTTCTGTGTGTGTAAATTGTAAACAATCGCACTGATATTGATTGGGGCTTTTATTCTTTAGCACGTTTTCAACTTCACGTGCATTCAGTAAAATGTAAATACTGTGGAAAAAACTGGACCAAATGAGGTGTAACTTTAAGAAAATCTTCCCTTGTGGATACGGTCAATAGAAAGTCATTAATCTATTTGTGTATTGGTTTAGAGCAGAATAATGTGTTGATCAGGGTAAACATTTTTTTTTCATAATGAAAAAAAAAAAAATGATTATGCAACTATAATCTCTCAAATACAAATGTTCACCTCCATTTGTAAAATATGTGTATTTCACTGTATTCAGGTCACAATTGTGGACAGTTTGGTATATAACATGTGTTATTTCAGAGAACTTTAATTAAAGATAAATAGATCACAACTAAGTGATGCTGTGTTTGAGTTTTACATAAGGAAAAAAATTGTGTCCAGAGGTCCAAAATATTTGGGAGTGAAGGAGTTAATAGAGCCCTGGCCTGATATTTGGTACTGTTAACTCTTCCTCTGTGTCCCCACAATTGTTTCATCTACATAGTGCTAATTGAATCCAGATTCTTACAGATCTTCAATAGAGATCTGACCTGTTAATTTGCTGACAGCCATCTGCCAAGGTTTTGGACAATTGTTCTTACCTGGCATCTAACTTAAAAAACTCTGCATGTATGGCATGACACAAGTGCCTTTTCAGCCATTCATAGCCATAAATTATCGTTCCCTAAGTCTACCTGCCAACTCAATCTGGTTGAACATTTGTCAATACAAATGGAGAGCATTTGTTTAGTTGCAAAGAAAGAGTGGCTTTGAGGCAGAGGACTCTGTTATATATATATACGACTTGGAAAATGAAAGAGGGAATAACTGGTGTTCTCTTGGATTGCAAAAACATGTATGCACGTAGAGGCTATATGAAATAATTTGTGTTCTTTCTTGTTCACCATCGTACATTGAAGTTTTTGTGGCTTAACATTTTCTGCAGGATGGATGGCCAGCCCCATGCCCAGCTCTCCTTAGTCACCTCTTATGTCATGCCTGGCAGATCACAGTGTTACTATTCCTTCCCAGCCACTGGTACCACCGATTCTCTTGTTTGCCAGCTATTCTCTGTCTTCTGTTGTGTTAATAAGTCAAACATCATCATCATGTGTCATTGACCATCAGTTCTTTCCACATTTCTCAGTCTGTTAAAGGCTCTCCCTTCAGATATGTGTTGTGTCTTCATAGCCATTCTGACATGTCATTCAAAATCTTTTCTCTTAGCCATTCTGACATGTCATTCAAAATCTTTTCTCTTAGCCATTCTGACATGTCATTCAAAATCTTTTCTCAATGTCTTCTCATACTTCTTTAGTTCTGAATTTTCCTGCCATCACAAAGTATCTCTCATCCATCACAAAGTATCTCTTATCCATCACAAAGTATTTCTTATCCATCACAAAGTATCTCTTATCCATCACAAAGTATATCTTATCCATCACAAAGTATCTCTTATCCTCCACGACAAAAGTAAGGTTTGTGTGTTTATGCGATTTAACAGGAACAATAAAACATGAAAAAAATCATGAATTCATCTATGTCTGTATTATCTATCAGCATGGGAGTGGAGTCAGTGAAGATCCTCAAGTGTAGCCGTCAGTCTCTGGTAGATGTTTGGGCACAGGCCTTGATAAGTTATGGTAAGACCATGCTCTTCACTATTATTTATTGAAAGTAGGCTATTCTCAACAATGATTGCACACACAAATACTTTTACAATCTGGATACAAATACACAAAACAGCAGTTAAGGAAAGGGCATCTTGCCCTCAGAAATTGAACCTTGTTAACCAAGGTGAAGGACAAGAAAGATTAACAACTGGTTAGGCAACTGGACAAGACCCTCACCTTGGCTTCCTTATAGCCCTTCCATTTCATGGCAGCCTAGCTAACCATGTGAGTGATCGGCATGATCCCTGTAGTAGTGAGCGACATGCAGATGAAGCCAAGATTAGCACAACTGGCTGGAGGACCCTGGTCTACCTTCATCAGCATGCTTGGGATATTATGAAAGCTACTGCAACCCGCCACTTAACGTCCTTTTCAGGGCACACAAAAGAGTAACATACTCATTGTGGGCATTCGCAAACAACAACAACCCAGATGACAAAAGACCCTCTCCACAAGATAGAGATGAATTGCTGCCGAAGACAGATGTGTCGGACCGAAAGGTGCAAATATCGCAGCCAAGCTGTAAACTAGCGACACAACGCATTCCGTTCTCCGGACTACATCCTGCTACTTGCGAAGACCTGTACAGGGCTTGGTAGCGGGAGATTGAAAACGAACGCAGAAGAAAAAGAAGAGATGAATTAAAAGTGGCTCAGCGAACTGAGAACCCTAAACAACATTTTGTTGCTGGCCAAGCCTTACTTCATGCTCATCTGGCAACTATCAAGTGTAGATCTAGTTAGATTCAGACAATCTAATTTGATAGGCTAGTTCTCCTTGACTTTACTATTATCAATCATAGACCGAAATGCTAGTTTTGTGTGGTCTATGGACATGCAATGGGTGGTGCTATAGTATATTGGTCTGTTTAGTTTATGTACTCAAACACTCAAACATCAAATAGTACACTGGTCTGTTTAGTTTATGTACTCAAACACTCAAACATCAAATAGTACACTGGTCTGTTTAGTTTATGTACTCAAACACTCAAACATCAAATAGTACACTGGTCTGTTTAGTTTATGTACTCAAACATCAAATAGTACACTGGTCTGTTTAGTTTATGTGCTCAAATACCCAAACATCAAATAGTACACTGGTCTGTTTAGTTTATGTACTCAAACATCAAATAGTACACTGGTCTGTTTAGTTTATGTACTCAAACACTCAAACATCAAATAGTACACTGGTCTGTTTAGTGTATGTACTCAAACACTCAAACATCAAATAGTACACTGGTCTGTTTAGTTTATGTACTCAAACATCAAATAGTACACTGGTCTGTTTAGTTTATGTGCTCAAATACCCAAACATCAAATAGTACACTGGTCTGTTTAGTTTATGTACTCAAACATCAAATAGTACACTGGTCTGTTTAGTTTATGTACTCAAACACTCAAACATCAAATAGTACACTGGTCTGTTTAGTTTATGTACTCAAACACTCAAACATCAAATAGTACACTGGTCTGTTTAGTTTATGTACTCAAACATCAAATAGTACACTGGTCTGTTTAGTTTATGTACTCAAACATCAAATAGTACACTGGTCTGTTTAGTTTATGTACTCAAACACTCAAACATCAAATAGTACACTGGTCTGTTTAGTTTATGTACTCAAACACTCAAACATCAAATAGTACACTGGTCTGTTTAGTTTATGTACTCAAACATCAAATAGTACACTGGTCTGTTTAGTTTATGTACTCAAACATCAAATAGTACACTGGTCTGTTTAGTTTATGTACTCAAACACTCAAACATCAAATAGTACACTGGTCTGTTTAGTTTATGTACTCAAACATCAAATAGTACACTGGTCTGTTTAGTTTATGTACTCAAAACACTCAAACATCAAATAGTACACTGGTCTGTTTAGTTTATGTACTCAAACACTCAAACATCAAATAGTACACTGGTCTGTTTAGTTTATGTACTCAAACATCAAATAGTACACTGGTCTGTTTAGTTTATGTACTCAAACACTCAAACATCAAATAGTACACTGGTCTGTTTAGTTTATGTACTCAAACATCAAATAGTACACTGGTCTGTTTAGTTTATGTACTCAAACATTCAAACATCAAATAGTACACTGGTCTGTTTAGTTTATGTACTCAAACACTCAAACATCAAATAGTACACTGGTCTGTTTAGTTTATGTACTCAAACACTCAAACGTCAAATAGTACACTGGTTTGTTTAGTTTATGTACTCAAACTTCAAATGGTTCACTAGTTTGTTTAGTTTATGTACTCAAACATTCAAACATCAAATATTAGTCTATGAACATGATCAGTTAATTTACATTCATTCTTGTATCCATTTAATATCACTTTGGACTCCAGAGGAACGTGGACCCTGGTCTTGAAACCACTAAACTACTGTAAAATTGTCATTGCTAATTGTCTATATACAACTGGATGGTAGAGATTCATATAAATCATCCACTTAGTGGCACATGTGTATAATGGCATTGGTTATAATTGACTGGTTTTGATTAAGGTGATGTTAGTTCCATAGTTGACACTGTCATGGAACTGGGAGATAAAGTGGTAGAGAAGGTAGTCTCACTGCTATGGGCCTGGGGGATAAAGTGGTAGAGAAGGTAGTCTCACTGCTATGGGCCTGGGGGATAAAGTGGTAGAGAAGGTAGTCTCACTGCTATGGGCCTGGGGGATAAAGTGGTAGAGAAGGTAGTCTCACTGCTATGGGCCTGGGGGATAAAGTGGTAGAGAAGGTAGTCTCACTGCTATAGGCCTGGGGGATAAAGTGGTAGAGAAGGTAGTCTCACTGCTACGGGCCTGGGGGATAAAGTGGTAGAGAAGGTAGTCTCACTGCTACGGGCCTGGGGGATAAAGTGGTAGAGAAGGTAGTCTCACTGCTATGGGCCTGGGGGATAAAGTGGTAGAGAAGGTAGTCTCACTGCTATGGGCCTGGGGGATAAAGTGGTAGAGAAGGTAGTCTCACTGCTATAGGCCTGGGGGATAAAGTGGTAGAGAAGGTAGTCTCACTGCTATGGGCCTGGGGGATAAAGTGGTAGAGAAGGCAGTCTCACTGCTATGGGCCTGGGGGATAAAGTGGTAGAGAAGGTAGTCTCACTGCTATGGGCCTGGGGGATAAAGTGGTAGAGAAGGTAGTCTCACTGCTATGGGCCTGGGGGATAAAGTGGTAGAGAAGGTAGTCTCACTGCTATGGGCCTGGGAGATAAAGTGGTAGAGAAGGTAGTCTCACTGCTATGGGCTTGAGGGATAAAGTGGTAGAGAAGGTGCTATGGGCGATCTTGTTTATTTTTGTTTTAAAGTGCTAAAACTCTCTTCAACAATGTAGTGTCATGTGCCATTGTAGCAGTGGGAACCAAAACAGAGACGCAAGTCGCTTGCCTCTCAGAAAAGCATGAAATAGTGGGATTTTGAATCCGGCAAGTTTCTAGTGTCCCCAGGTCTCAAATTGGGTGGAACCAGTGTCTAGTCCAATTGGAGATGGATGATCAACTTGGAGATCCCACGTACATACTGTGAACATAAAAGAAACCTTGACATATGAAAACCTGTAAGTGTAGGATCTTATCTGTTGTCTGGGTAATGACATTCCTTCCTAATAGTGTCCTGCATGAAGGTAGGAGCCCTCTATCATGTAAAAACACAACAGACCAATCACATGTTTGTCTGCACACTCGATTGTAAGTGCCATTTGACCTCTACAGCCCCTAGTGTGCCTGGCAGGTCGAGTCATTAGGGTCAGCTAGGCCGTCATAAATCATTATGTAATGTATGCTCCTGGTTGGTATCTGATGGAGTCAACATAAATTCTGTCATTAAGATACCATTTTCATACTTTCTCAGCATCAGAACGTAAGGACACAGATGACTACCTATTATTTCTGCCTCCCCGGTTCCATCTATTGTTCCACGTACAGGCGCGGACCACAGACCTGGTCGTGCAGATAGCCTCAGACTACTGGCCAGTGTTAGGCTACCTGGATGAGTATTTGGACAACCTGGTTTAGCTCATGTAAATACTCTGACATTTATATGAGTTCATACCTACTGTGATTACGTAAAGATTATGCACAAATTATTTTCTTGTCATTCATTATTAATTTATTTGTTACCATATTGTGCCTTCAGAGTTCAAATATTTTGTGCTGTCCCTTTTCACAGAATAAATGTCCAGTCATTTCACACTTTCTGAGCTCTACATTTTCTAAAAATAAATTGCAAAGCACAGCTGAACATTTACTACTGGAAAATGTGACATATAGAACAAATGAAATCACTCACTTTTCACATATTTATTGTCCTAAAACTTTCTGTCCGCTAACATTTCACATAAATATCGTCCTATCATTTCACACATTCTATGCTGTACCATTTCATAACTTCATAAAAAATCTACATTATAAACAGGGCACATTTAGAATTCAATGTGAGAAACCTTCATTAGGACATTGTAATTAACGACTTCTACGATAGAGTTGAGGAATAAAAGCTGCTTCGCCTCGCAAGCATCATCTTCTAGTATTATTGTAAGTGCATACAAGAGACTTCTAGTGTTATTATAAGACAGTTTGTATGTGTTAGAGACTTCTAGTGTCATTATAAGTGCATGTTAGAGACTTCTAGTTTCATTGTAAGTGCATGTGTATTAGGGACTTTCATCTCATGCTCAGTGAGAATAAGTCTAGGAGGTGACATATTTGTCCATCACCCATGCCTTCTTGTCAGAGATTCTTGTGCCTGTCACAAGCTCATAACAGATGTGAGTATCACATGAGACAGTCTGAGATGTCATGACAGATACAGAGAATATGTCGTTGACATCGGCAGTGAAGAAACAAACATGGCTGAAATGAATTAACAATGAAATATAGCACAGCTAAAATAAATGGCTGGAATAAATGGCTGGAATAAATGGCTGGAATAAATGGCTGGAATAAATGACTGCTGAATTGTTGGAAGTGTTGGTGTATCATACTTTCTCTGAGCTCAGTGTTTGTTGTCGTTGTTGCTGCTGTTGTTAAGTAGGTCCACAAAGCTGTTTGCTCTTTCATAGTCAATGCCAAGCTGTCGAATTTGTAGGCGTTTTGTGACTGGTGAGTGGAGCTGTATAAGATTTTAGTGATTGTTGGGGCAATTACTGTTCTACTTCTGGGATTGATGTGTCCTGGCTGGAGGAGCAGCACTGTCTCATGTAGATGGGTGCAGCTGTGGTAGTTAGGTTTGTGTCCAGGGTATCATTTGTTTATGTACGAAGTTAAGTCAATAAATATGTCACAAACTGATATGAGATAGCTGAAAAATGTAGGTGACAGTTTCTGAAGGTGTCATTAGGTGGCAGCAGCATCCAGCTTTGTGATTACTGTAGGTAGCAGACGCTAGAGGTTGCATGTATGTATGTGGCTAAGATTCAAAATGGCGTCTGCGTTTACAGAGTGTATATTAAAAAAACAGTGTGCTGATGTGCTGGATTCTTTTTTGGGGTGGGCGGAGCAAAAGGATTTTCTGCGAAGGATGCTCATAAGGAAATGTTTATTGTTTACGGTGAGAAGTATATGTCGCATAAAGATGTGCGTAACTGGGTCGAAAAATTTCTCAAGAATGCTATAAAATTGCTGATGAATCAAACCTGGTCGTGTGGTACAGTGGGTTCCATCACACTGTAACATCCAAGACAACGAGGAGGCAGACAGACTGGCAAAAGAAGGTGCAAGACTACCACAACCAGATTCTAGTGTGACCTATGAAGAGTCCAAAAGGTTTATTAGGGCCAGATACATGGCCAAATGGGAAACAGAACATACTGGCTACACAAAAAATGATGCATATTACCAGTTGAACAGAAGAGAGAGGTCGTGGTCTTCAGACTCCGCACAGGCCACAACAGACTGAGGTACCACCTATTCAATAAACTGAAGATAGGTGGCACTGACGAATGCACCTGTGGTACAGGGAAAATGACCGCTGAACATCTGCTGCAAAATTGCCCGACATACGAGGACCAGAGAAAGCAGATGTGGCCATCACCAGTGGCAACACTAGACAAGCTCTATGGCAACGTGAATCAAAGTGTGCTTCGATACAATGGACATATCCTTCGTTACATTTGGCCAAGAAATTCATGGTCAAACCATCAGCACTTCCATGCTGCAGGTTTTGGTGGCTGAGACAGCAGACCAAAGACTTCTATGCTACAGGTTTTGGGGGCTGAGACAGCAGACCAAAGACTTCTATGCTACATGTTTTGGTGCAGTAATAAAGCCATGAGATAGTGTATCAGTGTTGGTAGACATGTGGAGAAATAAGGGACAATGTCAGTACAATAAAAAAAATAGTTTTGAAGTTTGTGTCTCATTTAGTTGATTTGATGTTGTGTGTTGTTTTTACATCTTATCAATCATCTCAGCCAGTTTGTAACTTCTTTGTTGTTAGCTTGTAGGTATATCTCTAGTGCTTGTAGGTATGTCTCTAGTGCTTGTAGGTATGTCTCTAGTGCTTGTAGGTATGTCTCTAGTGGTTGTAGGTATGTCTCTAGTGCTTGTAGGTATGTCTCTAGTGCTTGTAGGTATGTCTCTAGTGCTTGTAGGTATGTCTCTAGTGCTTGTATGTATGTCTCTAGTGCTTGTAGGTATGTCTCTAGTGCTTTTAGGTATGTCTCTAGTGGCTGTAGGTATGTCTCTAGTGCTTGTAGGTATGTCTCTAGTGGCTGTAGGTATGTCTCTAGTCCTTGTAGGTATGTCTCTAGTGCTTGTAGGTATGTCTCTAGTGCTTGTAGGTATGTCTCTAGTGCTTGTAGGTATGTCTCTAGTGCTTGTAGGTATGTCTCTAGTGCTTGTAGGTATGTCTCTAGTGCTTGTAGGTATGTCTCTAGTGCTTGTAGGTATGTCTCTAGTGCTTGTAGGTATGTCTCTAGTGGTTGTAGGTATGTCTCTAGGGCTTGTAAGTATGTCTCTAGGGCTTGTAGGTATGTCTCTAGTGCTTGTAGGTATGTCTCTAGTGCCTGTAGGTATGTCTCTAGTGCTTGTAGGTATGTCTCTAGTGCTTGTAGGTATGTCTCTAGTGCTTGTAGGCATGTTTCTAGTGCTTGTAGGTATGTCTCTAGTGCTTGTAGGTATGTCTCTAGTGCTTGTAGGTATGTTTCTAGTGCTTGTAGGTATGTCTCTAGTGCTTGTAGGTATGTCTCTAGTGCTTGTAGGCATGTTTCTAGTGCTTGTAGGTATGTCTCTAGTGCTTGTAGGTATGTCTCTAGTGCTTGTAGGCATGTTTCTAGTGCTTGTAGGTATGTTTCTAGTGCTTGTAGGCATGTTTCTAGTGCTTGTAGGTATGTCTCTAGTGCTTGTAGGCATATTTCTAGTGCTTGTAGGTATGTTTCTAGTGCTTGTAGGTATCTTCTTCTTCTTCTGCGTACACAGTCAGACAGTAACCATTATTTTTTCGAGAAAAGCGGCAGTCATCCTGAGGCTCTCGCCACTGCCATAGAGCTTGTCTTGCAGTTCCACTGGTAATGGCCACATCTGCTCTCTGATCCTCGTATGTCGGGCAGTTCTGTAGCAGATGTTCAGTGGTCATTTTACCAGTACCGCACGGGCATTCGTCGGTACACCCTATCTTCAATTTGTTGAATAGGTGGTACCTCAGTCTGTTGTGGCTAGTGCGAAGTCTGAAGACAACTACCTGCTCTCTTCGGTTCAACTGGTAATAGGCATCGTTTTTGGTGTAACCAGTATGTTCGGTTTCCCATTTGGTCATGTATCTGGCTTTGATAAGCCGTTTTGACTCTTCGTACGTCATTCTGGTATCTGTTTGTGGTAGTCTTGCACCTTCTTTTGCCAGTCTGTCTGCCTCCTCGTTGCCTTGGATGTTGCAGTGTGACGGGACCCACTGTACCACTACCCTTTTTGGTGCGGACTGCTGGCACAGTTTGCAGAGTGCTGCTCTTAAGTCATTAAGCTCAGTGTTTTTCTGGCTTTTTAGCGCTGTGACTACGGCGAGAGCATCTGTCAGCAGGACTATATGGCTCTCATTCTCACTGTGTGTCACCATTTCTTCCACTGCCGCCCTCAGTGCCTCTGCCTCCGCTCTGAAATTGCTTGTGTACTTACCAGTAGCGAATGACAGTGTTATTTTTCTGCCATTTGGTAGGTTCAGGAATGCTCCTGCCCCTCCGTTCTGTGTAGTGTTTGTTACAGAACCGTCGGTGTATGCATGGGTCCAGTCCATGCTTGGGTAGCTTTTCGTTATGAAGCTTAGGGTAGTGTCTCTCCTTTCTTTTTCAGTCTGGCAGTTTTTGTTTGCAATACCTGGTATATTTTCTACTTCCTCTGGAAATATATCCTGCCTCCAGATAGGTTTTCGTACAGTAGTGATGGGTTTTGGTGTTGTTAGTGCGTTTATGGGATCTTCGTGCATCTTTGCTTTGGCTATTTCTGCAAAGTTTCTCCGCTTTAGTTTCCCATTTCCCAAATTGTTTAGCCTCTGGTACATTGGGTGGTCCGTCAGTCTTCGGAGTTTCTCTGACTGCAGCTGGGCTCTGCAGTCTCTTCTATCGGTCATGGATTGCAGTTTTGTAATCTTTTCAAGTTCTACAATTGGCGTTGACTTCATGCCACCTGTTATGATTCTCATGGCTTGGTTTTGAAGTTTGTTAACTTTATCGAAGTTCGCCTTCGCTGCTGTTGTCCATGCCGCAATGCCATACTCGAGAACTGGTCTCACTCTTCCAGTGTACAGTTTCTTTAGTATGCCTTCGTCTGCTCCTCAGCTTGTGCCAGCAAGTTTCCTCATGATTGCCATTCTTTCTCTGGCTTTCATTCGGTTTCTCTCAATCTGACTTTTCCATGTCATGCGCCGATCAAATGTGACTCCCAGATAGGTTGGGTTGTCGTTTGGCTGCAGGATTTTGCCATTTCGAATTAATTTGGTACTTTGGGGTTTTAATGAAAGCGAGAATATTGTGCACGTGGTTTTCTCCTCGTTTATTTTGACCAGCCATGAGTTCGCCCACTCTTCCAGCGATGTTAGGGCCGTCTGCATCCGATTTCTTGCTATGGTGAGATTCTTTTCAGAGGTCCACATAGCCAGATCGTCTGCAAACATTGAGCTATGGACTCTTCTTGGTATATTCTCTGTAATATCGTTTATATATACCAGGAAGAGTGTGGGTGACAATACTCCCCCTTGGGGTACTCCCTGCTCGAGTGTCACCTTTTTGCTCATCTGCCCTTGTACTTGGACTCTGGCCGTTCTTTGTTTGAGGTAGTGGTTGATCCACTTGTACATCTTCCCACAGACATCACTTCTTCTTAGCTTGACTCTAAGTCCGTCCTTCCAGACTTTGTCAAATGCCTTTTCCAGATCCACCCAAACAGCTACTGTGTGTTTCTGTGCCTGGTAGGCATCTTCTATCTCCTGGGCTATGAGGATGACCTGGTCCTCAGTGGATCTGTGCTGTCTAAAGCCGGCTTGCTGTGGAATTAGTATTCGTTTTTCATCCAGATGCCACATCAGTCTGGTGTTTATCATCCGTTCCATCAGCTTGCCGACACAGCTCAGTAGGCTGATGGGCCTGTATCCATTTGGATCTGTTTTATCCTTTCCTGTTTTTGGTACTGGTACCAGTATTGCGTCTTTCCACGCCTGGGGTACAATACCCCTTTTCCAGCTTTGGTTCAGGACTGATAGTAGTTTCCTCTTCGCTGTTTGGCCCAGCCCCATCAGCATTTCGTTTGTTATCCCGTCTTTTCCGGGAGATTTCCTTTTCTTTAGCGTTCTCATAGCCTCTTCCATTTCGCGCATTGTTAGTTTGGCCATCATGTGCTCTTCGGGAGCCGTATTTATGTTTTCGTGTCCCTTTAGCTCTTCGCTAATGTCTGTATGCTTATCTGCAGGGACCTCGATGTGGTTTGCTCTGGCATAGTGATCGACAAAGGCGTTTGCGGCTTTCTTACCTGTGATCAAGTTCTCGCCCTGCTTGATAGTAATTTGTTTATTTGACGGGGTTTCGTCGTTTATGGCTCTGACTAGCTTCCATAGCTTGTTCCCGTCTTTGTCCAGGTTTAGACTTTCCGTTTTTTTTTTCTAGCTTTCTCTTGCTGTTTGCTTGAGAGTGTGTTTGTACTTCGCCGCTGCGGCTTTGAGGGCGATGTTTGCCTCCATGGATTGTTCTCGCTCTGCCATGTTCCTAGCATTTGTTACTGCATCTTCCACTTTCTGCAACTCATCATTCCAGTAGGGCTTATAGTTTTTGCTTGTAGGTATGTCTCTAGTGCTTGTAGGTATGTCTCTAGTGCTTGTAGGCATGTTTCTAGTGCTTGTAGGTATGTCTCTAGTGCTTGTAGGTATGTCTCTAGTGCTTGTAGGCATGTTTCTAGTGCTTGTAGGTATGTCTCTAGTGTTTGTAGGCATGTTTCTAGTGCTTGTAGGTATGTTTCTAGTGCTTGTAGGCATGTTTCTAGTGCTTGTAGGTATGTCTCTAGTGCTTGTAGGCATATTTCTAGTGCTTGTAGGTATGTCTCTAGTGCTTGTAGGTATGTTTCTAGTGCTTGTAGGTATGTTTCTAGTGCTTGTAGGTATGTTTTTAGTGCTTGTAGGTATGTCTCTAGTGCTTGTAAGTATGTTTCTAGTGAATGTAGCGTTATTCATGATTCAGTGAAGACCACAATATTCACCAATTTTGGCATTCCTTGCTGGAACTTCTAGAGTATTACCTGGATTATGATGCTGTTTATTTATGTACTTTCTGCTTAGTGGTTATTGCAATATTCTCCACACGGTTCACATAGATCTAATGTATTATCATTTTGGTACTTTATCAAAGCTGGTTTTTATAGTGGCAGAGGTTTTAGTATATGCATGTATTATAGTGTTAGTGTTTAGTGTCTTTTCTAGCTTGCCTTTAGCATAATAGGGTTGGTTTCTCTTGTCATCGTAAGTTCCAAAAGTAGGGGTCTTACTATAGGTGGCTACAACTGCTTTCCTGGAAGCGAAGAGTAATCAGGGTCAGGTGAAACATACCTCACTTCCTTAAAGTGCTCCTGGAAACAGGCTGTGTCACAGCAGCCTAGCCAACAAGGTGGGTATCAACACTGATCCCCATAGTCATGAGCTTGTTAAGGAGCCTCAGATTGCACTACAGCCATGAGGACCCAGCTCCACCATCTCAGGTACAAATCTCGCAGTATCCTGCTACCAAACAGACATGATCAAGAGAGTTAACTCAACTCAGCCCGAGGAACAACTCCGCCTGTCCTGTGTAAAGGACTGAGCATTTTTGTTACTTCCCTTTTAATGGGAGATAATCTGTCTTCTGTCAGGACAATTGCTACTTGTAATGGGGACTTCCGTTTAAATCTGTTAATTGTTTTCCAGTTTTCGACCAGCTTAGACTTAAGTACTGCATGTTTACACTTTAGGTCTAGAGGCCCTATGTTGGCATCACAGTTTTGCAGGCAGCTTTTGGTATGCTAAAACAACCTCCCTTTCTCCTTCTCCCCCCTCCCCGACCCCCCCCCCCCCTTCGCCACAAATAAACGTGATTTTGAATTTGATTCAATTTCTTCTGGGTTGCTTTGCTCGTTTTAGTTTGCTGTGGTGATAATATTCTGACACAACGGGCCACTGCAGACTAACAAAATCAACTGTCCAGGAAGTTTACAGTTGGTCACATAGACATGTGCCAATGTGAGGAGAACAAACGAACAGTAGAGCATGCTCTTCGTGTCTGCCAGCTCCACAAGAGGAGCAGACTGATAACATAACCCTCTCGAACCCAATTGTGATCTGGGGCTGGTCTCTCGGTGGCACGATTGACTCGCATCCAGTGTTCGTATAGCGATCTTAGTCCTGCCAGGCGGAGTGAGAGCGCGGGCTCGCCTAACCAGCTTGCCCACCTTTCCCTGGCACTGTAGCAGGACCAATTTTGTGGAGTTACCGCTGGAAAGGGTGCGTTACTGTGGTCCGTAAAGAGAAGCTTTGTCAGTCCGTGTGGTTCGTCGAAGGCGTATAGCCAATCTTGACAGTTCGTCTCGCTTGTGGTCATTCTCTTGCAAAGAACTTGTGACCGGCAAATGGAAAGCAGGAATCGTGCCTAAAGGTCCTGTCCTCGCCCGACCAACCGGTCGGAGAAGGGCAGGCCGGCAGGCAAAAATCGTCTCCAGTCCGAGTGAAAATCATCGCCGGGGGCCGTTGGAATCCGTTCTGCACAGAGCGCTGCCATTCCTCCCCGAGCGAGCCCGGTCGGTCGGTCGGTTGGTGTGTGTACGGGCCCCTTCCAGGCTGTCCTAGGTCGACGGAGTGAGGGACAGAACAACCATCCGTCCGTTAGTCGGTCTCTGCGGCCGTCCTGGAGAGGCTTTTTGCATATCCATCCTTCGCCGACCGGTGTGTGTGGTTCGTCCGTCTCCGACAGATATCTGGTTGATCCTACCAGTAGTCATATGCTTGTCTCACAGATTAAGCTAATACATGCTTACCAAGCTCCGACCCTCGCGGAAAGAGCGCTTTTATTAGTTCAAAACCAATCGTCGTTTCCCCTCGCGGGGTTGCGGCGTCCCCACTGGTGACTCTGGATAACTTTGTGCTGATCACATGGCCTCATGTGCCGGCGACACATCTTTCAAATGTCTGCCCTATCAAATGTCGATGGTACGTGACATGCCTACCATGTTTGAAATGGGTAACGGGTAATCAGGGTTCGATTCCGGAGAGGGAGCATGAGAAACGGCTACCACATCCAGGAAGGCAGTAGGTGCGCAACTTACCCACTCCCGGCACGGGGAGGTAGTGACGAAAAATAACAATACGGGACTTTTTCGAGGCCCCGTAATTGGAATGAGTACACTTTAAACCCTTTAACGAGGATCTATTGGAGGGCAAGTCTGGTGCCAGCAGCGGCGGTAATTCCAGCTCCAATAGCGTATATTAAAGTTGTTGCAGTTAAAAAGCTCGTAGTTGGATACCAGGCGCAGGCGGGCGCTCCGGCTATCGCCGGTTCACTGCCCGTTGTCTTCTGCCCTACCGTCTGCCGGCTCTCTCCCGCGGGTGCTCTTCGCTGAGCGTCCCAGGTGGCCGGCGCCAGGCCTCGGCTGCCTGAATAATGGTCCATGGAATAGGACTTCGGTTCTATTTTGTTGGTTTTCGGAACTGGAGGTAATTATTAACAGGGACAAACGGGGGCATTCGTATTGCGGCGTTAAAGGTGAAATTCTTGGATCGCCGCAAGACGAGCTAATGCGAAAGCATTTGTCAAGAATGTTTTAATTAATCAAGAACGAAAGTCAGAGGCGCGAAGATGATCAGATACCGTCGTAGTTCTGACCATAATCGATGCTGACTAGTGATCCGCAAAAGTTGCTTCGATGACTCTGCCGGCAGCTTCCGGGAAACCAAAGTGTTTGGGTTCCTGGGGAAGTATGGTTGCAAAGCTGAAAATTAAAGTAATTGACGGAAGGGCACCACCAGGAGTGGAGCCTGCGGCTTAATTTGACTCAACACGCCAACACTGAAATGATCGACAGGCCGAGAGCACTTTCGTTGGGTCTAATAGGGAATGTGTGCTGGAATTAGACCCTCGGAAATCTGGGGCTAGTCTCTCGGTTGCTCGATTAACTCGCATCCATTGTTCGATAAAGGAATTGACGGAAGGGCACCACCAGGAGTGGAGCCTGCGACTTAATTTGACTCAACACGCCAAAACTGTAAAATGACTGACAGACTGAGAGCACTTTTGTTGAGTCTAATTGGCAACGTGTGGTGGTATTAGACCCACAGAAGACAGGTCAGTTTTACCCTCTTAATGAAAGAGCGTTGCTACAGTAATCCTGCTTAACCCTAGAGAAATCGCAGTTTCAGACACTTGGTCATTGACTGACTAAAAAGCTCTCTATTGATTCGTTGGGTCTAATAGTGAACGGGTGCTGGTATTAGACCCTCGGAAGACAGGTCAGTTTTACCCTACTAATGACAGGGCGTTGCTACAGTAATGCTGCTTAATTCGAGAGGAATCGCAGGTCGCAGACATTTGGTCCACGTGCTTGGCTGATAAGCCAATGATGCGAGGCTACCATCTGAGAGATTACGGCCGAACGCCTATAAGCCGGAATCCCGCAATAAATTCTCAGCACCACTGCGATGGGAGGCTACGATATGGTTGGGACCTGGGGTTCGCGTCTCAGCCCGACCCGGTCGAGCCGCAGAAAGATGTCTCTGCCGTCCGCCGATCAAAGTGGGCGGGAAGCTGTTCGATATTCACCTCATACGGCGATGAGGTGTGAAACCACTAGTAGAAGACTTAGTTCTCGGTCGGGGTGTCGTAAGCAGTAGAGCAGCCACCTCACTGCGAACTGTTGAGACTCAATCCTTGATCAGGAGATATGTCCGCACACCAGGCGAACAACATCTCCGTGCCATGGCCAGGCTTGTCCCCTGGTTAAATGCACTCCTGCCTCGCTCTTTACCCCTGTCTGCTATCAGTCATCCCAATGGACGCAGAAGAGATGCAGGCCAGCAGACATTGCACCTCTGCCCTATTGTGACAACCTCCCAGGGGGCGGGGAATGCTAGGCGTACCATCACTGCAGAGAAGCCGAGAAAATAAAGGGAGCAAAGAGATACCCCACTCACATGCATATGCTACGTTTCTGGCAGGACGCCACGATCTTGAGACACAGACACACTGGACTGCCTCTCTTCCGGGATAGTACAAACTAGTACATAGTATATCATATCGTATTGCCACACCCTATAGACACGAGTGGGGAAGACTCGGTAGTCCTGCAAGACAACTTACCTAAGAGAGACAACTCTGACCAAAAACAAATGCTGCCTTGCAGATAGGCTGGGGACAGCCAGAGGCTAAGGAGGGCATCCCTACAGAAACGCCTGTTGAAATCGGATGCACTGAGCCACAGGCTTAACAAAATACCACAGTGCAACGTATATCGCTGTAACCAACATACGAAGAAGAAGAAGAAGAAGAAGAACCCAATTGTGAATTAATCTATATGGCGGCAATAGAAGTCTGAGTCAGACTACCAAGTGTATGAGGGAAACACAAAAGGCTGGCCTAAAGTCTGTACCCTTTTCATGAAGGAAATGTAATAGTGAGCTGAAGGTTTTCACGGCAGTTTATTTCACGTCAGTAAAGGTGACACTCTTCAGCGTGACCCTGACAAAACCTTCAGAATGGAACTACCTTTTTTCTAATAAACCAGCTATCACATGCCAATATGTCTTCTTCATAAATTTAAAAATGATTTCATTTTAGTTTTATTTTAAAGAAATGGAAAAATATGTTTGATGGAGCCAAATCCAGAGAATAGGGTGGGTGTGGGAGACTTTGAGTATTCAAATCTGTGGTCGTCTGCTGTGCAAGACACGTATTGCGAGAGGATGTGTTGTCTAGAAGAAGAGGAACATTTTGAGTTTGTGTTACCCTTCACTTTCTCGTCTCAACCTTTTTTTAGTTTTGTGAGGATATCTGCATAGTAGTGTCCATTAATCGTTTTGCCACGAGGTAGGTAATCCTTCAATATGACACCTTTGGTGTTCCAAATAACGGTCAGCATCACCTTTCCTGCAGATTTCTGTGTTCTCAGCTTGACAGGTGTTTGAGAGCTTGCGAGGTTTCCCAGTGCATGCTGGAAATTTTGGATTCGGAGTTATAATGGTGAACTCAAGTCTGTAGCCACGTTGGTCTTCAAAATGTGTTCTGACTGATGTTGTTGGAGCAATTGGGGACAGTAATTAAATCATTTGTTTCTGCTCACGTGTCAGCGGACGTGAGACCCAATGGGCACACACTTTTCAGGTCTTCCAGATCTTTGTAGAGGCAGATCTTCCAGGTCTTGGCAGATCAACAACAGTTGAGCGACAACACTTAGGCTCTATCTTCGTCAGTGTTTTACCCTTCTCCAACGAAGGACAGGAATCATATACCACTGGTTCTATCTCCCTGTGTTTGTTTGTGTTTTTCCTTGCGATCCAATCTAATCACAGGCCTCTGACTTGTCCATTGTGTTGAAGCAAGAGATCCGTTCAATTTGGTATATTGCACCGTGCACCATAGCGGGGAGAACTCGTTACAGAAACAAAATCAAAATTCACAGGTACGGTACAAACACGAGGAACTTTGAAAGTGCTAGTTTTCAACTTTCTACCAACTCCTTCACGGTCAGAATACAGACTTATGACAAGCTCTTGTAGATGCGATTATTTGGGAGGAAATGATTAAAGAAACCTTAGACAACAGACAGACCACATACGCTTATGAGGGAAATATATGCCTTTATTTGATAGCGAACGACGAAGAAGAAGAAGAAGAAGAAAACCATATTAAGGTCTTGCAGCGTGTTGTTGATTAAAATCAACTTTTATAACAACATTACAGCTAAACTCCTCCGTTATAACACAAACCGCTACAACACTAACCGCTACAACATTAACCGTTATAACACAAACCGTTACAACATGAACCCTTACAACGCTAACCGCTACAACACTAACCGCTACAACATGAACCCTTATAACGCTAACCGCTACAACACTAACCGCGACAACATTAACCGTTACAACATTAACCGTTAAAACATGAATCAGCTTATAATGCTATGCAATCGTGGCTCCCAATTTTCGTGAGTTGAAATGTACATTTGATCAAAACATTTTTAAAAGCTGGATTTTGTTCTTAACACGTGATAACATCTTCAGCACATCACAAATACTTGATAACATCTTCAGCCCATCACGAACACATGATAGTATCTTCAGCCCATCACGAACACGTGTTAACATCTTCAACCCATCATGAACACGTGTAACAGTTCCCGCCGGAGCAGGGGGAGTTTAGGATGCCTGAACATGTTAAAGCTTAAAGCTACATGAATGCATGTCAAGGTCACTCACTGTCTCAGCAAAGGAGAACAGAGTTGGGTTGAGAAATGTGGACAGGTAGAAACTGACCACTGGCCTTCCGATTTTGGTAGGGGGAGATTGATTGACAGACGAAATTGGCAGCGGGGCTTGCTGCGAGAGAATGAGTGACGGGTGTGCAGAGTGTTTCGTTCCAATTGGAATTGAAGATGACCATACCTGAGATCGATTGGTCAAGCTCTGGCCTTGCTTGAGGATATATAACTCGAGACAGAGTTTAGCTCGGGAGGCTGGATGAGAGATGGGGGGCTGGAGAGAGAGAGAGGCTGTATGGAGGAGAGAGAGAGACTGAATGTAGATAGTGTGTTTAACTCACCGACTTAGATAGAGGAGCGATTGATTGACGGTTGGACGAATGTTTAGTGATAGAACAGGATCGCTCAAATAGGTGTGTGAGTTTTGCATTAATAGATAATGTGAAAGTGTGTTTGTAAGCAAGGACACATTGTGAACGAGTTATGTCGAGATCGCCCGCCTGAGGGGATTTCAGTGAGGAAGAGTATTTGATAAGGTGTGTTGAAGACGCAGTTAAGGCGATGTGTGTGGGATGTAATTGCAAGGCAATAGAACTGGGTTTTTAGATAGTTGGGAATTCCATCAATAGCTAATGCTTACAATTCCCGTTTTAGTAGAATGTTTAGTTAAGATATGTATTATATTATGTTTGTAATTTCTCTACTCATTCTATGATATGAGTATGATTTAATAAATATGCCACCTGATGTGTGATATGTCATTTACTGAGTATGGTCATGATGATGTGGATGAGTGTGAGAATGTTCTAAGTTAGATCACGGCCAGGGCAAAGAAGCAGAGGGTCTGCTACACGTTATTATTATTTTGGTGCCGTGACCAGGATAGTCGTGGTAGATTTATAAATATAGTGCGTGTGTAGCTATAGATCTTGATTCGCATGTTTAACACAAGTGTCGCAGTTATATATAACTTGTGTGTGTAGTTAGGAATAGAGGAGTAGCTAGTGGTTAGAGTGTTAGTTACCATAGACAGCTTTTCCAATCATCTGACTGGTAAGTGTGACATTTTTCTTCCACCCATTGTTGTATTATTGACAAGACTTTGTGCGTACTTGACAGTCTTATAATTTTTTTGGGTGGGCCAGACGGGTTTATTCAATATGTCGAGGTTGGACAATGTTAAACAATGTTATCATTGTCTAGCTTTTGGACATTTGTCTATCGGATGCCCTAATATTCTTCGGAATATTAACAGTTCCTGGAGAAGAGGAGGACTGTTTGTCAAAAACAAGCCTTTCATGGCACGAGCTACATTCAGCGATAAGTGGGAGGACAAAAGTCAACTACAAAACCAGCTAAGAGTACTAACAGGCAGAGTTATTCGGCTGGAAAGACAGGAAAAAGACCTCAAATGGAAGCTGCGACAGCTGTTGCAACAGTTTGAAAACGGAGCTTTCAAACCAGCTAGGAAGGAGAGAAGAAATCAAGGAATCACAGGAGTAAACACGGCCCAGTATTTTGGAAGGGGACAGAGTGGTAGGAAAGTGAGTAGGAAGCCCATCCAACTTCCACATTCCGATCCGTGGAGGGACAGAGGTGGAAATCTCAGGACGGACGCGTGTGAACGACTGGAAAGAGGTGTCAAAAAGGGGAGTTTGACCCAGGTGGAGAGGCCACGTCAAATGAGAGGAGGAGGAATGGTTGGGCAGAAGTTTGAATCGGGCAGATTCTTAGCCCACAAGAGGCCTTTTGCACGGTTACAGATGGAGAGGCAGGACAGGAGCTATCAAAGAGACTTTGAGCACGAGGCGGATGGACAGAAAGAAAGAGATACAGGTTTTGTGTATCCAGAAAAGTTAGGGACGGAGGGCAGGTTACGCAATGCAAACGAGACAAACGTTCGCTCAGAGGTCCAGATAAAATGTTACCGCATCGGACAGTGTAGGCCGAGAATTCAGGAAGAGGGTATTACGTCGATTAACATGGTCGGGCGTGCTGAAAGGAGCCAAGTTTACCAGGAACGTGTGGTCAAGCCTGGTAGAACATTAGTTAAAGTCGACGAAGAATTGAACAAGGAAATAGTCAAAGATTCGTCAGATAAAGAAGAAAGGAGAGGAGGAGGAATGGTGGCAGGACCAGCTATGGTTTCGTGCCCACCCAAGCCATGTTCTAGCCATGCGGGAGAAGTGGTTGAACAGACCGAAAGAAGGGACAACCCTTCGGCCACCGAGGAAGGAAGTGGGAATGACGCACAGTTGGAATGCGAAACGGACGCACCAACAGCAGCCAACAAAGAAGGAACAGAGTTTCTAAGGAAAACGAAGAAAAGGGAAAGACAGGTTAACCACAGCCAGGACAGCGAACCAGTCATCGAAGCAAAGATGAAAAGATCTCAGTTCGAGATAAGCCAACAGTCAAACGAACAGTGTGAAAGGTCTTTCCCACAAATAGTGAATACAGATGGACGGAAGGCTGAAGTAGCGGACGATGTAAGTGTACGAAACACTACCAGAGAACCGGTGGATCCGAACCAAACAACCGTGAAACAAACAGACCAGACGATGGGCGTTTTACAGGAGGAAATCGCGCAGCAATCAGAGACAGCTGATGGGGCAGCGCATAGTCTGGTTAAAATAAGCAGTAGTGATAAGGAACGGTTGATGCAATGTTTACTGACGCTAGCCAAAAACATGGAATTCAGAAATGGAATTAGGTAAAGTCGTGTGGAGTACTTACACACGTGGGCTATCATGTGAAACTCAAGTTGATGTATGCATTTGCATAAAATTTGTTTCATCTACCGTTATCCTTGAGAACGGAGATTTTGATAATTAGGGGGTAGGGTATAGAGATGGAGGAATGGCCAGATGTTAAAAATTCCTTTGAATTCGTTGTCTCAAGTAAACGCCAGACAATGAGCGGACGGTCAGTCTGAAGCGAAGACTGACCGAGATCAAAGGGACATTTCCGACCAGAGAAACGGACAGAACGAACAAGAGACGCAGGATAGCTGGATGCGCCAGGTAATGATTACGCGACGCAGGGTAACACGTGGACGTGATGTTTCGGTCAAAATCTGACCAGGTAGCTTTGATTCGGGGAATTTGTGGAAACAGCGGTAAATTAGTTAGATCAGAACACTCGGTTTTGATTCCTCGTGACAAAGACTGCACCTGGACTAGTAGGGTTACAGCATGACGTAATTCGACAGGTGGACGATTCGGTTTTTGACTTTTGACTCAGACATAGTTTAGTATCTGATTAAATTAGAACTTAGTCATAGTTTAGTGACATAGTTTAGTATCTGATTAAGTTACAACTTAGTCATAGTTTAGGGACATAGTTTAGTACCTGATTAAGTTAGAACTTAGTCGTAGTTTAGTATCTTATAAAGGGGGCATTAACAGGTGCTCATCTGTGGGGCACGAGCAGGAGTGAAGGTTGATGGCACTTGGTCATGAGTATGCGTGCAAATATTTTGACATTTGTATTTGGTGTTTGGGTTTTGACTAATGGTATTACTTGCATTTTAAGTGGGTTGTATGGTCGATATAGTATGCATTGAATTTTTCTTTATTTTGTTGTTGTTTTGTTGTTTAAACATGATTACATATCCTGACAGTATCAACGTGTTATACTTGCTGACTGAAATATTGATATCATAAGTATGCGTGCAAATATTTTGACATTTGTATTTATTGTTTGGGTTTCGACATTGTATGCAATGCATTTGTCTTGTGTTTTGTTGTTGTTTTTGTTGTTGTTGTTGAATCATCATGTTTACAGGTATTTGATACAGGTTATTTAGGTGATCTACAGAGCAGTATATCTCATCCAGACTGTAGGCCTCCGCAAGCACAAGTCACCACGAGTTCCAGAATCACATGTATGTGGAGTCTTTGCAGAGAAGACTATATTGATCAGAAGTTTTAATATTGACTATGACATATGTTGTCAAATATCGTTTTTGTGGGAAACATAAAGAATTTTGCTGTTTTCTTTGAGAGGGGATAGCTGTCAAGAGAGACAATGATAACTAGCCTGAGGATAACCCACGTAAGTTCGTGGCCTCACAGGAGTTAGTATGAAGTGAATCGTCGGCCAGGCGTGTAATGAGACCGCCTGAGAAAATTGACCTGAACTGGTCGTGTGTAACAATGAAGGTTCGTGTCCTTAGAGGAAGGCACGGGAACAGGTCGAGGTATATTGACCTCAATGAGTAAGGAGAATTCCTTAAGGTGTTTCTGTTTTGATGAGTTAAAGGTCCCGCAGGGACAGACTTAGGTGAATTTGACTGTAAAACGATGTAAAAGTGTTGGTTTGTGTTGTAAAAACGCCCAGCCACAGTGTTTTTCTTCTGCTTGTATTGATTGTGTATGTATTACAAAAAGTTTATATGTATCAAATGACATGTCTTTTTATGCATGTACGATGTGAGTGAAGTTGTAAACAGGAGTAGTGTTTACATTTTGGATAGTAGAGACGAAAATGGTGGTCATTTGCCAGATGAAAAAAATGACCATCCATGTTTCGGTCTGTAGTTTAGGGAGGTAATGTAACAGTTCCCGCCGGAGCAGGGGGAGTTTAGGATGCCTGAACATGTTAAAGCTTAAAGCTACATGAATGCATGTCAAGGTCACTCACTGTCTCAGCAAAGGAGAACAGAGTTGGGTTGAGAAATGTGGACAGGTAGAAACTGACCACTGGCCTTCCGATTTTGGTAGGGGGAGATTGATTGACAGACGAAATTGGCAGCGGGGCTTGCTGCGAGAGAATGAGTGACGGGTGTGCAGAGTGTTTCGTTCCAATTGGAATTGAAGATGACCATACCTGAGATCGATTGGTGAAGCTCTGGCCTTGCTTGAGGATATATAACTCGAGACAGAGTTTAGCTCGGGAGGCTGGATGAGAGATGGGGGGCTGGAGAGAGAGAGAGGCTGTATGGAGGAGAGAGAGAGACTGAATGTAGATAGTGTGTTTAACTCACCGACTTAGATAGAGGAGCGATTGATTGACGGTTGGACGAATGTTTAGTGATAGAACAGGATCGCTCAAATAGGTGTGTGAGTTTTGCATTAATAGATAATGTGAAAGTGTGTTTGTAAGCAAGGACACATTGTGAACGAGTTATGTCGAGATCGCCCGCCTGAGGGGATTTCAGTGAGGAAGAGTATTTGATAAGGTGTGTTGAAGACGCAGTTAAGGCGATGTGTGTGGGATGTAATTGCAAGGCAATAGAACTGGGTTTTTAGATAGTTGGGAATTCCATCAATAGCTAATGCTTACAATTCCCGTTTTAGTAGAATGTTTAGTTAAGATATGTATTATATTATGTTTGTAATTTCTCTACTCATTCTATGATATGAGTATGATTTAATAAATATGCCACCTGATGTGTGATATGTCATTTACTGAGTATGGTCATGATGATGTGGATGAGTGTGAGAATGTTCTAAGTTAGATCACGGCCAGGGCAAAGAAGCAGAGGGTCTGCTACACACGTGTTAACATCTTCAGCCCATCACGAACACGTGATAACTATGCTGATGTGCTCGTGACGTTTCATACAGTTTTCTCTTGACGTTCGGTGCATCTGATATTTCTCACACCGTCCGACTGTCTGAGGTCAGGATTGTCGGAGAAAGGTTGGGCTCGATGCTATTCTGTCTTGCTTTTCTCTCATTCCGCAGTACACACACTCACCCTAACCGACAACACAATCATCAGTGTGGTCATGTTACTCGTTAAGGTAAAACCGTATAAAGACAGTCTTCAGTGTGTGATAGCCCTTAGTATAAATAGCTTTTACGAAGGTACTTGGGGAAGGAGGTTCAATATTCTGATACGTTGTGATTTATATATCGGTATTCTGTAGCACTGCAATTATCGTGGTCAAAGGCGAGAGGACATGAGAAGTTGATAGATAGGAAGTATACGTTGAGTGCATAAAAATGGCTCAAATTGTGTAATGTCGTGTGAATAGTATAGCCCCGAGCACCATGTTCTATTGCCAGACATGTGCTGTCCTGGAACCCATGTAGCAGAGAGAACAGGGTCTTGCTATATCTAACTTAACTAAGACCGCTCTTCATCTACACACCTTAATCTAAGGAATCTAACACAATAAACTTAGATAAATTCGTTATTCCTTACTACACTGGCACTCTTCTATTCACAACTCACTCACTCCTATCCAGGGATTACCTAACCTAACAATCTCTACCCGTACACCTAAACTATTGTCAACAGTCACTTTTCCCGTGCTTGGCCTGCCGTGACGTAACGCGAGTCCAAATTATGGCCGGAACAGCGCCGGTTAGTACCTCGTGTTGCGACCTCAACCCAGGTAGATCGCCCTTGGTCTTGTTCCTTCGTCCTTTCGCTTGACGAATTGCGTTATGGATGTCAGGAAAAACCGAATCAGCAGCCGCAGGTATGAATTGACGTGTGTTGAACAGGAGCCGACTGACCACGTGATAGCGTGTCGCGGGTCAGCACACGTTCCAGATGACAACGTTCACTCCCACAGCGGGCGATTATGGCCAACTGCTTGGAGGATCGTCCACGTAGCTGGCGCTAATCACACCCCAGCCTAAATGAAAGGATACTCACAGGTGTAGACTTTAAATGCCTTGAACTGGGGCTCAAACGAGGTGACGTCTAGTCAAAGTAAGGTGTTCAAGGTGTCGGCCGCTTGGAAACCTCGTGTAAATGCGTCAGACCTGGAAAAACCGTGTAGCTCGTGCTGGTGACCTCTTAGTGTGCGGCGCTCAACTGTCTCTCTTCAATGACTCACTCTTCAAAAATCGTGTAATATTTCTGCAGATGTATCGTAGCGTATCTGCTGCAAATGGTGCAACGTCTCTGTATGTATCGTAGCGTATCTGCTGCAGATGGTGTCACGTTCGTCTTCACTGCAAAAATTGTGTAACGTTCGTCTTCTCTGTGAAGTCGTGTAAGGCGAGGATCCTCTTCTAAATTGCGTAAAGTTCCTCCCTTCTTCAAATCGTGTTAAGGTTCGTCTTTCCTTCAAATCGTTCTCTAACTCGTGTGAAGTCTTCTCTGCAAATGTCTCCTAGTCTTCTCAAATCGTGCAGTCTAATGCTTCGTGTTCCCCAATCGCGTATTGTAAGAAAAAGCCCCTGCTCCTGGCACGCCAGGATTTTTATAACACGAGACTATTTTCTTAGCGGCGCTACTTGCAAGATGGCGTTGCTATTACTCCGCCCTCCGTCGCGGTACTCGCCGACTGAATGGTCAGGTCCCGGTGGGAAGTCCGTGGGGAGACAAGATTTGTCTGGCCCAGACTAAATCTGCCACACCCACAAGGAAGGAAACGATTGGGAAAGCTGCAGAGTAAAAACGGAAGCTGAAGCATCCAGATCCTCATGGAAAAATAAAAACCGAAAAAAACTGAAGAATGTTGAGAGGAAACGGAATCAAGGAAGATCGGCAGATCGATCTCTTTGTTTCGATAGTAAATAGTCATATTATTAGCCGCTCATCACCAACCAAGATGGCGACATTATCAGATTTGTGTGGGCAGACGTGGTCGCCATTGGCTCTGCTGTGGCGGGAAGTACTTCCCTGGATCTGAACACCCTACCGCACAAGGTGCACACGTGGACTGCGTTGGTAGCTGGGGCGTGGCGAACTTTCGGGCGGCTCTCTTCTTCAACGCCGCATCTGAAATTTTCTGCTCAGACAGGCGAGCACCTTGTGTCATTGCAGACTGAGCCGGCAACGCAAGAAGCAACATCGATACGGAGACATTCCAATCAGGCCTTTGTTGGACCTTTGTATCTTTTTTTTTTGCACGCCCGATAAACGCTTGCCTGTCGTGTGCGCCTTAGTCTCTGCACTGATGCCCCTTACGTGAATCCTAATATTGAATCAGGCGCCTTAGTTTCTGCACTGATGCCTCTTACTTGAATCCTAATATTGAATCAAGCGCCTTAGTCTCTGCACTGATGCCTCTTACTTGAATCCTAATATTTAATCAGGCAAGGTTGCCTGAAGCAGATAGCCAAAATGTGCTTGAACCCGTGTCTGTCATTCGCCCTGGAGTACCATAATGGTTTAAAGGTGTGGTGCAGATCATCTCTCAATCCCGTTGGTGACCGGTTGTAGTTGTATAGCCACCAGAAAGACATCCTCGCCCATCTATCGTCAGTCATGTGGACCACATAGCCGGCCCATCTATCGTCAGTCATGTTGACCACATGGCCGGCCCATCTATCGTCAGTCACGTGGACCACATAGCCGGCCCATCTATCGTCAGTCATGCGGACCACATGGCCGGCCCATCTGTACTTTTGCGTTGATGCTGAGTAGACAACATCCCTGAACTCCGGTCGCGGGCCTCTGTATTTCGGATGTGGACTCTTAGGGAGATATTTAGGGCTCTTTGAACCATTGCTCTTTCGATAATTCGGAGCTTCTCTGCGTCTTATTTGCGTAGAGTCCAAACCTCACCCACATTTACCATTGCTGGGATAACCTTTGAAGGTGTGAGCTCTGATCATGACGTTTGTTCGTCATCTGCTTGAGTATCGATTGAATGATGATGAAGCTGTGCCAACCCACCGCTCTCCTGCGTGAGATCTACTTATTAATGTTGTGGTTCATGTTTTGACCATACCCTTGCCATTTTCAAGGGCCTCATTTACCAATCACAGTTCCCCAGTAGGACAGAAAGTGTTCTCCCCAGTAGGACAGAAAGTATTCTCCACAGTACCGCAGAAAGTGTTCTCCACAGTACCGCAGAAAGTGTTCTCCCAAGTAGGGCAGAAAGTGTTCTCCCCAGTAGGACATAAAGTGTTCTCCCAAGTAGGGCAGAAAGTGTTCTCCCGGTAGGACATAAAGTGTTCTCCACAGTAGGACAGAAAGTGTTCTCCCCAGTAAGAAAAAAAAGTGTTCTCCCCAGTATGGCAGAAAGTGTTCTCCCCACTATGGCAGAAAGTGTTCTCCCCAGTAGGACAGAAAGTATTCTCCCCAGTAGGACAGAAAGTGTTCTCACCAGTAGGACAGAAAGTATTCTCACCAGTAGAACAGAAAGTGTTCTCACCAGTAGGACAGAAAGTGTTCTCACCAGTAGGACAGAAAGTGTTCTCCCCAGTAGGACAGAAAGTATTCTCACCAGTAGGACAGAAAGTGTTCTCCCCAGTAGGACAGAAAGTGTTCTCACCAGTAGGACAGAAAGTGTTCTCACCAGTAGGACAGAAAGTGTTCTCCCCAGTAGGACAGAAAGTGTTCTCACCAGTAGGACAGAAAGTGTTCAGTAGAAATTGAATCTTCTTTCTATTTGTGTTCAAGCCATTCGCCATGCCTGCTTCATTCAGGTCATTTAGGCTTTGTTCGGCTTCTGACCGTGGCATTGCAGAAGACACTGATGCCTCACCGATTCCAACAATTGTAACGCTGGCAGCGAAATGCAGGGTTGACTGTGGCAATCCAATTTTTGATTTCGGAGTCTGCATGCATCTCTGGCTAGGGTACTGCTGTCCAGGTACTGAAATCCATCTACCACCCATAGACGCTAGTCAGTTCGCGGTTACATTTCCCCGAAGTAGGCTGGCACAGGATCTCAGTCTTAGTTGTATTTGTTGCGAGGTTAGTGGGAAATAGGGGGGGGGGGGGGGGGGGAGTGTATTAACCTTGCGGCAACAGCAGACAGTAGAGTTTTGGCACTTTCTAGGATGGGTCTTATTGACCTGCCCTTCCAACACGGCCAACGCCGAATTTCTTGGAGCCTCTTGTAAACATGGCCAAAGCTGAATTTCTTGGAGCCTCTTGTAAACATGGTCAAAGCCGAATTTCTTGGAGCCTCTTGTAAAAGACAACTGACAGTTCTAACAAAACTTGCGGGACACAGGGAATAATAGAAAACAATGAAGAGGCGTCTAGGGAGAAACAATTTGTTGCTAACTTGACAGAAACGGTTACCCATTAATCAGTGCATGGATTTTTAAAATTGAATGTCATTCATCAGTTTCTTGCCATTTTTAACTACCGCACATTCATCAGTTCCCAGCAATATTTAAAACAACGTCAGCAGATTCGTCATATTTCAGCAATTTTCTAAAAACAACTGATCAGCTCTTGGCATAGCCAACTGTAATAGACTACGGATGGTCATGGTTCTCGGCATAGCTACTAATAGACTACGGATGGTCATGGTTCTTGGCATAGCTACTAATAGACTACGGATGGTCATGGTTCTCGGCATAGACACTAATAGCTTACGGATGGTCATGGTTCTCGGCATAGCTACTAATAGACTACGGATGGTCATGGTTCTCGGCATAGACACTAATAGACTACGGATGGTCATGGTTCTCGGCATAGCCACTAATAGACTACGGATGGTCATGGTTCTCGGTAACGTTCTAAAAGGAACTGTATATTTATTAGTTGCAAGTAACTTTCTAAAAACGGTTGCTCATTTATCATTTCCGGGTAATATTGTACGGGCAACCTTCCAACAATAGTTCCTGTTCTAATACTATAAAACTGAATATATATATATCAGGTCAGGTCAGGTGATCCCGTAACCGGTGAGGTCATTGGGGCACACATGAAGACATCCCCACAACGCTACGCCATCCCTCTCTGTCAGATGCCGCTGCCTGTGACTCTTCTGGTCGGAGACTGGTCCATTCTTTTATGTTGTCCTCCCATCTCTTTTTGGGCCGGCCTCTTCGTCGTCTGCCATGCACCTTTTCGTGGAGGATTGTGTTTGCAAGACCATTTGATCTCGATATGTGACCGTACCAAGTGAGTTTCCTTCTTTTAACAATTGCCAAAAGATCTTCGAAAGGCCCTATTGCTGTTGTAATTCTATCTCGTATTTCCTCGTTTGTAACTCGATCTTTGTACGTGACGTTTAAAAGTCTTCGGAAACATCTCATCTCCAAGGCCTGTATCCTTCGTTGAAGGTCAGCTGTAACTGTCCATGTCTCACACGCATAGAGGAATATTGACAGGACCAGTGTATGCATTAATCTGATTTTCGTGCTTAGTGCTAACCGTTTATCTTGCCAGATTTTGTTAAGCCGTGTAAGCGCCGCTATTGTCTGTGCTATTCTGGCCAATACTTCACATTTGGATCCTTCATCACTGACAATCGACCCAAGATATTTAAAACGGTCAACTACTTCGAGTTCTTGACCGTTTGCTTGTATCTTGCTGTTGAAGCCCGTAGCGTTATTGGTAATTAATTTTGCCTTTCCAGCGTTTATCTCCATACCATAGTCAAGAGCTGTTTCATCGAGCCTTCTGACCCATTCCTGGAGTTCTGCTTCTGAACCCGCCAACCTGTTGATATCATCTGCAAAACGAAGGTTGGTAATCGTTCGGCCCCCTATCTTGACAGTACCAACGTGACCTCCAATTGCCTCACTCATAATTCCCTCAAGGAATATATTGAAAAGAGTTGAAGAGAGTGTACACCCCTGTCTCACACCAACTGATGTGCGAAACCAGTCTCCTCGCCTCCCATTCACAAGAACTTAGCTAGACGCCTTGTTATACAGGTGTTCAAGGACCGTTATAATATTTCCGTTGATATTATACATTCTCATGGTTGCCCAAAGCGCTTTATGCCATACCCTATCAAACGCTTTCTTAAAATTCACAAACACATGATAAAGTGTTTGCTGCTGTTCTAGATATTTCTCATTTAAGAGCCTTAAATTAAATATCTGTTCTGTAGTGCTTCTTCCCTGTCTGAACCCTGCTTGCTCCTCGGCAATAATGTTCTCTGCTTGGGGTTTCAATCGGTCGAGGATTAATTTAAGCATGACCTTGCTAGGGTGGCTAATGAGGCTTATTGTTCTGTAATTTTGGAACAGCTTTAGGTTTCCAGACAGTTTCCTGTCGCCCATATTTTGTTACAGATGTGTGTCAGGCCTTTCACCACTACCTCTCCACCTGCTTGTAAGAGCTCTGCTGGTATATTGTCCACGCCGGCCGCCTTCCCTCTTCTCAATGTCTTTACCGCTGCAATTACCTCTTCCTTCGTTATCAGTTGGTTATCCTCTATATTTGTTGGTGTTGGGGGGAATGTTTTCTCAGGTTTGTTTCGCCCTTCATAGTTATATATATATATACCTGCTGCTATAACTCGCGAACGGAAAGACATACAAAGCTGAAATTTGAACTGAACATCCTATGTAAATTGATAGATCAATCCAACTATTTCACATGACCATCTTATTTCAATTACGAGTTATTGGCAACATGTGTTTGGCATGCGTGAGATGCTATTTTACCTTTACATCCAGGGCAACGCTATCACCAGTTTACTGGCACAATTTAGAATGAGCTCTGGCCAAATGATTTCGAAGCCTGCCTGCCGACAAGGAGTGCAGCAGATCGAATCCCCTGTCGTAGGATTAAAAAAAAAATGTTTATTCACTAACGCGATCATTCGTATTGACTATTGATGAAATAATGATTTTTATTTCACGGGGAATAACAATTGTCACATTGGAAGGAATTAGCAGAATTCTTGGAATGGAAACATTTATGATGCTATTTCACGGGGAATAACAATTGTCACATTGGAAGGAATTAGCAGAATTCGAGGAATGGAAACATTTATGATGTTATTTCACGGGGAATAACAATTGTCACATTGGAAGGAATTAGCAGAATTCGAGGAATGTAAAAAAATTTTCCGTGACGGAAGGATGGGCTGTTAGGGTGGGGTGCAGATGGTATGTTGAGAATTCGATGGACAGCAAAGAAAACTAATAACATAGGGTTTGAATTGACACAGACACAAAGACAGCTTCTGGCACTAATCTGGACAAGGCAATCATCGTTGTTCGAGCGTGTCATAAGAAGAGACGGGCTGGAGGGTTAGAGCACGCGAGGGCAACGGACAGAATCGCAGGGGGAGGGGCGCGCACACACACCCTACCCAACAACCCCCCCCCCCCAACATACACGCAAAAAAAGAGAAAAAGAGAGGAGAGACAGGAGGGGGGGGGGAGTGAGAGAGAGAAAGAAAGAACTATTTAAATATTGGACAGCTCGAAGGAATGGCATGTGAGACGATACACGGCGGATCTGGTAAACGACACGTGATAAGAGTAGGTAGAAATCCAGCACCAACTGGAACGGCACTTGATGATGATACGAAAGGGGCGCAATAGATGTCCCAATCTTGAAAGGAGTTAACAAAAGGGAAGATATTTTCACTCCAAGACTTCCGGCTAATTCCACTCGAGCTGACAAAGATGTTATGTCCTGTGTGAAGCCGCGCACTACAGCTAGTAGTTCAATAAAAATGGCCATCCCTTCAATCAGTTTTACCAGTATGAAACTGTTAATCTTCCCGCTAACATCCCTTCATCAGTTTTACCAGTATGAAACTGCTTCCCGCTAACATCCCTTCAATCAGTTTTACCAGTATGAAACTGCTTCCCGCTAACATCCCTTCATCAGTTTTACCAGTATGAAACTGCTTCCCGCTAACATCCCTTCAATCAGTTTTACCAGTATGAAACTGTTAATCTTCCCGCTAACATCCCTTCATCAGTTTTACCAGTATGAAACTGTTAATCTTCCCGGTAACATCCCTTCAATCAGTTTTACCAGTATGAAACTGTTAATCTTCCCGCTAACATCCCTTCAATCAGTTTTACCAGTATGAAACTGTTAATCTTCCCGCTAACATCCCTTCAATACATTCACTAAAGCACTCTGAAACATTACACATGCACGGAACAATCGAAATAACCACGTGACAAAAGATTATGTTTCTCAGTAAATGTAACACAATATTCCCGAATCGTGCAGCCATGCTCTCTTTGTTGCCTCCTACTATTTGTATTACATTCGCCATAGAGCGGAACTGACGTAGTTATTCATGAACCCGCAACTCTGATCGCCTAGTGGGCCAATGACAGGAATAATCTACAAAACAGATGCAGGGTTTATCTGGCCATGTGGGCAGTACTAAGGTGTGGGATAGGCGAGGGGTCAGGACTCAAACAAAAATAGTCTACGCTGCAATTGTTCTACCAACCCTCTTATATGCACGTGAGACCTGGACCGTCTATAGTCGCCATGCCAGGAAATTAAATAGCTTCCATGTGCACTACCTGCGAAAACTGTTGAGGATTAGATGGCAGGACATGGTGGGCAAGACATGGTGCCAAATACAGATGTGTTAGCATGGTCGGACATGTCCAGTATACACAGCATGATATGTGCAGCACAGCTGAGATGGGCTGGCCATATGGTACGCATGTCGGATCAACGTCTACCAAAGAGCTTCTCTATGGTAAACTCCAAAATGGCAAGAGAGCAAGCGGTGGGCAGGGGAAAAGGTGCTGAGGGTGTACAGAGACATGAGGCATCAAGAATAGAAGAGGCCATCTAGAGACGATCGGTCCGCAAGTCAACTCACATCAACCCCTCTTCATCCTCGATGGAAGGAGGTGTCTTATTTCCCTCGTGCAGCAGACAGATCAAGGCTCAGATTGGCCTATTTAGCCATCTTGGAATTGATGAAAACAGTTTACAGTGGGTACTGACAAAGTGGTCCTTATCGATTACCATGGACGAACAACACCAGAGTTTCAGTGAATGGCCATTATCTGCATGTGGCCAGGCGACTTTTTGACATTTGTAATATATGGAATTCACCATCTATTTACTTTTATGTGAGACCTTATCATCAGTGGAGGAATCACATAGAATAACTTCAATTTGTATCTATATTTAGCGTTTGCGGCCATTGAAATACATGAAGTTACAATCTGCTATTAATTCTCTAATGTTATAATATGCCGTTTGCGCTGGGGTTTGATTGGCTGATCTAATCACTCATGTGTACCTGCGGACAAGTATATCGGACCAAACATAACGTACATGACAGTTGTATACTTAAGAGTACTGGTCCAATGAATCGACCCAGCATACAAGACTATTTGGCAGCATTCAAGAACTATCCACAATTTCAATATTTATCCAGAGGACTGGATTTCACGTGTAGAGATAATTTAAAAACATTAGCGAGCGAAGAACTACACCAACAATAGCGGGACAAAAAACCAAAGGAACAATGAGTGAACACCGAACCATTCCAACAATGAGTGAACACCGAACCATACCAACAATGAGTGAACACCGAACCATACCAACAATGAGTGAACACCGAACCATACCAACAATGAGTGAACACCGAACCATACCAACAATGAGTGACCACTGAACCATGGCAACAATGAGTAAACACCGAACCATACCAACAATGAGTGAACACCGAACCATACCAACAATGAGTGAACACCGAACCATACCAACAATGAGTGAACACTGAACCATACCAACAATGAGTGAACACCGAACCATACCAACAATGAGTGAACACTGAACCATACCAACAATGAGTGAACACCGAACCATACCAACAATGAGTGAACACTGAACCATACCAACAATGAGTGTCCACTGAACCATGGCAACAATGAGTAAACACCGAACCATACCAACAATGAGTGAACACCGAACCATACCAACAATGAGTGAACACCGAACAATACCAACAATGAGTGAACACTGAACCATACCAACAATGAGTGAACACCGAACCATACCAACAATGAGTGAACACTGAACCATACCAACAATGAGTGAACACTGAACCATACCAACAATGAGTGAACACCGAACCATACCAACAATGAGTGAATACTGAACCATACCAGCAATGAGTGAACACCGAACCATACCAACAATGAGTGAACACCGAACCATACCAACAATGAGTGAACACCGAACCATACCAACAATGAGTGAACACTGAACCATACCAACAATGAGTGAACACTGAACCATACCAACAATGAGTGAACACTGAACCATACCAACAATGAGTGAACACCGAACCATACCAACAATGAGTGAACACTGAACCATACCAGCAATGAGTGAACACCGAACCATACCAACAATGAGTGAACACCGAACCATACCAACAATGAGTGAACACTGAACCATACCAACAATGAGTGAACACCGAACCATACCAACAATGAGTGAACACTGAACCATACCAGCAATGAGTGAACACCGAACCATACCAACAATGAGTGAACACCGAACCATACCAACAATGAGTGAACACTGAACCATACCAACAATGAGTGAACACTGAACCATACCAACAATGAGTGAACACTGAACCATACCAACAATGAGTGAACACCGAACCATACCAACAATGAGTGAACACTGAACCATACCAGCAATGAGTGAACACCGAACCATACCAACAATGAGTGAACACCGAACCATACCAACAATGAGTGAACACTGAACCATACCAACAATGAGTGAACACTGAACCATACCAACAATGAGTGAACACTGAACCATACCAACAATGAGTGAACACTGAACCATACCAACAATGAGTGAACAAAGAACAAGACCAACATGATGGACAGAGAACAAGACCAACATGATGGACAGAGAACAAGACCAACATGATGGACAGAGAACAAGACCAACATGATGGACAGAGAACAAGACCAACATGATGGACAGAGAACAAGACCAACATGATGGACAGAGAACAAGACCAACATGATGGACAGAGAACAAGACCAACATGATGGACAGAGAACAAGACCAACATGATGGACAGAGAACAAGACCAACATGATGGACAGAGAACACCTCTACTGACTACTTTCATCTAGAGAATTTGATGTCTGAGACTTGCAAGTTAATAATCTTTAAAGGAAGAGACTAACAAAATCTTTGCCGAATAAAAACCAGTTCAGAATTAGATCAAGACTCCTATTCAATAAACTGAAGATGGGTGCTACTGACGAATGCACTTGTAGTACAGGGAAAATGACCGCTGAACATCTGCTGCAAAATTGTCCGACGTACGAAGACCAGAGAAAGCACATGTGGCCATCACCAGTGCCAAAACTAGGCAAGCTCTATAGCAGTATCGACCGCCTCAGGATGCATGCTACTTTCTTCGAACAAATTCAAGTTGACGTCAGACAGCGTACGAAGAAGAAGAAAACGAGGAAGGCCAAGACGTCTGTGTGTTTAGTGGAGGACAATGGCTAACGGTAGTCTACCAAGCATGTCGTAGGGGACAACTAATGAGAGTTGGGCAAGGAGCCTTATATCCCATTCTGTAGAAACTATCAGCCACACGAAATGCAAGGAAGACCTGCACATGCCATTGTAAAGGAGGACCCACTGTCTCATCATATAGACACAAGTCAGTAGCCAAGCGTTAGAATAGACAAGATAGGCTGAGCTATCACAAACAGTTTTGAAGAAATACCGACGGCATCCCTTTGCATAAAACAGATGTGCAATAAATTAGAAATTGAAAATGTTATGGTAATATTTGTTTGAGCGCAGTGACATGTTAGCAAGCGCGCGAAGTGACAACGTGAATCTATCAGCTGCTATTGGAAAGGTAAGCTGATTGCGTCCAGCCTATCACAGCGTATGAATCAGGTCAATCGGTAGCTAGGAGACGGTTATTAGGCGCTATATTTTTCTCACAGTCAACTTGCAACAAATTAGACCGACCTTCCATGACGAGTGATATATTTGTATATATATATATTTTCAGAAATGAAATAAAGACACATAGAACTGATTTACAAGAAAGCGTAGACAACTGTGCAGACGTCGACAGCATGGGTTTCAACTACCTCACTCAGCACAAACACCAAGTACGTTTTACCATTTTTGACATCGTTAAGTGTGCCCATTTAGGTTCGTGACTCAGCTTACCCTAAAATTATCATCTCGCAACGCTACTGAAGTTTAGTCATATAGATAAAGAAAGTCGTTCACCAAGAAAACAATGCCAAGATGGCGTCAACGACAGAAACAATTAATACTAATATTTTTGAACGCGTGTAAAGCATGCGATTGATAATTCGCATTTTGTACGATAAATGCCCCAACATAATATAATTATTTAAAAAAACTTTATGAAACATTTTAATAGCGTTTCATAAATGTGTTCTTTTAATATGTTTTTATTTAATTACTGCAATTTAGCAGTATTCGTGGTTGGCTAGGCCGCAACAGACTCGCACCGACACTGGACAGAAGTAGCCAAGTCAGGCCGCAACATTATCGCACGGTCACTGGACAGAAGTAGCCAAGTCAGGGCACAACATAGTTTCGCACGGACACTGGACAGAAGTAGCCAAGTCAGGGCACAACATAGTCTCGCACGGACACTGGACAGAAGTAGCCAAGTCAGGGCACAACATAGTCTCGCACGGACACTGGACAGAAGTAGTCAAGCCAGGCCGCAACATAGTTTCGCACGGTCACTTGACAGAAGTAGCGAAGTCAGGCCGCAAAGATAACAATACTTTAAAAAAGGTGATAGGTAACGATGATGCTGGTAATACTGGTAGATGTAAATAAAAGTGAAGTTTCTGATCACTATTAGTATGATGATGACTACGTAATAGTTATGATAATTATGTTATCAATGTATTGATGAGGATGATAAAAATGCTGTAGAAGAAAGACTACTAAGCTTTCGACCCGAGATTACAGGCTAGACTAAACATCTTCCAACTTGGCAGACTTGTGTACATAATAAGACTTAATATAGCGCTCCAATATTTTCACCGGTATCCAGACTGACATAACGAATAATGAATTCAGCTCAATTCTTGTCACACAGGGAAGATGTCACGCTGCTTGAGTTTGCCTTATCAATTGTTGAACGTTTGGTCCAGGATTGAAATCAGATCATACTAAAAACTTCGGTTCGAATATATTTATAATTATTGCACACCTTAGAGGCACTCTTTCTCTTTCTTTCTTTCTCTCTCTCTCTCTCTCTCTCTCTCTCTCTCTCATTCTCTCTCTCTCTCTCTATCTATATGTCTGTCCATCCGTCCATCTGTCTCAGACACCATAAGTTTGACGTACACCAGCGTAATTGCATGTGATAGACCTCAATACTATCTGACAGGACAGTCTTTGAGGCACATATAAACATGTGTGTCTATTGTGTGGCTTTATGAGCCGTTTTTGAAAGTATCACACGAACAGAAATAGGTATGACCAAGTCTTCGCTCTGGGAGAGAAACAAAACGAAAATCACGTTGTAGCCACAAAACCCTCGTTATGGACACAAGACCCTCGTTATGGACACAAGACCCTCGTTATGGCCACAAGACCCTCGTTATAGCCACAAGACCCTCGTTATGGACACAAGACCCTCGTTATGGACACAAGACCCTCGTTATGGACACAAGACCCTCGTTATGGACACAAGACCCTCGTTATGGACAAAAGACCCTCGTTATGGACACAAGACCCTCGTTATGGACAAACAACACGAAAAAACCCAAGGAATCCCAATAATTGATGTTACCATGGATACAATACCATGGGAGGCAGCCAGGTAGTAGTAGTTACCTAACGTAAACGATGGGCGGACAAACATACTGGTCAGACATGTTAGTCAAGGTCAGGCAAAACATACTGGTCAGATATGTTAGTCAAGGTAAGGCAAAACATACTGGTCAGATATGTTAGTCAGGGTCAGGCAAAACATACTGGTCAGATATGTTAGTCAGGGTCAGGCAAAACATACTGGTCAGACATGTTAGTCAGGGTCAGGCAAAACATACTGGTCAGACATGTTAGTCAGGGTCAGGCAAAACATACTGGTCAAACATGTTAGTCAGGGTCAGGCAAAACATTCTGATCAGACATGTTAGTCAGGGTCAGGCAAAATATACTGGCCAAGACCATCACCTCGGCTTCTCCGTAGCCCTTCCTGGAAACGGACTGTTTTCATTGCAGCTTGGCTAGTGAGGTAAGGGGTCGACGTGATCCCCGTAGTAGTGAGTGGCACGCAGATGAAGCCAAAAATAGCAAAACCTCCTGCAGGACCCCGATCCATCTTCATCAGCACGCTCGGGATGTGAGGAAAGCTACTGCAACCGGCCACTTAACGTCCACTTCATAAAAGAGTAATCTTACTCATTGTGGGTATTCAACAACAACAAAAACATCAGTGAACATGTCGACTTCATCAAACTTTTGCTTAGAGACGTGACCTCACGTCACTGTACAATCATCAAACGTGCTGCGAGACGTGATCTCACGTCACTGTACAATCATCAAACGTGCTGCGAGACGTGATCTCACGTGACTGTGCAATCATCGGACTTGTGTTGCGAGATGTGATCTCATGTGACTGTGCAATCATCGGACTTGTGTTGCGAGATGTGATCTCATGTGACTGTGCAATCATCGGACTTGTGTTGCGAGATGTGATCTCATGTGACTGTGCAATCTTCGGACTTGTGCTGCGAGATGTGATCTGATGTGACTGTGCAATCATTGGACTTGTGTTGCGAGATGTGATCTGATGTGACTGTGCAATCATCGGACTTGTGTTGCGAGATGTGATCTCATGTGACTGTGCAATCTTCGGACTTGTGCTGCGAGATGTGATCTGATGTGACTGTGCAATCATCGGACTTGTGTTGCGAGATGTGATCTGATGTGACTGTGCAATCATCGGACTTGTGTTGCGAGATGTGATCTCATGTGACTGTGCAATCATCGGACTTGTGTTGCGAGATGTGATCTCATGTGACTGTGCAATCTTCGGACTTGTGCTGCGAGATGTGATCTGATGTGACTGTGCAATCATTGGACTTGTGTTGCGAGATGTGATCTGATGTGACTGTGCAATCATCGGACTTGTGTTGCGAGATGTGATCTCATATGACTGTGAAATCTTCGGACTTGTGTTGCGAGATGTGATCTGATGTGACTGTGCAATCATCGGACTTGTGTTGCGAGATGTGATCTGATGTGACTGTGCAATCATCGGACTTGTGTTGCGAGATGTGATTTTATGTTACTGTGCAATCATCTGACTTGTGTTGCGAGATGTGATCTCACGTGACTGTACAAACCAATGCCAGCATGGCAGACTCTGCTGCACTTGGGACACACGTGAGGAGTCGTACGTTCTGTTACTTCAGGCTGCTTTGCTTTTTCTGAGCCTTGCTGACGATACTTCGCTCTGCGATATAAGCACCTTGTGTGATGTTAGCACGCCAGGTGGAACTGTTCTGTGCACGCATCTTCTAGTACGTGACATCAATACTGAAACTCTTTATGACCATTTTTAATTAATCTTTTTAGCGCTTTTTTCTGCTTTCCTGGTTGATATGAGCTCACCGTATGCCAGTTATTACAGAGTAAGCTAATCAAAAAGTCATCAATATGTTCAAACAAAAACACATCTCACATGTATATTATAAAATGTGCATAACCGAATAAATACATACGTCCATATAAGCATACTGTATAATACTTGAACCAATAAGTATAAGCACTAACACATACCCTTACATATATATATATATACGAGAGAGAGAGAGAGAAAGCGAGAGAGAGAGAGAGAGAAAGAGAAAGAGAGAGAGAGAGAGAGAGAGAGAAAGAGAGAGAGAGAGAGAGAGAGGCAAACACACACATTTACGAGGGCGATTTGAAAAGTATTGCATTTGAAGAGATAATTTCATTAATGTGCAAGATTGACACAAGGGCTATACATTTTCTTACAGCTTGGAATATCGTTTAGGTGATGTGTCATAATTTTTTTACATGATCACCATCCTGGTCCACAGACAACCGCCAACATAGTCACCATCCTGGTCCACAGACAACCGCCAACATAGTCACCATCCTGGTCCACAGACAACCGCCAACATAGTCACCATCCTGGTCCACAGACAACCGCCAATATAGTCACCATCCTGGTCCACAGACAACCGCCAACATAGTCACCATCCTGGTCCACTCACAACCGCCAACATAGTCACCATCCTGGTCCACAAACAAACGCCAATGTCGGACAAGTTGATGAATTCCGTCGGAGAAAAAAATAGCACCTGGCGGTCTATTTTGTGGTGAATTTCCACCGTGGAGAAGGCCGAATCTGGAGTAGAGGTGATGTGCCATGTTCTAGAATAGAAGCTAGGGCTATCCTCCAGCCTATTGATAAGTTGGAGATTTGTATCTATCTCCCAATCTTCCACTTCGTCACCTCTGCTGTCTGTGTCCGAGTATCCCCATCTCTCCGAGTGGCTGTTGAAGTCTCCAACTACTATGCAGTTGGAGTCTTTGACTTCCATACTCGAGAGTGATATGTCTTTGTTTGGTGGTCCGTACAGGTTAAAGATGCGGATCTTCGTCTCTTCAGCCATTATGTCAACTCCTACAATTTCTGCTTGTCCGGTGTGATTGACAGATACCGCGCTACTCGGTATGCAGTTACGGGTCAGTATCAGAACCCCTCCTTTGTGACCTTCTCTATCCAGACGGAAGGCCTGGTATCCTCTGATTGAGAATTTGTGGTTGTTGTTGAGGTGCGTTTCTTGGCTACATGCCATGTCAATCTTACCTTCATGCAAGTGATGTGTTAGGGAGAGCTTTTCGTTAATGACACCCTCCGCATTCCACTGTTCCTTCTCGAAACAACATTCACGATGCCACAGATGGGCGACTCATTCTCCACTGGTCCAGCGTGGCCCAAGACAGAGACCGTTGCCACAGATGGGCGACTCATTCTCCACTGGTCCAGCGTGGCCCAAGACAGAGACCGTTGCCACAGATGGGCGACTCATTTTCCACTGGTCCAGCGTGGTCCAAGACAGAGACCGTTGGAAGAGAAGTTGGGACCCGCAACGGTGTAACCTCCGCTGAATAACGGGTTGTCCAGTAATCCAGTCCAGTAATGTTATATGACAGTTGTATTAGATACATCTGTATGAGATATGATAACTATAATATATGATGGTTTGAAGAAATATGATATCATTATGAGAAATATTAACTGAATGAGAATATACATTTATTTAAACATTAGTTTCATAAAGTATGCTACATTTATGTGTCAGTATACGCTAATGAAATCTAACTCCATGAGGATAGTAACTAATGAATACTAACTACAATTAAATAACAAGAGTATACTGCTGTCTGTGTGTCAGTGGAATTGACCAATGGGCTTGCCCTTTGCGGCTGCGTGAGAGTTGATAGGACCAATGAGCTTGTTCTGGTGTCTGTGTGAGAGTTGATATTACAAATGAGCTTGTTCTGGTGTCTGTGTGAGAGTTGATATTACAAATGAGCTTGTTCTGGTGTCTGTATGAGAGTTGATATGAACAATGAGCTTGTTCTGGTGTCTGTGTAAGAGTTGATATGAACAATGAGCTTGTTCGGTGTCTGTGTGAGAGTTGAAATGTCTAATGAGCTTTTTCTGGTGTCTGTGTGAGAGTTGAAATGTCCAATGAGCTTGTTTTGGTGTCTGTGGGAGAGTTGAAATGTCCAATGAGCTTGTTCTGGTGTCTGTGGGAGAGTTTATAGGACCAATGAGCTTGTTCTGGTGTCTGTTGGAGAGTTGAAATGTCTAATGAGCTTATTCTGGTGTCTGTGGGAGAGTTGAAATGTCTAATGAGCTTGTTCTGGTGTCTGTGTGAGAGTTAAATTGACCAAAGAACTTGTATTGGTGGAGGTAATGTATTTAATTTACATTACTCACGACAAAGATGGAATCCATATTTATTTAAGAATATCGCTAGATGTGAGACGTTTCCCATTAGGGCAAAGGCAAGGGTGCTGTGGAAACTGAGAGAGGGAGACAGGGGGGAAGAGATACGTTTACGGACAGTTGTACATTGTACCAGTAAGGGGGCTGATTAACAACGTTAGAGACTGACGGTAGTATGAAGATACAAACACCTGCCCTGGTCGACATGCGTCATCAACATCAGTTGTTTGTTTGATTCTCTCGTGTAAGATTTGAAAGTTTCAGCCGACAAATCGGCATGGCTTGATTTTGTCAGAATGAATCGGGGTACAAGTGTAAAACATTTGCTGTGTGGTATTGCACAGTTTAATCATGTGATGTTGTATGAATGAAATCGCCATTTTATATTCACAAGCCTTTCATCGATCACATTCTGGATGACAAAAAGATATCAAATCTCGGATTGTGGTTCTGACAATGATAAATGCGCCGTCTGACACAGAGGTCAGTGCAAACGACCGGTGAATCGTAATAATCATTTATAGCCATTCAGGAAATTAAGATGAATGGTTGAGTTTTCTCTGGCAGCATCGTTCTTAGAACTCTCACATGGATCTATCTTGGTCAAATGGTGGAGCTAAAACTCTGACATGGATCTATCTTAGTCAATGGTGGAGCTAAAACTCTGACATGAACTTATCTAGGTAAAATGGCGGAGTTATACCCATAGCAAACACTGCTGTTGGGGATGAAGTGTTCGATAATTTATTGAACTAGATCTCAGTTTTTTTTTAATGAAGTCAGTTTACTCCCCTAACTGTAACCCTGATATCCATCATAGCTCGGTCAATCAGAATGTGTCGACAACTTGGATCGAACCCTGTACTTTTACCGCGTGATGCTAGTCAAACCTTCATTATGCTAGTAACACTACATAATCCCACATGTTAGTTACGTCACACAATCACACATGTTAGTAACATCACACATGTTAGTAACATCACAGATGTTAGTAACATCACACATGTTAGTAACATCACACATGTTAGTAACACCACACGATCACACATCTTAGTAACAACACACAATCACACATGTTCGTAACACCACACAATCACACATGTTAGTAACATTCCACAATCACACACGTTAGTAACATCCCACAATCACACACGTTAGTAATATTTCACAATCACGCACGTTAGTAACATTCCACAATCACACACGTTAGTAACACTATACAGTTACACATATTAGAAACACCCCATAATCACACACCCCCTTCCATATGTTAGTAAAATAATTGAGGCGGAACCGAGAAGGAGCGCAGACGACGTAGATCAAAGAAGGTAGTGATTCACACCTCTGTGCAAATTAGAGCGATGGCCGAGAGTAAGAAATTAATGACGCAGCTTTTTGACTTGCTTACGTGACGTGTAGCGATCTTTTATCTTCAATGGGAGTCAGGGACGGAGTCTGTGATTGGTCAGATTCGATAATGCGAATCTGGTAATAACAGTAGTAAAAGTCCAGAAAATCTGTTTTGAGTGGAGAAGCGAGAGCGGCCAGTTTCTTGGAATCATGAAAAGACGCAAGTATACAAATTAACTCAAGTAGGATTTGAGGAAATAGGTACTGAGCAAAGAAGTTCAGGCGAGCGGTCGATCTCACAGAATCAGGAGGAGACACAGAGATACAGATTAATCAAAGTGAGCTCTGAGGAAATACGTTTTGAGCTCAGAAGCCAACGAGATCGGACAGTCTCATAGGAGCAGAACCAGAGATTCACATCAAACAAAATAATCTCAGAAGAAGAATTTCTTAGCCGAGGAATAAAGAGAGTTTTGAGTTTAAAAATCAACCAGAGCGGACGATCTCGTAGAAGCTAAAGCATAGATAAAGTTTTGTAGTCGAGAAGTTGAGGAGAACGGACGACTTCCCATGACCATAAGGAGAAGCAGAGATACAGATTGGTCAGACTGAAACCAAGTAAGTTCTGAGAAAAAAAATTCTTAGTCGAGAAGTTAAATATAATTTATAGTTGAGAAGCTAAAGAGAGCGGACGTTCTCATAAGAATAGGAAGAGAGGCAGAGATACATATGAACCTAAATAAATTCTGAGGAAGTAAGATTGCTAGAGTCGAAAAGTGAAGGAGAGCATTTGGTCTCACATGATCAGGAGGTAACGCAGAAATACAGATTAACCCAAGTAAGTTTCGAGGAGATGAATTGGGTGGAAAGAAGTGTGAAAGAGTTATTTCTCTTTGATTAAAAGATAACAAATTGTCTCGCCAGGACAAGTAGTCCATCATTATTTCTAAGCTTAACGAAAAGGAGAAAGAGATAGCCAATTGTTACAATTGGCTTTTGTAGTCCTTTATCGTCATACTTGTTTTTCATCCGTCAACTAAACGAATTGTGTGCTGTACAGCTGAATAGTTTAGGGAAGGCAAAATAAAGTTAGAAGCGGCACACGTACCTGGAGGTAGAGGGTTACTGACCAAGATATATATCTGAGGCATTTAGTCATATACCAAAATACGTGTTTCTGCACAAAACGTATTGATCCCGAGAGGAGAAATTGAACTGTGTCTCAAGGACAGCGTTAGAGTTACATGCATGAGTTATGGGTCCGGGAAAAAGAATTTAAAGAACTGACTAAATGTTTATGACGTATGTGTTCTAAATCAAGATGTTTCTGCTATGAAGGGTTAGTTTAGGTGTGTCGTTGAATATAATAAGTGTGATATGGTTGTGAAGGAAAAGTATAAGCAGTGAAGTGTGTTTATAGAACAGCAGGTGTAGGAGTAAAGGTGTATTATACCACCTATGATTAAAGGGGCGAGTGACTAGAACAGTGCAGTGAATTAGATAGGTGTTAAGGAAGAGAAGTGTGTAGGTCTATTACAAGGGTCAATCCTTCTAAGAGGTGAAACAGCCATCTGTTGTACCAATTGGATCTGATTCTTTTATCCAACTCTCACACCTGCTGTTGACTTGTCATCCTTTGAATGAGTGGTGTAGAGCCCTTGATCACGGAGCCAAACTGGAAGTGCACGATGATCTCCCCGATCGCAGACACTGCTACATGAATATTATGCCGTTTCCACAACTCATTTCTGTATTGGCGTTTCACAATCAGACAGGTGTGTTCAACACCTCTTTCGTTGTAAAGATGATGAGAATCTAGACGTCCCGTGAGAATCTAGACGATGCGTGAGAATCTAGACGTTTGCGGGAGAATCTAGACGTCCCGTAAGAATCTGGACGTTGCGTGAGAATCTAGACGTCACGTAAGAATCTAGACGTCCCGTGAGAATCTAGACGTTGCGGGAGAATCTAGACGTCCCGTGAGAATCTAGACGTCCCGTGAGAATCTAGACATTGCGGGAGAATCTAGACGTCCTGTGAGAATCTGGACGTTGCGTGAGAATCTAGACGTCACGTAAGAATCTAGACGTCCCGTGAGAATCTAGACGTTGCGTGAGAATCTAGACGTCACGTGAGAATCTAGACGTCCCGTGAGAATCTAGACATTGCGTGAGAATCTGGACGTCCCGTGAGAATCTAGACGTCCCGTGAGAAACTAGACGTTCCGTGAGAATCTAGACGTCCCGTGAGAATCTAGACGTCCCGTGAGAATCTAGACGTCCCGTGAGAATCTAGACGTCCCGTGAATGAGGTTCTGATTGACGAGTTTACAGCTTGAGTGGACGTCTTTCTATTGTCAGATTCAACATTGGACGTTCTTTAACACTTTAAATATTTAAATATCTCTGTCTTCTTCTTTTTCTTCTGCATTCATTCTCAAACTCCCGCTACCAAGCCCGAAACTTACATTAGTTGGTCCAGTTGACCCCAGTTGACCAAAGATGAGCTCAGCTAACCCTAGTTGATCCAGTTGACCCCAGTTGACCAAAGATGAGCTCAGCTAACCCTAGATGGTCCAGTTGACTCCAGTTGACCAAAGATGAGCTCAGCTAACCCTAGATGGTCCAGTTGACCCCAGTTGACCAAAGATGAGCTCAGCTAACCCTAGTTGGTCCAGTTGACCCCAGTTGACCAAAGATGAGCTCAGCTGACCCTAGTTGGTCCAGTTGACCCCAGTTGACCAAAGATGAGCTCAGCTAACCCTAGATGGTCCAGTTGACCCCAGTTGACCAAAGATGAGCTCAGCTAACCCTAGATGGTCAAGTTGACCCCAGTTGACATCATTTGACCTCAGTTGACTCAAATCACGGCTCGTCAATTTGTAGTACTTATTTCTGTAGATACTCATTTGATATGAGGAAGTTGCTAGACCATACACACCTATCTTGTAGCCGCCTTTAACGGCATATTTGGCAGGTTTCAGTTGACTTATTCTAGGATCCAAGTGTTGCAAATGTCCGTACTGTATCTTTTGCTGCCTACATACTCTGATTGATTACGCGTTCATGCTATATGCTATATTATTCAGTATTTGATTTTCTTTGCCTTTATTTCAATATTTGTTTCAACGAGCATGGGTTCAGATGTATACCTCTTGTTATCTAGATTATGGTGCACAGGTCTTGACGCTAAGTGGATCGAGATGTAGAAACGAGTACTAGCCTTCCAAGAGGAGACGTGGACAATTGTGACAGATCCAGCTGGATCATGGGCGATTAGGGCAGGGGATATTGGGCTGGCGACTCTAAGAAACAAATAAGCTCGTCTGAATGCTTTGAACGAACGCAGGTCACGCCAGTGTGAATCACCGTTTAGACACTAGGTCGACAATGAAACGAGGGGTTAGGAACACGTTAGGTGGATGACTTTGTCTGGTACAGGGGTGGACTTAACAGGGATGGGGGTTATTGGCAGTCTCATACTCCCACGACAGGCTACCACATTTGGGGTGACGGTGATTCGTGGATAGACAACCAATGACATTTTAAATGGGACAATGGGACAGTTGCAAATTGGATTAATTGCTAAATCAGACAACCCACAGAAGACCACTGGACAGCCATGTTTCTGCTTGAGACTATAAAATACTCTCCAAGGATATATTCGGCAGACTGGCAGGAAGGTTGAGAGTGATGTCCCATCATACAGCTCGAGTTTGACAAGTCGGGCTCAATAAGTGCTTATGATGGACACCATGTGAACAGTAAAAGATCTAAATTGGTGTTGTATGTGCTGGATATTTTGTGAACGATGTGTATTCTGATTTTATGTGAGCGTACAGATTCGCTTGAATACGTGAAGTGACCTAAGTATTTGTGAATGCACAGATCGTCTGAATACGTGATCTAATTATGTGTGAGCGTACAGCTTCGTCTGAGTACGTAATACGTAATTTGATCTTAAGAACGAGTTTGTTGATTGTGTGTTGAGAGTGCAGATGAAGGACATCGAGCTAACAGGAGCCATTAAGTTGTGGCTAGAATAATTCTTAAGTTTGCGAAGTTTTGTTGTTGAAGATATAGATGTAGAACCTGGGTACGATAGATTTTGGAGGAAACATTAAAAGCTAGTGCTTACAACTTCCTAGGTAGTTAAATATATATATATATATATATATATAATGATTATTTAGTTTAGAAGTTCTTTGCTGTTTGTTGATACTGTGCAACGATTATTCTTGTAATAAATGATATTGTTTTGTTTTTTGGTTAGGATAATGTTTACTGTGTTTTACTGCATTGAAATCGTCTCGTGGTGTAGATATATCTTGTAGCTCTTAAGATAAGTAAACTACTCAACTTAAAAACCTTACTCTGCCACACAATAAAGATACACGAATTCATTCTATTGGGTTCACACAGTATATAAAATATCTAAATAAAGTACGTCATATATTTATATACAGTACATACACTATTTTTATAAAATACTTCACTTGTTTATTTGAGGTAAATGGTACATGTTACATTAAAGTACATCACAAGTTTATTTATAGTACTTCACATATTTATTAAAGTTGGTCATACTTTTATTTAAAATACATCAGATATTTATTTGCGTTACAAGTTTATTTATAGTAAGCAAAGTTTATAAAAAATAGTTCATATGTTCATTTAAAGTGCCGCGACTAATTGATTTACAGTTAGCCATGTTTTTTAAAAGTGCCTTCACTTATTGATTTATTGTAAGCCAAACGTTTATTTAAAGTGCAGTCCCTAATTGATTTATAGTTAGTCAAACGTTTAGTTAAAGTAAATCACATGGTTATTTAAAGTGCCGCGACTAATTGATTTACAGTTAGCCATGTTTTTTAAAAGTGCCTTCACTTATTGATTTATTGTAAGCCAAACGTTTATTTAAAGTGCAGTCCCTAATTGATTTATAGTTAGACGACTTGTAGGATAAAGGTATGATAAAGGTCAGAGATGAAATGAAGAAGTCGTAACGGGGAAAAGGAAGGGACAATCCGCTTTCAGTAATGGAAAATTTGGACACATTTTCAGAGCAGACATAACTGAGGGCGGATGTTAAATGAAGACATAAATACGAGAAAATGGTCAGACAAGTAACACAGCACGCGAGGTTGTTATTGTACCTAATTTAGAATCATACGGATCACAGGTTGGGCAGATACACGACCGTTTGTCACAAGCACGGAACTCAGTGGATATGTTCAGGGTCTGTAGGATAGCGTGTTGTGTCACACTCAAGGCGCACTCAGGAGCCAGGGAAGTGATATCATATATCACGCGAAGTCGTGAGTTCTACCCATTGTTTAGAAATGACAAGTGGTAGATATCAGATACGACTACCTTGCGTCACTCTGCCAATTTACCCACCCACCTGTGTTCGCTCGTGATCTTAAATTTGTTTGCTATTTCCAACCCCTCCTTCCCCGACCAACGCCTTATTTATGCGTTTTGGTCTAAAGATATCCAATCTTTGTTCTTTCAAGAACACGTAACCTTCACGACAGTCCGTATGATTGCCGGAAATCCGCTACAAAGAATGTCATGTCATGCTGCAATAATACTTTCTCTAGCAAACAGTTTCACCGGTCGAGTTTGTTTGTTCCACACACCAGAACTATTTTATCGAGGTTAATGAACAATCTGAGACGGACATAATGTTGTTAGACTTTGCTAGATACCATTCAGCTCTGGTATTCATATGGGCAACAATCTGAGACGGACATAATGTTGTTAGGCTCTGCTAGATACCATTCAGCTCTGGTATTCATATGGGCAACAATCTGAGACGGACATAATGTTGTTAGGCTCTGCTAGATACCATTCAGCTCTGGTATTCATATGGGCAACAATCTGAGACGGACATAATGTTGTTAGGCTCTGCTAGATACCATTCAGCTCTGGTATTCATATGGGCAACAATCTGAGACGGACATAATGTTGTTAGGCTCTGCTAGATACCATTCAGCTCTGGTATTCATAAAAGCAACTGTAAGAACGCAAAGGTGTGTTTGTTTCTGAAAAATGGAATAGTCCACTTCTGGTCTGGGGTTTACAGTCTATTCACAGACTTCTCCATTTTAGCTAAACCAATTAGCGACAACATAGCAAAGCAAACATATCACAAGGTTAGAAAAAGTCCCCATAGGCATTCAGACACGCATCTCACTGTTTGGGTAGACGGCGGATGCCGTCCGAAAAAAAAATTACGTTGAACCACTTGGTCACCGAGGCCATGACGTCTATATCGGAGTCGAATCTTTGTCCTTTCATAAATTTGTTTAAGGGTCCAAACAAATGGAAGTCACAAGGGGACATATCGGGGCTATAGGATGGGTGTGGCAGTACTTCCCACCTTTTCTGTTCTAACGCTTTCTGAACAATGTTCGCGACATGTGGACGCGCACTGTCATGCAACAGAATTACACCACGCGAAGTTATGCCGGGTCGTTCATTCTTGTCGGCTGTTTGCAGCTTGTCTAGTGTGTCATGGTAGTGGATGGCATTGATGTTCACGCCAAGCTCTTTAGTCTACCAACAAAAGTCCCTCATGGTCAAACAAACACTGTCACTCAAATAAACACAAACAAACACACATATAAACACATATACACACATACACATATACACACATACACATATACACACATAAACATACTTATACACACACATACAAACATCCACACAAATACACGCACACATACACTCACAATAGATAATAGAAATGAAAGTAATTGATATCTATATTGGAACCACGGACTTACAGGCTATGAATGCGTCTTGCTGCAAGAAAGACTTGAGTTACAGAATTGGATCAACTATACACGCTAGAAAGGCGTCATCATTAACCTAACATACCTAACGTCAATCAATTGTTGCTCCATTTGGAGCATCGGACAGCAACTACTACTCCATGCGCTTCTTGTTCGAGATTTCTTCTCAAGCCCCGCACATTGCCATCATTAAGACAAATACATACGCACGAGCTCTAGTATTATAGAAGGGAGGTGGCACTTTGATGCAGCAAATACAACAACACGATGCTTATGTCTCTGAGAAGGAGATGCCAGACAGGACCAACAAGGAGAGCTGTAAGTGTGCAAGAAATAGAGAAATACTGTCCAAGGAACAGCTAAACCCCTTCTACACACGTGGATTAACGACAAACAGAGAATTGCGGTGGATTAGTAACAAATGCAACATAGCAAATATGTGGATTAGCAACAAATGCAACATAGAAATGAGGTTGGCTATCTACAAGTTCAACATAGAAATGAGACGGGCTATCAACAAGTACAACATAGAAATGAGGTGGGCTATGTGGCACCAGGTTTTCACTGGGGTTTTTCTATCTGTAATGTTACCACATGCATCTACACCATTCACGACCACCTACAGCAAATAACATAGCAAACAGCAGGTGGCATTTGTATTAATATAACATTCAAAAAAAATATGAGTGGAAATGAGATTACAAACAACACAAGAAATACATCTTGACTAAATAATTATAATCTATTTATAAATATATTTATTATTAATTTACAGAGGTTGTAAGCATTAGCTTTTGCATACTCCCCCAACTAAATTCAACCCAGTTCTAGCCGCTACCCTCTCCTTCCCTTATCTGCACACTCACCATACTCTCACAAACTCTTCACGATCGTATACTGTGCATTCACTCTCACTCAGATCCCTTCAGACAGATGATCTTGATATTTCACAATCACTCTATTCAACGTATACTCACATGTGATCACACACTCAATCAATCTGCGTATACACACACTCCAGAACATACATCGTTTCCTAGATGTCCTGCACACACCACATACACATGCATATCTCTTCTAGTCACAGGGTGCGCAACACACACCTTATAGAGCCACTAGCCAGGACTCGAAGGCGTATGCTGGTTCACTCACACTGTAATTCATTCCATCTCTCTAACATTCGTAAAACAGCCAGCTCAACTAATAGCAAGCTAACAATCGCTGTGTAATAAAGTTTGCGAGCTAAACAGACCCCTAGCTAAATTCTTAGTCTCTCTCTCTCTCTCTCGCTCCCTCCCTCTCTCTCTCTTTCTCTCTCCATGGCCAGCCTGCTTGAATTAAACTTTGCCGAGAATTATATAGTCTCAAGCAACACCAGAACTGTCCAATGATCTTCTGTATGTTGTGTGACTCAGCCATCACTCTAGTTTGGATCTACTTCCATTTAGTTGTTATTGGAACGAATCACCCCGAATTCCTGTTTCTCAAAATGGCTCAACAAAACTTGATGGCCTCTGTCTGTTTGTCATTAACCCTTCACTACCTCAAACCGGAACGCCAGAGTAGTCAGCTCATAATCCCTATCTGTACCAATCAGATTATTCCCCTCAACCCCCCGTTTTCCTTTGTCGACTTAGTGTCGAGACGGCGAGTGACCTTGGCGCACATTCAGGTACCTTTGTTATCAGAATCGCCGAAACCATCACCCCTGATCTTAACGCCCATGCTCCGGCTGGAACTGTTACAACTATCAACAAATACAACAAAGAAATGAGGTGGACTATCCAAAAATATAACATAGAAATGTGGTGGACTATCAACAAATACAACATAGAAATTAGATTTGATTAGCAACAAATGTTATATAGAAACGTAGTACCGTGGTACAGGTGACATACCCTGAGCTGTGCAAGTCAGTTAGACTTTATACTAGTCAAGAGAAACCATAAATAGCTGTAATAGATTCAAGATCCACACTTATCTTTTGTGTAAATAAGGATCACAAGGAGGCTATTTTGGTTATGAGAGTTCATGAGAAAAAGCACCCAAGACGACAAGGCATGTTAGTAAAAGATTCAATCAAAATAAACACACTTAAAGAAACATACACCCAAAAAACCTTTGTTGCGAAAATTGGCGAGAGCTTTGTTAGACTGGTCATGGAAACTGAATCTGTCGAATAAGAATAGACAACGTTGAAAAGTAATTTACTAGAAGCAGTTAAAGAAACATGTGGAACTATAAATACAAGAGGTTCAAAGCCGTTAATAACAATGTTATGAAGCGACGAAGTCAAAACATAGCTACCAGAGAGAAGGATAGATACAAAGCATGGTTACAAGCAAAGAAGAACAAGAATATGTCGACTGTTATCAGATAGAAAGCAAGCAAAGTTGATAATTAAGGAGGCTAGAACTAAACCTTGGAAAGAGTGTGGGGAAACTCTGAACTCGGATTATAAAAAAGCAACAAGAAATTTCTACAAGAAGATCACAAGTATGAGAGGCAGAGATGATTGTTACAATCCAACAGAAATTATGAACGACGATAATAGAATTAGAATAACCGACGCACAGCTGGTCCCTAGCAGATGACAGCAGTACTTTCAAGCAGTGTTTCCTAACCGTCGGTCCACGGATCGATGCCGGCCCGCAGAAATGTCTTGCCAGTCCGCGAAAAAGTGGTTGTGGCTAAGCCACAAAATGCGGTTTGAGGTGAACTAAGCTTTGACTGGCTCATTCCTAAACTGAAATAACGCCAGCTACACAAGTATCCCAACTTTTCGAACACACGAGCTCATCTATATGTGGCTGCGTGTTTGTTTACCAAAGTCAGTGAGGTTTGGGAGTGTGCCTACAAATATTGCGATCATTAAATTAGATCATTCAAAAATTGATAACTTAACTTTCTTCACATTTGTCCTCGTTTACTGGTCCTCGAAAAATGTTACAAATTGTTACCGGTCGGCACGAGTAAAAAGGTTGGGACACACTGCCTTAAAGAACTTCTCAATTACCAACAAGTGGGAACAGTCAACCCAAGTGAAGCAAACAGCATTGGTGAACTCTTAAACGAACTTCTTTTCGCAGACGATCAAGCTGTCATAGCAACTTCAGAAATACAATGGCAATACCATATTGACGTACTAAAGCATGTACAAAATACAGCATGAAAATAACTGAGGTCATGAAAACATCTAGACAGGCAGGACAAACCAATATCTTACTTGAAAAGAAGCAAATCAAACAGGTGGAAGCATACATACTTAGGGAGCACGTAATCAGCAGACGCAAGAATTACGGCGGAAATCTAATAAAGATGCAATAAGGCAAATCAAATCATTGGGCCATTAACCCCAATACTTAATTACAAGCACGAGACAATAACTACAAAAAAGAGCTTTATACAACACGATGTCCGTCCGAACATTATGCTACCAATGTCAAAACTGGACACTAACATCAAAGGAAAAACAACACATTGTAACAGCAGAAATGAAATGCCTGTAAATAATATTTGGTGAGACAAAGGAAGACAGCATACGAAACGATGCCACCAGGAGACTGGTGGGAACAACACCAAAATTATACTACATTAAAAGACAGCAACTAAAATGATTTGGTCACGTAACAAGACAACCACCACACATCACCATTCAACAAGCAGTGCTATTTAGTTACAACGGACTCAATGCCAAAGACCGACCACGACAAAACGTGGCTTACAAAAATTGGTGAGTGGTGAATGTGGCATGAAGCACACAGACAGACTAGTTCTGGAGATCTCTTCATAACCTGACGCTGAAAGGCAAAACAGGAAAAGTTAAAAGAAAGAAGGAAAGAAAGAATGCTATCTTTTGTTATCTCTCCCATAGTTCAAGATTTGGACGTTACATCCAGACTGTTTTTATTGTTTGTTGTTGTTGTGTATGCTCATAATGAGTAAGTTTACTGTTTCGTGTGCTTTGAAGAGGGCATTAATTGGCGGGTAGCAACAGCTTTCCTCACATTCCGGACGTGCTGATGAAGGTAGATCCGGGTTCTCCAAGCAGTTGTGCTATGCTTGGCTTCGTCTGCGTAAAGCACACTACTACGGGGATCACGTTGAGTCTCCACCTCGTTAGCCAGGTCGCCAAGAAGGACAGTCCGTTTCTAGGTAGAAGGACGATGAGGTGGTGTTGACCAGTATATTTTGTCAGACCCTGACTAACATGTCTGATCATTATATATTGCCTGACTGTGACTAACATGTCCGATCATTATATATTGTCTGACCCTGACTAACATGTTCGATCATTATATATTGTCTGACCCTGACTAACATTTCTGATCATTATATATTGTCTGACCCTGACTAACATGTTCGATCATTATATATTATCTGACCCTGACTAACATTTCTGATCATTATATATTGCCTGACCTTGACTAACATATTCGATCATTATATATTGTCAGACCCTGACTAACATGTTCGATCATTATATATTGTCTGACCCTGACTAACATGTCCGATCATTATATATTGTCTGACCCTGACTAACATGTTCGATCATTATATATTGTCTGACCCTGACTAACATTTCTGATCATTATATATTGTCTGACCCTGACTAACATGTTCGATCATTATATATTATCTGACCCTGACTAACATTTCTGATCATTATATATTGCCTGACCTTGACTAACATGTTCGATCATTATATATTGTCAGACCCTGACTAACATGTTCGATCATTATATATTGTCAGACCCTGACTAACATGTTCGATCATTATATATTGTCAGACCCTGACTAACATGTCCGATCATTATATATTATCTGACCCTGACTAACATTTCTGATTATTATATATTGCCTGACACTGACTAACATGTTCGATCATTTTATATTGTCTGACCCTGACTAACATGTTCGATCATTATATATTGTCAGACCCTGACTAACATGTCCGATCATTATATATTGTCAGACCCTGACTAATATTTCTGATCATTATATATTGTCTGACCCTGACTAACATGTTCGATCATTATATATTGTCTGACCCTGACTACCATGTTCGATCATTATATATTGTCTGACCCTGACTAACATGTTCGATCATTATATATTGTCTGACCCTGACTAACATGTCTGATCATTATATATTGTCTGACCCTGACTAACATGTTCGATCATTATATATTGTCTGACTCTGACTAACATGTCTGATCATTATATATTGTCTGACTCTGACTAACATGTCTGATCATTATGTATTGCCTGACTCTGATTAACATGTCCGATCATTATATATTGTCTGACTAACATGTTCGATCATTATATATTGTCTGACTCTGACTAACATGTCTGATCATTATGTATTGCCTGACCAGACGTTAATCTCTGCCCCCTTTTCTGATTGCTTCTGGTGTTGGTAATTTCTGGTTGAATGTCTCTTTGTCTGTATGGGTTGACGGTGATGTTTCTTATTTGTCTGATTCTGCAACAAAAACTAGCTGATTGTTTTTCGGTTTATAGTTTACTTGTCTTGTCTAGTATTATTGTTCGTCGTTGAAAGTTATTAACGTAGCTTAGTTGTTTAGTTAATTTCCATAACTTCCTCTCTTCTTTCTCCACATGTTAATTCACTGGTTTTCACTTTTCAGCTCATCATCTAGGCTTCTAGTTTTTCTTGGTGAAATGTTTGTAGCGCGATACGTTGCCCTTGTCACTGTTGTAACTATGTGATGTGCCTCGGGTAGTTCATCTTTTCATGTAGTTTTTGTAGTGTGATGGTCCAGTATGGTACATAATTCAAACCTCTTCCCTTGTAGGTATTGCCCTTTCTCTGCATGGAGTACACCCTTATTAAACTCCCTGCTGACTGTTATGTTTCTGTCTAGCACCATACCACCCTCTGTGAGCAGATTCGCTGTTTGTTGGTATGTACATCAATTTACCTGTAGGGGGACGGCATGGTCTAGTGGTTAAATGACACAACTCCAAGGTGCTGGGTTCGCTCCCCATCACAGCACCTGCCGTTAACCCGGGGAAGCAAACCCTTTGAAAATGCAGGATGAAGCAGACCGTTACATAAAATGTACGCCGAAGTCGGATCCATTGGGCCGACAGGAGCAAAATAAATACATAGTCCAACACACACCGTCTTGGTGAATAAAGCAATAAGGCGACACCAACAACAAATTTATGCTTTTCCATAATTCCGTCTTGGTTGCCGTGTATTTATGGCCATTTTTATTTTTATTGTGAATAATACGTGTCGATGATCACTTCCGTTGATCTGTTCTCCTACTTCTGTTTCCGCTATTCCTGCCAGGTCCGGAGTGGAGAACATCAAGTCTGGGGTAGAGGTCCTGTACTATCTTTTTGAGAGGGACAGCAACAGAGAGTAGACCCTGACCAATATGGCCTGGTTTTGAGAGGGACAGAAACATAGACCCTGACCAATATGGCATGGTCGGAGTGCGATTCAGCAACATCATTTGGATTGAGAACTAGTGACTGACTGTTCTAGAGCACCCCCATCGCCTAGGCCAGCAGACTCACACGTACATATAAAAGATATGTGGTAGCCGTGTATCGAATGTCAGATCTGGTTGGCTGGAATACACATTTCCAATAATATCAAATTTTCTATTTATACACGTTTACGGTATATTTGCATCATCGCCATATTACCACGGGGGTAGGGGTGGTGGTGGTGGTGGTGGGGTGGGGGTTAGACAGATTCGTGCAAGACCTCAGTTGAACTCACTACTCACAGCGGCATAACTGCTCCACGTGTCCGTCTCGCGCATCCTTCAATGGCGTGCGTGGGTGGTTTGAGAGATTATTTGGGGGAGTGAGAATGTCCCAGGTCACGTGACTGATGTCAGACGCACGCATTATGCATATTATCCTACTTAAAACCAGCGTGATCATGCTCACATCAAATTGATAACGACAACTTATTGGTACCTGTTCATCTCCAAACTTTCGTGCCCTCGGATGTCGCCAACTAATGATTCGTGCCGGTAATGTCACAATGTAAGGCTACCTTTTTTTTTAACTTAGTGATATACAAAGTTATAGATCTGTAAATTAGTTACCAAAACACAGAAGACACTAGAACGATTGTTGACACTGAAGACACTAGAATGATTGCTTGACACAGAAGACACTAGAACGATTGTTGACACAGAAGACACTAGAACGATTGTTGACACAGAAGACACTAGAATGATTGTTTGACACTGAGAGACACTAGAATGATTGCTTGACACAGAAGACACTAGAATGATTGCTTGACACAGAGAGACACTAGAATGATTGCTTGACACAGAGAGATACTAGAATGATTGCTTGACACAGAGAGACACTAGAATGATTGCTTGACACAGAGAGACACTAGAATGATTGTTGACACAGAGAGAAACTAGAATGATTGCTTGACACAGAGAGACACTATAATGATTGCTTGACACTGAGAGACACTAGAATGATTGCTTGACACAGAGAGACACTAGAATTATTGCTTGACACAGAGAGACACTATAATGATTGCTTGACACTGAGAGACACTAGAATGAATGCTTGACACAGAGAGACACTAGAATGATTGCTTGACACAGAGAGACACTAGAATGATTGCTTGACACAGAGAGACACTAGAATGATTGCTTGACACAGAGAGACACTAGAATGATTGCTTGACACAGAGAGACACTATAATTATTGCTTGACACTGAGAGACACTAGAATGATTGCTTGACACACTGAGAGACACTAGAATGATTGCTTGACACACACAGACACTAGAATGATTGCTTGACACACTGAGAGACACTAGAATGATTGCTTGACACAGAGAGACACTAGAATGATTGTTTGACACAGAGAGACACTAGAATGATTGCTTGACACAGAGAAACACTAGAATGATTGCTTGACACTGAGATACACTAGAATGATTGCTTGACACCGAGAAACACTAGAATGATTGCTTGACACAGAGAGACACTAGAATGATTGCTTGACACTGAGAGACACTAGAATGATTGCTTGACACACACAGACACTAGAATGATTGCTTGACACACAGAGAGACACTAGAATGATTGCTTGACACACAGAGAGACACTAGAATGATTGCTTGACACTGAGAGACACTAGAATGATTGCTTGACACAGAGAGACACTAGAGTGATTGCTTGATACAGAGAAACACTAGAATGATTGCTTGACACTGAGATACACTAGAATGATTGCTTGACACCGAGAAACACTAGAATGATTGCTTGACACAGAGAGACACTAGAATGATTGCTTGACACTGAGAGACACTAGAATGATTGCTTGACACAGAGAGACACTAGAATGAGATAAAACACAGACGCTTGAAATTCATTGATCATCTTTTGTTTTCTACAGTATATTGGTACCTGCTGATTCCATCGGTTTTTAGTAGGCAATATTTTAATCTGGTCACAAGTCATTTGTGAACCTTCTGTTTGAACACAACGCCGCTTCACAACAAAAAGCACATCAAAATAAAACAACCGTTATAATAATTATTGTCGTTTAGACCTCAGTATATTGCATTATGATACTAGAAACACAATCTTTTAGGCCGCTTCCAAATTCAACATTTTGTTTGACTACCATCTTGTGATGCCGGGTCAGTAACTCCACGACTTTTACATCTGATCTGTTTATGTTTCTTCTTATCTAATTTGTGTTTATCGGTCATACATAGATTCAGTCACCTCACAATTTTTACATCTAATATAATTTGTGTTTATCGGGTTTACATAGATTCAGTTATCTCACGACTTTTACATCTGATCTGTTTATGTTTCTACTTATCTAATTTGTGTTTATCGGTCTTACATAGATTCAGTTATCTCACAACTTTTACATCTTATATAATTTGTGTTTATCGGGTTTACATAGATTCAGTCACCTCACAATTTTTACATCTAATATAATTTGTGTTTATCGGGTTTACATAGATTCAGTTATCTCACGACTTTTACATCTGATCTGTTTATGTTTCTACTTATCTAATTTGTGTTTATCGGTCTTACATAGATTCAGTTATCTCACAACTTTTACATCTTATATAATTTGTGTTTATCGGGTTTACATAGATTCAGTCACCTCACAATTTTTACATCTGATATAATTTACGATTGTTACTAAGACACGATGAATGAGTATACATACTCTGTAGATTCTTCTAAACCAGTATAAATATGTTCAGTTTTTAAGTTAAGATTCCACGATTAGTAGGAGTAAATTTTCCAACACAGAATGATTGTGGCTACTGGAATGTATTCCTATAATATGTGTGCCTTTTTCTGTATATTTTTCAATCAAAATTTATGTTCCCTCTTATAGTAATCTTGTGTTGTATGATATGAAGGCAGAGGAAGGGGAGAGAAGAGGAGAGAAAGCGACCATCAGCATCCATACCTTACACCATTTGATGAGAGAGACTGAGCACCTATGCGTATGTCTGGAGTGCAGTGACGTCGATTCTTAGAAACAGAAACAGATATGAAGGCAACGGAAGAAACGATCCAAGTAATTGACATAATGCGGATTTTCAAGTTGTTTTGTGAGAATTAATTGAATTTCACATTTACTAGCTCCGTGTTATTATTGTTATCATCTAATCAACGGTCAGCAGAAGGAGACATAGTAATAAAGAGGATCACGACCACGCCCAGTTTTATCTCAAAGGCTTCAGCAAGTTGACCTTAATGGAAAACTAGATTGTCATACGTTCTCTTAATTATATCAGTGAATCTCAGGGAGGCTCCATAGTGTCTGGACACCATGAGGAGCACTCTATAGTATAGTGTCTGAACAGCCTGAGGAGCACCCAATAGTGTCTGAGCAAATTCAGGCCACACCCATAGTGTCTGAACATTATCAGGTGCACTCCACAGTGTCTGTACAACTTTAGGGGCACTCCACAGTATATGTACAACTTTAGGGGCACTCCACAGTATCTGTACAGCTTTAGGGGCACTCTACAGTATCTGTACAACTTTAGGGGCACTCCACAGTATCTGTACAACTTTAGGGGCACTTCACAGTATCTGTACAACTTTAGGGGCACTCTACAGTGTCTGTACAACTTTAGGGGCACTCTATAGTCTGTTAAAAATTTTAGGGGCACTCCACAGTGTCTGTACAACTTTAGGGGCACTCTATAGTCAGTTAAAAACTTTAGGGGCACTCCCCAGTGTCTGTACAACTTTAGGGGCACTAAACAGTATCTGTATAACTTTAGGGGCACTCCACAGTGTCTGTACAACTTTAGGGGCACTCTATAGTCTGTTAAAAACTTTAGGGGCACTCCACACTGTCAGAGAAACTTTAGGGGCACTCCACAGTATCTGTACAACTTTAGGGGCACTCTATAGTCTGTTAAAAACTTTAGGGACACTCCACAGTGTCTGTACAACTTTAGGGGCACTCCACAGAATCTGTATAACTTTAGGGGCACTCCACAGTATCTGTTCAACTTTAGGGGCACTCCACAGTGTCTGTACAACTTTAGGGGCACTCCACAGTGTCTGTACAACTTTAGGGGCACTCTATAGTCTGTTAAAAACTTTAGGGGCACTCCACACTGTCAGAGAAACTTTAGGGGCACTCCACAGTATCTGTAGAACTTTAGGGGCACTCCACAGTGTCTGTACAACTTTAGGGGCACTCCACAGTGTCTGTACAACTTTAGGGGCACTCTATAGTCTGTTAAAAACTTAAGGGGCACTCCACAGTGTCAGAGAAACTTTAGGGGCACCTCATACTGTCTGAGCAACTTCCAGAGTGATTTTCTGTCTAATCTGTCAAATGTCTTGTAATGGTCCACGAATCCAATATGAAGATGGTGAGTTCCATTCCACACTTTGTTCTACTATTATTCTCGCTAAAGCTATCTGGTCTGTACAGGACCTATTTTCAGAAGGCCAGCCAGTTCTTCTATCAGCTGTTTGTCTTTGACTTCTCTAAATAAATCTCTCTAATTTAGACCGTGTTCTATATTTTCTCACACACTGACAATAAGATTATTGCTCTTTAATGTGGACCCTGCTGTAGATCTTTCATCTTTGGCAAGGCATCAATGTCGCCACCAAGATAATCGTGTATCGTGTTGCGGTATGATCCACTCTGCTGCATGCCTGTGAATCATGGACAGTGTGTAGCAGACATGCCAGACAGCTAACTCGTGAGTACTTGAGCTGCTGCGTAGGCTGCTCAGGATCAGGTAGTAACAAGGTGCCTAACTCTGAAACTCAGGATCAGGTAGTAGAGCAAAGTGCCTAACTCTGAAACTCAGGATCAGGTAGTAGAGCAAAGTGCCTAACTCTGAAACTCTTAGCAATCCAAGGAAGTGATTGTCAAACTGTATAAAGCATTAGTTAGACCTAGATTGGAGTACTGTATACAGGTGTGGAGTCCTTATCGTAAAGGAGATATAAACATGCTGGAAAGAATACAATGATGAGCGACAAAGCTGACAGTTGGATTCCAGTTATGAGGCAAGACTCATAAAAACCCTCGACAGTGTCTAGAAAAGAGAAGAATTCGGTGACAATACAGGTTTATAAGATAATCAACGGAACTGATAAATTAGATTATTACAAGTTTAAAAAAATATACAACCACCTACAAGAACAAGAGGGCATAGCTATAAATTAACTAAAGAAAGGTCCAGATGAGATCTTAAAATGAATTCAGCACTCTATATATATTTTTCGCTATGGTAGTTGACTTTCAAAATATTTAACTTTTCTGTTTGCTAGTCAATAAATATAATTTTTGTGTGCGTAGAGACACAATTGAATAAATTAAATGTGGGTGTTATTGTTTTTGTTGTGTCTTTGTTAGTTTCTGAGAAACAAGAAGATAGTAGGTATCAACCTTAGGTTACAGATGATGTGTGCGGACACGGGAATGAAATTGATTGATGTGAAAGTAGACACAAGTAAAATGTTAGGCAGGAAAGGTTTACATCTAAATGAGATAGGACAGCATGTTGTAGCAAAGTATATGCTCAATCATTGTGTTAGAAATTTAAACTAGTAAGGCCTATGAAGTATGAGACTAAAGATAGGCATACAATAGGGTACTATAGTAAAAGGGGAGAGTTGGGGTCAAGGAAGTGTAAAATAAGTGTCGGAAAAGCAAAAATAAAAATGATGAAGCTAAAAAGTGGAAAAACAACAAAATTACAAACTAAATGTTTTTATGCAAATGTGAGAAGCATAGTAAATAAAAGAGACGGATTTGAACTGTATGTAGAAGAAGAAAAACCAGATATAATAGGGTTAACAGAATCATGGACATGTGAGGACATTAGATATAGTGAACTTGAAATAGAGGGATATACAATATTAAGGAAAGATAGAATAGTTGGAGACAAGACTAAGAGAGGTGACGTTTTATTATTATGTACAAATTCAGTTAATATAACAATCAAAGATGATTTATCATCTGGTAACAAAAATGAAAGTGTATGGGGGGAAAATAGAAAGTGGTGGTAAAAAACAGTGATTTGAGTGTGCTTTAGATGTCCATAAAGTCAAAAAGGGGAAGATGAGTAGCTGATTTAACTGATCTAGTTAAGCAAAGGCAAGTGAAGGGAAATTATTATTAATGGGGGATTTCAACTTTCCAGAAATAAAATGGGATATGGCAGAAGCACTTGTAAAGTCAAAACCGTTTGTTAAGTGCACAACTGACAATTTTTTAATTCAACATGTAAAAGTAGTCACCAGAGGCAAAAACATACTAGATTTAGTTTTTACTACAGAGGAAAATATGACTGAAATCGCTACCGTTGGGGAACTGTTTGGCTCAAGTGACCATCGAATCATCCGTTGGGATCTTATTGCAGGGAAAGAAGTAAACATAAACACGCGAACATACGACTACTCTAAGGCAGATGTTAAGAGGATGAAAGAGGCAGCGAACCACATAATCTGGAAAGATATTGTTGGAGGAACAGATATTGAACATTTATAGAAAAGCTAAAAGAGGAATGTATTCCATATAGGGAGGTAAACACAAAAAATAAAAAGTGGATAACTAGATTTGCAGTTAAATGTAGAAGAACTAAAAATAAAGCATGGAAAAAATATATAGAGGCAGGTACATCAAAAGAAACATATTTAAAATATTTGAACAAACAGAACATAGCTTATTTAGTGAATAAAACAGCAAAAATTCACTTAAAAAAAAACTTGCTCAGAGGATCAAGACTGATAGTAAAAGCTTATTTTCTTATATTAGAAATAAACAAAGAACGAAAGACAAAGTAGGCCCTATCATAGACAGTACATGACACAATAATAAGTGAGAATAGGGAGGCAGCTAATCTACTCAATCAGTACTTTGGTACAGTCTACACAAAAGAGGACTGCTCCAAGATACCAGAACCTATAGATATTTTTCAAAGAGACATGGATACAGCGGGATTAAGATCAATCTGTATTACAGAGGAAATGGTTTTAAAAAAGTTGGAGGGGTTGAAAGTGGATAAATGTCCAGGTCAAGATGGTATTCATACAAAATTGCTGTTTGAAATTAGAGACTAACTAGCAAAACCATTGGCTATATTATGTTCTCAATCACTTGCAAAAGGGATTGTTCTATGGGATTGGAAAGATGCAGGAGTGATCCCCTTATTCAAAAAGGGCAAAACATCAGATCCAGCAAATTATAGAACGGTGAGTTTAACGAACATAGTCTGTAAATTGTTAGAGTCAATAATCAAAGAAGACACTATATTTAGACAAGTTTAATCTAGTTAGAAATAGTCAGCATGGGTTTACTAGAGGGAGATCGTGCTTAACAAATCTTTTAGAATTCATGGAGGAGGCTACTAAAATGATAGATATAGGAGAGCCAGTGGATGTTATTTATCTAGATTTTTTTAGGGGGACGGCGTGGGCTAGTGGTTAACTGACACGGCTCACAACCAGAAGGTGCTGGGTTCGATCCCCATCACAACACCGGCCGTTACCTCGGGGAAGCAAACCCTTAGAAAATACAGGAGGAAGCAGACCCTTACATAAAAATACAAGCTGGTCGGATGCACTGGGCCGACAGGCGCAAAATAAAAACCACAGTGCAACGCACACCGCCTTGAGGATTAGAGAAATAAGGCAAACGCAAAAAAAAACAACAAAAAAAATTATCTAGATTTTGCAAATGCATTTGATAGAGTACCTAATCAATGATTATTTCGAAAGTTAAAATGACATTGAATAGGTGAGGAAGTTGCCAAATGGATTTAAAATTGGTTTACGCGAAGAAGACAGAGGGTGGGCATAAATAAGGAGTACTCTGAGTGGTGTGAAGTAAAAAGTGGAGTGCCACAGGGCTCGGTTTTGGGATCAACTTTGATATATATAAACGATTTGGACATTGAAATGAGATCCATGATTTCAAAATTTGCTGATAACATAAAACTATGCAGTAGTGTCTCATCTAAAGCGGAAGTGGATAGAGAGGTCCGGATTCTCCACAAGTCTCATTCCATATATTTTGTATGTGCTCCTCTACATTCTATATTTCATCTGTTAGTGTAGCAGCTGCTACCTATTTGATATCACCATTTTGTATTGTCTTGTTAGGAAGGAATCCAACATTAAACTTTCTAGATGGTTATATGTTGTGTCTCATTTAAATTGGAACAAATTTGGCTATTCAAAGAGGGTGGGCCGATGCTACGTTCCCTCCTCTGCAAATTTGTACATCGTATAGTTATGATCTGAAATGTGTGAATCTTACATAAACGGGAAATCCCATTCTGTGTTCTGTGTTCTAGTGATACCGTTGTCCCTTTGTGTATTACTTTATGTGGACACATGAGTTAGATAATCACATCTTGATTTAAGGAACAGAACTTCATGAATATTTTTAGTTCTCATTCCATCTCATCCCATCGGCGTCGGCTAGTCCAGGTTAGGGTTGGGTTCATGAGTCACCGTTGACAGGGGGGTTCTATAAACACACATTGGCAAGGAGGCTCATTGACCACACTAACAAGGTGGCTCCCTGACCACACTAACAAGGTGGCTCCCTGACAACACTAACAAGGAGCTCTCTGACCACACTAACAAGGGGCTCTCTGACCCCACTAACAAGGGGCTCTCTGACCCCACTAACAAAGTGGCTCCCTGACCACACTAACAAGGTGGATCCCTGACAACACTAACAAGGGGCTCTCTGACCACACTAACAAGGGGCTCTCTGACCACACTAACAAGGTGGATCCCTGACAACACTAACAACGGGCTACCTGACCACACTAACAAGGTGGATCCCTGACCACACTAACAAGGGGCTCCCTGACCACACTAACAAGGGGCTCTCTGACCACACTAACAAGGTGGCTCCCTGACCACACTAACAAGGGGCTCTCTGACCACACTAACAAGGTGGATCCCTGACAACACTAACAAGGGGCTCTCTGACCACACTAACAAGGGGCTCTCTGACCACACTTACAAGGTGGCTCCCTGACCACACTAACAAGGGGCTCTCTGACCACACTAACAAGGGGCTCTCTGACCACACTAACAAGGTGGCTCCCTGACCACACTAACAAGGTGGCTCCCTGACCACACTAACAAGGTTGCTCCCTGACCACACTAACAAGGTGGCTTCCTGACCACACTAACAAGGGGCTCTCTGACCACACTAACAAGGTGGCTCCCTGACCACACTAACAAGGTGGCTCCCTGACCACACTAACAAGGTTGCTCCCTGACCACACTAACAAGGTGGCTCCCTGACCACACTAACAAGGTGGCTCCCTGACCACACTAACAAGGTGGCTCCCTGACCACACTAACAAGGTGGCTCTCTGACCACTCTAACAAGGTGGCTCCCTGACCAGACTAACAAGGTAGCTCCCTGACCACACTAAAAAGGTGCCCCCCAATCACCACAAAGGGCTCCCCAACCACCACTGACAATGTGCCCGCTGACCACCGTTGACTTAGAGCTGTTTGACCAACCCTGACAGACGCTCCCTGACCACCATTGACTTAGGGCTCTTTGACCAACCCTCTCAAGGGGCTCCCTGACTGTCATTAACAAGAGGTTCCCTGCACCGACTCTTCGCTGTCCCCGCAATATTGTGTGGGCGGACCTGCATGTTCGTGCGAATGTCGTTCCAGCTGGATCCAGATGAAAGTGAAATTAGAGATCATACATTTCCCAGTTTATTGGAGCAGTGATATTTTACATTTACTGCAGATAATTTCAAAGTTCTGCTCGCTCTTTGATCTGCCATAATGGTTCAGATTTAATATAATTTGCGCTGGTATAAATGATCAAAATCAAATGAATTTTGTGGATACCCCAGACAGTTTGTTCCTGCCATATCATGTGAATGTCATCAGTTTAATCAACGCCCCTTTTTCGCAGATTTCTTTTCATGTTTTGCTGGACAGTCCCTTTAATTATTTTTCTTTCCTTCCTGCTAAATCTGATTTTTCTTCAAATCGTTAAAATATGACGTTAAATGTTGAATCATCAGGTCTTGCGCTATGTTTTAAAACTCTGATTCTGTCATCAAATCTGTTTATTTCTTCATGAAATATTTTAAATATGTCAGCTATTAATTGTGCTTTCAAATATATTAGTTATATAAACTGCTAATTTTTCTGTCAAATCTGGTAATTATATCAAACATTAGTTTCGCCCAAGTGTTACCGGGCTCATCGAAGTCAAGAATAGTAATACAAAAACCTGCCAGTCCTGCCATAAGAGACGGCTAAGAAAGGTTGGGCATGGAGCTGGCTATCACATCTTCAAACCACAAACATTTCAGAAGATATGGCAACATCTGTCCACTGCGCATGTATGTTTGAAGACCTATACTCTGCAGGGAGCTTAAAGGTTTCGATTCATTGAACTATTCATTTTGCTGTCCTATATATTTTAATTCCACCAACTATTAATTTTAAAAATCTTACTCTTAGTCTTAGCCAACCTGTACGTCTACATGGGCAGATGCGCCTGTGCAGGCCCCAGCTCTGGCGTGAGCTGAATGTGGCCGGGAAGTGGACTTGCTGTTTAGCGGGCTAGGCTAGAGCAGCTGCGCCGGGACAAGTTCCGCAGGAGTGGTTAACCGATGTACGAGTTTATCATAATAGACTCAAACGGGCAGAAAGACTAACGTCTGGTCAGGCAAAATATACTAAACAGACATGTTCGTCAAGGTCAGTCAAAATATACTAATCAGACATGTTCGTCAGGGTCAGGCAAAACATACTGGCCAAGACCCTCATCTCGGCTTACTAGTAACCCTCCCTGGAAACGGGCTGTTTTCATGACAGCCTGGCTAACGAGGTGACGTATCGACCTGATCCCAGTAGGAGTGACACGCAGACGAAGCCAAGCACATCACAACTACCCAGAGAACCTTCACCAGCAGACTCGAAATGTGAGGAAAGCTACTGCAACCCACCACTTAACGTCCTTTTCCGGGCGCACAAGAGAGTAACCTACTCATTATGAGCATTCGTAAACAACAGCAACAAAAGTTCTTCTATTAAATTGACACTAAAGTTTCTCCTTGTTGGTTATCTTTCTACTTGTGGCGATAAGTGTAGTTGGGAACTTGTGTCGTCTGTCCTGCGTTAATTGTTGTTGCGTCGGTCATTGTGAGCCCGTGTCACAGCACAATCACTCTAATATAATCTATCCACCTACCTCGCGGTCGCCCCCTTGCCCTGTAGCCAGATCTACCAGCGTCGTAAACCATCAGTGGAAGTTGATGAGGTACATTCTCATGAGATGACCAGACCAACTTATTTTCTGCCTGGAAATGTATTCGACGTATGTATAAGACGTAATGCCGACCATACTTCGAATGTCGTCGTTCCGCATTCTGTCTCTCCTGGTAACACCGAAGCCTTTCCTCAAATACTTCATTCCACAAGTCAAAATTCTGCTCTCACGCTTCCTGGACAGAGACCATATTTAGCACTGGTAGCACACAGTCGGCATAAATGTACTATTTATCTGTTACTGCCTTGATGCACAAAGAATGCTCAGGTGTCTAAGCGGTGGTAACAGCTGATAAGTTAACGCAGATGCTTTCTGACACTTAATCTCAATTTTCTTGTCGATCTTGCCGTCTGTCGAAAAAAATACTGCCCAAATACTTGAACTCATGAGCAATATCATTTACATTTATGTTGAGTGGCCCTGGAGTTTTAATGTTCACCATAGTTTCTGTTTTCTCCTCGTTATTTCGTATATTGTATTGACGCTAACAATGTCATCAAATACATTAATTCTGTCAACGACTTCCACGTCATCGTTCCGGATGTGACAAGTGACTGGCACAGACTACGCTTATGTCATTACGGATGTGACGAGTGACCAGCGCAAACTACGGTTACGTCATTCCGGATGTGACGAGTAACCTGTACAGATTACGATTACGTCTCAGTAACTGAACAAAGAACAATTCTCACATTTTCTCATTTATTGGTACATCGCGACTGATTCATGTGATCTTACTAGCCAGGTAAAAGTTGGAGCGCACCTACATTCTATGCCCCGGGTATTTTCAAATTGAATACGCTCATAAGAAGGCTACTGCTTGTGTGAGCGTGAAGCCATTAGTCAAGTGTTTGAAGTTGAAAGTACGACTGCACTTTATTAATTCTGGACATTAACATTGAACATTGAACTTTTCCGAGCGGTTATTTGAGAATTTTCTCCTAATATCATTTTGCATGTTAAAGAACAGTTTACTTGCTTGATTGCCTTAAGATTTCCTTACGGATGACCACATCTCATGACTGCCAGCAGTCTCACGTAATGTTTGAGCATGTACTCCTTTGCATGCAAATATGCCAGTTCGGTTGTCTGTCACAAATTAGTGGCCTGCATATTAAAGAAAAACAAATGCAGACACATTAATGCCAGGTTGGAATGACAAGAAAAACTGCAATACCTCTGCAACATTAAACTTAACTTTTTTTATACTGGTTTAGAAGACACTGCAGAGTCTGTATACAACCAGTTTCTCCTACTCCACTTTATTTTAAAAAAAAACGATGTGCATCTAAGCTATTATTGAATGCATCACCTGACCCTGCCTTCACTATTTCCTTTCGTAATGCATTCCAAGTATACCCCACCTTCTGACTAAAAGAATATTTCTTAACATCTAATTTGGGGCTTCCTTTAATTAATTTGTAACTGTGCCCTCTTGTTCTTGTAGCCGGTTGTACTTTGAAAAAGCTTGTTATAGTCTAATTTATCCTTTCCGTTGATTATCATACAAAACCGTATTAAATCACATAGAATTCGTCTCTCTGCTAGACACTATGAAAAATAAACTATTCAGCGTACGGCACAACGTCCGTCTAGTTGACGGATGAAAAATAAACTATTCAGCGTACGGCGCCACGTCCGTCAAGTTGACGGATGACAAATAAATTGTTCAGCGTACGGCACCAAGTACGTCTAGTTGACAGATGGCAAATAAGTGTAGCGATGTAGATCATCCAAAATCATGCTGTGTGTCTGTAAAACTGCGACAGGAAATTGTAACAATTGGTCCTCTCTCTTTTTCGTGAAACTAATGACATAATTAAGGACTATTTGTCCTGCCGAGATAGTCATTGAGCTTTTTGTCAGAGGTAAATGACTCTTCTCTCCTTGCTCGATGTGCTAATGAAAATCGTTGACTATTAAATGTTGCTGGTTTTGCATGAAGAAGTCTTAGTACTTACTTGCTTCTCTTTTCTTCCACGGAGCTTACTTGGGTTCATTCTGATTAATCTGTTCATCTGATTCTGCTCTTGTCCTGAGAGACTGTCCGCTCTGGTAACTTGGCGACTACTGAACCTCTGAACTAGCTTGTAGTGGGTCAGGTCAATCTCTCTCTGTCTCTGTCTCTGTCTCTCGTCTAACACTCAACTAACTTATTTCTTCAGAGCTTAAATGAAATAATCTGTATATCTTTATGTCTCTTCCTGTTCCGATGAGACCTTCCATTCTCGCAGACTGAAGATCTATTTCCTCGTTACTTCTACTTGGATTTAATTTGTATCTCTTCTTCCGCTGCTGGTCCTCGGGGACTGACCGCTTGCCTTCCCTTCTCAGGGACTTAATGATCTCTGGGCCTATACTGGCCGCGATTCTTCAGTCACGTATTATCGCCTGACCAATCACAGACACCGTTACTAACTGACCATCCGAGGCAAAAGGATTCCCACCTGTCACCAGATCGGCAGAAATCTCCATTCGAACAAATCGTTATCTAGGCTATCGCTCTGAATGGCATAGAGGTTTGGATCGCCGCGTTCACCGAGTGTACAACGTCTGAGCTCGTTCTCCGTTCGTCCCTACTAACATAGAGGTGATATCTTGACTAAGCAAACTGTTACGTTTTGGCTCTGCGCGCCATTAGTGCAGATGTGGGCCAATGTATTTGCATATCAAATAACCGAGCTTTAATTGAATGATAGCCGCACAGCCTCTGAAACTAATCTAGCGCCCAACGCCTTGGTTAAGGTCCTGAAACTTCTGGGTCCCGTAATGTGTGGGTCGCTAATATGTTTCAATGGAAGTCGTTGTCTGAAACATAGTTTAGGGTGTATTCTTTGGCTGGTGTAAATAGATCCTTCTGTTGAGAGCTAACTGCGAAGTTGTCAACTAGGACTCGACCTGTGATTCTACACTTTATACTCTCCGTAAAGGTGAATATATTTTAAAAACTAACAACAATAATAATCAATTGTTCTTTTCAGATCATCCATGCTAGACATTCCGCGTACGTGTTCAAAATTCGTCCTACAGTGCCAGAATGTCAGCTAATATTAAGTTCAGTATCAAGTAAAGATCACCACTAAAGGAACGTGCACTACAGCCAGCTTCCAGAACTTTCTCATCTAGACTCGGAAACTTCCACCAAACTTTCATTGGCAGGTTGTATGTGTGCTGTTGTTTAGAATAGGTTGATGTATTATTCGTGGGTTATTTGCTTAGAAAATCGCTACTGGGCTATTAAACTACACACTGAGCTATTAAAGTCTACACTGAGCTGTTAAAGTCTACACTGAGCTATTAAACTACACACTGAGCTGTTAAAGTCTACACTGAGCTATTAAACTACACACTGAGCTGTTAAAGTCTACACTGAGCTGTTAAAGTCTACACTGAGCTGTTAAAGTCTACACTGAGCTATTAAACTACACACTCAGTTGTTAAAGTCTACACTGAGTTGTTAAACTACACACTGAGCTGTTAAAGTCTACACTGAGTTGTTAAAGTCTACACTGAGTTGTTAAAGTCTACAATGAGTTGTTAAAGTCTACACTGAGCTGTTAAAGTCTACACTGAGCTGTTAAAGTCTACACTGAGCTGTTAAAGTCTACATTGAGTTGTTAAACTCTAAACTATGCAGCTAAATTCAGCTCCAGGTGTTTTCAGCCATGGAGAATTAGTTCCCACTCGTTTCAAATGAATATTCTTGGGTTTCAAAGGAGGAATTTGGAACACAGATCGAAACCTTTGGAATATTGATCTTACAAATATCAATTTCATAGTTTTAGAAACTGTTTTCTATCTTATTTTGCTGGTTCTGGTAGCAAAGTGGGTGAGAAACCTCGAAATAAAAATGTTGCAATGTTTAAGTTAATGTTGCTGATGGTTTATTGCCAAGTGATTCCAGAATTTGTCAAAACGAAAACAAAATTATGCAGCATTGAAGACCAATGGAAAACAATCACAAGTCACTGCCACTCTAAATGTCGAAGTCGGTTGCGGTAGCATCAGACTGTCACCAACCTCCATTCACGTAAATTCTGAACACCAATTTATATTGACATTTTAATTACATCTTAATGACAGCATAATTTTACTTAATACATAAAGGCCATCTTCAATTTCAACACTTGAAATACAACTAACGAGAACAACAACCAAAACATAAACCCGTTTACATTTAGTACCCCCGTACTTGTCCCTGTTTGACTTTCCATCCGGAAAACCAATCTCCTCACGGATTCCCCCTCAACCATTGAGGTAACTTTACTCCCCTGCGGTCTCCGCTTTGGATCCCGTGCATTATATAAGGACATAACCACTTTGTGTTACACCCGAACTGTTCAGCCCAATTACCTTGGAGCCCTTTCCTGTTAGAAGTTTCAATAACACGCCTCTCATTACATCTCATTGTTGTGTACCCATATTAGAATGCTGCTATATGCATTCTCATCTATATAGGTCTCATGGCAGACGTCTCATGGCAGACGTCTCCGCTTTACTATGTCCATTTAGGCCAGGAAATGTATTGTTTTATCCAAGGCTAGCTAACACGTGTCTCTCTTTACATCTATCCACTACCCCTTTTCAAAGGTGATGTAGTGTGAACATCCTCCCTCCTAACTCCCATCCTCGAGAAAAAAAACGGCAATATTTGTTACAACAACAGGGCATTTGCTATCATATACGACAATACATATTACAGAAAAATATCCACATTCAAACCATCCATTTTTATGAGCAACCTCGCTCATTCCCTAATCTTACCAATCTCAAAGATATAACTGTTTGCTGGAGTACCTGTAAACATGTACAAATAAGCAAAACAAAACTTCAAAACTTACAATGGACAACATTAACACCAACATAATTTCGAAGTGTTTCCACAAAAATATATTCCTTACACAATTATGTGATATCCACACTTCACTTCATTAGTGTCAACCCTCGATACATATGGCAGTACCTGACAATGACACCCCCCCCCCCCCCCCCCAACTCAACAGTAGATTAACTGAACTATTATTAACTTCTAACTTAATCTGATTACAACTACTGCCAACCATGTCTTTATCCAACAGACACTCGTCCAACAGTCACTCGTCCAACAGTCACTCGTCCAACTGTATGATTATGTAAGGATTGTAACACTAGACAGTCGACTTTTGTCTGAGCTTAACTTCCGCCCTTACTAAAAACTGGTCAAGCGATGTCAAAAGAAACCATTTCACGATTGTTGGGACCTAACAAATTCAGCACAATTCTTCCAAAATTCAGACATTGAAGACAACTGGCCCGCTCTGGCCCACAGCGTTACGTTCCCTTGTTACCGCTGGTCGCCGGTAACTTTACATTACTTTGATTTTGGTCGAGCGAATGTGAACACACTGTCCAAGACTCTTCTTTGATCTCGTACTGGCTAGGTTCTCCTTGTCTGGCGTGTACCTCAGACAATCACTTCAAAGGAATTTTAACCTTTGGTCATTCTCAATTCTTACCCATCAACTCCCAAATCTCCGCTACACAAAGACAACGGTACATAAAACATCTATGCAAATTTATACGTTAACCCGAGTTTCTAATAATACCTATGTAACTGTTATTACGGGCTGCATACCGAACGGCGCACCTAGAGCTGAAGCATCATGGCTTCCGCAGACTTCAAGTATGCTAACATAATTTCTTTCTTAGCGGTAACGCCTACTTCAGACGGACTCTGTGAAGCGGCCACCGAACTCAACGAAACCTCGTTGTGTGTCAGCTTAGCTGTCTCTAACTGCTGGGCTATTTGTTGCACAGTTTGTTGGTTCGTCTCGCCTGGTTCCAACGTGCTATTATGTCTGGTTATGTTGATTAACACGCCTTTAGGTTGCTGGTACTCCTGTAAACTACGTAAAACCCAGATTCTTGCCGCTGCACTCCCCTATCTGCACACACAACACACAACACACGTATCTCAAACTCGTCCTCGCGATCAGATTACGTACTCAGACGAATATTTACGCTCCCTCATAATCAGCTAACGTGTCCTCGCGACCCGATTACATAGATCACTTAACATACTCAGACGAATATGTACATTCACATTAGATCATATCACTTACAATCAAGTGATCTGTGCATTCACAAATACTTAGATCACTTCACGTATTTACGCGAATCTGTACACTCGTATAACCATTCAGAGCGTACATCGTACCCAAGGTGTCCTACACATACGACACAAATTCAGATCTCTTATTGTTCATAGGGTCCATCATAGAAACCTATTGAGCGCGACTGGTCAAAACTCGAGGCGTATGAAGGTACAGTCACCCTGCAGACTCATTCACTCTCAGACTCACTGTCATCTTTTTGGACAACGTCTCAGCCAATCTCCTAGCCAGTCTGCGAGTTGTTATATCTGCAGAGTATTTTATAGTCTCAACATGGCTGTCCAATGGGCTTCTGCTAGTTGTCTGACTTAGCCATCTCTATAATTTGGAACTAGCGGCCCCCCCCCCTCCCCACACTAAATGTTATTGGTTGAATGTCCACGAATCACTGCCACTCTAAATGTCGTAGTCGGTCGTGATATCATCATATTGTCACCAACCCCCATCCGCGTCAATTCTGAACACCAGAGTGATCTGCTTCGAACACCCGAACACCCATCCATGTACCAGACAAAGTCTTCCACCTAAACCCCTCGTTTCCTTTGTTGATCTAGTGTTGAAACGGTAATTGACCTTGGCGTGACCTGCGTTCGTCCAACGCATTCAGATAACCTTTGTCTGTTAGAGTCGCCAGCCGAATCTGCTCTGAAATAAACGGCCATGCTCAAGCTGAAACTGTCACATATACGCTGAATTGTCAAACCCTACACCAAGCTGTCAAACTCTACACTGAATTGACAAAACCATACATCAAGCTGTCAAACTCTGCACTAAGCTGTCAAACCCTACACCAAACCTGTCAAATTCTACACTGAATTGTCAAACCCTACATCAAGCTGTCAAACTCTACACTGAATTGTCAAACCCTACACCAAGCTGTCAAACTCTACACTAAGCTGTCAAACCCTACACCAAACCTGTCAAACTCTACACTGAACTGTCAAACGCTACTCCCGTTCTCCATTATTGACATTAATCTACACACTCTTTGTCCGACTGCATCAACATGGAAACGAATGGGATAGGATCGAGTTCATTGTGATCGTTGATTTCATTCCCACTTGTACGGGATCAAGAAGCTGAGCAGCGCATGAGCTGCAGCGGACCCATAGCTGACTGCTAGCGTCAGGGTCAGCGAGCCAGAGCTGCCAAGACCCTTGTACACCTCCACGCGGTGATTCTGGATAGCAGGTTGCAACAGAGCAGACTGGCTAAGAAGAAGGGATCGAAGAGTGAATGCTAACCCGGTACTAAAAAAAATGCTTGCTGAAGTCGGATGTGTTGGACCGAAAGGTGCAAATATCGCAATCAAGTTGTAAACTACAACACAATGTATTCCGTTCTCTGGACTACATTCTGCTACTTAGGCCCGTGTCAGGGTTTGGTAACGGAAGATTGAGAACGAAAGAAGACAAGCCAAGCCATTCACACTTGTACAGGGCTTGTCACTTTTGTTGAATGCTATAAGCAGTGAATTATTTTAAATATAAATTAACTGTTGTACTGTTTTTCAGCATTTTATCTACTGCTGTGATCAGTCGAGTGATTTATAAGGCCAAGTAATAAAGGACATTTCACCAGGTAGTCTCCGTGCCGTGTGCTGGCTAGGTTTAAAAAATGCAGGCTAAGTCCAAACCGAATTTCGTACATGTGTTCTTCTGATTAGAAGATCTGTATGCTAACCACTCGGCCATCTGCTTTTCCGTGATTTAAATAAGCGAATGCCTAATTCATTTTCTGTCAAACTATTTCAGAATCCCTTTTTGACAAGCGTTACAAGTAGCAGTCTTGCCTAGGCTCCGTCAGTCCTGGTAGAGTCATGAGCCTTAAGGCAGAAACACACAGCAGCGTTTGGGCTTTGACCTGGGCCGTTATCATTTCAAGCGTCATAGCCACTCTGACAGCATTTTCTGTTGGTGAACCCACAGAGTAAGTCAGAACATGAAACTGCACTTTTGTCATGACATTCACTGTCAGTCAGTCACTATTGGCATCTAGCTGCACTAAAGTCCTTTATATGTCAGTCACTATTGGCATCTAGCACACTGAAGTCCCTTGCATGTCAGTCAAAATTTGCATCTAGTAGCACTGAAGTCCCTTACATGTCAGTCACTATTGGCACCTAGCTGCACTAAAGTACTATATATGTCAGTCACTATTGATATCTAGCGTACTGAAGTCCCTTGCATGCCAGTTAAAATTGGCATCTAGCTGCACTAAAGTCCCTTGCATGCTAGACTTAGTACAAGCACTAATAAGTTGATGAGGTTATCTCCTGGGTCGACCGACAGGGGAGCAAAGCACTTTGCCACTTGCCTGACTCGGCAGCATTTTTGGACGCTCTGAACTACTGGAATTCCGGTAATATACCAGACAAATCAGTGATTGATGACAGATAGCCGTAAGATTTCATTTTCTTCTGCAAATTCATCTGGCCTGCCTTTAGATAGTGTCATCTAGGGTCTGCCGTGGTTGTATTTCGGCTTTCATTTGGGCTTTCATTTGGGCTTTCATGCTTTCATTTGGGCTTTCATTTGGGCTTTCATTTGGGCTTTCACAGTAAGTTGTGAGTGCTTTTCTTTCTGCGGGTTGGAAATAGTTTTGAACAAAACAAGAAATAGATAAGATAAACATAAAAACAGACAGAACGACAGCGAAAATAAGCCTGCCATGAGCAATGAAAAGGTTTGCTTCTACTTATGAAAACAGATTAGAAGCCACTCACTAGATAGCGCTTTTTCAAACTTTTCTAATTGGAAAAGACATTTCTAGCTTTGGGAAAGTCGCAAACACTCAGAAGTGTTATAACAGCGACGTATTTGAACCAAATAAATGTAGATACTTTGTCTTATCTGTGATTATCGGGATGCTGCTGGATCCGTAACGCTTGTCTGTGATATTATCGCTTGAATCCAATATTGATTGAATTATGTTAAACACTAAGCAACATGGACATCTAGAGAAATCAAGATTCTCACCAAAGTTAGAATATTTAACCTCAGTGCCATGCAGGGGGCGGCTGTGTGGAGCGGAGACGCAGAGAACGACCAAGGCCATTCAACAAAGTCTCTAGCCTTTGTTTGAAAAAGAGATAATATAATATGTGATGCATTTCTTTATTGAGACATACTGCTCTATCTTTTCCATACATGATTCCTTCGTATTGCGGCTGTCAACCTCTGAAACTGGTTTATCGGTGATGTTTGTAACGCAGATTGCAACATTCTAACAAAAACACTCAGTGAAAGAAATCACTGTTTTTATTCTTGTTCTACTGACTTCTCCATCTTCTAGCTAATTGATTTAATCAACTCTCACGATATCACGTGGTCTTCCTGGAGATGTTGAGGATCAAGTTACCTTCACAACTATCGCACAAGTATTCAGCACTTCAGTATTATTTGTAATACCATTCCATCATCAAGTAGTATGCCCGTCGCTTTCACAACAGCTGATCCGTAAGTTTCTCCATCTCTGGCCAGAACTTCCGTCTCTGTCGCTGTAATCTTCAGAACCTCTGTAATGTCTTGTGTCTATCTTCTCCTCGGTCTCTTTCTGTCCATCTTTTCAGGTACTATAACCCCAGAATCGTTCTCTTCAGGTACTATAACCCCAGAATCGTTCTCTCCAGGCACTATAACCTAAATATCCCCCTCTCCCGGCACTATAATCCCAATATCGTACTCTCCAGGAACTATAACCCCAGTATCGTTCTCTCCAGGCACTATGACCCCAGTATCCCCCTCTCCAGGTACTATAAACCCAGTATACTCCTCTCCAGGCACTATAAGCCCAGTATCGTTCTCTTCAGGCCCTATAACCCCAGTATCCCCCTCTCCAGGTACTATAACCCCAGAATCGTTCTCTCCAGGCACTATAACCCCAGTATCGTACTCTCCAGGCACTATAACCCAAGTATCCCTCTCTCCAGGCACTATAATCCCAGTATCGTTCTCTCCAGGCTCTATAACCCCAGTATCGTTCTCTCCAGGCACTATAACCCCAGTATCGTCCTCTCCAGGCACTATAACCCCAGTATCGTTCTCTCCAGGCACTATAACCCCAGTATCGTACTCTCCAGGCACTATAACCCAAGTATCCCTCTCTCCAGGCACTATAATCCCAGTATCGTTCTCTCCAGGCACTATAACCCCAGTATCGTTCTATCCAGGCACTATAACCCTAGTATCGTTCTCTCCAGGCACTATAACCCCAGTATCGTACTCTCCAGGCACTATAACCCCAGTATTTCCCTCTCCAGGCACTATAACCCCAGTATCTCCCTCTCCAGGCACTATAACTCCAGTATCGTACTCTCCAGGCACTATAACCCCAGTATTTCCCTCTCCAGGCACTATAACCCCAGTATCTCCCTCTCCAGGCACTATAACCCCAGTATCGTTCTCTCTATGCCATTATGGCGTTTGATGAGGCCAAACTATTTTAGTTTTCTAAACAAGATATTGTTTTCTAGCCAATTTTCCTTGACATCAGTTCTTTTAGGATGTCTGCATTTTTGAGCACTTTCTGTAGGATTTTAGTTCAAAAGATGCAGTCCTTTTCTTAAGTATTTGTGTGGTGGTCCACGTTTCTTCTTCTTCTTCTTCTTCATCGTACGCAGTTAGACAGTTACCATTATTTTTTCGAAAAAAGCAGCCGTCATCCTGAGGCTGTCGACACTGCAATAGAGCTTGTGTAGTGTTGTCACTGGTGATGGCCACATCTGCTTTCTCTGATCCTCGTATGTCGGGCAGTTCTGCAGCAAATGCTCAGCGGTCAATTTGCCGGTACCACACGGGCATTAGTCGGTGCCACCTATCTTCAATTTGTTGAATAGGTGGTACCTGAGTCTATTATGGCCAGTGCGAAGTCTGAAGACCACGACCTGCTCTTTTCTGTTCAACTGGTAATAGGCATCGTTTTTGGTGTGGCCAGTATGTTCGGTTTCCCATTTGATCATGTATCTAGCTCTAATAAGCCGTTTTGACTCTTCGTATGTCATGCTAGTATCAGGTTGTGGTAGTTTTGCACCTTCTTTTGCCAGTCTGTCTGCCTCCTCATTGCCTTGGATGTTGCAGTGAGATGGAACCCACTGCACCCCTACTCTTTTTGGTGCGGCCTGCTGGCATATTTGACAAAGTACTGCTCTTAATTCATTAAGTTCAGTATTTTTCTGGCTATTCAGTGCTGTGACTACGGCCAGTGCATCTGTAAGCAGGACTATGTGGCTTTCATTCTTTTTACCTGTCACCATTTCTTCCACTGCCGCCCTCAGTGCCTCTGCCTCCGCTCTGAAATTGCTTGTGTATTTTCCAGTAGCGAATTACAGTGTTATTTTTCTGCCATTTGGTAGGTTCAGGAATGCTCCTGCCCCTCCATTCTGTGTTGTATTTGTTACGGAACCGTCGGTGTATGCATGGGTCCAGTCCATGCTTGGGTAGTTTTCCGTAATGAAACTCAGGGTAGTATCTCTTCTTTCTTTTTCAGACTGGCAGTTTTTGTTTCTAATACCTGGTATATTTTCTACTACCTCTGGAAATATATGCTGCCTCCAGGTAGGTTTTCGTACAGTAGGGATAGGCTTTGGTGTGGTTAGTGCGTTCATAGGGTCTTCGTGCATCTTTGCTTTGGCTATTTCTGCAAAGTTTCTTCGCTTTAGCTTCCCATTTCCGAAATTGTTTAGTCTCTGGTGCATTGGATGGTCAGTCAGTCTTCTGAGTTTCTCTGATTGCAGCTGGGCTCTGCAGTCTCTTCTGTCGGCCATGGATTGCAGTTTTGTAATCTTTTCAAGTTCTACAATTGGCGTTGACTTCATGCCTCCTGTTATAACTCTCATGGCTTGGTTTTGGAGTTTGCTAACTTTATCGAAGTTCGCCTTTGCTGCTGTTGTCCATGCCGCAATGCCATACTCGAGAACTGGTCTCACTCTTCCAGTGTACAGTTTCTTTAGTATGCTTTCGTCTGCTCCCCAGCTTGTGCCAGCAAGTTTCCTCATGATTGCCATTCTTTCTCTGGCTCTCATTCGGTTTCTCTCGATCTGACTTTTCCATGTCATGCGCCGATCAAATGTGACTCCCAGATAGTTTGGGTTGTCGTTTGGCTGAAGGTATTTGCCGTTTAGACTTAATTTGGTGTTGTGGGGTTTGATTGATAGCGAGAATATTGTACATGTGGTTTTTTCCTCGTTTATTTTGATCAGCCATAAGTTCGCCCACTCTTCCAGCGATGTTAGGGCCTGCTGCATCCGATTTCTTGCTATGGTGAGATTCTTTTCAGAGGTCCACATAGCCAGATCGTCTGCAAACATTGAGCTATGAACTCTTCTTGGTATATTCTCTAAAATATCATTTACATACACCAGGAAGAGTGTGGGTGACAGTACTCCCCCTTGGGGTATTCCCTGCTGAAGTGTCACTTTTTTGCCTATCTGCCCTTGTACTTGGACTCTGGCCGTTCTGTTTTTGAGGTAGTGGTTGATCCACTTGTACATTTTCCCACAAACATCACTTCTTCTTAGCTTAACTCTAAGTCCATCTTTCCAGACTTTGTCAAATGCCTTTTCCAGGTCCACCCAAACCGCTACTGTGTGTTTCTGTTCCTGGTAGACATCTTCTATTTCCTGGGCTATGAGAATGACCTGGTCCTCAGTGGATCTGTGCTGTCTAAAACCTGCTTGCTGTGGAATTAGTATTCGTTTTTCTTCCAGATGCCACATCAGTCTGGTGTTTATCATAAATTCCATCAGTTTGCCGACACAGCTCAGTAGGCTGATAGGCCTGTATCCATTTGGATCTGTTTTGTCTTTTCCTTTCTTTGGTACTGGTACAAGTACTGCGTCTTTCCATACCTTGGGTACAATACCCCTTTTCCAGCTTTGGTTCAGGACTGATAGCAGTTTCCTCTTTGCTGTTTGGCCCAGCCCCATCAGCATTTCGTTTGTTATCCCGTCTTTTCCGGGAGATTTCCTTTTTTTAAATGTTCTCATGGCCTCTTCCATTTCGCTCATTGTTAGTTTTGCCATCATATGCTCTTCTGGTGCCATATTGATGTTGTCGTGCCCCTTTTGCTCTTCATTAATGTCCGTATGCCTATCTGCAGGGACATCTATGTGGTTCGCTTTGGCATAGTGTTCCACAAAGGCGTTTGCGGCGTTTTTTCCAGTGAGCAAGTTTTCGCCCTGCTTGATGGTAATTTGTTTGTTTGACGGAGTTTCGTCGTTCATGGCTCTGACTAACTTCCATAGTTTGTTCCATTCTTTGTCTAAGTTGAGACTTTCTGTTTTGTTTTTCCAGCTTTCTCTTGCTGTTTGGTTTACAGTGTATTTGCATTTCGCCATTCCGGCTTTGAGGGCGATATTTGCCTCTATTGATTGTTCTCGCTCTGCCGTGTTCCTAGCATTTGTGATTGCGTCTTCCACTTTCTGCAACTCATCATTCCAATAGGGTTTATAATGTTTCCTTGCCCCTCTTGGGATGGTTTCAGTGGCAGCTTGCATTATTGCTTTGCTTAGGCTTTCCACCATGGGCTTCATTTTGTTGTTCCGTGTGTTGATGGTTTCACACAGCCCATCTGTCAGGATTGCAAATCTGTCCAAGTTGGCTTGTTTGTAATTTCAACGTGGGAGCGGTTTTGTTTCTTGTGGGCATACTTCCATATCGAGTTCTAGCTTAATTGGCCTGTGGTCGCTATCTGCCAATTGGTTTAGCACCTGGCGGTCTATTTTATGGTGAATGTCCATTGTGGAGAAGGCCAAATCGGGGGGTCGAGGTGGTAGGCCATGTTCTAGAATAGAAGCTAGGGCTATCCTCCGGCCTATTGATTAGATGGAGATTTGTGTCTATCTCACAATCTTCCACTTTGTCACTTCTGCTGTCTGTGTCCGAGTATCCCTATCTCTCCGAGTGGCTGTTGAAGTCTCCAACTACTATGCAGTTGTAGTCTTTGACTTCCATACTCGAAAGCGATAGGTCTTTATTTGGTGGTCCGTACAGGTTGAAGATGCGGATCTTCGTCTCTTGAGCCATTATGTCTACTCCTACAATTTCTGCTTGTCCGGTGTGATTGACAGCTACTGTGCTACTCGGTATGCAGTTACGGGTCAGTATCAGAACCCCTCCTTTGTGACCTTCTCTGTCCAGGCGGAAGGCCTGGTATCCTCTGATTGAGAATTTATGGTTGCTGTGGAGGTGCGTTTCTTGGATACATGCCACGTCAATCTTACCTTCATGCAAGTGATGTGTTAGGGATAGCTTTTTGTTAATGACTCCCTCCGCATTCCACTGTAGTATTTTTAGGGTCTTGAGTTTTTGGTCAATAGGAATTGCCCCATGGTGGGTGACCACCAGTAGTCAAGGGTGGGCCCCTTCGAGGCATGAGGCCCGGCACTCTCGCTGCCTGGCGGGACTCCGCAGGATGAGCGCCATACGTTTTTCTGATAAGTTGTACTGTCATCATACTGCGATTTACTTTGCACTGTATGTTAAGCTTGTGGCCCAGTGCATCCGATTTCAACAGGCGTTTCTGTAGGGATGCCCTCATTAGCCTTTGGCTGTCCCCAGCCTATCTGCAGGGCAGCAGTTGTTTGTGATAAGAGTTGTCTCTCTTATGGAAGTTGTCTTACCAGACTAACGAGTCTTCACTACTCGTGTCTATAGGATGCGGTAATGATATATGAGATATGATATATGTTATATTATATGGACTATGTACTGGTTTGTACTAACCCGGAAGAGAGGCAGTCCAGTGTGTCTGTATCCCAGGATCGTCACGTCCTGCCAGAAACGTATCATGTGCATGTGGGTGGGGTACCTCTTTGCCCCCTTTATTTTCTCGGCACATCTGCAGTGATAGTACGCCTAGCATTCCCCGCCACCTGAGAGGTTGACACAGTAGGGCAGATGTGCAATGTCCGCTAGCCTGCATCTCTTCTGCGTCCATTGGTATGGCTGATAGCAGATAGAGGAGGAGGAGATAGAAGAAGGAGTGCATTTAACCAGGGGACAAGCCTGGAAATGTCACGGAGATGCTGTTCGCCTGGTGTGCGGGCATATCTCATGGTCAGGGGCTGAGTCTCGACAGTTAACAGTGAGGTGGCTGCTCTACTGTTTACGAAACCCCGACCAAGAACCAAGTCTTCTGTTTGTTGTTTCGCACCTCATCGCCGCATGGGGTGAATATCGAGCAGCTTCCCGCCCGCTTTGATCGGCGGGCGGCAGGGACCTCTTTCTGCGGCTCGACCGGGCGGGGCTGAAGAGTGGGCACCAGATCCCCACCCTGTCGTAGCCTCCCATTGCAATCGTGCTGTGATTTTGGGCGGGATTCTGGCTTAGAGGCGTTCAGCCGTAATCCCTCACACGGTAGCCTCGCGCCGTTGGCTTATCAGCCTAGTACGTGAACCAGATGGCTGCGGCTCCTCTCGAGTTGAGCAGGATTACCGAAGCAACGCCCTGTCATTAGTAGGGTAAAACTGACCTGTCTTCCTAAGGTCTATTTCCAGCACCCGTTCACTATTTGACCAGACTTATCAATAGATGGCTTTTTGTTTGTCAATGGCCAAGTTTCAGAAACCTGCGATTTCCGCAGGGTTAAGACCAGATTACCATAGCAGACGTTCTTTCATTAGGGGGTTACGGGACTGACCTGTCTTCCGTGGGTCTAATACCAGCACATGTTCACTATTAGACCCAACGAAAGTGCTCTCTATTTGACAGTCGTTCTACAGTATTGGCGTGTTAAGTCAATTTAAGCCGCAGGCTCATCTAATTAGTGCCCTTCCGTCAATTCCTTTGTTAAACACTGAATGCAGACCAACCGAGCCACAGAGAGCATTACCCCAGTTTTCGGAGGGTCTAGATCCAGCACACATTTCATATTAGACCCAACGAAAGTGGTCTCGGCATGTCAGTCATTTCAGTGTTGGCCGTGTTGAGTCAAATTAAGCCGCAGGCTCCACTCCTGGTGGTGCCCTTCCGTCAATTCCTTTAAGTTTCAGTTTTGCAACCATACTTCCCCCGGAACCCAAACACTTTGGTTTCCCGGAAGCTGCCCGCAGAGTCATCGAAGGAACTCCTGCGGATCGCTAGTCGGCATCGTTTATGGTCAGAACTACGACGGTATCTGATCGTCTTCACGCCTCTGACTTTCATTCTTGATTAATGAAAACATTCTTGACAAAGGTTTTCACAGAAGCTCGTCTTGCGGCGATCCAAGAATTTCACCTCTAACGCCGCAATACAAATGCCCCCGTTTGTCCCTGTTAATCATTACCTCCAGTTCCGAAAACCAACAAAAATAGAACCCAGGTCCTATTCCATTATTCCATGCACCATTATTCAGGCAGCCGAGGCCTGCTTTGAACTTTCTAATTTTTTCAAAGTAAACGCGCCAGCCACCTAGGAAGCTCAGCGAAGAGCACCCGTGGGAGAGAGCCGGCAGACCGTAGGGCAGGAGACAACGGGCAGTGAACCGACGCGAGCCGGACCGCCCGCCTGCAACTGAGATCCAACTACGAGCGTTTTAACTGCAACAACTTTAAGATACGCTATTGGAGCTGGAATTACCGAGGTTGCTGGCACCAGACTTGCCCTCCAATAGATCCTCGTTAAAGGGTTTAAAGTGTACTCATTCCAATTACGGGGCGTCGAAAGAGTCCCGTATTGTTATTTTTCGTCACTACCTCCCCGTGCCGGGAGTGGGTAAGTTGCGCGCCTGCTGCCTTCCTTGGATGTGGTAGCCGTTTCTCATGCTCCCTCTCCGGAATCGAACCCTGATTCCCCGTTACCCGTTACAAACCTGGTAGGCATGTCACGTACCATCGACATTTGATAGGGCAGACATTTGAAAGATGCGTCGCCGGCACATGAGGCCATGCGATCAGCACAAAGTTATCCAGAGTCACCAGTGGGGACGCCGCAACCCCGCAAGGGGAAACGACGATTGGTTTTGAACTAATAAAAGCGCTCTTTCGGCGAGGGTCGAAGCTTGGTAAGCATGTATTAGCTCTAGAATTGCCACAGTTATCCAAGTAGGATCGTGTCATCTAAGGACTGATTTAATGAGCAATTCGCGGTTTCACCGTGAAACAGTGTGAACTTAGACATGCATGGCTTAATCTTTGAGACAAGCATATGACTACTGGCAGGATCAACCAGATATCTGTCGGAGACGTACGAAGCACACACACCGGTCAGCGGAGGACGGTTGTGTAAAAAGCCTCACTGGGACGACCGCAGGGACCGACTGACGGACGGACGGATTGTTGTTCCCCCCGTGCCTCAGTCCGTCGACCTAGGACCGCCTGACAGGGGCCTCTACACATACCAGACGAGCGACCGACCGGGCTCGCTCGGGGAAGGATGGCAGCGCTCTGTGCAGAACGGATCCCAACGGCCCCGGCGATGAATTTCACTGGGACTGGAGACAAATTTTGCCTGCCGGCCTGTCCTTCTCCCGAGGGTTAGTCGGGCTGGGACAGGGCCTTCAGGCTGTATTGCTGCTTTCCATTTGCCGGTCACAAGCTCTTTGCGAGAGTCTGACCACCAGCGAGACGAACTCTCGAGCTCTACTATAAGCCTTAGAAAAATCACCACCGACTGACAACGTTTCTCTATACGTACCAGAGCAGCGCACCTCAGCGGAGGTGACGACACAACAAACCGCATCCCGATACCTCTACGGGGAAAGGCGAGCGAGCGTTTTCGGCAAGCCCGCACTATCGCTCCGTCTGGCGGGACTGAGACAACTACCCCAGATGGTCCACGTTTCACATCCGTACGTTGCCATCGGGAAGATGCAAGTTGGCTGGATTTTTATGTTCGTCATTTTATTAGAGTTCTGCCATAAGTTTCTCATTTTATTGCACCTCTGCATTGTCATAGCCATTCTCCTTCAGACAATCTCCATTGTTTCTTATAATTGAACCTACTTCCTCAAAACTCGTGACTTTCTCAATGTTGTTGTAGAATTAATTTAGGTGTGGTTTTTACCTCGTCTGCGCTCATTATCTTGGTTTTAATTATATCCATGAAGAGATTTTCGTCTTCCTTGTGTTATTTACCGAGATGATCATCCGTTCCAGGCCCACGACACTTTTTGAGAGAACAACTTTGTCATCTGCATATTTGAGCTCTGGTAATTCCAATTCAGATAATATATTTCTGATCCTTTAACATAAGGAGTCAGAAAGTTTCTAGTTTTCTTTCCTTCGATGTACGTTTCGTAGTCAACATCTATCTCCAAATACTGTTTTCTTGTAATATATCCTTTTTTGATTTCCTGGTTGTTTCAAACTCCCTTTCCCGTTGTTGCAGAATGACTCCTGTTTGGGGACCTTTTCCTCAAAGATTCACATCCATTTAGCGATATTGATTAAATACCATTAGGACCTCCACCCCCACACATTCTGTACCTGGCATCCAACTCCGCGAATGACAAAAGCAGACGTGGGAGTGGTCTAATTCAAAATTTGTTTGAATGGTCCACAACAGGCCAGAGATAATTGTTGAGGAAAAAGTGTGTTGTCATTTCATGACCGGGTCAAAAGATTTCTTCTCAATTACTGCCGTATTCCATTGATGACCATAGAGGTTTGAGCCGCATTGTTGCCAGTCCTCGTTAGCTGGCATTGTCCGTAGTGCCAAAACTAGATGCAAATGTTGCTCCAGCATGGCTACTCTATCCAACTCGTTACTTAACTTTTCAGAAATCAAAATCTGTTAATTAATGACAAGTATTTCAACGGAGCGTGAGCGTTCTGTGACTCAGCTTCTGGTATTGTGTGATGTTGTGGTTAGCATTCTCATTCACGCACAAATTAATTTTGTGAGGGGAGGGGTAGGAGGGGGTGTAGAGGGAGGAGATACTAATGTTTCCTGAGTCGTTGCCATGGCTCCCATATCTGCAAATAATGCATCCATTAACATCTGGGTTGATTTGTGCGTAACTCGACCAGAACCCCCAAGCCCGGCATCTTTGACGTCATACACTTGTGACCGAGTGACTCACATGGAATGTCGAGGGGAGGGGGGTGGGGCACACTGGGTAGACTAGCGACCGAGTGACTTACGTGGTATGTCAATATCTGGGGAGTTTGGGTGTGTGGGGCGGGAGGGGGGACGTTAGGTAGGCTAGTGACAGACTGACCTTCATGGTAACTCAAGATCTGGGATGTCCTCTACCGACTGATGCAATGGTAGACTGGCACACGACTGATAAACGAGGCGGGTTCAAATGAAAACCTGAAAAGTGAGATAATAATTAGAAAATCCATGTCTTTGTATTGCAGTTAATATGGTTGGTAAGGGTGTCAATAGTGTCCTGCACGTGCCATCACGTTGCAGACCTCATAATTGCAGGTAAAAGATGCCACCCAACTATTGACATGCACCAAAGATGTCCACCCAACTACTAACATGAACCAAATATTGCCACCCAACTATTGACATACACAAAAGATTGCCACCCAACTATTGACATGCACAAAAGATGTCCACCCAACTATTGACATGCACCAAAGATGTCCACCAAACTATTGACCTGCGCCAAAGATGTCCACCAAACTATTGACATGCACGAAAGAGGATCAGCGGTATGTTACCCAATATTTGCGCGGAGAAAAGATGTAATTTATACAAATTCATCGTCAAATAAATTTCCAGTACATCGATGCACGCCTTTCACTCCAGCATGTGCATGAGTGGTGGAGTAGGAAGATCCAAAACATCGTGAGTTCTATGACAGACTGTTCACGACCTGGTCAGGACCTCAGAGTATTGACAATAAAGTCGATTGCAGCCGTTGACAGCCGCTAAAGAAAAATCGCCGTTTGACTGTGAAGGACAATGCCGCACATCTGGACATCACTAAACGTTCAGCACACCACATCTTCCATGATGTGCTTCAGTATCACAACATGTCTGTAAGGTGGGTGCCACGGCAGCTTAATCCAGAATTGAAACAATGACGTGTTGATGCCTGTCAGGAACTTTTGCGGCGCATTGAAGCAGACGGTGATGGTTTTCTAGCAACGAATTGCTTGGCATTCTCAATTTATGCGGTCTCTCATCAAGTTCATTTAGTTTTATTTTGTAGCAGATTGCAGTCACGTGACTGAAAGGTCAAGTCATTAGTGAAGTCAAGATCATCACGTTATTTTGTTAATAGAGTTCCAATTGTGTATGTTGTTTGACATGTTTTAGTTGGTCAAGTATGTAGTTGTATGTTGTTTGACATGTTTGAGTTGGTCAAGTATGTAGTTGTATGTTCTTTGACATGTTTGAGTTGGTCAAGTATGTAGTTGTATGTTGTTTGACATGTTTTAGTTGGTCAAGTATGTTGTTTGCTGTTTGTGTTAACCAGCCTTACATTACGTCGTGTGCTCTTTGTGTTAGCCAACCTTACATTAAGTGGTTGTGTGCTGTTTGTGTTAGCCAGCCTTACATTAAGTGGTTGTGTGCTGTTTGTGTTAGCCAACCTTACATTACGTCGTGTGCTGTTTGTGTTAGCCAGCCTTACATTAGGTCGTGGGCTGTTTGTGTTAGCCAGCCTTACATTACGTCGTGTGCTGTTTGTGTTAGCCAGCCTTACATTACGTCGTGTGCTGTTTGCCAGACTGGTGACTGCCTACAAGCGGTCAGCCATGGATCTCGCCATGATGCAAGTCTACCGAATCTGTGACTGGGACAAGAACGGTGTGTTTACAAAGACAGAGCTACATTGTGTCCAGAGAGTGCTGCTCATTCTCTTCACTGGAAGATGATTCCATGCAGGTGTGTTTTTCCCTTTTTAAAAAACCTATTTTTCAGAGATTTTCATTTTCGAGTCGAAGTAGGTTAGACTGCGAGCGGGCGAGTTGTTGTTGATTGCCCTTTACGATAAGAGGGAATCACTCAGCCAACTAGAGTGCTGTCCCTTTTACAGAAACAATTAATACAACCATTCACAGTTCGGGTTCCACAGAAATTCTTTTATTTTAAAAGGCTACTGGCAACATAAATAACTGTCTTTAGATAACTTTAATTAAATGCTTGGAAGGTAACAATGTTTGTAATCTTGTCATCCATGTTACTATGGAACTGTGGCAAGCGAACTGGTATTCAATGAACACTATTGCCACAATTGGAGTACCTGGTATGCGAAGGTGATCTGCTACTTTTGTGACGCAGTCATAGAGAAGTGAAAGTGAACTTGGACAGACTGAAAAAACAATCAACCAAATTTGGATTGAATATCATCATTAAGAAAACCAAACTCCTTAAAATGAACAAAGATACAAATATGCTGGAGATGAGAGCTGGTGGGTGACGTTGATGCCATCGCCTAATTGAGCTTCACAATTTATACGTCAGGGTGTACAGGTGCAGATGTCAAGACCAGAGTTGGAAAAGCAAGAATGACATTTCTGGGACAAAGCACTATGGAGATCCAGAGAAGTCAAGATTCACAGCAATGTTAGAATATTAAACGTCTGTGTCAAGTCGGTGTTGTTGTATGGAGCCGAAACATGGAGAACGACCAAGGCCATACAACAAAGACTCCAGTCCTTCGTTGACAGATGCCAATGATGGACAATGAGTGTAAAGTAGACGAGTAATGAAGACATTTGTGGAAGGAGCCAAAAACAGGCCAGCCTTTGGAACAACACATTGCGAGTAGAAAAAGGCTAAATAGGGCATTGCCCGAGGAAGGCTTTTCCCAACATAGTCAGACGTCAAGAGCTGTTTCAGAAGCAGAACTCCAGGAATGGGTTAGAAGGCTCGATGAAACAGCTCTTGATTATTGTATGGAGATAAACGCTGGAAAGACAAAATTAATGACCAACAACGCCACGGGCGTCAACAGCAGGATAAAAGCTAACGGTCAGGAACTCGAAGTAGTTGACCTTTTTAAATATCTTGGGTCGATTGTCAGTCATGAAGGATCAAAATGTGAGGTGTTGGCGAGAATAGCACAGACAATAGCGGCGCTTGCACGGCTTAACAAAATCTGGCAAGATAAACGGTTAGCACTATGCACGAAAATCAGATTAATGCGTACACTGGTCCTGTCAATATTCCTCTATGCTCGTGAGACATGGACAATTACAGCTGACCTTCAGCGAAGGATAAAGGCCTTGGAGATGAGATATTTCCGAAAACTTTTAAACGTCACGTACAAAGATCGAGTTATAAATGAGGAAATTCGAAATATAATTACAACAGCAATGCTGCCGAAGACGGATGTTATCGGACCGAAAAGTGTAAATATCGCAGTCACGCTGTAAACTAGCGACACAACGCATTCCGTTGTCCGGACTACATCCTGCTGCTTGCAAAGTCCTGTGGTCGGGGCTTGGCATCGGGAGATAGAGAACGAACGCAGAAGAAGAAGAACAACAGTAATAGGGCCTTTTGAAGACCTCTTGATAACTGTAAGAAACAGGAAACTGTCTTGGAACGATTACATATCGAGATCAAGTGGTCTTGCAAATACTATCCTGCACGGAAAGGCGCATGGCAGACGACGAAAAGGCGTCCTAAAAAGAGGTAGGAGGACAACATAAAAGAATGGACCAATCTCCGACAAGAAGAGGCAGCGGTCGCTGACAGAGACTGGTGGCGTAGACTGATGAGGATGTTTTCATGTGTGCCCTAACGACCTCACCGGTTACGAGCTGACCTGACCTGACCTGAGTCAGACAGGCTCTCATATGAAATCCTCAAGGGGAGAGAAAGAGATAGACCTACACATACACAGAGGAGAAAACGATTTCATATGAACCAATTTTACATTTTCACAATGAACTATGTCACAAATTCACGAATTTTACACTTAGCAAAATCACGTTAAATCAGTTTCAGTTAAGAATGTTGCACATTCCAACTCCATTCCAGAAATCCAGCAACAGTGTTAACAACCATTTGTTCGTGTCAGTAATGCCATGTTCCCCTTGAAAGTGTTCGGATTGTTTAACATTTACTGCTAATAATGATTACCAGCATCGTGGTATAGGAAACTAATTGTGATAATATTGCGAATAAAATATACTTCGTTTCTTGCATTTGCAGAACAGCGTGGAAATTATAAGTTGTATGCAAGGAGCAGCAAGATGCACCAGAACAATACGGCGTTTACTCATTATATTAATGTTGTGCTTTACCATTGATTGTTCTACCTCATGATGTAGCCTTCGACTTATTAGTTGAATGTTGTACCACACGATGTAGCCTTTGTCTTATTAGTTGAATGTTCTACCTCGTAGTGTAGCCTTGGACTTCACAATTGAATATCCTACATTACAGTGCAGCCTTTGATTTTACAAGTGAATGTCCTAACTCATAGTGCAGCCTCCGTTTTCATAGTTGAATGTCCTACCACATAGTGTAGCCCTCGTTTCAATAGTTGAATATCATACCACACAGTGTAGCCCTCGTTTCAATTGTTGAATATCATACCACACAGTGTAGCCCTCGTTTTCATAGTTGAATGTCCTATCTCAAAGTGTAGCCTTTGACTTGACAAATGAATGGCCTAACTTATAGTGTAGCCTTCGATGTCATAGTTGAATGTCCTATCTCATAGTGTAGCCTTTGTCTTAAAAGATAAATGTCCTACCTCATAGTGTAGCCTTATATTTAATAGTTTAATGTCCTACTTTATATTTCAACATTCTACGTCACAGTATGATCTCTTTTATTTTCTTTAATGTTCTAGGACATAATTTGGTGTCCTACTTCTTAGTTTAACTTTCTACTTGATAGTTAAGTGTTCTACTTGATAGTTAAGTGTTCTACTTGATAGTTAAGTGTTCTACTTGATAGTTGAGTGTTCTACTTGATAGTTGAGTGTTCTACTACAATAGTTGAGTGTTCTACTACAATAGTTGAGTGTTCTACTTGATAGTTGAGTGTTCTACTTGATAGTTGAGTGTTCTACTTGATAGTTGAGTGTTCTACTTGATAGTTGAATGTTCTACTTGATAGTTGAGTGTTCTACTTGATAGTTGAGTGTTCTACTACAATAGTTGACTGTTCTACTACAATAGTTGAGTGTTCTACTACAATAGTTGAGTGTTCTACTTGATAGTTGAGTGTTCTACTACAATAGTTGAGTGTTCTACTACAATAGTTGACTGTTCTACTACAATAGTTGAGTGTTCTACTACAATAGTTGAGTGTTTACTTGATAGTTGAGTGTTCTACTACAATAGGTGACGGTTTACTACAATAGTTGAGTGTTCTACTACAATAGTTGAGTGTTTTACTTGATAGTTGAGTGTTCTACTACAATAGGTGACGGTTTACTACAATAGTTGAGTGTTCTACTACAACAGTTGACTGTTCTACTACAATAGTTGACTGTTCTAGTACAATAGCTAAAATTTCTAATAAAGTAGTTGCGTGTTCTACTACAATAGTTGAGTGTTCTACTTGACAGTTGCGTGTTCTACTACAATAGTTGAGTGTTCTACTTGATAGTTGCGTGTTCTACTACAATAGTTGAGTGTTCTACTTGATAGTTGAGTGTTCTACTACAATAGTTGAGTGTTCTACTACAATAGTTGGCTGTTCTACTACAATAGTTGACTGTTCTAGTACAATAGCTAAACGTTCTAATAAAGTAGTTGCGTGTTCTACTACAATAGTTGAGTGTTCTACTAGATATAGAACTTTCTTCTTTTGGATTGTATTTCAATATTGAAATATCTAATTCAATTTTTTATTTTTTATTTGACAGTTTAAGAATTCTCAGCATTTAACAAAGAACGTTAGCTAAGCTTTAGTTGGTATTCTTTGTTTGTTTGATGGGTTTGTTCTGGAAACACACTTTTTTGTTTGTTTATGGCAACCTGTTATCACCTTTAATCATATTTATGAATTGAGGAAAGATAGATAATGTTTGTAAATGACTTTATGGAAATATGTCAAGTTGTGTGCTTCATTTGGAAGATGTAATTTTTCACGAGTTGAAGACATTTCCAATAAGAATAAAGTCAAATATGTTTTCAAACTTGCTTGTTGATTGGTTAGTTTCTTTGATGGTTTTTTGTGTTGGTATGAGCCGTGTTGTCGAATACAATAAACGACAAATACACAAGATAAAAATCATATATGAACAATCATGTAAGAATCAAGTTCCCTGCAACAAAGAACATACAAATAGGAACCAAGTTCCCTAAAGAACGAAGAACATATAAGTAGGAAGCAAGGCCCCGCAACACGAAGAACAAATGAACTGGCACTCTAGTATAGCGGCTGTAATCCGTTTTAGAGAAAGTTGGCTGGGGGAAGCCATCTATTGAGGGAAGTACTCAATTGTTTCATGTATGGCCTCTGTACTGGAAGACTGTGCTAGCCGTGGAACAACGTTCTGTTAGGTGTGATTTTGTGGTTGTTTATATTGATGTTTTGGTGGGAAATAAATTCCTGCCAACGCCATTCATGAAGTTGTCATTATTGTGCACGAACAGACATGTTAGATGGCATACAAGCTCATAGACTAAATGGCTCTAGTCAATCAAAGACTTTGCGGAACTTATAATTTAACAACAGACTTGTGAGTTATGACAGATGGTAAGTGTGAGCAACAAGAGCTCATCATTCTCGAGTGACTGTGCCTGTGACACAGGGATACCAATTGGGCCTTCTCGAGTGACTGTGCCTGTGATGCAGGGGTGAGGATTGGGCCTTCTCTAGTGACTGCCTGTCACGCAGGGGTGACGATTGGGCATTCTCACAATCTGTCATCTAGACTCAGCAAATGACAACAGCTGTTTTGTCTTCTGAGAAAACTTTCCAAATCTGATCAATAAGTACTAAAAGCTGAAAATGTAACGGGGCAATGTGCTGTGTTATAATAGAGCATGGCGTTGTGGAACTAAGGCCTAGCAACCTCAACTAGATTGTGTGTGCGCGTGTGCGTGTTTGCGTATGACTGTGTGTGTATATGCGTGTGTTTGTGTGAATATATATATATTAACACACACACAATATTCACTGGGGAAACCCAGTGGTTTCGAGGTAAGGTGTTTGCCTCGAGAGCTGGAGGTCACGGGTTAAAATCACGGTGGAAACGGAATCCTTTCACGTAGATCATCTGGTAAAAATTTCCCCTGATTTCTGAGAAGTGAGATAAGACATCAGACTGTCTCCCATTGCCCCACCGCGTTGACCTTTGTCTCGTCTCTGTTTTCATCTTCTCCTCCAGTTTAATGTATTTCTTCAGTGGGTGGATTCTTTCATCAGGTTATTTTCAGATTTTAATTGGAAGCAATCTTTTCAAGAGTGTACGAAATACATATTTCTCTTCCAGTTTTGTTTTATTATTGAATTTATGCTTTTCTAAGAACGTTATCTCCTCAGTTATCTTTTCGTGACGTCTTCAGAGAAATGTGTTTGCTCTTCGAAATTTACATAACGGTCAGATGACGTCATTCTGATAAATTGATAATGATAAGCCCAAACCACGACCGGAAGAGATTACGTCGTGTCACCATCAGCGGTTCCTCAACAGGGCAGCAGCTGTTGTGAGGGCGTGTTACAATACAAAAACAACTGGATATGGCAGTACTGACAATAAAATGTGATAAACACATAGACAGATACGACTGGGACACGGTGCTAGATCAGATGTATAAACCAGATGCACGTCACGGGCAAAGACTAACACATGTCAATACTGTTACGTAATATTTAAAGTGACACGCTAAAAGGGAAGGGAGGAGACATGATAAGGGAAATGGAGTTGACCCAATGAAGGAGCGGGAGGTGACACGATAAAGGAAAGGGAGGTGACACGATGAATGAAAGGAGGTGACACGATAAAGGAAAGGGAGGTGACATGATAAGGGAAATGGAGTTGACCCAATGAAGGAGCGGGAGGTGACACGATAAAGGAAAGGGAGGTGACACGATGAATGAAAGGGAGGTGATATGATAAAGGAAAGGGAGGTGACACGATGAATGAAAGGAGGTGACACGATAGAGGAAAGGGAGGTGACCCAATGAAGGCAAGGGAGGTGACATGATAAAGGAAAGGGAGGTGACACGATGAATGAAAGGAGGTGACACGATAAAGGAAAGGGAGGTGACACGATAAAGGAAAGGGAGGTGACCCAATGAAGGCAAGGGAGGTGACAGGATAAAGGAAAGGGAGGTGACACGATGAATGAAAGGAGGTGACACGATAAAGGAAAGCGAGGTGACCCAATGAAGGCAAGGGAGGTGACATGATAAAGGAAAGGGAGGTGACCCAATGAAGGCAAGGGAGGTGACATGATAAAGGAAAGGGAAGTGACCCAATGAACAAAAAGGAAGTGACACGATGAAGGAAAGGGAGGTGATCTAATAGAGGAAAGGGAAGTGATACGATGAAGGAAAGAGCAGTGACTCGATGAAAAAATGCAGATGACATAATAAAGAAAAGTGAGGTGATGCGATAAAGAAAAAGGAAACAAGACGATAAAGGAACGAGAAGGCATATACTAAAGGAAAGAGAGGACACGACGAAATGACGAGAAGGGACATACTAAAGGAAAAGTAGAGGACACGATGAAGTGACGAGAAGGGACATACTAAAGGAAAAGTAGAGGACACGATGTTGAGACGAGAAGGGACATACTAAAGGAAAGAAAGAGGACATAATAAAAGGAAAGAATACGTTAAAGGAAAAGGAATATTATGATAAAGGGAAAGGACTGTTCAGGCCAAAGGAAGAACAGACACGAGAAAGGACAGGAAAGTGATCCACCTAAGAGTAACAGAGATTTATTTTGACCTAAGTTTATTTTAATATTTCAGGTTATTTGTAAAACTAATTTTTTTGAATCCCTGATTGTAGACGATAAATTGTTAACGGAAGGGGTTAGTGCAGTAAAGCTGCAGTTATTGGATAACTAGTCTTTCAATCAAAGTACACTAGAAGTAGTTTTAGTTGACAAATAGAGCCTCACTTCTAAATATCAATGAATTGTTTGTTGTTGTCGTCGTTAGAGGTCAGGTATCGAAACCCGCTAGCTTGGACATGTCTGATCGTCATAAGAGGTCGGATATCGAAACCCGCTTCGTTGGCCATGTCTGCCATCGAGCAGTACAACATGAACACGAGAACTGAACAGAGTAACAAGGTCGGACGGAAGTGGTCAGATCTACGTGTAGTCAGTTCACCTGACTGTTCCTTAGTCGTGTCTTATTTACGACCAAACAAAAGTGTCATAACAGATATGTCACTGGAGCGGTCGAGTACGTGATCAACGCGTGTGTCAGTATGCGTGTGTGTGTGTGTGTGTGAGAGAGATATAGTGTGTGTGGGAGAGAGAGTATATGTGTATGTGTGTGCGTGTGAGAAATAAATAGAGCGAGAATGCGTGTCTGCCTGTGTGTGTGTGTGTGTGTGTATATGCCTGTGTGTTTGCATGCCAGTCTGTGAGAGATAGTGTCGGTGTGTGTATGTGTATGTGTATAGTGTCAAAGTTCAAAGGCGTGTCAAAGTTCAAAGACGTGTCAAAGTTCAAAGACGTGTCAAAGTTCAAAGACGTGTCAAAGCCGTTGAAATAAAATAGACCAGTGCTTTCCTTCAGCGATCATTGCCCAATTCTTCCAGAAAGTCTACTGTTTTTTTCAGAGAGAAGTCGAAGTGGGACCCTTCCTTGTCCTCAGGTATGTGTCCCGGGGGCAGTCCTGAAGGAATGTGCTGCTGTCATGTCTGCCAGGCCACAGTGGCACAAGCTGGTGGTACCTATCCTGAGATTGGTGTACAAGCAGTGTCTCATTCTGCTATGGTCAGTTCCGAGACGTAGTAAGATGACTTGGTCTTTGCTGAGCAGTTGGTAGTATCAGTCATCTGTGGGGTGGGGGGAGGGGGGGGGGGGGTTCGGGTGTTCTTCCTGCCACATTTACCTTGTATTTAATATGGTTTTGGCTTTTTCATAGTGACCATCAATTCTTTCTGCATCACCTTCGCTCCTACTTTGGCTTGACTGTTCCCTCCAATGTTATGGTGTGATTGTGACAGTGTCATTGTGACAGTGTCATTGTGACAGTGTCATTGTATCCACGAAATCACTGCATTCTAGAACACATGAGAAATTTTCACCAGGATGCCTTAAGTTCGTTCTTTTCACTGGTCTTGTGGGATGTGAATGCCATTATGGCTGACTGCATGGGTTAGTCGATCTTCTGGGATGCCATTATGGCTGACTGCATGGGTTAGTCGATCTTCTGGGATGCCATTATGGCTGACTGCATGGGTTAGTCGATCTTCTGGGATGCCATTATGGCTGACTGCACGGGCTAGTGTCCCGATTTCCCCAGGAATGTTTTATTTTAGTTTTGGAGTCATTTCTGCTGCGGCCTTAATAGCTTCAATATGGTCTCTGAGCTTGTTTGAGATCTTGCATACGGTTAAACACTGAGTTGACATTTTCACATTTATTTGTTTGATCACTACTCCTGCTCTTCCGTTCCAGGTGGCACTTGTAGATGAGCCACCTGTATAGCCCTGTGTCTACCTGTATAGCCACGTGTCCACCTGTATAGCCATTTGTCCACCTGTATAGCCATTTGTCCACCTGTCTGCTGGATAATATCCGTATATGTAGTCATCTATGATTCGTTTTGGCTCCTAGTCTGTCTGCATTTATTTTCCTTTAATCGCTTCTACTTTTCCCATTAAGTCTGGGAGTGTGCATACCCAGGGGAGAGTAGTGCTAACATGCTGTAGGAGCTCTGGTTTTGTTTGTGGCGGCATTAGGCCCTTGAGTGTCAGTTCTTTTGAGTTCGACGCTAAATTACTTCTCTTGAGTCGTATGCATTTTCCTTGGCTGCTATTCTTTGATGCATTGGGTGGTTGAGAAGTCTCTTGTATTTCTCTACCTGCTGCATTACCTTCATTGGCAAGAGGTCTGTCATTGTTTATGGTATCACATTGGTCGCCGACTTCTTGGCTCCGGTGATGATGTGCGTGGCTTGGTGAGTTACACTAGATGATTGTGTGGGCTCATCATCAGGGTCCTATCGTCGGATTTCTTCTACCGGTCAGATCTATGTTTTGTTAAAAAAAAACAACAACCGAGATGAAACGTAAAATGAAAGTCAAGAAAAACCAAGCTGAAGAAAATGAATGGTGGACACGGCCGATTGGCGCAACGGGTTCTAATTGTCTAGGCTGATTACTGCTACTACTACCTCACAGGAGATACTTGGAAGGGAATGAGACAGGCTGGTCAACCACATGATGATGCTACTACTACTACCTCATGTGAATAAAGAGAAGGGAATGAGAAAGGCTGGTCAACCACATGATGATGATGGTGATCAATGCAGAATTGTTTGTAGCAACGACGTCACACATTTCCCGGTGCATGTTGCTCATGTCCTTTTGGCCCGAAGCTACTAAAACCTTCTAAACCATTCCCTATAATCGATCACTATTGAACGGTTTCACTTCAAAATTTGCCCAGACCTGTCTTACGAAGCCGTATTTATTGATGTAGCACAGGTAATGCTCACTACTGAATCAGTCTCGTAATCGTTGCAATTGTATCGATACAATGTTTTTAAACAAGAGGTGAAGGTAAAGCACTAAAATTAATTAAAATAGTGTACAGAACATGAATAGGTATGGTTCAGATTGTGTACAAAACATGAATAGATGTGGTTCAGATATCGTATAAAACGTGGATAGTAATAGTTCAGATATTGTATAAAACATTGACAGAGATGGAAGCAAACTGAACGGAAGAGACAACTTCAGTCTTGTTAAATATGATTTCAGACTTGTTCTCCATTCGAAGGTACAGATTTAAAAATGTTAATAAAGCATGCCGAGTCCAGTACCGCCATTGTCTGCACAAACACAGGGACACGTTGGCTCATACACCAGATACGTTGACTCATACACCAGACACGTTGGCTCATACACCAGACACGTTGACTCATACACCAGACACGTTGGCTCAAACACCAGACACGTTCGCTCATACACCAGACACGTTGGCTCATACACACGGACACGTTGGCTCATACACCAGATACGTTGGCTCATACACCAGATACGTTGGCTCATACACCAGACACGTTGGCTCATACACCAGATACGTTGGCTCATACACCAGACACGTAAGCTCATACACCAGACACGTTGGCTCATACACCAGATACGTTGGCTCATACACCAGACACATTGGCTCATACACCAGATACATTGGCTCATCCAGCAGATACGTTGGCTCATACACCAGACACGTTGGCTCATACACCAGATACGTTGGCTCATACACCAGATACGTTGGCTCATACACCAGATACGTTGGCTCATACACCAGATACGTTGGCTCATACACCAGATACGTTGGCTCATACACCAGATACGTTGGCTCATACACCAGACACGTTGGCTCATACACCAGACACGTTGGCTCCTACACCAGACACATTGGATCATACACCAGATACGTTGGCTCATACACCGGATACATTGGCTCATACACTAGATAAGTTAGCTCATACACCAGATACGTTGGCTCATACACTAGACACGTTGGCTCATACACCAGATACGTTGGATCATACAGCAGATACGTTGGCTCATTCACCAGACACGTTGGATCATACAGCAGATACGTTGGCTCATTCACCAGACACGTTGGCTCATACACCAGATACGTTGGCTCATCCAGCAGATACGTTGTCTCATACACCAGACACGTTGGCTCATACACCAGATACGTTGGCTCATACACCAGATACGTTGGCTCATACACCAGATACGTTGGCTCATTCACCACACCAGAAGAAAACCAAGAACGAAACTTACGTAACAACGAAAACACCTTCGTCAATGTCACCATAATGCGAAGCCACACATCCTTGAGACAGAGCCAGAGACGGAAATATACAGAGAAATATGAAAATATAAACATATACTTAGAATAGATTTGGATGGTGTGGGATGGAAGTCAACTCTTTATCTCCACAGTAATGCCCATTCTCCTCTTAATTGATTTGCTGTCCATCATCGTACAATGGGACACGAGATGGGTCAGCTAATCCATTTGACGAACAAGCATCTTTAACTGAACTCCATCTCGCAACACGTTTAAACAAAAATGTTAATTTAATATGACATTTTAGTCCGTCTTTCAATTCATAAACAGGGTCCAAAGCAATTTTCTACCAAACTGCATGTCAGATACAAAGGATTTTTCGCATACTTCTTCTTCTTCTTCTTCTTCTTCTTCTTCTTCTTCTTCTTCGTACGCAGTCAGACAGTAACCATTATTTTTTCGAACAATCGGCGGTCATCCTGAGGCTTTCGCCACTGCCATAGAGCTTGTCTTGCAGTTCCACTGGTGATGGCCACATCTGCTCTCTCTGATCCTCGTATGTCGGGCAGTTCTGCAGCAGATGTTCCGCGGTCATTTTACCAGTACCGCACGGGCATTCGTCGGTACACCCTATCTTCAATTTGTTGAATAGGTGGTACCTCAGTCTATTGTGGCCAGTGCGAAGTCTGAAGACAACGACCTGCTCTCTTCGGTTCAGCTGGTAATAGGCATCGTTTTTGGTGTAACCAGTATGTTCGGTTTCCCATTTGGTCATGTATCTGGCTTTGATAAGCCGTTTTGAATCTTCGTACGTCATACTGGTATCTGTTTGTGGTAGTCTTGCACCTTCTTTTGCCAGTCTGTCTGCCTCCTCGTTGCCTTGGATGTTGCAGTGTGATGGGACGCACTGTACTACTACCCTTTTTGGTGCGTACTGCTGACACAGTTTGCAGAGTGCTGCTCTTAAGTCATTAAGCTCAGTGTTTTTCTGGCTTTTCAGCGCTGTGACTACGGCGAGAGCATCTGTAAGCTGGACTATATGGCTTTCATTTTCATTGTGTGTCACCATTTCTTCCACTGCCGCCCTCAGTGCCTCTGCCTCCGCTCTGAAATTGCTTGTGTATTTACCAGTAGCGAATGACAGTGTTATTTTTCTGCCATTTGGTAGGTTCAGGAATGCTCCTGCCCCTCCGTTCTGTGTAGTTTTTGTTACAGAACCGTCGGTGTATGCATGGGTCCAGTCCATGCTTGGGTAGCTTTTCGATATGAAGCTTAGGGTAGTATCTCTCCTTTCTTTTTCAGTCTGGCAGTTTTTGTTTCCAATACCTGGCATATTCTCTACCACCTCTGGAAATATATCCTGCCTCCAGGTAGGTTTTCGTACAGTAGTGATGGGTTTTGGTGTTGTTGGTGCGTTTATGGGATCTTCGTGCATCTTTGCTTTGGCTATTTCTGCAAAGTTTCTCCGCTTTAGTTTCCCATTTCCCAAATTGTTTAGTCTCTGGTGCATTGGATGGTGGGTCAGTCTTCGGAGTTTCTCTGACTGCAGCTGGGCTCTGCAGTCTCTTCTGTCGGTCATGGATTGCAGTTTTGTAATCTTTTCAAGTTCTACAATTGGCGTTGACTTCATGCCTCCTGTTATAGTTCTCATGGCTTGGTTTTGAAGTTTGCTAACTTTATCGAAGTTCGCCTTCGCTGCTGTTGTCCATGCCGCAATGCCATACTCGAGAACTGGTCTCACTCTTCCAGTGTACAGTTTCTTTAGTATGCTTTCGTCTGCTCCCCAGCTTGTGCCAGCAAGTTTCCTCATGATTGCCATTCTTTCTCTGGCTTTCATTCGGTTTTTCTCAATCTGACTTTTCCATGTCATGCGCCGATCAAATGTGACTCCCAGATAGATTGGGTTGTCGTTTGGCTGCAGGAATTTGCCATTTAGACTTAATTTGGTATTTTGGGGTTTTAATGAAAGCGAGAATATTGTGCATGTGGTTTTTTCCTCGTTTATTTTGACCAGCCATGAGTTCGCCCACTCTTCCAGCGATGTTAGGGCCGTCTGCATCCGATTTCTTGCTATGGTGAGATTCTTTTCAGAGGTCCACATAGCCAGATCGTCTGAAAACATTGAGCTATGGACTCTTCTTGGTATATTCTCTGTAATATCGTTTATATATACCAGGAAGAGTGTGGGTGACAGTACTCCCCCTTGGGGTACTCCCTGCTCGAGTGTCACCTTTTTGCTCATCTGCCCTTGTACTTGGACTCTGGCCGTTCTTTGTTTGAGGTAGTGGTTGATCCACTTGTACATTTTCCCACAAACATCACTTCTTCTTAGCTTGACTCTAAGTCCGTCTTTCCAGACTTTGTCAAATGCCTTTTCCAGATCCACCCAAACAGCTACTGTTTGTTTCTGTGCCTGGTAGGCATCTTCTATCTCCTGGGCTATGAGGATGACCTGGTCCTCAGTGGATCTGTGCTGTCTAAAGCCGGCTTGCTGTGGAATTAGTATTCGTTTTTCTTCCAGATGCCACATCAGTCTGGTGTTTATCATCCGTTCCATCAGCTTGCCGACACAGCTCAGTAGGCTGATGGGCCTGTATCCATTTGGATCTGTTTTGTCCTTTCCTGTTTTTGGTACTGGTACCAGTATTGCGTCTTTCCATGCCTGGGGTACAATTCCCCTTTTCCAGCTTTGGTTCAGGACCGATAGCAGTTTCCTCTTCGCTGTTTGGCCCAGCCCCATCAGCATTTCGTTTGTTATCCCGTCTTTTCCGGGAGATTTCCTTTTCTTTAATGTTCTCATAGCCTCTTCCATTTCGCGCATTGTTAATTTGGCCATCATGTGCTCTTCAGGTGCCGTATTCATGTTGTCGTGCCCCTTTAGCTCTTCGCTAATGTCTGTATGCTTATCTGCAGGGACCTCGATGTGGTTTGCTCTGGCATAGTGATCGACAAAGGCGTTTGCGGCTTTCTTACCTGTGATCAAGTTCTCGCCCTGCTTGATGGTAATTTGTTTATTTGACGGGGTTTCGTCGTTCATGGCTCTGACTAGCTTCCATAGCTTGTTCCCGTCTTTGTCCAGGTTTAGGCTTTCCGTTTTATTTTTCCAGCTTTCTCTTGCTGTTTGCTTGAGAGTGTGTTTGTATTTCGCCGTGGCGGCTTCGAGGGCGATGTTTGCCTCCATGGATTGTTCTCGCTCTGTCATGTTCCTAGCATTTGTTACTGCATCTTCCACTTTCTGTAACTCATCATTCCAGTAGGGCTTATAGTTTTTCCTAGCTCCTCTTGGGATGGTTTCAGTGGCGGCTTGCATTATTGCCTTGCTTAGGCTTTCCACCATGGGCTTCATTTTGTTGTTTCGTGTGTTGATGGTTTCACACAGCCCATCTGTCAGGATTGCAAATCTGTCCCAGTCGGCTCGTTTGTAATTCCAACGTGGGAGCGGTTTTGTTTCCTGTGGGCCTACTTCCATGTCAATGGTTAGCCTGATCGGCCTGTGGTCGCTACATGCCAGTTGGTTTAGCACCTGGCGGTCTATTTTATGGTGTATGTCCTGTGTGGAGAAGGCCAAATCTGGAGTCGAGGTGGTATGCCATGTTCTAGAATAGAAGCTAGGGCTATCCTCCGGCCTATTGATTAGGGAGAGATTTGCATCTATCTCCCAATCTTCCACTTCGTCACCTCTGCTGTCTGTGTCAGAGTATCCCTATCTCTCCGAGTGGCTGTTGAAATCTCCAACTACTATGCAGTTGGAGTCTCTGACCTCCATACTCGAGAGCGATAGGTCTCTATTTGGTGGTTCGTACAGATTGAAAATGCGGAGCTTCGTCTCTTGAGCCATTATGTCAACTCCTACAATTTCTGCTTGTCCGGTGTGATTGACAGATACCGCGCTACTCGGTATGCAGTTTCTGGTCAGTATCAGGACCCCTCCTTTGTGGCCTTCTCTATCGAGACGGAAGGTCTGGTATCCTCTGATTGAGAATTTATGATTATTGCTGAGGTGCGTTTCCTGGATACATGCCACGTCAATCTTACCTTCATGCAGGTGATGTGTTAGGGAAAGTTTTTTGTTAATGACTCCCTCCGCATTCCCCTGTAGTATTTTTAGGTTCTTGAGTTTTTGGTCAGTAAAGGTTGCCCCATAGCCATGTGCCTTGACTCCACGACACATGGGTGGGTGACCACCAGTAGTCAAGGGTGGGCCCCTTCGAGGCGTGAGGCCCGGCACTATCGCTGCCTGGCGGGACTCCGCAGGATGAGCGCCAGGCGTTTTTCTAATCGGTTGTACTGTCATCATGCTGCGATTTACGTTGCACTGTTTTGTTAGGCTTGCGGCCCCGTGCATCCGATTTCAACAGGCGTTTCTGTAGGGATGCCCTCCTTAGCCTTTGGCTGTCCGTAGCCTATCTGCAAGGCAGCAGTTGTTTATGATCAGAGTTGTCTCTCTTATGGAAGTTGTCTTACCAGACTATCGAGTCTTCACTACTCGTGTCTATAGGGTGCGATGATGTTTTTCGCATACAACCTTTTAATATCCACGACGGGATGTACATTTTTTTTCTCTATGTAATTTTACGTATTTAAAAAAAAAAAAAAAAAAAATGTATTCATTTAGGTTTTTAAAAAAAAAAAAAAAAAAAAAAAAAAAAAAAAATCCAACGTCACTGAATTGTACATAATTTTAACATGCATACAGTACTCAGTCGTGCTGTTTTAAAAATAAATGTTTTTTCATTCAAATACATTAAGTTAAAAACAAATTCCTGATTATTCCGTGCCGCAATTAGACATTTTGTCAAATGCAGAAAACAACCAAGGTCATTCATGATAAACTGTCGTTCAGTCATAGGTGTATCCCGAAATTATAGTTTGTGTGGTCGTTATTGTGACATAAAGTTGCTTTTTCGATACTTAAATTGATATCAATTTCAAAATGAGTTTGAAGTTTATATTTATAACAAAGAGATGGTTACCGTTTTACTATAACAGGTGCGAATCCCCCCCCCCCCCCCGCCCCCCCCTGCTCCAAAGGTCTCCACTATATCCGGGTACTTCAACTTCTCCAAGTCAAATCTCATTCGAGTTATCTCTCTTTTCAGAACTTTCTTTAGTCTGAGATGCATGGTCATCAGCACTAAGTCGTGGTCGCTCCCTATTACGGCCCCTGTGAAACTGCTTGTCCGGGCGCTATTGACGCTAGATCTGAATCTCCTTTGGACCAGAATATAGTCTATCTGACTATGAAGCGTACTATTTGGGCTGTGCCACGTCCACCGTCTCGACATTTTATGTGGTCCCAGCGTATTCGCTACTACTAGCTTATTATAATACGCAAATTCCAGGAGTCTCAGTCCTCTATCGTTCGTGGTCACATCTCCATATGCTCCACATGGGCCTTTCCAGTCACGTACCATGTCTTCGCCAATTTTGGCATTCCAATCTCCCTGTACCACCAGTATATCCTACTTCGGTACCTCGTTCACCAAAGCCTGCAATTCCTCGTAGAAGCTCTCAACCTCGCTGTCCTCGTAATCTGAGGTAAGTGCATTGCATTGTATTACCGTGACATTGAAGGGCTTTGCATTTAGTCGTATACTGAGCAATCGGCTTGATACTGGTCGGCAACCCAATACACAACATGCTGTGTCTTTGTGCACCAGCATTCCGACACCATGAAGGTGTTTGTCAGATCTTCCACTGTAATAGAACTTGTGACCTTCTTCTGAGGTGTGTTCTCCGTAATTTTTCCAACGTGCTTCGCATATGCCAAGCACATTCCAGTGGTATCTATCCATCTCATGGGTCAGTTCTTTTATTTTCCACTTGCACTTAGAGTTCTAACATTCCAAGTGCCCGGAATGAAATCCTCTCTTCTGAATCGTATGGTATCACCAGTTGCACACTTAACACCACCGCCCTGGTGTGGGACGGCAGGCGCGGTTATTGTTGACCCGGGCTGCGACCGATCCGGTATAATAGATTTCGTTTTTGTCCTCATGTGTGACTCTTAGGCTTGAAATCACCTGGCGGCGCCCATCTCCTCTCTAAGCTGCGGTGGGCCAACATCTGCATTTAACCTGAAGGAGCCCGTCCCCCCAGGCGAGCCATTGCCTCGTTAGCCTAGAGCCTCACGGTTCTAGTTGCCCAGTGTGTACCCCGAGGAGGTGAGGTTGGCTTGTGAGCTCACTTAATCGGAAGGCTACTAATTTCACTTTTCACTCTTCCAGGGAAGAGCTAGCCGACCTCAGCGCCACTGGAATGTCGTGCCGAGCACGAGCACGCCTTACACACAGAAAATGCGTTAAGCACCATAAAATTAACTGTGCAGTTGAGGGCAACCTTAGGGCAACCTTAGGTCTACGGGTGACCGAAGGTCTGTACTAAATGTTGCATATTGGCTTCATTTTTTGGAGTGTACATAAAAAGCAACTCAAACAATTAATTGATCCAATTGAAATGGATACAAAACTGCAAATGATCCAAACCTGCTTGTCTTGGGATTTATGAAACCGTAAGATCGTGATTCTATGGGCAGTAAACTCATTACAAATATTCGATATTCGTGTTGAATGTCTCGCTTTACGCAAACCGCAGTACAGATTACTCCGCCTTATGAAACACGGTGAACGAGACAAATCAACCACTGCAATGTTTTTCTTGGTGTCCGTCAGCTTTTGATCGATTTCTGTGGCATTAATATCAAGATGAAGGAGACATTTCTAAAGTAGAAAACCTGTGCATCAATATATATATATATAAAACGTAGTGCTGTCAAAATGTGTCTTCAGAATAAGTCGTTGAAATAATTACATGGCGATGCTTGAACTATTTATAGAACATTGGATCCAGATATGGAAGGAAGATATTGGCGTGGATCAACCATTAATGCGAATTATCAGAACTAGATGGACGCACACAAATGGCGAGTTCACGTCTGAGGTTCTCTATCATTATTGACAACAAAGATGGCAATCACGTTGTGAATGTGTGTGGCTCGGAGTTAGGCACACAGATACTGGTGTACAGGACAAAGAAATATATTTGCGACTCCCAAGGAATAGTTTGTAAAATGTATTTCTATAATAGTATCATTATCATCATTCTCCACTCCGCTCCATCTGGAGCATAGGTTACTACTGTAGCTCTCCCCTTTACAGGAAGCAAGTTTCCCAGTTTTTGTGTTGGTTGACTTCAATTGCAATATTTATTTTTACATTACTAGGTTTCTGTAACCCTGGTTGTTTTCCATTCTTCAGTATTGGTTTAGCAGTTGCTGATAGCCATGTTGATGGCAACTGTCCTTCGTCCCAAGTTCTGTTGATAAACCATAAAAGTACATCTGGTCCTACTTTATTTACCATCTCAACTTTATCTGGTCCTGGTGCTTTATATTTAGCCAGTTTCCTCATTGTCATGCTCAGTTCTTTATTGATGGAGTCGATGTTAAATGAGTCCTTTAAAAGTGCTTCATCTAGCGGTTTTCTTGGTTGCGCTTTATTTACTTTAACCTAAAATTTGTTAAAGACCTCAGCTTTCTTGGTGTTTGATACTTTTTCGGCAGCAGATACTCTGACCAACAGAACCATAGATACCAACTTTGCGGGCGCAACATCAAGTAAAAGAACGTTAGAAGAAGAACTGCCACAGGGCTCTCCTCTAGGCTCCACCCTTTTCCTCATCTATATAAATGACCTCACTAGACATCTAAATGTGTCAAAAGCATTGTTTGCCGATGATCTCGCCATTTGGACTACCGAGAAATATCCCATTTTGGCAAAAGCCAAGATTAACAGAGCGCTACTAACAATTTCAGTATACTGTGAACTGTGTACAGCAGGCATGCTAGGAAAAATAAACCACTTCCATACAAGGTTCCTCCGTAGATTGTTCAAAATAAAGTGGCAATATAGGGTACCAGACAGCGAGATCCTCATGAAGGCAAAAATGCCCGAACATACCCACATTATTGCAGAAGGCCCAGATCAAGTGGACCGGCACAACGTGTGCATGCCAGACAACCGCACTCCAAAACATCTAATTTATGGTGAGCTGAAAGATGGCCTGCGTCTAGCCGGTGGCCAAAAGAAGCGTTTCAAAGACTCCCTCAAAGTATCTCTGACACGCTTCAGCATCGATGCAAACGCATGTGAATGTCGCACAGGACCGCAAGGCATGGCATAAAACCACCATCAGAGTCACCTCAATCACTGAGGAGCGCCGGACCTCCGAAACACAGACAAAAACGCACTTTACGTAAAGACAAAACAACTGACACGTGTCCAATTCTGACATTAAATGCTAGGTATGTGGAAGGATTTTCCGTGCCAGAATTGGACTACACAGCCACCTCCGAACTCACTGGTGAGGTGCAGGACAACATGTCTGACTGTTGTTGTCACCGTCACTGGTGAGGTGCAGCACAACATGTCTGACTGTTGTTGTCACCGTCACGGGTGAGGTGCAGCTATTATTACTGCGAACTGTGGGAACTAAAGATACATATACAGAAATCCATATACACCATCTTTTCCTGAAATCATAAATAAGCAAAGAGATCCATTCACATCAAAATGAATGGGGAATTACTATTAAAAGAGGATACCCCAGTTTATCTGGGAGTAACACTGAACAGACAGTTGAAATTTGGCAGCCACATCTGGAATGTCAGAAGTAAAGCAACCAAGAGTTTAAATTTATTCAAAGGACTTGTTAGTCTAAATTGGAGAACTGATAAACAAACTCTTCGGCAACTATGAACGACCAGTGATGGACTACATCCTTCCCATACAGACCACTGTACAAGTAACATCTCATCTATTGACCGGAAGCAGAATCAAGCTCTCAGACTAATTTGTGAGGAGATGAGATCAACATCTAGAGCGGCGTGTCAGATAGAGGCCAACATAGAACCGCTAATTATCAGAAGAAAAGGGACACTGACTTAAACGAGAGATACAAGAGACAAGAAATTGACCACCCAAATAGGGTTCACATAGACACTTGAAAACAAAAGAGAAGACTGAAGCAATTATCCCCACTGGATGTAGCAGAAGAGGAAAGCCATATTCACCATCTATCAGAGTAGAGATAAATGGAAAATAGGTTTTTTGGACCACTCTCTGGAAAAATCTTTGCCTGCCAGTCATAAAAACACATGTGACAGAAAAGGCAGCCACCAAGTAGTCTACACCTAATATCCTGAAAACATGTGCCTTGGAGACATTCTCTAGCTACCCAAAATCGGCAGTCCTGGTCTATATGGATGAATCAGCATTCAAATCTACCTCTTTTGTAGGGTGTGGTATCCATATGAAATACTCGGACGAGTCTATATACGAGTTTTGTGATTCATGCGGCGAAAACCGTTCAAATTATGAAGTAAAGGTCGAGGCTATAACAACAGCTGTTGCGATTTTGCACCAACAGCTTGACTTGGGCGGATTTGTGATGATGGATTTTGTAATTTTTAGTGACTCCAAGTCGGTTCTGGAGTCACTGAAGAACACCCCAAACAGAGATAAGGAGATATTCTTGGTGCGGAGGGCGATCAACAACATCATCACTGCCCACAGGATAAATGCCACCTTGTAATGGATCACTGGACATAGTGGGTTACTAGGGAACAAGATGGCCGACAGATTGGCAAAAACAGGAGCCTCGAAACAACAAATAGATAGACCCTACAGTAACCACACAGTAAACCGAATTATTAAGAATAATACTCGGGAAATCTGGATTAACACATGGGCGACGGGAACAACAGGTCGCAGTGTATTTAGCGAAATGTCGCTATCATTATCCCCATCAGAAAACCCAAAAAGGACAAGACAAGCAAGGAAAGTTATAGGCCAATAAGCCTGCTCAGATGTGTTGGAAAAGTCATGGAAAAAATGGGAAACGCAAGACTAATAAAACATCTGGAAAAAAACCATCTCCTACTCTATTCACAGTCAGCTTTTAGGAAAATCCGCAACACAGAAGACCAACTAGTGTACCTAACCCAAGAAATAGAAAATGCATTCCAAGGTAAAGAAAAAGTACTTGCGGTCTTTGTGGATATGGCAAAAGCTTTAGACAAGGTATGGAGAGAAGGACTTCTCCTAAAACTATTAAACAACAAAATAGAAGGGAGAATGTACAGCTGCATACAAGACTTCCTTCGATACAGAACACCAAGAGTCAAATTAGATGGATCACTGAGCCATAGAATAACTCTCCAACAAGACGTACTCCAGGGACGAGTCATCTCTCCTACGCTCTTTATCCTGTTCATAAACGACATAGCGGGAAAACTCCCAAAGAAAGTATCCAGTGCCCTACACGCTGACGACTTCGCAATGTGGAGTGCTGCAGAAAAACTACTAACAGCTGAAAATAGAATGCAGACAGCACTGGACACTGTTGGAAAATAGATTACAGATTGGGGATTGCAGATTAACATCTCAAAGACAGTTACAACATGCTTCTCACTGTCCAACACCAAGGAAGTAACAAAACTTATTCTAAATGGCAAAGAGCTTGTACAAGAAAATACCCCTGTGTATCTCGGAGTTAAAATGGACAAGAGACTCACATGGAGGGAACGCATACTGGAGATAGAACAAAGAGCAGCCAGAAAACTATCCCTCATGAAGAAGCTGGTCGGAACAATCTGGGGTGCAAATAGCAACATCCTCAAAAATGTATGCACTGGCACAGTCAGGCCAGTACGTGAGTACGGCATGACAGCCTGGACCACAGCATCAATAACAAAAACGGAACGCCTAACCAAAATTCAAAATTCAGGCTTAAGGATAATAACAGGAGGAATGAAGACTACACCAATCCAGAAAATGGAAACATATACAAATATAAGACCCCTAAATACTAGACGAGAGGAAAGAGGGCTGACACATAGTAAAAAGATGCTACACATGCCTGATCGTCCCATATATATAAAACTAAAACACCCAGTTGAAAATAGGCTTAAGAGAACCAGCTTCATCCATATATACAACCACCTACACCAAAAATATGGAGAACTAATTCCCAACCAACATACAGAAATAGAAATGCTTATTAACTATGAAGGGATAAAAACATGAAAAAAAACTAGTAAAAGTTGATTAAGGTTGAGCTTAATCAAAATTTTAAAATGGGTATGGTCAGATACCGCACCGAGACGAGAACACAAACAAAACCTACGTTACGACCAATAGGCCTTCATCAGAGACAACAACACTGAACTAACAAATCAACATATAAGAAGAAATGGTCAACTCATCTGTGTCAGGTAGGAGACGCTTTCTGTCTAAGCGACCGGTTGTGCCAAGTACTCGATAGAAACTGAAATAGGAGCGGTCAAACAAAAAGTGGCGGAATTTGCCTGATAAGCCAAGCGTGGCCAAATAGTGGTCCTGATAGGAGAACAAAGAGAAGGCAATTTAAGCCGGGAGGGCTTGATATTGATATAAGAGAGGGGGGAAGAGAACTGATGGAAGAATGGGGGAGGCGGGGGGGGGGGGGGGGGGGGGGGGGGAGGAAGGCAAATAGATGGTGGCCAGTGTGAGGGTTTAAGAAAAAGTATGGAAGATATTAATACCATGTGGTTGGAGACAGCCCATACTCGAGATAAGTCTGTTCTCAAGGGCGAATCGATCGATGACGATCGTCAGAGAAGCACGAAACTAGACCAGTGACACTGACGTCAGCCATACCCCGGTGCTCAGGACCATTGAAGTGGCTGGCAATTGGGGAACCAGTGCGGTTGCGGATGTCGTTGAGGTGTTGGCGGAAACGCTCCCGTAGTTCCATACCAGTTTCCCCAATGTAAGTCATACCACACTGGCGGCAGATGATGGAATAGATGAGGCTATGAAGAGCCAAGCTGCAACATAAACAACATCGAAATAAGTACAGAGATCCCAGGAATTAGAAGAAAAGACCAACACGGTGTCCACGAGCTAAACATTCTAGCACAAACAATGATTGAGGAGAAATATAATACCAAGGAATGGACACAGGCGTACACAGATGGTTCAGATGAGGGGGCAGACCGAAACGGGGGAGGAAGCATATTCATAAGACAGAAAAGAGGAAATATAACAGAAGAGGCCCTCCCAACAGGAAAGTTGTCCACAAACCTCAGAGTAGAATCGATGGCCCTCCTGCGAGCACTGAGAATACTTCAAACAGAAAGGCAACATCCAACAAAAATAGCTGTATTCACGGACTATTAGAGACAATTCAAAAAACAAACAACGAACCACTGTTATCAGAGATCAGGGCAGAACTGGGAAAACTTTAGAGATCCTCAACAATAGCGCTCCAGTGGCTACCCTCCCATTGCGGTGTAACAATTCCCGCCGGAGCAAGGGGAGTTTAGGATGCATGAACATGTTAAAGCCTAAAGCTACCTGAATGCATGTCTAGGTCACTCACCGTCTCAGCAAAGGAGAACAGAGTTGGGTTAAGGAATGTGGACAGGTAGAAACTGACCACTGGCCTTCCGATTTTGGTAGGGGGAGATTGATTGACAGACGAAATTGGCAGCGGGGCTTGCTGCGAGAGAATGAGTGACAGGTGTGCAAAGTGTTTCGGTCCAATGCAATTGAAGATGGCCATCACCTGAGATCGATTGGTCAAGCTCTGGCCTTGCTTGAGGATATATAACTCGAGACAAAGTTTAGCTCGGAGGCTGGAGAGAGAGAGAAGCTGGATAGAGAGAGGCTGTATGGAGGAGAGTGAGACTGAATGTGGATAGTATGTTTAACTCACCGACTTACATAGAGGAGCGATTGATAGACTGTTGGACGAATGTTTAGTGATAGAACAGGATCACTCAAATAGGTGTGTGAGTTTTGCATCATAGGACACATTGTGAACGAGTTATGTCGAGATCGCCCGCATGGGGGGATTTCAGTGAGGAAGAATATTTGATAAGGTGTGTTGAAGACGCAGTTAAGGCGATGTGTGTGTGATGTAATTGCAAGGCAATAGAACTGGGTTTTTTAGATAGTTGGGAATTCCATCAATAGCTAATGCTTACAATTCCCGTTTTAGTAGAATGTTAAGTTAAGATATGTATCATATTGTGTTTGTAATTTCTCTACTCATTGTATGATATGAGTATGATATAATAAATATGCCACCTGCTGTGTGATATGTCATTTTCTGAGTATGGTCATGATGATGTGGATGAGTGTGAGAATGTTCTAAGTTAGAACACGGCCAGGGCAAGCAGAGGGTCTGCTACAGCGGAATCACGGGAAACGAGAGAGCTGATGCTCTGGCAAAAGATGGCAGCAAAAAAGGCACAATCTAATCACCGAGTACCATACAGAGAAATCAATAACATCATCAGAAATCAGTATATACACCAATGGAGAGAAGACAGAAACATAAGCAGTACACCAGACCCAATTCACTATCTCAAACGAAATCAACAAACTACCTTATTTCGCCTGAGAACTGGACACTTCAGACTACTAGAACATCTGTACCGACTGAAGATCTCACACACCGATGAGTGCCCATGTGGAACAGGATGCCAGAACCCTGAGCATATTCTACAAGAATGCCCAATCTATAGGGAAATGAGATGCCAGACCTGGCCAGAGGGTGCGGAGCTGAGGCAAAAGCTGTGGGGCAGCCGCTCCGACCTGATGAAGACTACAGACTTCAGCATGGTGACTGGCCTGCAGATATAGCATTACCAAAAGATCATGAACGCAAAGCGAAATGTCACAACCAAAAAGTAACGATGACATAAATATACTACATAGAAGAGATCAAAGTCTCAACTTTCAGTTCCGAACAGGACATACCAGAGTCAATAGCCACTTAAACCGTATCAATTCCCAGCACTTGCCCCTGTGCAGGCATTGCTCTCATCCTGTTGAAACTGTTCGACGTCTACTCATTGAGCGCAAGGCACTTGATGAATTGAGGAAAAGATTCTTACAAGCACTGCTGACAATTACCAACACAGTGTACGGAGCAGTGAAACAACTAAAGAAGACCTATATGTATATAAGAATGGCATTCTGCTATCAAGTGCAGGCTTGCTGAACAGCTATGGGGGGATAACAACAACAACATGTAGACGTCCATAACAATAATATCAAATAATTCATATTGTGGCCCAAAATCTGCTAGAGGCGCAGTCCCAACGGACTTTTTTTCAGGTGCAAGGGAGAGCAAAGAAACTTAACCGAAAATGAAATGTCAATCATTTACATTGTTACATCCCTTTCTCCGTGCATTCCACTTGTTGAGATGGATTGATTGAAAATAGATATGCATTTATCAGGCAGACAGAATATCATGTTAAAATGGATGCCTATAATGTGTTATGGGCATGAAACGTGTCACCCTTTGTATATTCAAATACAGGAGTGCGTGCAGACTATGGGGTTGAGAGCTTGGTTTACAATCTCCACGTACCAAGGTCAAATCAAACAGTACTAAATTTAACGGATCAGACATGTCTTCCGCTATTTTCATAGTATAATCGCTTCTCTGAGTTAACCGAGCTGTAAATGAGTAACTGACCAAGTAGGGGGAATTTCGGAGCAGCGGCGGGAGCTTTTGAGTTCGTGCTTTGTCTTTGGTTCACTCAGCAATGATAGGAACTGAGCAGAAATGGGGGTGCCCTGATGAAAGGGACTGCGCCCATATGGGGTGGGGGTGGGGGTGGAGGCGGGGTGGGCGTGGGGGCGGGGTGGCGGGTGTTGGCGGGGTGCGGGGCTATTTCATCAGGGCACCCCCATTTGAGCCTTTGTGAAAGAGACTGATGTAACAAATCTCTATGAAGTAGAAGAGATTAGAGCTCGGGAATTATTCTCGGAGAGCCAACAATTGGCTGAGAAAGTAGTTGGCAAAGTCAAGTCCAACTAGGGTCAATACAACGCCATTGTCAAGTCGGGGATTGAATTAGAAACGCGCGTATGTCATGTATGTGTGTGTGTGTGTGTGTGTGTGTATGTGAGAGAGAAGAGAGAGAAATATATATATATAGAGAAGAAAGATAGATAGAGCTAGAGAGAGAAGAGAGAGAGATAGAGAGAGTCAGCAGTGTTTACTATGAGTTCAAACGTGTGTCTGAGTTGGGTGTAGAGCCTTCATGCGCCCATGGTGAACTAGCACCAGTAGAAGAGTTAGCGGCAAGGAATCGAAGGACAGGATATCACATTTAGAATGACAGAGCAACAAGTAGACATATGAGTCAATATGACTAAAAAGGGGAGTAGCTGAGATAAGATTGACTTCTGACCAGTCAACTAGAAAAGACCACTCAGCTGCCAACTTGGTTTATGAAGGGCTAATATGGGTCCATTAAAAGAGAGAGAGGATTGAATATTCAGCTTTCTAGAGCTGGAGGGAGGTTAACCACTGGGAATTTAATTGACATTACACTACTGGAAGGAACGGTGAACCAATCTCAGTAACTGGAATTTGAAATCTGTTCATTTGTAGTGGCAGTTTTAGAAACTGAGGTGATAAACTCGGTGGCAGTTTCAACAGGGATCAGTTCTTGATGTTCTGCTGAGGTCGAGAACAAATTGTTCTTACGAACGATTTAGGTCAGGCGGGTCGGCTATAGCTAGGGCTTGAAGATTGTTTTGGTGGCTGAATAGTCAGTGAAACATTTCACCAGTCAGCATGGTCGGACTACAGTCATGCAATTTATTTAAAGAAATTAAACTAGGCACTATTTCACTTTTATTTCTACATAACAAAGTGTATCAAAAAATTATATTGAATTACTTACACAGTATCGGCCTATTTATTCTTAAGAAAAAATGCACTGCTGTCTGAGGCATGGCGTTTGCGTCTTTGAACATGCCTTGCAGTTTTAGCACTGAAGTACCATTTATCGGTGGCTTTAGTAGTTTTTAATTGTGGTTGCAAAGGTCCATTTATATTCACAATCATAACCTAGCTTATGTACAATCTATTCGAACCGTATTATCATTAATAATTGGGCAAGTAACGTTATGTAGAAACGATTGAAAAAGTAATTAACGATTGAAAACTGATATTTTGAAATCGTCAAGCAACAATTGTTACTTGTCCCAGACGAGCAAACGAGCGCTCTTTTCATACCCGGTCTAAAGCCACCCTGATCGAAGAGTAACCTGAATCCTCAGAGAACAACCCCAGAAATAGTAGCAAGACGCTATTAGCGCCACACGTGCAAGCGTTTTAGCAAAGTTATTCTTAATGAGCAAATGCTCTGATCTGTGGGGAAGAAAGATAAGAGACGTACGCATGCAGATATAAAGTGAGATGTACCTTAAGACGCCTCAATGAACACCAGCGCGAACGTAGTAAGAGGATACCATTACACGACGCAGAGCCGGCGACCACGAGAGATCAACATCAGCGCCAACTGCCAAAATGGGAACACGAGATTCCAGACAAAATAGTATTTAAGTTGATAAGACAAGATTTGTATGGCGTTCCATATATATTAGATTAGACTACAGAAATTGGTTTTATAATTTCAGGCATTCCATCTAGCTTATACTAATATTCCCTGGGCTAGATAGCTTCATATTTGTTTAGTAAGTTAGGTTACGTTTTTATCAATTTGTAACAATTAATCTTTTTTAATAAATAAATATTTTGATTTTCTTTAACGGAAGTCTTAGTGTTTTGCTATGTTGGAGTTTTAACGTTGAATATTAAATATTGTAACGCACTAGCTCACAGTCTTAAGTAGACCTGCTACATTTGTATGGTTGGTTATTGATCCAGCGGCCTATGGGCTTGTAACAGTTCCAGTCGGAGCATGTGGGTTTAGGGCAGGGGTCTCGGTGAGTCTGAGAACAAAGGTACCTGAAGGTGTATCAAGATCACTCACAACCTCAAAACTATGCCAAGGTCATTCACCGTCTCGACACTAAGTCGATAAAGGAAAACAGGTATGGGATAGGAGCTGACTACTCTGGCGTTCCGCTTTGAGTTGTGGAAGGTTAGTGACAGACAGATGCCATCAGGTCTTGCTGCGACATTTTGAGTGACAGAAATTCAGAGTGATTCGCTCCAATAACATGTAAAGGGAGATATCCAAACTGGAGAAATGGCTACGTTAGACATCCCCTCAGAGGACCATTGGACAGCTCTGATACTGCTTGAGAGTATATAAATATAGACAAAGTTTAATACAGGCAGGCTGGCCATAGACAGAAAGAGAGAAAGAGAGAGAACGAAAGAGAGAGAGAGACATAATTTAGCTAGGGGTCTGTTTAGCTCGCCGTCTTAATAGAAGAGCAATTAATAGGCTGTTTTACGAATGTTAGAAAGATATAATGAATTTCAGAGTGGCGGTACCAGCATACCCCTTTGAGTCTTGGCCAGTTGCTCTATGAGGTGTGTGTTGGGCGCCCTGTGACTAGGAGAGATCTGGATATGTGTGTAGTGTGCGAAGGACACCTAGGGAACGATGCATGTTCCGGAGTGTGCGTATACGCAAATCGATTGAGTGTGTGATCATTTGTGAGTATACTTTGAAAGATTGCATGTATAATATCAAGATCACCCGCCTGAGGGGATCTGAGTGGGAGTGAATGGACAGAACACGATCGTGAAGACGAGTTTTTGAGAGTGTGTTGAGGGCGCAGATAAGGGGAGAAGAGTATGCGGCTAGAACTGGTTTAGGGTAGTTCGCGGCAATATTCAAAAGCTTATGCTTACAAGCTCCGTGAAGTTATTAATAATAAGTTAAATTATGGGATATGATTATTTAGTTAAGATTATTTCTGGTGTTGTTTGCAATCTTATTGCACTCACTTTAATAGTTGTTGTATGAATATGATGTCATAAATCTACCACCTCCTGCGGGCTATGTTATTTGCTGTGTGTGGTCGTGAATGATGTGGAGGCATGTGGTAACATCCAGATATTTAAAAACCCCTGTGAAAACCTGGACTCTGCCACAGGCCAAATGCCATAAAGTGGTATCTGGAAGTGTTTGTAGCTATTGCTTAGTTCCGTACAAGGTGTTCCATCCGAGTGGTCTCGGAGGAAGAAGCTCTTTCCTAACACTGGCAAGCCTCGGACACTCAACGAGATGATGTTCAACTGTTTCAAAGGGATGTGTGCACAGCCGGCACCCTGGCATATTGTCTGGTAGGATTCTGTTCAAGTGACTGTTATGTTTTATGTGTTTAGTGCGAAGTCGGAAAATGGTGCTTTAGTCTCTCTTTTTGAGGAAGTTGATGATGTCTTTACGAATTGGGATAGCTATATGTTTGCAGTTTTCTCTACCAGGATTTTTCATTGCCTATCTATCCAGTCAGGTCTATTTATTCGCGGTCTTCAGAAGTTGTTTGGCCGTATGTAGGGTTGTTGGTGTATATTTTTGTTCTTTGCAATCCCTTCTTAGCCAGTCTGCCTACCTTGTCATTGCCAGGTGTACTTCAGTGACCAGAGATCCATTGTATAACTGTTCTGACTTCGTGGGATTTGAGAAGTTGGTTGGCATCTAGGGATATTTTAGAAAGTTCAGGCCTATAGTGACCTCCATCCTTCAGAGCTTGAAGGACAGATAATGAGTTTGTAATGAATCCGCTGCTTTGGTCTTGTGATTGGAAAGCATCAATTACAGTACTTAAGTGGTACATAGCTACTACTTCAAATGCTGATACTTATGCTTCATAATTTGAACATATCTCCCCACATGCATCAAACCGCTCATCAGATGTTCTGTCTTGATACTCTATGTAGACTCCATATCCCGTTTTAATGGTAGCCTTTAAAGCAGATCCATCAGTATAGACATGTATTCATTCTTCTGGGTAGGTGTCAATCGTTCTCTGTGATGCTCTCATAAGACTGACTGGATCAGCACTTCTTGTTGTATTATCTGTTAGTTTTGTTTGAATTTCTGGCATTTTAAGACATGTATGTGGTGGTAAAGTTCTTGTTGCTCTCTGTGTTTCTTGTCTTCTGTCTTGGACGTGATATCTGTCTTTAACCTTACTGACGTGCTGGAGGACTGAATTTTTTTGTATTCTCTGCTTTTGCTGCCATTTTTCTACAAGCCTTCTATTGGTGTTGTCTTTACTCATTCTTTAACTCTTCTCATAAACTTCCATATCGACTACATCTCTTCGCATCTCAAGGGGTTCCACAGTCACGTTAATTTCAAATGCAGCAGTGGGTTGTGACTTCATTGCTCCAAAAATAAGGCGCAAGGCATTGTTCTTCACTCTATCCAGGGACTCTACATTAGTATGTGTGCATGTTGTCAGACATTCACTGCTGCATTATTTTTGTTTGTCTGTTTGCGTTCGCCTATTTCTATATTCTCCAAGGCGAGATGTGCGTTGAACTGTGGTTTTTATTTTGCGCCCCAGTGTATCAGACTTCAGCATTCATTTTCTGTAAGGGTCTGGTTTCTCCTGCATTTTCTAAGGGTTTGCATCTCCAGGGTAACGGCGCTGCTGTGATGGGGTTCGAACCAAGCACCATCGGATTGTGAGCTGTGTCACTTAACCACTAGTCCACGCCGTCCCCCAACTGATGCATTATACAGCAGAGCATACATATTCAAGATACAAGCCTCATAGAGTGTCCTTGTCTGATCCACAAGCTGTACCAGCGAGCCTCATAGAGTGTCCTTGTCTGATCCACAAGCTATACCAGCGAGCCTCATAGAGTGTCCTTGTCTGATCCACAAGCTGTACCAGCGAGCCTCATAGAGTGTCCTTGTCTGATCCACAAGCTGTACCAGCGAGCCTCATAGAGTGTCCTTGTCTGATCCCCAAGCTGTACCAGCAAGCCTCATAGAGTGTCCTTGTCTGATCCACAAGCTGTACCAGCGAGCCTCTTAAATAATTGTAGCCGCCTCAACGCTTCCTTTTTATAACATTTTGGACATGTTTCTTGAGGCTGAGTTGTCGGTCGAGAGTTGACTCCAAGATATGTCGGCTCTTCCTCTCTGGGCAATTTCTGTTTGCCGAATTTCAGACTGATATTTGTCTTGGCTACTTTGTGGCTCGTGGTGAAGATAGTGTAAACAGTCTTGTAACAGTTTATCTTTAGTTTCCACATTTCTCAATACTCATGCAGTCTTCCAAGGTCTCAATTTAATCTTTGTGCTGCACCTTCTACATCGTTGTGGTTCTGCCATATTGCCAGATCAACAGTATACGTGACTTTTTCAGATTTGATGTGGTTGGCCAGGTCATTGATGTAGAAACAGAGTGCCGCTCAAACATATGTATACACATGTTTGAGCGTGTATATGCGGAGTCACAGTGTGGATTCAGGTCTGGAAGATCAACGATCGACACGATATTAACTCTTTAGCGTTCCCTGGAAACAGGCTGTTTTCAAGTCAACCTGGCTGACGAGATGTGGATCGACGTGATCCCCATAGTAGTGTACACACACAGATGAAGCCAATCATAGCACAACTGGTTGGAGGACCACTGTCAACCTTCATCAGCTTGCTGGGGATGTGAGGAAAGCTACTTAACGTCCTTTTCAGGGCGCACACAAGAGTAAACTGACTCATTGTGGGCATTCCACAACAACAGCAATAACTCTCCTCTTGCATTCAATGGCACGACCACATGTATTTGATTTCGTTAGCAGTTATGGTGTCTTCAAAATCCTCTCTAAATTAGGCTGCCTAAGAAAACTGATACGACTTTTAATTACGTTCCACGACACCATGAAAGGAGCAGTCCAATTTGATGGTAGTATATCCCAATCATTTCATATTGGCTTTGGTGTTCATCAGGGCTCTATTCTTGACCGGGAACTGTTCGGGGTCTCTTTCGCTCGGTTACTGAAGCAATCATTTGATAACAAAAATGAAGGAATCTGTAGAGATGTAGCTTGAAGAGCCACCTCATTTTGGATGAAAAAGTGAAGCGACACCGCTGCAAATGAAAACGAAAACTCAAAACTCAGTGGAGAGTCATCACTCCAAGGTCGCATTACTCTAGTCAGTCATGTATCAAAGGGGAAATAACTAGCAGATCTGTTTATCTCACGACGGTTTCATTTGTTTATCTCTGGTCAATTTGATTGTTTTTCTGTGGACAGGTCGATCTATTTATCTCTGGACAGACAATGTTAAAAGTCGGACTATGACAGTCTGAGTGGGATGATCGAGACATACTGTCATGGCCCGAGAGTAAGTTAGGCTGTCATGAGGCAAGTGATCTTATATAACTATCTTCCCGCGAGTGGTCGGTTATTGAGTCATTGTTTTAGCTGTCCAGTCACTTTGTATGAATGTGTATGTGTTATGTTTGTGTGTGTTGTGTGTGTGTGTTGTGTGTGTGTCTGGGTATTGTGTGTGTGTATGTATGCATGTATTTATGTATGTATGTAAAATAATATGTCTAGATTAGAAGACGCTTCAACCCATGAGATTATACACTAAGCCATTAATACAGAGCTAACGCAAACTGAGTGTGGATTAGATTTCTGATTCAATGAAAGCACGAGAGAAGCGAGTTATCGCACGTGCAGTATTAGAAGAGAAATAAATGCGAATAGACGTCTACAAAACAAGCACGGGTGAAAACAACCAGTTCCCACAAGACACTTGCGATTCGGCAGATAGGAAAGAAGAATACGAAGAAGACGATCATAGGGTGGAATATTCCATTCTGTTTGAACGTCTAAACATATGTTCATATTTACCGATGTGCGAGTATGTCTACCGTCTTTCCTGTTGTGTTTCTGACTGTTTTTGTTAACCACTTTTGTTTTCTTCTTGTGTCTCATAATACTGATTCCGGGCACGAAAGGCTGGATTGTCCAGGCAAACATATTTCATACTAGAGACAATCTTGTTAACAAACAGCTGTTTCCTTGTAGGTTGACTTGGGTGAATATATAAACATGTATTTCTTGTAGGTTGATGTGGTAGAGTTTAGGTTTAGCTGAGTAGTTTACTTATCTAAAGAGTTACAACATGTATCGACACCACGGGGCAACTTCACACATTAAACAATATACTGACCATAAAACAAAACAATATAATTTATTATAAGAATACTCGTTACACGGTATCAACAAAAAGCATAGTACATCTAAACTAAATTATCATAATATATATTAACATTGCCATACATTTCAAGTAAATGCTGTTGATGTTTTTTCCTGTAACTACCCACAACCATAATTATGTCTAAACCTGCAACCATAAAACTTCCCACCCTCAAGAAGTATTCTAGCATACTTTGCAGGGTCTTCTAAACCAGTATAAAGACGTTAAGTTAAGTTATAACCTACTGCGCTCTGCATTCCTCCAATAAAATTACCCTTTTGATGCACATGAGCTGCTCAGGCCAATTACCGCGTGGCCTTTATCTATCCACGGCATCAATAACACGCCTCCCATTACCCCTCATTATTGTGTATCCGTATTGGGATGCTGCTATATGCATTCCCAACTATATACGTCTCCTGGCAGATGTCTCCGCTATACTAAGTCCGGTAAGGCAACGAAATGACGTGTTTTATCATAAGGCTAGTTAACACGTGTCTCTCTTGACACCTATCCACTACCAACTTTCTCCTAGGCTCTGTGTACATCCTCCCTCCCTCCGAGCTAGCTCTTTCTCACTAGCTCCCATTCTCTATTTAAAAAAAAAACGGCAAAATATGTTACAACAACAGAGTATTTACCAACAAATGGGACAATCAATATTAAATAAAAATATCCATATTCAAATTATTCTTTATTTCTTTAGCCGTCTTAGCTAAATCCTTAATCCTTCAATTCACAAAAACATAACTGTACTGTTTGAAGATCGACATATATTTTCTGCAAAACATCTTCATCTCTCTTCTTACCTCACTCTGTTTCATTTGACTCTGTCCTACAGTCACACTCTTGCACAACTTTCACACGCGCCCTCATGGTGAGGCCCTTCCATAGCACTTTGGTTGAGCTAGCTTCTGAGGGCGCACAAACCTAGCATTGGTACATGCATACGCACACATTCATCCAAGCACTGGTTTATGCGTCCTGATATCGCCCAATGGACTACGGTCTGGGGTGGGAAAATGGCGCGCCTCCGCCAGTAGAAACTAGTGAGGAAAACATCTAAACAACAACAACAACAACTGTACTGTTTGTTGGAGTACCTGTAAACATATATAAATAAGCAAAACTAAAACTTCAAAGCATATAATGGACAACAGTAACAATAACACAATTTTAAAGTGTATTTACAAAAATATATTCCTTAAACAATTATGGGAGATCCACACTTCACTTCGTTAATGTCAACCATCGATACATATGGCAGTAGCTGACAATGACCACACCCCCCCGCCCCCCCCCCCGCAGTAGATTAACTGAACTATGGTTAATTTCCAATCTGATTATAACTAAACTGCCAACTATGTCTGTGTCCAACAGTGACTCTTCCAACTGTCTCATTATGTAATGATTGAAATAATAGCCTGTCCAGACAGAGTGTACGTCTGAGTTAACTAGCTCCGTTATTACAAACTGGTCGCGTGTACGTCTGAGTTAACTAGCTCCGTTATTAAAAACTGGTCACGTGTACGTCTGAGTTAACTAGCTCCGTTACTAAAAACTGGTCGCGTGTACGTCTGAGTTAACTAGCTCCGTTACTAAAAAACTGGTCACGTGTACGTCTGAGTTAACTAGCTCCGTTACTAAAAACTGGTCGCGTGTGCGTCTGAGTTAACTAGCTCCGTTACTAAAAAACTGGTCACGTGTACGTCTGAGTTAACTAGCTCCGTTACTAAAAACTGGTCGCGTGTGCGTCTGAGTTAACTAGCTCCGTTATTAAAAACTGGTCGCGTGTACGTCTGAGTTAACTAGCTCCGTTACTAAAAACTGGTCGCGTGTACGTCTGAGTTAACTAGCTCCGTTACTAAAAAACTGGTCACGTGTACGTCTGAGTTAACTAGCTCCGTTACTAAAAACTGGTCGCGTGTGCGTCTGAGTTAACTAGCTCCGTTACTAAAAAACTGGTCACGTGTACGTCTGAGTTAACTAGCTCCGTTACTAAAAACTGGTCACGTGTACGTCTGAGTTAACTAGCTCCGTTACTAAAAACTGGTCGCGTGTACGTCTGAAAGAAACCCCAGATGAGTCTTTGGGATCTACTAAAAGTTCGACATCAAAGACAAACTAGCCCAACCTGGCTTAAACCGTCTAGGTAAAATTATATTTCTTTGATTTAAGTCGAGCGGCCGTGAATCCACTGTCCGATAATTCTCTTTGATCACGCGCTGACTAGACTCAGTCTGGCTGATAACGGTGAGCGCTGTCCGACATGTCCCTCTGACAATGACTTCAAAGGAATATAAACCTCATTCCTCATTCAGACCTAACCACTTCAAATCTCCCCTAAATAAAAACAACGGCACATAAAACAACATTATGTAAATGTGTACGTTAATCCGTGTTTCTAATGATAACCCTACAACTGTAATTACCGTCTGTATATCTGTTCCACGTCCCTTTCCTAATTTTCTATCCGTCCTGAGATAATTTCTCTTACATTTGAAGTTAGTTGTCCAACAGTTCCTACAAATTTTCGTTATAGCGGCAAACATTTCTTTCATGTGTCTTCGCATTGCCAACATTATTTCCATCTTAGCGGCAATGGCTTCTGATTGAGTCTGTGTAGTGTTTGCCCATCTCAACTAACTCCGTTGTGTCGCCCGTTAGCTGTTTCTAATTGCAAATAATAACAGATATCCCATTGTAAGTTGGTTACAGTGAATATAGAAATATATATTTCGTGTAGTATCTAGGGGCGAATATAGAAACATATATTCCCTTGTAGGTTTAGGGGCGAATATTGAAACATATATTCCCTTGTAGGTTTAGGGGCGACTATTGAAACAGATATTCCCTTGTAGGTTTAGGGGCGAATATTGAAACATATATTCCCTTGTAGGTTTAGGGGCGAATATTGAAACAGATATTCCCTTGTAGGTTTAGGGGCGTATACATCAATCCAGAGCAACAATGTGTCATTAAGTCGTGCTGGAAAAAGAAAAAGCGACAGAAGAGAACACAGAAAGAGATGTGCCGTGACCATTGAACATCTGGTTACAAATTTGGTAAACCGTTCCTCGGGATAGAAATATGTGGAGATCCTTGGTGCACACGTCAATCAGTTGGCACGTTGTCCTATGGTGGTGCTCATAATGATGGTGATGCTGATAATGCTGGTGATGATAGTGATGCTGATAGTGGTGGTGATGATAGTGATGCTGATAGTGGTGGTGATGATAGTGATGCTGATAATGATGGAGATGATAGTGATGCTGATAGTGGTGGTGATGATAATAATGCTGGTGATGATAGCGGAAGCACATCATAACGATGGGTCACATATTGCAAAGAGGTGGATCAAACAAATCAAAGCTGTGTGTTGAAATGTGGATACAAACCTGTTGACGTTTAATTGTTCATCACGTGAAAAGCTTGTAGATTGCTGACACTGAGAAGATCTGGTCACGCTGCGCCCTATAGAAACCAGGTGAGTCTGACATCGAGATGAAACCAGGTGAGTCTGACATCGAGATGAAACCAGGTGAGTCTGACATCGAGATGAAACCAGGTGAGTCTGACATCGAGATGACTTTTTCTATGTGCTCTCTTCCTGGTTGTAATCTCTGTGTGCGTCTGTTCAGTTCTACTTACCGTTTTCTTATGCATCTTAGCCCACATTTAATGGCTTTAATCTGGTCATTAATCTCGACCAACTTAATCAAATACACTCAAACACACACACACACACACACACACACACACACACACATACACACAAACACACACATATATATATATATACACACACACACACACACACACACATACACGGACACACAAAATTACACACGCAAACACATACACACACGTACAGCTATATCTTATAAAAATCAAAAACTTTCTTTCATCCTCGCAGGATTCAAACAACCGCGATTTAATTACCCCCCCCCCCCCCCCCGCCCCTACCCCCTCCCCACCAACACACACACACCTTAATTATTTTTATTTGATAACCACTTCGGTGCGAATTTATTTGCTGTTTATTTTTCATGTTTACAAAAAAATTATCAATTTGTGTATTTACAGAAATGTGTGATAAGTAATGTGATATTCCAGCACTCTACCCACTATGTATTCCTATGTAAGTGTATGTCTGTGTGTGTGTCTGTCTGAGTGTGTCTGTGTGTGGGTGTGTGTGTGGTGTATTTAACTTTGCAATTTAATATTTAATCATTCATCTGTAGGTTTGCCATGCAGTGTTTCCAATTGGTACCCAGAGTTCTCTTTGAGGGGACAGAGACGAGAACTGGACCAACTGTCACTGAGAAGAGTACGTCGCCAGAGGCCCCAAACAGTGTCGTAACTTACTCATCAGACATGTTAGGCTCAGGGACGAAATACTGACGAAGACTCTCCAGCTCCCTTCGTGTAGTTCTCCATGGAAACGGGTTGTTTCATAATAGACTGTCTACCGAGGCGGGGGATCGACGTTATTCCCGTAGTAGTGAGTGATAGACAGACAAAGTCAAGGATACCACATACGTCTGGAGGACCCCGGTGCACCTTCATCAACACTTTCTGGATGTGAGAAAAGCTACAACAACTGGCCACTTGACGCCCATTGCTGGCGCCGACAAGTTACACATTGTAACATCAACAGCAACAAGAAGGAGCCGACAAGGGCCGTAACTTGATATTTACTACAAAGTTTCTTTTTTCTCGCCACGGCTTCTAAATTGTCTGCAGTTATAATTGTTCACATTCGGTCTTGACTTGCTGGGTGTTTCTTCTTCTTCTGCGTTCGTTCTTAATCTCCCGCTACCAAGTCCTGAACGTTCTTAATCTCCCGCTACCAAGTCCTGAACCTTCTCAATCTTCCGCTACCAAGTCCACTCCGTTCTCAATCTCCCGCTACCAAGTCCACTCCGTTCTCAATCTCCCGCTACCAAGTCCACTCCGTTCTCAATCTCCCGCTACCAAGACCACTCCGTTCTCAATCTCCCGCTACCAAGTCCTGAACGTTCTCAATCTACCGCTACCAAGTCCATTCCGTTCTCAATCTCCCGCTACCAAGTACTGAACGTTCTCAATCTCCCGCTACCAAGTCCTGAAAAGGGCTTTACAAGTAGCAGGATGTAGTCCGGAGAACGTTGTAAAAAGTTTGTCTCAATGTCTTCCACTGGGGGAGGCACGCCTCTTTCCACCACAGACCAAAGTCCTTTAGGCGATATCAGGACGTATTAACCAGTGTTTGGATACATGTGTGCTGCTGTATGTACCCACGATAGTTAGGGCCATCTCAGTGGTCAACCCCAACCAAAGTGCAATGGAAGGGCCTCACTCTGAGAGCTCGTGTTAGTGTGTGTGTTTGTGTGTGTGTGTGTGTATGAAAGGTTATAAACCCTAGTCTTCTGGTGTATAATATAGAAAGAATCGATTTTTAACAACCAATTAATAAATTCTCTACTAATTCCTGTTTAATTATGTTAGAGTGCGTTGGGGAATGCGTGTGTTGAAATGCATTCTTTATTTGAGTATTTCATTAATCTATCAACTTAATTTGTCCATGTGCCCTATTTGTGGATGTGAACTATTTTCATTCAAACACTAATGTTTTATACATAAATGTTATGCATACTACTCGAATTTGTCGAAAAAGACTTATTTTCACGAGACCAATAAATATCGTTTATACACACACACATTTTACAGTTTTTCCGTTTAATGATAATAGATAAAGAGCCACATGCGCATCTACATTTATCATTACGGTATGAGTAAATTACGGTTTTCCGTAAATTGAATGTGCTCCTTAGATAGCCAGAATTTGTGTGGACTCAATGCTGCTTTAGAATCTAATTTTCTATAAATTTCTCGATTCATATCTCCTCTGTCAAAGATCAACTTTCTTGTTTCTTCCTCGGTCTCCGGTAGTACGAGTAACTGATCTTCTACCTTGCATAGTCGTATTTGCAGAAATACTGTTATTCGGTACTATTTCTCAGCATGAAAGTAATAATAGCTGTCCATCGTTGTCGATGAGGACCGCCGACATCATCCTTGTCACAGATTTCCCTGTTGGGTGTGGGTGCGCATGTGGCTGAACAGGCCAATGCGAGCACGAAAACATCTGCTACATATCGGGCACACGAGTTTTGTAGAAGGGGATGGTGTTCCCGCTGCTCGGGATTTCCGCGTCTCGCGTCTGTTCTGGGCTTTCACAACACGGTCATCTTCACCAGCAGCTACACCCGATTTGACTGCGCTTCTCCAGTCAGATCTGTTTTTCGCAAGATATTCCCAGTTGTCGATGTCTATCTGGCAACTTTTTAGTGAGTCCTTCAGACCGTCTTTAAAACGTTTCTTTGGGCGCCCTCTCTCGCGCCATCCCTCTCTCAGCTCGCCGTAGAGAAGCTTCTTTTGCATGAAAGTAACATTTCGCTAATACAAAGGGCATGCGTTGTTCTTTTCACATAGTTTGAAACACCATGACACAGACTCCCACGCTTAGTCCCACATGATACATATTTATACAATTTTGTTGCCAAATTCATCAGTGCAGTAACATTAATAAATTTAAGCCAATATACGAGGGACGTTAAAATCAAAAGGACATTTTTATTCTAGTGCTACCTGAATGGGTTATAGCGTGCTGGAACTACCATCATTAGCTAGGGTCACTTGTGTACTATTACTGCTAAGTGACACACTTGCCATGGGCCAATCACGTGACAGATAAATACAAATTGCGGACAGTGTTAGTGCTTGCATGGAAGACCGTGTTGTGATGAAGTTTCTTGTAGAAGAAGGCGTGAAACCTGCGTAAAATTACCAAAGACTACAATAACAATACAGGGATGAGACACTCACCCGCAGTATAAAATTTGAATGGTGTAAACGTTTTAGAGAAGGCCGTACATCCGTGAGTGATGATCCCGTTCGTGGTGGGTCTGAACCCACCACATATATTCCTGTGAATATACAGATTGTGGAACGCCTTATCCTGGAAAATCGACGCACAACCTGTCGCGAAGCTGCACAAGAGGCAAGTCTTTCTTTGGGTACGGTGAACATTATTATTCATGAACATTTGCATTTTTGGAAGGTTGCACGTTGGGTGCCTGTGTACCTGTGGGTGGACCTGTATGCCTGTGGGTGGGCCTGGTAGGGCTGTGGGTGGGTCTGTGCACCTGTGGGTGGACCAGTGTGCCTATTGGCCTGTGTGCGTGTTTGTGGGCCCGTGTGCCTGTGGGTGGGCCTGTGTGCATGTGGATGGGCCTGTGCACCTTTGGGTGGGCCAGTGTGCATGTGGGCCTGTGTGCCTGTTGGTGGGCCTGTGTGCCTGTGTGTGTGCCTGTGGGCCTGCCGGTGGGCATGTGGGCCTGTGGCTGGGCATGTGTGTCTATGTACCTGTGGGTCGGCCTGTGGGCCTGCCGCTGGGCCTGTAGGCCTGTGGGCCTGTGTGCCTCTGACCGTGTAAGTAAATCCCCCTCCCGTTGATGTACATTATCTCTGTGTTCTATCTTTAAATACTGTCAGTTCATCTATTTTTTATCTGATGTGAAGCTTGTCCTATCGCCCTTCACCTTCAACCAGTTGACTCGCTCTCATACATGGCTGGCTATCTAGACATATCTTTTATGATATGTATCTGTTTGATTGCTGTCCTGTGGTCTGGGAGCAGTCCCATTCCAGGGATCATTGACAACATTTCCTTAATTATTGAAGAATTGACACATCCGTTGACAAGATTTTCGTGTTCGTCATTAACAATTAACTGGTAAGCAGCAACAACACATAATATTCCTTCTTTTAGACGTCATGTTCAATATTTTTCTTCCGTCCAAACTAAGCCACATGTCTCGGCACGTCACATAAAGTACCATATACAGTATCCTTGTAACACCCAAACATATCTTGTCCCACTAATCATAAACTTGTCCCATACAACCTAATACTTATCCCACCAAAACCACTACATACAATATCCTTGTCCCACTCAAACCACGAAAAACCACATCCTAGCCCCACATAACCGTATCCTTGTCCCACCTAACCGTATCCTTGTCCCACCCAACCGTATCCTTGTCCCACCTAACCGTATCCTTGTCCCACCCAACCGTATCCTTGTCCCACCTAACTGTATCCTTGTCCAGCCCAATCGTATCCTTGTCCCACCAAACCATATTCTTGTCCCACCCAACCGTATTGTTGTCCCACCCAACCGTATCCCTCTCCCACCCAGCCGTATCCTTGTTCCACATAACCGTATCCTTGTCCCACTCAACCGTAACCTTGTCACACCTAACCGTATCCTTGTCCCACCCAACCGTTTCCTTGTTCCACCCAACCGTAACCTTGTCCCACCTAACCGTATCCTTGTCCCACCCAACCGTATCTTTGTTCCACCCAACCGTATCCTTCTCCCACCCAACCGTATCCTTGTCCCACCCAACGTAACCTTGTCCCACCCAACCGTATCTTTGTCCCACCCAACCATATCCTAGTCCCATCCAACCATATCTTATTCCCACCCAACCATATCCTAGTCATACCCAACCATATTCTAGTCCCACAAAACCATATCATTGTCCCATCCAACGAAATACTTGTCCCAGCCAACATACCGTTTGCCATATTTCAGCTTTTAGTCGATATGATTTTGCAAAGACGTGAAGCTGAGAGATATAAAACCAAAACAGATAATCCCAGACAGCAGCACAGAGCTGACCTCAAACAAATCAAGAGACACAGCTACGAGTTTCACACCCAACCGGGCACACCATTTAGGAAAGGAAATAGCTATGCGCCTATCAATTCCCATCAAGTTTAACGAACATACAATCTATAAAGATATATAAAATGGGAGTAAGAAGCAAGATCCGCATACACGGACAAGAGATCTTCTTGGAGACATAACAAGAAAGTACATTGATCACAGAACATACACAACAAACAAGTTAATTCGCTCAAAATAAACAAAAAGGCTATCACTTTCCAGAATAACCAACAGGTTTGCAGTAAGCAAAATCTGGAGTACAAGGTCTGACCAAAAGCAGACACAATCTGGAGTGCGAGGTCTGACCAAAAGCAGACACAATCTGGAATACAAGACTTGATCAAAAGCAGACAAAATCAGAAATACAAAACCTGACCAAAAGCAGACAAAATCTGTAGTGTAAGGTCTGGCCAAAAAAGCAGATGGAGATTCATGTGCAGAGCGATAAATGGAGAGAGATAGATGCAGAGCGATAGATGGAGATAGATAGATGCAGAGCGATAGATGGAGAGAGATAGATGCAGAGCGATAGATGGAGAGAGATAGATGCAGATCGATAGATGGACAGAGATAGATGCAGAGCGATAAATGAAGAGAGATAGATGCAGAGCGATAAAAGGAGAGAGATAGATGCAGAGCGATAAATGGAGAGATAGATGAAAGAGAAATGAACGGTTAGACAGATGGAGATGGATTTGGATGGAGATATTGATACAATGAGGAAGATGGAGAGATAGATGGGGAGATAGATGGGGAGATAGATGGGGAGATAGCCGGGGAAAGAAAGATGGCGAGATAGTTCGATAGAGATAGATAGAAATATATAGATATATAGATATAAAGATATAGAAGAAGAAAGATAATTGGAGAAAGATAGTGATATAGATGGAGAAAGATAGATGGGAGAGAAAGGTGGAGAGTGATGGGCATAGATAGGCGGAGAGTGATGTGGATTGAAAGGGAGAGAGAAAAAAGTGAGAGGGACAAAGGGTGTTTTTAAAACTACCATTTCTAAAGTCCTGTTCTGGACACAATACCAGAGAACATCATATAACGAAAAACGGGCAAATGTAACATTATTTCTTGGAAGAGAGACATCATAATTGATAAACACAAAACTAAAGAGAGGCATCATAATGGATAAACACAAAACTGAAGAAAGACATCATAATGGATAAACACAAAACTGAAGAAAGACATCATAATGGATAAACACAAAACTGAAGAAAGACATCATAATGGATAAACACAAAACTGAAGAAAGACATCATAATTGATAAACACAAAACTAAAGAGAGGCATCATAATGGATAAACACAAAACTGAAGAAAGACATATTAATGGATAAACACAAAACTGAAGAAAGACATCATAATGGATAAACACAAATCTGAAGAAAGACATCATAATGGATAAACACAAAACTGAAGAAAGACATCATAATGGATAAACACAAAACTGAAGAGAGGCATCATAATGGATAAACACAAAACTGAAGAAAGACATATTATTGGATAAACACAAAACTGAAGAAAGACATCATAATGGATAAACACAAAACTGAAGAAAGACATCATAATGGATAAACACAAAACTGAGGAAAGACATATTAATGGATAAACACAACACTAAAGACCGGAAGCAGTTTAAATCCATTATCGTCTACGCTCGCCGCTCTGACACACGCAGAAAAATAAGTCAGCGCCACAAAGTGACAATTTCACATGCCTAACTGATAGATTCTCAAATACTTTTTTTTTTTTGCTTAGATGTTTGCCTCACTAGTTTCTACTGGCGGAGGCGCGCCATTTTCCACCCCAGACCGTAGTCCATTGGGCGATATCAGGACGCATAAACCAGTGCTTGGATGAATGTGTGCGTCTGTATGTACCTATGCTAGGTTTGTGCGTACTCAGAAGCTAGCCCAACCAAAGTGCAATGGAAGGGCCTCACCAGGAGGGCGCGTGTGAAAGTTACGCCATTCTAACGTTGGCTGCAGTGCGAGTGGCGGACTTCAAGGAAGGGCCGAATGTGTTTGGATCGTCTTAAAGGAAATCCCATGAACTAATCTCGAACCAGGCTTGACAAGTTGACACAAACTGGATTATTCTTGGTCATACTTTGAACATGCACGCGCTATTGGAAGCAGTCGCAAGTAAGAGGGAGGCCATCACAGATTTGTATCATTGTGCTTTCTGACACAGTATGGAGGTTTTTGATTAATATTCGATGTGATAAATGGTCGAACATTAAAGTTGTTTGACACGCTGTACTAACCAGGGTTATGTGTGGTTGTGGCAATCTGTATATCCATCTAGTGATATTCCTGTTGCAGAGTAGCTTGCTCTTTGCATCTGAGACCACTAGCAGAAATGACCCAACAAACACCCATGACCTTCATCTGACAAACAGACTCGTGGAAATCGATCACTCTAGTTTGCTAAATCTGGTTGCAGGTCCCCATTCCGTCCCACTTATTTGCGGTTGAATAGGTCAGTAATAGGAGGTGCGGGTTAAAATGGAGGTAGCTTCTTTGTGTTTGCTATCGTCATTAAAACAGACAAAGACTTTTCCCCCAAGAATTCTAGTTGTCAAGGTGAACCTCTGAACTTTTATGTGGCTGCTTCACGTGACCAATTCCATTATGTGGCTGCTTCACGTGATCAATTCCCTTGTGTGACTGCTTCACGTCTTCACGACACCAACTCCATTGTGTGGCTGCTTCACGTGACCAACTCCATTGTGTGGTCCTGTGTTGTCCCTAACAACCAACTCCATTGTGCGGTCATGTGATGTCCCCAACAACCAACTCCATTGTGTGGTCATGTGATGTCCCTAACAACCAACTCCATTGTGCGGTCCTGTGATGTCCCTAACAACCAACTCCATTGTGTGGTCATGTGATGTCCCTAACAACCACCTTTATTGTGTGGTCATGTGATGTCCCTAACAACCGACTCCATTGTGTGGTCATGTGATGTCCCTAACAACCGACTCCATTGTGCGGTCCTGTAATGTCCCTAACAACCGACTCCATTGTGTGGTCATGTGATGTCCCTAACAACCGACTCCATTGTGTGGTCCTGTGTTGTCCCTAACAACCGACTCCATTGTGTGGTCCTGTGATGTCCCTAACAACCACCTTTATTGTGTGGTCCTGTGATGTCCCTAACAACCGACTCCATTGTGTGGTCCTGTGTTGTCCCTAAACGAGTACCCGTGTCGGTCAGACGACTGATTATCTGTAATGGCCGGGACATATAAAACAATCACAGATTTCAAATCAAATTTACATACGTACGGTGGCCGAGGACAAATGTTGTATGGTCTGTGTGTTATTGTAATTTATGAGATAATGCGATACGAGAATTTTGTGACACACAATTCATTACGAGCATGTGTGAATCTGGAGCCACAAAGAGGAGTAAAGTATAGTAACACTGTAACCGACTTGGCGTACAATTACCGACTAAGGAATGTTTTGCATGGAATTAACCTCAGAACCATGTAGAGACTTGGAGCAACAGAAACGTCAATAGACATGGACATTTCAACATTTGTTGACTTGGTGTGTATTTGCTGCAAACCTATGCTCAACATGGAGCTGCACACATGTGCTTCAGTGACTGATTACATTTGAGAGCTCATTTCACACATGTGATTCAGTGACTGATAACTACATTTGAGAGCTTATTTCACACAAGTGATTCAGTGACTGATAACTATACATTTGAGAGTTCATTTCACACATGTGATTCAGTGACTGATAACTACATTTGAGAGCTCATTTCACACATGTCTATGTTTTTCCACAATATTAGAGTGAAAGTAAGACTTTTTAGCTGTTGTCTGGCTGTAATTTAACGATCTTACAACATCTCAACTTCCCTGCAGTCCTCCCTAGAAACGGGCTGTTTTCAGGGCAGCCTGGCTAACGAGGTGGGGGGGGGGGGTTATCGTGATCCTCGTAGTAGTGAGCGACTCGCAGATGAAGCCAATCATACCATAGCCGTTTGGAAGACTCCGGTCCACTTTCATTAGCACCCTCGGAATGTGAGGAAAGCTGCAACCCGCCACGAAACGTATTTTTCAGGCCGTAAAGTAAAGCGTAATCCTACTCATTGCGGGCATTAAACTGCCACATATTTTAACATTTTGGTTACATGTGACCTTCTTGATCCTACTCATTGCGGGCATTAAACAGCCACATATTTTAACATTTTGGTTACATGTGACCTTCTTGCTTGTGTGCCCGATGGCCTTGATCTTGGATGGTAGATCCATTTGACATCTGTTGTGTTCGTTAGTCTAGACAAGGCTGATTGTTGCGTTGATTAAATGATTGAATGATTGAGTTACTTTTATCTGGCTAATATGTGTCATCGCCCACCACCGAGACCCCTAGCTGACCCCGGGGCCCCATGCTGGGGACGGAAGAATAATATAACTGCCCCTCCATGCATGCCGCGAAAGGCCACCAAAGACAGTTGTGTATGTTGGTAGTAAAACACATTTCTGTAGAAACTGCAGGCTTTCAACTGTAGTGGTGGCGCTATACTCTGATGGAGTGATAAAGAAAATACAACAACAATAACAACAGATGTGGCAGCGTAAGCCGTTTCCAAAGAGTAGTTAGCTTATAATATCAAAGATATCATGATCACTCGGACCAAACTGATAGTGTGTGGCAGAGCCTGGGTTTCGCTGAGTAGTTAATTATCTAAAGTTTTACAACATGTATCCACCACACAACTACACACAAGAAAATGCAGTAAACCCTCTCCTTTCATAACATAGCACAATTTATTAACAAAAATCAACAGAAACAATATTAGCAAAAAGAACAAAATGTATCTCAACTAAATAATCATAATGTATTAACTTGTACTACAACGGAGGTTTTGAGCACTAGCTTTTGTTAACTCCTACAAACTATCTAATCCCATATTCTCGCCGTTACCCTCCCCTTATCTGCACACTCAACATACTCTTACAAACTTCCCCACCCCTCACTAGACTAAAACGGAACTCCAGAGTGGTCAGCTCCAAACCCCCACCTTTACTAGACACATTCTTCCCTCTAACCCCTCGTTTCCTTTGTGGACTTAGTGTCGAGACGGGGATTGACCATGGCACACATTCAGGTAACCTTTGTTCACAGAGTCGCCAGCACCCATCTCTTCTGCCTTAAACGCCCATGCTCCAGCTGGAACTGTTACACAACAACAACAAAAACAACAACAACATTACAAGCCCTTAAATGATTGGTCTGCATAGCAAATGTCGGGGCAGAATACCTGTGGTCAGTCCTACCAATCGCACCTGTGTACATGGCTGTCCATTCTACTCATATCTTTGACTAACGCTTCATGTATAGCATGATGTGAAAACTGACGATTGTTGCAAATACTTCAAATAAATCTACCGCTTGACTCGTTTACATAAATCTTATTTCTGGCATGATGATCGTTCAAAACTCGCGACTCAGAAGGATAAGTCCATCAAAAATAGCCAAACAAAAGTGTTTTGTTTTTCAAAAATATTTTTTATGCTTGTTTATGTCAAATATATTTTTCCTTCACAATATGACCATACAGAAACCACTAAGTTGTAGGTAATGTAATATATTCAGTTGTAGGTAATGTAATAGATTCAGTTGTAGGTAACGTAATAAAGTCAGTTGTAGGTCGTGTAATACATTCAGTTGCAGGTTGTGTAATACATTCAGTTGTAAGTCGTGTAATACATTAATTTTTAAGGATAATATAATACATTTAGTTGTAGGTAATAATAATAAGGTTCAATTGTAGGTAATATAGGTTCAGTTGTAGGTCGTATGATACATTCATTTTAAATGGTAATGAAATATATTCAGCTGTTGATAATACATTCCGTTTTACAAAATGAAGTACATTGAGTAGTAGGTCGTGTAATACATCCACCTTGTCAGTCTGGTCTGCTCGGGAGATTGGACTGTCAGTCTTTGTCAGTCAGTCTGTCAGGTCTACTCGGGTGATAGGGCTGTCAGTCCGGTCTGCTCGGGTGATAGGGCTGTCAGGTCTGCTTGAGTGATAGGGCTGTCAGTTTGTCTGGTCTGCTCGGGTGATAGGGATGTCAGTCTGTCTGGTCTGCTCGGGTGATAGGGCTGTCAGTCTGTCTGGTCTGCTCGGGTTATAGGGCTGTCAGGTCTGCTTGAGTGACAGGGCTGTTAGTCTGTCTGGTCTGCTCGGGTGACAGGGCTGTCAGTCTATCTGGTCTGCTCGGGTGACAGGGCTGTCAGTCTATCTGGTCTGCTCGGGTGATAGGGTTGTCGGCTGGTCAGTGCAAAGAGTCGAGTTTCAGTGAGGTTCTGCAGACATGATTATGTTTCTTAGTGACACGGACTTACATATCCCTTATAAACTTCAGTTTCAGTTGTCTGTGGCTGGTCATGATTCCAACCAAATGATCGAACATTTCTAAAACGTGGGCCTGACGTTAACAGACGGTGGAATCAATGACTACCATTCGTCTGATCCAAAAGCCTTACTTGACTCTCATTGAGTACTAACAGTTCGATCAGTTTTATAACACCGTATTTTTGTGACCTTCCATGTACCTCTTTACCCGTCCTTTAACTTGATTGTGAATACAAATGTTCAAGTCACAGTGACCCTGAAATTGTAAATTGGAAAAAAAACTAGGTAAACTGCCCCATCCTGGTGACCTTGGTTTGCTTACAGTTTGGTCTCGGCCAATGTTCTCAGGTTATCTGTTGGAGTACACTCGATAGCTGTTTAGAGGGATAACCTCCTCGTGCCTCCTTCCAACACTTGAAACCTATGACTCTATCATTTCTACCTAAGCCGCTTTGGGACCTCTGACTTCGTGACAAGGGAACCCCTCTCAACTACAACATCGAAGGAACATGGAGGTTCAGACAGACTAGCAAAGTGTGGAGGAGCTTCCCCACAAACAGACCTGATCGTATAATGAGGCCAAGGCCAAAATAAAGTTCAACATGAGAGGAAAAAAGGCTAATCAACAGTCCCGCTTCCGAAAAGACGATAGCTACTTTGATTTAACTAGAGAAGAGCAAGTCGCCATCGTTAGACTATGAACTTGCTATAATAGACTCAAGGGTCATATTTCTAACAAAATGAGGATTGGGGACTTATGTCTGGTGTTAACGCGGGGAGCATACCATGACCGTGGAAAACATCATATTACGCTGTATGCTTGGGACGATGAGGCTAACGTCTGGTGAAACAAAACACACTGATAAGTAATGTTAGCCAGGGTCGGGAAAAATATACTGACCAAGACCCTCACCTGATCTCCTCGTTGGTTGTCCTGTAAACGGGCTGTTGTCGAGGACAATAGTCTGACTAACAAGGTTAGGATCGACGTGATCTCCGTAGTAGTGAGCGACACGCAGATGAAACCAAGCATCCTGGAGGACCCCGCATCACATTCATCAGCACGCTCGTAATGTGAAGAAAGCTACGACAACCTGGCACTTAACGTCCTTATCAGGGCGCACAAAAGAGTAACCTACTCATTGTGAGCATTCGCAAACAACAACTATGCTGTATGCTTACGCAGGAAGAAAAAAGAACAATGCTGGCCTCGCGAGATTGATGGGAGACGAAAGCTGTATGGAAATAATATGACACAAAAAAGATAAACAAAAGAAAACTAGGATTGTGACACAAACAGGGAAGATTTACCTCTCATAAGGCAAGTACTACACATCTTGTCTTGACACAAACAGGGAAGATTTACCTCTCATAAGGCAAGTCCTACACATCTTGTCTTGACACAAACAGGGAAGATTTACCTCTCATAAGGCAAGTCCTCCACATCTTGTCTTGTCCTTCAGTAATAGGTCACGAGAGAGAGAGAGAGAGAGAGAGAGAGAGAGAGAGAGCCCCTATATCGGGCCATGTTTGAGCTAATAGAAAACCAAAATAACAATACGAGATCCCGGCCTTATTATTTAAGTAACTGAACCTTTCGATCCACCATCCCTTGACCTTTCTTTTGTCTAGGTGCTGTTGTACGGAATCATGTTTCTTTTTCCTGCTAATCTAAACAACACGACTAGGTCGTCAAAAATGTGACTCCATTTCATTGGATCATGAGATAATGATTGAATCAGTGTCTAGTGTTTGTTACCCCTCTGTGTATTGTAATCATTGCTTGAATCAATGTCTGCATATCGTGTTAGTTACCCGTCTGAGTCTTGTAATCATAGCTTGAATCATTATCTAGTGTTTGTTTACCCCCTAAAGCCTGTAATCATAGCTTGAATCATTATCTAGTGTTTGTTAACCCTCTGAAGCCTGTAATCATTGCTTGAATCATTATCTAGTGTTTGTTTACTCTCTGAAGCCTGTAATCATTGCTTGAATCAGTGTCTGCTTCTAGTGTTTGTTGCGCCTCTGTGTCCTGTAATCATTGCTTAAATCAGTGTCTAATGTTTGTTTCCCCTTTTGTTTCAGCAGTCCATTGTTGTACTAGATGATTATCTTATATTTTTATTTTGGCTTGTGTTTTTCAATTCCATTATTTGAAACAGTTCCTTGTGTTTCTGTATGTTTCCAAATTTTCTCTTGCAGCAATCTTTGAAACAGACTCATATTTGTATTAGTTTTTCTCTGTTTCTTAATCTCAATGTTTGAAACGGTGTTTGACGTTGGTATTTAATTCCTGTGGGCTTGTTCAACTCTTCGTGCTTGTTCAACTATTCGTGCTTGTTCAACTCCGTGTGCTTGTTCAACTCCCTGTGCTTGTTCAACTCCTTGTGCTTGTTCAACTCATTGTACTTGTTCAACTCCTTGTACTTGTTCAACTCCTTGTACTTGTTCAATTCCTTGTACTTGTTCAACTCTTTGTACTTGTTCAACTCTTTGTGCTTGTTCAACCCCTTTTTTAAACAGTACAAAGTGTTTGTTTTACGTGTGTTTTACCATCCAATATTTGGACGACATCTTATAGATTTCCACATTAATGTACATTTGCATGTTCGATCCAAATCTTTGGCAGTCGAAAGTAAAAGATGTGACAGAGCTGCTAGTTTCATGTCTGAAGGCGGTACATGTGCATGAAATACTGCTACTGAAGGAAAGAAACGTGAAGAAATGCAGAGAAGAGAGACCTAAAACTTTGGCGAAAACAATTTCAAGAACGAAGCAGGATGAGCAAAAAAAGGTATCCAAAATAAACCGAACTGAATAAACATTGAAATGCATAGAGAAACGAAGGAGGGAAAAACAAGGAGAGGGGAGGTGCGCAGTGCGACGATGAGCGAAAATAATTTAAAAAATTAAGTGGAAAAATATTTTTGTTGGAACTAGCAGATTAAGGAAGTACAGGGTGAGACAAATCGTAGGAAATGACGAGTTCTGGGAGGAGCTGAAACATTAAGGTGAATGAGAGGAAACAGATCACATGATACGGATCACGTGACAGGATATGAGGCATGACGGCTATGATAAATATATGAATAAAAATGGCGAGTACAGAATAGGAGAAAAATAAAATGAGACCATCACCAAGAAGAAATGGATGACGTTGAGATAAGATAAAAATGGTGACCTTTTATTTGGCAAACAACCGCTTCTCATTCTGACCTAAGAGCCACGTGCTTTTTTGAAAGATAATTGCCATCTTGTTTGATTATAAGTTCAACAACCCATTGTTTATAAATAACTGTCCTTTTCTGTTAGATTATTATGTGCCTAATGTATCGTTGATAAGATGGACGCGACTTGGCGAACGGAATACCTAAAATAGGATCTAGGAGACTTGAATAGATCGAGCGAATATTACGTGTGCGCGGAATCGATGCAGACGTATTCAGTGAAGTGCTGACGTCGTGCAATGTACTCAGACATATTATGTTAGCTGACAAAGGTAATATTATTACACCTGGTAGAGGACGGCTGCAGTGCGATCCAGCTCTAGAGGTTAGCTGCAGAAGTAATTACGGACGGCACCGCCTACAAGAAATTGTGAAAGACGCAACCATAGCTAGGCTGAAGGCAGAGGGAGAGTACCTCTAATCGTTATTTCGATCAGGCTGATACAGCTATTGAAGATGCCCGTCAGAATATTCGGGATTATATTCTTGGTACAGTCTTCAGGGATAAGGTTAGTTTACATTTAATATCTGAGCTCGACGTGGTACATGTTCAGAGAACTATCCACTTCTACAGCGCCACGACATCCACTCCATGGGTAATGATGGAGTACACTTTTGCTACTTCAATAATCGGCATTTAAGAGACATCAGAAATATGCTCAAGGATGTCAAGTCCACTGTGAACAATACAGAAGGGCTCGAAGAGTGGCTTCACGTGAATTGAAATCATATTCCTAATGATTGCACGGACTCTACGTTGATAAATAAATAGCTAATACTGACGTTACTACAGCATATCTATACCACGTTACTCGAAAAGTAGATCACCAATACTTACTTTAGATAATATCTACAAGTCGTTACTCGATAAGTAGATATCTAATAATGGCTTTTCATTAGATGATCATAATGGTTTTGCAAAGAACATGGATTTAACAATGGGACAACTGAAATAAAGCAATTTTATGCACCAGGTCAAACGACTTCGTAAGCAAACCACATATCTACCTCAAGTTGGCATCCTGTGTCAGAGCACAGCCCTTGGAGAGAGGAGCATATAATCTGTAAGACGATAAACAGTCTGTCTTATGTTGCGTTATTTATCTAAGAGTAGCTCATTGTATTTCCGCGATCATAAATAATCTCAGGTAAGGTAATCCCTCAGTACCAGGCGATGTGACCAGTCAGTACCTGGCGATGTGACCAGTCAGTACCAGATGATGTGATTTCTCAGTGCCAGGAGATGTGACTTCTCAGAGCCAGGTGATGTGACCAGTCAGTACCAGGCGATGTGACCAGTTAGAACCAGGCGATGTGACCAGTCAGTACCAGGCGATGTGACCTCTCAGTACCAGATCATGTGACTTCTCAGTGACAGGAGATGTGACTTATCAGTGCCAGATGATGTGACTTTTCAGTGCCAGCAGATGTGACTTCTCAGTGCCAGAAGATGTGACCTCTCAGTGACAGGAGATGTGACTTCTCAGTGTCAGATGATGTGACCTCAGTACCAGATGATGTGACTTCTCAGTGCCAGGCGATGTGACCAGTCAGTACCAGGCGATGTGACCAGTCAGTACCAGGCGATGTGACCTCTCAGTACCAGATGATGTGACTTCTCAGTGCCAGGAGATGTGACTTATCAGTGCCAGGAGATGTGACCTCTCAGTGACAGGAGATGTGACTTCTCAGTGCCAGGAGATGTGACCTCTCAGTGACATGAGATGTGACATCTCAGTGACATGAGATGTGACTTCTCAGTGCCAGATGATGTGACTTTTCAGTATCAGGAGATGTGACTTCTCAGTGCCAGGAGATGTGACCTCTCAGTGCCAGATGATGTGACTTTTCAGTGTCATGAGATGTGACTTCTCAGTGCCAGGAGATGTGACCTCTCAGTGACAGGACATGTGACTTCTCAGTGCCAGATGATGTGACCTCAGTGCCAGAAGATGTGACTTCTCAGTGCCAGCAGATGTGACTAGCCAGTAACAAAAAATGTACATAAAATCACAACTGTGCTGACTTAACAAGCGTGCAATTTCGCCGGAACTATTCTCAGCCTTGTTCGTCTGACTACACATCACGCTTGTGTTTTTCATCTTTCATTTCGTGATTACTAAGGTTTCCAAGGCTTGTTACAACAATCTGTCAGCGGTCATTCGGGGAATTACAAAATAAAAATAAAAACAAATTATTTAAATGGTAGTTGAATATACGTCCGCCACCATCAGACACGATCCATCTCTTCTAGTTTTCAAATAGTTGATATCCACACGAAAATAAATTCACCGTCGCCATTTCGCCATCGCAAAGGCAGACGGCCCGTGGGCGTGTACATAAATATGGCCACCAAAACGTTGTTCTACGTGTCCATCTGTTGTCAGGCATAGTAACCACATGTCCAGCCAAGCGATGTTGGCGTTACATAGTTGTTTGCACAACTTTTCGAAACATAGTTTGAAGTAGAATTTCTTTGTTTCGGATCATATCCTTTATGAACATTGTTAGTACACGTTCTTCTTTGTTGTGTGAGTGACTCAGAACTTCTCAGCACGTTTTGCACATGTACCACACTTCGCATCCGTTAATCATTGCTGGAAGGACCGTGACATTGAAAGTGTGTGCTCTTGGAGTACTGACTTAATGGAGTTTAAGGAATACCATCCTTGATGGCTTTCTCTCCTAACTTCATGTCATATTGTACGCAGTAGGGGGTCTCTGTGGCGTAGTGGTCAAGCCGTTTCCCTCGTGTTCAGACGATCGGGGTTCGAATTCGAACTGCGACGGTCGGTCCATGATGGAGATCCCTGGGTTCATCGCTGGAGCTACGGAGTTCGTGCTTTGTCGAGAGAGACCGAGCTAAATGTGGAAAACCCGAGGCTATAAAGTCGAACCGTCGCTTAGAGTTTTGTTGTTGTGATAGCTGGGCTCATTATTAATGTGAACGATCTCATCTGTAGAATGTGAATGGGTGAGCCACTCACCATCTGTATATAGGCCTCTGTCTTTCAGTTATATCTTGGGAAAATGTCTTTGAGAGCCTTTGTGTAAATAGTTTTGGGGAAATGGGGACGCTCTGTCGGACTTCTCTTGCTATCAGAACATAGACTGGACGGCGGTATAGCGTGATGACTGTATTGCAGTCATTATTGGTTTCCTCGACCAGTTTGATATAGGTTTCAGAGATGCCCTGGTTTCTGAGAGCATTTACCACAACATTGGCCTCGATACTCTCAAAGGCTTTCTTGTAATCGATAAATACAAGACATATGGGCATGCGCAGTACACTTGCCTTCTCCATCAGTTGATTGGTAGTTTGGAGGTGGCCAATGTTGGAGAACCCTTTCCTGAACCCAGCTTGTTCTCGGGGTTGGTGTTCATCTAGTTGCCTGTCGATTCTGTTGGCAATGACTCAAGTGAATATCTTGTACATTATCGGCAATAGGCAAAGTAGACGGCAGTTGCCAAGATGTTCAGTATATATGTATTAGTATGTAGCATGTCCTATACAGAACGTCGCTTCTTACAACCATCACCTACTAGGCTGTTATAGGTTTCTTGACAGGTGTGCAGAACGTCCTTTCTTACAACCATCACCTATTAGGCTGTTATAGGTTTCTTGGCAGGTGTGCAGAAAGTCGCTTCTTACAACCATCACTTACTAGGCTGTTATAGGTTTCTTGGCAGGTGTGCATAACGACAGGTCACCGTTACTTTCCGTGCGGGAAGGAGCAATCGCGCTGGAAAAAACTACACAGTGTCTGCCAAACTGGACACAAGTGGGAGTCGAACACGATGCGTTGGATTGTGAAAAACCAAGCGAGTTTCACCCCTAGGCTTCATTGATACTAGCTGGCATACCTTGTTCTCTGCTTGACCTGTCCACACCTGTGAGGAAATATCCTATTATTGCCTCAGCTAACTCTTGTGTTTTATACATGTTACTGTGTTGCTTCCCATAATATGTTACACGCATGCCACTGTCTTCCACACATGTCTGACGTAGATGACAATGTCAAAACACATGACACTGTCTTCCACACACGTCTGACGTACATGACAATGTCCTGACTCATGAAACTGTTACTGGCGCTACATTTAATCAGAAAATTATCAAAGCAAAGTAATCCCAGCACCTGTTGTAATAATGAAAGCAGAGTAATCCCATCACCTGTTGTAATAATGAAAGCAGAGTAATCCCAGCACCTGTTGTAATAATGAAAGCAGAGTAATCCCAGCACCTGTTGTAATAATGAAAGCAGAGTAATCCCAGCACCTGTTGTAATAATGAAAGCAGAGTAATCCCATCACCTGTTGTAATAATGAAAGCAGAGTAATCCCAGCACCTGTTGTAATAATGAAAGCAGAGTAATCCCAGCACCTTTTGTAATAGTGAAAGCATATTTTCAGAGAACGAAGCAAACAGGCGAGACTGTTCGATTATGCAATCTAAATATAGCTGTAAACTGGCTCATAGAGCCATCTTCTCTACATGTTGGCTTCCTCACAGGTCAAATATACAAGATGACGCTTCCTGACAATGACATTCCTTCTCTAGATCACTACCAGACGAGCGAAGGATGTGAGTGAAGGATGTGAGTGAAGGATGTGAGTGAAGGATGTAAGTGAAGGATGTGAGTGATGGATGAGAATGATGTGAAGGATGTAAGTGAAGGATGTGAGCGATGGATGAGAATGATGTGAAGGATGTGAGTGATGGATGAGAATGATGTGAAGGATGTAAGTGAAGGATGTAAGTGAAGGATGTGAGTGAAGGATGTAAGTGAAGGATGTGAGTGAAGGATGTAAGTGAATGATGTGAGTGAAGGATGTGAGTGAAGGATGTGAGTGAAGGATGTGAGTGAAGGATGTAAGTGAAGGATGTGAGCGATGGATGAGAATGATGTGAAGGATGTGAGTGATGGATGAGAATGATGTGAAGGATGTAAGTGAAGGATGTGAGTGAAGGATGTAAGTGAAGGATGTGAGTGAAGGATGTGAGTGAAGGATGTGAGTGAAGGATGTGAATGAAGGATGTGAGTGAAGGATGTGAATGATGTGAAGGATGTGAGCGAAGGATGTGAGTGAAGGATGTGAGTCAAGGATGTGAGTGAAGGATGTGAGCGAAGGATGTGAGTGAAGGATGTAAGTGAAGGATGTGAGTGAAGGATGTGAGCGATGGATGAGAATGATGTGAAGGATGTGAGTGAACGATGTGAGTGAAGGATGTGAGCGAATGATGTGAGCAAAACTAATGAATTAAGTAACGTCAACTGAATTGTGTGGAGGCCTAGATTGTTACAGCTGTCGAACTCGTAGAGTAGACATATGTCACGTCGTGGTTAGGTCGCCTGTAACACTCCACGCCGCTCCCACCCCCCAACCACCCATCACTTCCCTTGTAGAGATGATATAAGTCCCGTCGTGGCTTAGTCTTCTGCTCCCCGACCTCCCTTCCCCTCTCTCGTAGAGAAGACACTCGTCACGTCGTGGTTTGGTCGTCTGTTCCCCACCTATCCCTTACACACTGTCTCAGAGTCAGAGGGGCTGAAACTAGGTTCCCAGGCGTCTCATTGACGATTTATTGATGTGAGTTTTAATGGAGCGACGAGTTACGTCATACTGATCAAAACATATTTCACCCCACCCCTTTCTTCCACACAGAGCCCTTGAAATATATTATATACTACTGCAGTCTGGCCAACGAAGTGGGAATCGACACTTCAGTTGTATGCCTACTGAGAAGACCCACATTGCACTAATGCCAGGGAACCCTCTACCATCTTCTCATGTGCGTTTCGAGCTGCACAAAGAGCCACTGGAACCTGTCACCAAAGAAACGTCGTAAAGAGTTCAGATGAACTCAGTACGAGTGACTTCCGACAATAACAACCCCGACTAAACAAATTTCGTTCCTTACTGCCGGTCTTAACTTGATAATGACAGCCGGTAAATCGAATAAGTGGTCCGCAGAAGAGAGAAAGTGCCAGACGCGATGAGATGAACCGCGTCGATGAACAGACCGAGGTGACAAAAAGACCGCCAAACAATGAGGTGGAAAGATTGGAGGCGAGAACATTTCATGCAATGAAGGAAACAGCGAAACAGATAGGGGAGATATCTTTAACAAATGCTGAAATGGACTACTGTGCAGCCCAGGTGTGTCAGATGGCATGTAGCCTAAAGCTGAACTTTGTTTGTGCAAGTCCAACTGGTGGTTCCTTAGATGGTGTCGTCCCATGGCTTCCCTGGTTTGTTTTACGGACTTTCATCTGGCTACTAGTACTAAGTATGTAGGTTTTGTTTCCCCTCTTGAGACTTATAAATCCTTGGGAAGGTGTAGCTTTTGCCTGACAACGGCTTTGGCTGGCCGGCAAAGCTACACGAGTGAAGCAATAAGAAGGAGAGTTCACCCCAAACTAGTACACACAGCTGCTTGTGTAAGAGGCGGAAGATCGACCTGGTCAATAACGACGTTGAAGGTGGGAGCTGGAAACGTCTGGTATCGGGCTAAGGGCACGTCAGAGATCATACCTGGTAATCGGCCTAAACAACGTTCAGAAACAATGGTAAACTACTGAACGTAAAATTCCAAGAAACCTATGACAGTCTGAGAGCTACATCGTAACGTCACAGTCATTGTATGGGATACTGGGGTTTAAAAGTTTGTTCAATTTAGTTTAGTCGAAGAATCAACATCATTGCAACGTCATAGGCGCTCTGTTCTGCTCCATATTTGGAAGAATCTGAACACAATGCAAGAACTTCGTATCGCCGGCGAGGATCCAGTAACAGATTGGATAGATTTTTAACATAATATTGAATATTATGTAGGCAGCGGCCGTTTAGACTACGCCTTTCTATTTCCAACTGCTGAGGGATTTTTTAACGTGCGCGATACTGAACACGGGAGTCCGATCTCTACTAGATGAAAAATTCCTGTCCTCACGGTATTTGAACCCGAGACCTCCAGCACCGAGACCAGCGTCTTACCACGAGACCACCCAGTCCCCAAGCCATGGATAGTTAACTGTCTAAACTAGACAGAAAGCAAGAAAGCCAAATCTCAAACACTATAAGTATAGCAGTGTCAGTTGAGGTTGGAGTAGATTGTTGGATGAGACAAAGAACTATCATCTATCAGCGTGAGTTGAGGTTGGGGTAGATTGTTGGGTGAGATAGAGAGAACTATCGTCTATTAGTGTGAGTTGAAGTTGGGGTAGATTGTTGGGTGAAATAGAGAGAAATATCGTCTATTAGTGTGAGTTGAGGTTGGGGTAGATTGTTAGGTGAGACAGAGAAATATCGTCCTCACCAAAAATACCATCAACACAGAAAATATAATTCACACAGAAAATATCGACACATAAACCTTCATGCTCAGTCATAAAATATCACCCAAACAGAAAATATCATCCACACAGAAAATATCAACACATAAAATGGCATCCACCAGAAATTGGCATCCTCGCACACAAAAAATGCTTAGACAGAAAATATTATCTTCACAGAAAATATCATGCTTAGACAGAAAATATCATCCACAGAAAATATCATGCTTAGACAGAAAATGTCATTACAGAAAAAATCATGCTTTGACAGAAAATATCGTCCATAGAAAATATCTTAGACAGAAAATATCATCCACAGAAAATATCATGCTTAGACAGAAAATATCATTTACAGAAAATATCATACGTAGACAGAAAATATCATGCATAGATAGAAATATCATGCTTAGACAGAAAATATCATTCACAGAAAATATCATGCTTAGACAGAAAATATCCTGTTTAGACAGAAAATATCCTGCTTAGACAGAAAATATCATGCTTAGACAGAAAATATCATCCATAGAAAATGTCATGCTTAGAGAGAAAATATCATTCATAGAAAATATCCTGCTTAGACAGAAAATATCATCCACATAAAATATGCTCAGACAGAAAATATCCTGCTTAGACAGAAAATATCATGCTTAGACAGAAAATATCATCCATAGAAAATAACATGCTTAGAAAATATCATCCACATAAAATATGCTTAGACAGAAAATATCCGATTGAGACAGAAAATATCATGCGTAGACAGAAAATATCATGCTCAGACAGAAAATATCATGCTTAGACAGAAAATTTCATGTATAGACAGAAAATATCATGCTTAGACAGAAAATATCATGCTTTGACAGAAAATATCATGTGTAGACATGATATTATCATGCTTAGACAGAAAATATCATGCTTTGACAGAAAATATCATGCTTAGACAGAAAATATCATGCTTAGACAGAAAATATCATGCGTAGACAGAAAATATCATGCTTAGACAGAAAATATCATGCTTAGACAGAAAATATCATGCTTAGACAGAAAATATCATGATTAGACAGAAAATATCATGCGTAGACAGAAAATATCATGCTTAGACAGAAAATATCATGCTTAGACAGAATATATCATGCGTAGACAGAAAATATCATGCTTAGACAGAAAATATCATGCTTAGACAGAAAATATCATGCTTTGACAGAAAATATCATGCGTAGACAGAAAATATCATGTGTAGACAGAAAATATCATCCACAGAAAATATCATGCTTAGACAGAAAATATCATGCTTTGACAGAAAATATCATGCGTAGACAGAAAATATCATGCTTAGACAGAACAAATCGTTCTGCTCAGTCCCATAAAAAGAATGGCAAAGGTCTAAGGCTGCAGTCAGTTGAGGCTGTGGTTGGTTCCTGGGCTTTCAAAAACCCCACAGACTCACCCCCCCCCCCATCAATCACCCAGTAGTTTTGTGCCATGTAACTTTAAAATATAAAACAAAAATAGTGCCATGTTTTTAATCAACACGCTAATTGGAAAAGCGTCCCCCTCCTGTCCACCATTACTGAAACCCTAGCTACCAACCTGCAGAGGACCTATGTGTCGGTGCAGTTTCAACCAGACAGTAAAATCAACGTAAAAGGAAGAAAAATTTGCCCATTATATCTATACAGAGATTATTATTTTTGCGACCAGGCAGCGCAATCTAGTGGAATAAAGCCGTATCCTATGCTCACGTCTCGTCCCGGTAAACCACATACATTCAGAGAGTCACGTCCTCAATTTCAGCTCTTGTGTATGACTACCCCACGAGGATACGCCAATTGTGATTACCCAACGAGCGCAAAATGGTGGGACTGTCGCTTCCGATTGAATAAATTCCTGACTAATGGTTATTGAGGCAATGTGATGACGTCGCCATGCAATGTCAGAGCATCCATGAACTTAGTGAGATATATGAAGTTAATTCTATGAGATTCGTGGGACTTTTGGTAGATTCACAATGTGTAGTACTTGTGTTTGGATTTGAAAACTTACCTGGTAAATACAGTCAAGAAAAGTATATCAGTACCGACTGTCGGTGCGTGCATTCATTTGTGAGAGAAACATCACAGTGCAAAGTTGAATTCTTGGTGACAACTTCCATTCTTGTTGACCAGTTCTAGTCTTGTTGACCAGTTCTTCTCTTGTTGACCAGTTCCGTTCTTGGTGACCAGTTCCGTTCTTGTTGACCAGTTCTTCTCTTGTTGACCAGTTCCATTCTTAGTGACCAGTTCCATTCTTAGTGACCAGTTCCGTTCTTGTTGACCAGTTCCGTTCTTGGTGACCAGTTCCGTTCTTGTTGACCAGTTCTTCTCTTGTTGACCAGTTCCATTCTTAGTGACCAGTTCCGTTCTTAGTGACCAGTTCCATTCTTAGTGACCAGTTCCGTTCTTAGTGACCAGTTCCGTTCTTAGTGACCAGTTCCATTCTTAGTGACCAGTTCCGTTCTTAGTGACCAGTTCCGTTCTTAGTGACCAGTTCCATTCTTAGTGACCAGTTCCATTCTTAGTGACCAGTTCCATTCTTGTTGACCAGTTCCATTCTTAGTGACCAGTTCCGTTCTTGTTGACCAGTTCTTCTCTTGTTGACCAGTTCCATTCTTAGTGACCAGTTCCGTTCTTAGTGACCAGTTCCATTCTTAGTGACCAGTTCCGTTCTTAGTGACCAGTTCCATTCTTAGTGACCAGTTCCGTTCTTGGTGACCAGTTCCGTTCTTGTTGACCAGTTCTTCTCTTGTTGACCAGTTCCATTCTTAGTGACCAGTTCCGTTCTTAGTGACCAGTTCCATTCATAGTGACCAGTTCCGTTCTTAGGGACCAGTTCCGTTCTTAGTGACCAGTTCCATTCTTAGTGACCAGTTCCGTTCTTAGTGACCAGTTCCGTTCTTAGTGACCAGTTCCGTTCTTAGTGACCAGTTCCATTCTTAGTGACCAGTTCCATTCTTAGTGACCAGTTCCATTCTTGTTGACCAGTTCCATTCTTAGTGACCAGTTCCGTTCTTGTTGACCAGTTCTTCTCTTGTTGACCAGTTCCATTCTTAGTGACCAGTTCCGTTCTTAGTGACCAGTTCCATTCTTAGTGACCAGTTCCGTTCTTAGTGACCAGTTCCATTCTTAGTGACCAGTTCCGTTCTTGTTGACCAGTTCTTCTCTTGTTGACCAGTTCCATTCTTAGTGACCAGTTCCGTTCTTAGTGACCAGTTCCATTCTTAGTGACCAGTTCCGTTCTTAGTGACCAGTTCCATTCTTAGTGACCAGTTCCATTCTTAGTGACCAGTTCCATTCTTAGTGACCAGTTCCGTTCTTGTTGACCAGTTCTTCTCTTGTTGACCAGTTCCATTCTTAGTGACCAGTTCCGTTCTTAGTGACCAGTTCCGTTCTTAGTGACCAGTTCCATTCTTAGTGACCAGTTCCATTCTTAGTGACCAGTTCCGTTCTTAGTGACCAGTTCCGTTCTTAGTGACCAGTTCCATTCTTAGTGACCAGTTCCGTTCTTAGTGACCAGTTCCATTCTTAGTGACCAGTTCCATTCTTAGTGACCAGTTCCGTTCTTAGTGACCAGTTCCATTCTTAGTGACCAGTTCTATTCTTAGTGACCAGTTCTATTCTTAGTGACCATTTTCTATTCTTAGTGACCATTTTCTATTCTTAGTGACCATTTTCCATTCTTAGTGACCAGTTCCGTTCTTGGTGACCAGTTCCATTCTTGTTGACCAGTTCCATTCTTGGTGACCTGTACTATTCTTGGTGACAAGTTCCTTTCTTCGCGATTGACTTCTGATAGCGTCAAAGGATTATTTACATTGGGGTTGATTAGCGTTCCTTGACTAGGAGACGTGCCCAGTTTCCGATCAGTGTGGTTGGTGTGTGTGTGTGTGTATGTGTGTGTGTGTGTTTATCTCGATCAGTGTGGTTGGTGCTTGTATGTGTGTATGTGTGTGTGTGTTTAGCTCGATCAGTGTGGTTGGTGCTTGTATGTGTGTATGTATGCGTGTTTAGCTTGATCAGTGTGGTCGGTGTGTGTATGTATGTGTGTGTTTAGCTCGATCAGTGTGGTTGGTGCTTGTGTGTGTGTGTGTGTGTTTAGCTCGATCAGTGTGGTTGGTGATTGTATGTGTGTGTGTGTGTTTAGCTCGATCAGTGTGGTTGGTGCTTGAATGTGTGTGTGTGTTTAGCTCGATCAGTGTGGTTGGTGCTTGTATGTGTGTATGTGTGTGTGTGTTTAGCTCGATCAGTGGGGTTGGTACTTGTATGTGTGTATGTGTGTGTGTGTTTAGCTTGATCAGTGTGGTCGGTGTGTGTATGTGTGTGTTTGTGTGTGTGTGAGTGTTTAGCTCGATCAGTGTGGTTGGTGTGTGTGTGTTTAGCTCGATCAGTATGGTCAGTGTGTATGTGTGTGTATGTAAGTGTGTGTGTGTGTGTGTTTTAGCTCGATCAGTGTGGTCGGTGTGCATGTGTGTGTATGTGTTTAGCTCGATCAGTGTGGTCGGTGTGCGCGTGTCCGGCTGCTGTATGATTCCCTCTGCTTCCAGCGCGTGTCCGGGTGCTGTATGATTCCCTCTGCTTCCAGCGCGTGTCCGGCTGCTGTATGATTCCCTCTGCTTCCAGCGCGTGTCCGGGTGCTGTATGATTCCCTCTGCTTCCAGCGCGTGTCCGGCTGCTGTATGATTCCCTCTGCTTCCAGCGCGTGTCCGGGTGCTGTATGATTCCTTCTGCTTTCAGCGCCTGATGTGGATTCCTATTCCTACATCTATCGCGGGCCGCCAATGGTGTATCATATTTGGTTAAGTTGTGTGCACCATATCTTTCATTGTGCAGTTCTTTTCACTTCTATAGGATCAAAGATATACTTAACCTAATGGTATCAATACCAGCCATGCAGTCATTGAAGTGAATATCGTTCTTTCATAATGTTTTTAACTCTCCAGTGGGATCGAGCAATAGTATATGTCATTGCGTCAGTACATATCAATTTTGGAAATGGAATTGAGCATCGGAATACTCCATTGTGTTCATTATTCAGTGTGATATTTATTTCCTACGTGACTTTTCTCCCTGCTCAACGTTCTAGGTCATCCATTCAAGCCGGTTTTTGTTGTCTATGTCATTGACAGATGTAGGCCCGTGAGACCTAGTCAACTATCGTCTTGTCATCAATATTACAAGCATTTTCTCTACACAACCTGATCTCATGCAGATATCATGAGGGAAGTCTAGGAAAATCATCCAGCATCCTCAATAACACATATTACAAGGGGGAAACGAATTTCCAAGTAAACAACACAGGGTGGAGGCAGACGGAGTGGTATGCAGCAGGGTGGAGGCAGACGGAGTGGTATGCAGCAGGGTGGAGGCAGACGGAGTGGTATGCAGCAGGGTGGAGGCAGACGAAGTGGTATGCAGCGGGGTGGAGAAATACGGAGTAGTATGCAGCCGGGTGGAGGCAGACGGAGTAGTATGCAGCCGGGTGGAGGCAGACGGAGTAGTGAGCAGCCGGGTGGAGACATACGGAGTAGTATGCAGCCGGGTGGAGGCAGACGGAGTAGTATGCAACCGGGTGGAGGCAGACGGAGTAGTATGCAGCCGGGTGGAGACATACGGAGTAGTATGCAGCCGGGTGGAGGCAGACGGAGTAGTATGCAGCGGGGTGGAGGCAGACGGAGTGGTCTGCAGTTGGGTGGAACTAGTAAAACCATCTTTCCTGATCAGTACTGGCCGTCTGATCAGAACAGAGCTGCCCAATGACAACCTCAGATCCATCAGCTCAGATTCCTACAGCGTTAGCATAACTGCGCAAGGGTGACTGCGGGGGGGGGGGGGGGGGGGAATGAACATCCCGATCGTCCACTGGTCACTCTGTGACGAAATTACGCGACTGGAATGTGACACTGGTTGGTTAAAGGCTCTGCAGTCTGTTGTCGAGAGGAGTTACCGAAAACGTTACCGTTGGGGAACTGTTTGGCTTAAGTGACCATCAAATCATCCGTTGAGATCTTAAGCAGGGAAAGAAGTAAACATAAACACGCAAACATACGACTACTCTAAGGCTGCTGTTACGAAAATGAAGGTGGCAGAGAGCCACATAATCTGGTAAGATATTGTCGGAGGAACAGATGTTGAACAGGAGTGGGAGAGTTTTAAAATAGCTCTTTAAAAGCTAACAGGAGAATGAGTTCCATGTAGGGAGGTAAACCCCAAGCGTAAAAAGTGGATTACTAGATTTGTAGTGAAAGGTCGAAGAGCTAAAAATAAAGCATAAAATAATATATAAAGGCAAGTAAATCAAAATAAACATATTAAAAATATTTGGAAAAGAAGAACAAAGCTCAGAAAGTGAATAAAACAGCAACAATAACTTCGAAAAAAAACTGATCAAGACTGACAGTAAAAGCTACTTTTCTTATGTTAGAAATAAACAAAGAACGAAAGACAAAGTAGGCCCTCTAATAGACAGTACAGTAAAAATAATAAGCCAGAAAAGGGAGGCAGCTAATCTACTGTCAGTACTTTGGCACAGTCTACACAATTTAGGACTATTCCAAGATCCCAGAGCCTTTATATATTTTTCAAAGAGACATAGATACAGCAGGGTTAAGATCAATCTGTATTACAGAGAAAATGGTCTTTAAAAAACTGGAGGGGTTGAAAGTGGATAAGAAACAAAAACTGCCAGACTGAAAAAGAAAGGAGAGATACTACCCTAAGCTTCATATCGAAAAGCTACCCAAGCATGGACTGGACCCATGCATACACCGACGGTTCTGTAACAAACACTACACAGAACGGAGGGGCAGGAGCATTCCTGAACCTACCAAATGGCAGAAAAATAACACTGTCATTCGCTACCGGTAAGTACACAAGCAATTTCAGAGCGGAGGCAGAGGCACTGAGGGCGGCAGTGGAAGAAATGGTGACACACAATGAAAATGAAAGCCATATAGTCCTGCTTACAGATGCTCTCGCCGTAGTCACAGCGCTAAAAAGTCAGAAAAACACTGAGCTTAATGACTTAAGAGCGGCACTCTGCAAACTGTGCCAGCAGTCCGCACCAAAAAGGGTAGTGGTACAGTGGGTCCCATCACACTGCAACATCCAAGGCAACGAGGAGGCAGACAGACTGGCAAAAGAAGGTGCAAGACTACCACAAACAGATACTAGTATGACGTACGAAGAGTCAAAACGGCTTATCAAAGCCAGATACATGACCAAATGGGAAACCGAACATACTGGTTACACCAAAAACGATGCCTATTACCAGTTGAACCGAAGAGAGCAGGTCGTTGTCTTCAGACTTCGCACTGGCCACAATAGACTGAGGTACCACCTATTCAACAAATTGAAGATAGGGTGTACCGACGAATGCCCGTGCGGTACTGGTAAAATGACCTCTGAACATCTGCTGCAGAACTGCCCGACATACGAGGATCAGAGAGAGCAGATGTGGCCATCACCAGTGGAACTGCAAGACAAGCTCTATGGCAGTGGCGACAGCCTCAGGATGACCGCCGCTTTTTTCGAAAAAATAATGGTTACTGTCTGACTGCGTTCGAAGAAGAAGAAGAAGAAAGTGGATAAATGTCCAAGTCAAGATGGTATTAATCCAATATTTGCTGTTTGAAATTAGAGACCAACTAGCAAAACCATTGCCTATATTATGTTCTCAATCACTTACAAAAGAGATTGTTCCACGGGATTGGAAACATGCAGGAGTTATCGTCTTATTAAAAAAAGGGCAACAAATCAAACCCAGCAAATTATAGACCGGTGAGTTTAACTTGGATAGTCTGTAAACTGTTAGAGTCAATAATCAAAGAAAAGATTGTAATGCATTTCGACAGGTTTAATCTAATTATAAATAGTCAGCATTGGTTTACTAAAAAATTGCTTAAAAAATCTATTAGAATTCATGGAGGAGGTTACTAAAATAATAGATAAGGGGAGAAAGGGGATGTTATTTTCTTGATTATGCAAAGGCCATCAAAGATTATGTGAAAGTTAAAATAACATGGAAAAGGTGGGAAAGTTGCCAAATGGATTGAAAATTGGTTAGCCAAAAGAAGGCTCACACACACACACACACACACACACACACACGCACGCACGCACACACACACACACACACACACACACACACACACACACACACACACACAAACACACCTCGCACATTATCCACATTCACCACACACAGAAACTGGACTTGACACACCTCACCCACAGCCCACACACCATACACAAACCACATACACACAAACACACACACATATATATATATATATATATATATATATATATATATATATATATATAATTCAAAATAAATACAATTTCAAACTAAAATATTAAATTTCAGAGTGACACACAAAATACAAACGCTTTGATATTTATTATTTTTTTCCTAGATTTAAAAACTTCAAAACTGTATGACGTCATGCACGCTGACTGGGCAAAATAATATTCAGTATAAAAAATGTGCCATGTAATCACATGTAAGTAAATTATTAATTACATGTTCTTGAAGAATATGTGCCGGCACATTAGCAGATCCATCGTTGAAGGAACAGATAATTTAATACTTTCTAAAGAGACATGGATACAGAGAGATTCAGATCAATCTGTATCACAGAGGAAATGGTTTAAAATAATTGGATTGGTCGAAAGTGGATAAATATTCAGGTCAAGATGGTGGTTGTTGTTTGCAAATGACCACAATAAGTAGCTTACACTTTTGTGCGCCTTGAAAAGGACGTTCAGTGGTGGGTTGTAGTAGCTTTCCTCACATCCCGAGCGTGCTGATGAAGGTGGAATGGGATCCTCCGAGCTGTTGTGCTATGCTTGGCTTCGTCTGCGTGTCACTCAATACTTCGGGGATCACGTCGATCCCTCACCCCGTTAGCCAGGCTGCCACGAAAATAGCCCGTTTTCAGGAAGGCTACTAAGAAACCGAGGTGAGGGTTTTTGGCCAGTATGTTTTACCTGACCTGACTAACATGTCTGACCAGTATGTTTTACCTGACCCTGACTAACATGTCTGATCACTATATTTTGTCTGGACAGACGTTAGTCTTTCTTCTTAGGGCAAGATGGTATTCATATCAACAATTGCTGTTTGTTGGACGCGGTTGACAGATTAGCCGTTGGGCCAACAGACCAGACAACTGTTAGACCAGACAACTGTTAGACCAGACAACTGTTTGACCAGACAACTGTTAGACCAGACAAGTGTTTGACCAGACAACTGTTAGACCAGACAACTGATAGACCAGACAGACAACTGTTAGACCAGACAAATGTTTGACCAGACAACTGTTAGACCGGACAACTGTTTGACCAGACAAGTGTTTGACCAGACAACTGTTAGACCGGACAAGTGTTTGACCAGGCAACTGTTAGACCTAACAAGTGTTTGACCAGGCAACTGCTAGACCAGACAAGTGTTTGACCAGACAACTGTTAGACCGGACAAGTGTTTGACCAGATAACTGTTAGACCAGACAACTGTTAGACCGGACACATGTTATGCCAGTTGCGATACGCGATTCCCCCCACTAAATAGTTGTAAGCAACGAAGACACTTGTAGGAGATCCCACTGTTTGCCCTAGGGTTATTCTAACTTAGAATATTACCACACTCATCCACATCTATTCATGACCACACACAGCAAATAATATAGCACACAGCAGATGGCATATTTATTATATAATACTCATGCAACACTATTAAAGTGAATGCAATGAAATTACACACAATACAAGAAATATCATCTTAACTAAATATTCATAAGTATATATATGTTAATATAAATATTAACTAAAGCGGAAATTTTAAGCATTGGCTATTGATGGAATTCCCAATTATCAAAACCCAGTTCTAATGCCGTATACACATCACACAAACCCCCCCCCCCCCACCCCCTTACCTGCATCCTCCAAACACTCTCAAAAACATTTCCTCACGCAAATCCCCTCAGGCGGGCGATCTGGACATAATGTATTCAATATATTCCACGTATACTCACATATGATCTTTCAACTCAGTCGATCTAGAATATACCTCGTTCCCTCGGTGTCTACACACACCATACACATCTAGATCTCACCTAGTCGATTTACACACTCGCTTAACTCGTCAGGATATACCTCCTTCACAAGGTGTCCTGCGTACAACACACATTCAGATTATCTATTAATACATAATTCTAAACACACACCTATTTGAGCGACTGGCCCCGACTCAATGTCCTATGCTGTTTGAGCGATGCTGTTTTATCTCTAACATTCGTACAACAGTCTATCAATCGCTCTTCTATAAAATCGGTGAGCTAAACAGACTCCTATCTAAATTCTCAGTCACTCGCTCACATTCTTTCTCCATGGCCACCCTCTTTGAGCTAAACTTTGTCTAGTGTTATATAGTCTCAAGCAGTATCAACGCTATCCAATGGATCTCTGGGGGATGGCCCTATTCAGTCGTTATTGGAACGAATTACTCTGAACACCTGTCACACATATATCGCAGCAAGCTCTCTGCTGCCCACATTCCTGTCACTCATCCCCCACTACCCAAATCGGAACGCCAGTGGTCAGTTCCTACCTGTACACATTCTTTCCCCCAACTCCGTTTTCCTTTGTTGAGACGGTGAGTGACGTTGGCGTAGTGTCCAGACGGAGAGTGACCTTGGCACGCATTCAGGTACCTTTGTTCTCAGAGTCGCCAACCACATCACCCCTGCCCTAAACGCTCATGCTCAGGCTGAAACTGTTACACACTTCCGCCAAGGAACGAATAGTGATGGCAATGCCAAGCCACATGAAACAAACGTCGGCGGACTTCAAATGTAAGAGAAATGATCTCAGTATGGATAGAAAATTAAGTAAGGGACGTGGTACATATATACCTCAGTAAATACTGTTGTAAGGGGAGCGTTAGAAACTTTTAACATAACGTTTAAATTTGCATAAATTCATTCTATGGCCATTGTCTTTGTTAAGCGGAGGTTTGGGAGCGGATAGGTAAGAAATGAAGATTGACCAAAGATTAAAATTCCTTTGAAGTGGTTGCCTGAGAGACACGCCAGACAATGAGCGACCTACGTATTGTCGACAATGAGTTGTCAAGGCGAGATCAAAGAGAATTGTCGGACAGTGGAGACCGAAATCAAAGGAAAGTTTGCATTTGGTCGTCGGCACCATTATATTACCTTGATTTTACGTCGAGCGACTGTGAACTAACTAGGGGAATGCCACAATGTGGACTGTAGCTAGGGGAATGCCACAATGCGGACTGTAGCTAGTGGAATGCAACAATGACTGTAGCTAGTGGAATGCCACAATGCGGACTGTAGCTAGTGGAATGCCACACAGACTGTAGCTAGTGGAATGCAACAATGACTGTAGCTAGTGGAATGCCACAATGATGACTGTAGCTAGTGGAATGCCACAATGAGAACTGTAGCTAGTGGAATGCCACAATGATGACTTTTACTGTAGCTTTAGTTCAAAGAACTGTACATAACTTTTAGAAGAAAATGGATAAAAGATGCTAAAGAGAAGTGAAGAGAAACAGCTTCCAGTTTGGTGGACAGAAAGACTAGCGATCAAGAAGTAATGAAGCCAGAAGTGAAACATAAGCATTGAATGTTAAACGTTGCAGGTCGCGGGAAGCACTTTCCAGGTTCCGGTCGATCTAAACGCGAAAATCCCAAATTGTGGCCATTAACTATGACTTTACCATGAGACCGACGTGCCGTTAAATATCTGTGAATGCAAAACATTTCTCACCCGCGTGTTTCTCAAGAAAACAATAACAGTCGACACTGAAGTAAACATTAACAAAGATCTTGTGATAAACGGCTTCCAATTTCGTTTCCACTTCGCTCCTCACCCAGCTTTGGGCTTCCATTATTGATGGCCCTTAACAGGAAGTATCTGTCCGTGTGCTCTTGTGGTGATGGTTTCTTGAGAAATGTGTTTTACATGATGAGGTCTCTGATGTCGCCCGCACAAGATCCATAGAGGTCAGGTGTCCTACCCAGAAAGAGCACCTGTGACCTACACGAGAATGGATATGTCCCATTACAGAGATATATTATTATTTTCGATTAGCTTAATTTTCGCCAATCGATATAACAATTTAACTTGTCTTACACTGGCTTAGAAGACATTACAGAGTTTGTATACAAGCAGTTTGTTTTACGTTCACTTGATCTAAAAATACATATGCGCATTCAATCTATTCTTAAATGCATAAATTGACCTGTCTCTATTTCCTGTGTCAATGCATTATACATATTCATCACTCTCTGACTAACAAGATATTTCTTGGTATCTAATGCTTTATATTATATTTTAATATTTGATTAGCTAAATGCAATAAAGTATGCGAGCGGAACAAGCAGACCAGACTCAAATTAGACAAGAAGCTGTACTGAATGGACACAACAAACAAACTGATCAAAGCAGGTGAGACGTGACGAAGAGTAATCAGACGGAAGAAATATCTCCACCAGTCAGTGTCTAGAGGACAAATATGAAGATAAAGCCGCTATGATGGATGGAACAGAAATATAAACTGAATAGCACCAGTATCATGCCAACCTCTCATCATCAAAGATTGGAGTTAACAATAAAACCGACAATGCGAAATATGTGAAAGGTTAAAGGCGAGGGCTCGACCTCATCGTGGCGGGTCCGGTCCCCCCCTCCCCCATGGTCGGTCTCTCTCAGCAGAACAGTATCCCCGCCTGCAGAGAGCATCACACAAAGCATGTTTTCCGTAGCTCGATGAACCCAGGGATCTCTCCAGCGATGACCCCCAGGGATCCCCCCAGTGATGATCCCTGGGATCCCTGAAGCTTCGAACCCAGGGATCCCTTCAGCGATGACCCCAGGGATCCCTCCAGCGATGACCCCAGGAATTCCTCCAGTCATGGCCCAGGGATCCCTCCAGCGATGACCCCAGGGATCTCCAGAAAAAAATTGCATCATGAACCGACCGCCGCAGCTCGAAATCGAACCCCAACCTTAGGATTCAGAATGAGGCGATCTCAGTGGTGGGTGTGATGAGACATCCGACTGTATCCTGCAGGACTGTTGTATGCTTAGCATATTGCGTACTGAGCACTGGCCTACGGAGACAGATAGCCACACAAAGCTGTTTGGAAGCCCCGAAGAACTCTCCATTACGGTAACACTTACACCGAGAATTGGGCATCAAGTGTAGACGTCACAGGAAGAGGCATGGCGGACGAGAAGAAGAAATAGCTGCTGACGTAACTCAGACATGATGAGGAAACACTAGCACGACGCTTCAGCTCAACTAGTCAACACATGTCTCAATGAAGGTAACATTCCTGACCAATGGGAAACAACAAAAAGAATTTTGACTCACAATAATTTGGGATACAGAACAAAGGTAAATAGGTCCGTTAGTTTGTTATTTTCCCTTATGTCTCTAAGCTGCGTGGGACGCTTCAATCGTCTGTCCTGCGCCAAGTGCATTATCTCGGTTAATGTAAGCTCGTGTCCTTGTAAAATCACTTTAATGTCTCCACGTACACGTTCTTCAGATGTGTGATTATGTTATGGATAGACTAAAGCAACAACTTGATGAGAAGCGGCCAGGAGAGAAGGCCACTCCAAGAGCGGCTACTCAACTTTCCGATCAACACCTCACAATCAACCAATTAATGGACAGAGGGCAGGAAGAACATATGCCCATGCCCACTGTGTAATATGAGAAAGCCTTCGACAGCATTGAATGCCGTTAGAATTCAAGATAAAGAAGAAACGGTTCGCTTAGCTGATAGAAGAGATACACGAGGGAATGTCAACATAGATTACCGTATTTCAACAGGCAATGCAGCTCGGCGTATTATGAGACTATACACTTTTCCATAAACTTTTCACAGCGGCTCATGAGAAAGACTCTAGAACATTGAACACGGGAAGATAAAACATCAACACAGTCAGAGAAATTCTCAACAACTCAAGGTTAGCTGATGACATAGTCCTCTTCAGAGCGAGGATTTGGTTGTCAGGGTTGTGACAGGAAATGGTTGTGGGGTTGTGACAGGAATTTGGTTAGTAGGGTTGGGGCAGGATATGATTGTGAGGTTTGGGACAGTATATGGTTGTGAGGGTTGACTTGATGTAGGTTCTATCGTTTGGTAAATTAATCAGGATTTATATCACTGATAACCTTGCATACCTGATTGTATATCACTGATAACATTGCGTACCTGATTGTATATCACTGATACCATTGCGTACCTGATTGTATATCACTGATAACCTTGCGTACCTGATTGTATATCACTGATACCATTGCGTACCTGATTGTATATCACTGATAACCTTGCGTACCTGATTGTATATCACTGATACCATTGCGTACCTGATTGTATATCACTAATACCATTGCATACCTGATTGTATATCACTGATAACATTGCGTACCTGATTGTATATCACTGATAACATTGCATACCTAATTGTATATCACTGATAACATTGCGTACCTGATTGTATATCACTGATAACATTGCGTACCTGATTACCTTGTAGAGAAACGTTCTCTTTCTGTTAAGATACGAACTATTGCTGACCACGAATGACGTCTAGTCGACTAGTCAAAGATGCCTGTAACTCATCTTCGACTATTAACTTCGACATATTTTTACTTAGGCAGTGATTGAAGGTTTATCTTCCACCGGTCTTTCTACATTATCCAATCTGTGATCAAGCATCACACTCTACGTTGCTCGTCACAGTTCATATAATGTCATTTCTGTCTGTCCTTGTCCGCCGTCATTTCTGTCTGTCCTTGTCCGCCGTCATTTCTGTCTGTCCTTGTCCGCCGTCATTTCTGTCTGTCCTAGTCCGCCGTCATTTCTGTCTGTCCTAGTTCGCCACCATGTCCACTGCTTCCGAACCGTCTGATCGAATCTATGAGCTGTCTGAGTGCTGTTCTGTTCAGTTTTCGTGTACTTCTTACTTTGTAGCAAAACCCAACGTTCGGAAATCTCTACCCCTACATACGTCCACGTATTGTGAGACTATATGCTTCTGGGTTCATTCTTTGATCACATGTCCTGCTCGCATACACGCAGTTAACCCCACCTAGTCTATTCTATACTCCTGTCGTCCTTGTCTGTAGGACTTACAGGCGTAAGGTGGGTAGCAGACGTTACATCATCCCCGACTTGGACAAGGTGTCTAAAAGGTGTGGACCGCATCTTCCTCATTTGGAGAATCTTTTTTAAGTACATAGTCTCGGCAACGCTCCGTCTAGCGGATTAGCTTCCCCTGTCATGCCACCTGGCACATTAGGTTATTCTTAGCGTCGGAATTAACAAAGAATCCTTCCTATTCACTTGAAGGTTCTATTAGTGCTTTGAAAGAGATCCGACCTTTCAGAAAGAAATCCCACCTTTCAACTTCCTTCGGTGTTCTAAGACTGATGACAGGAAACCTTTCGGCCACCGTTGAGTCAGTCACAAGTGTATAGTAAACGGTTGATGTGATTCCAAAAGCTGACCTAACGAATGACCCACTAAAACTAAAACTCAGCAAACAAGATAAGTGTTCATGAGAATATTAAGAAAGCTAGAAATATAGTTCACCATAGCTACAAGGAGTCTATTCTGTCAGATTAGATTAATGGCTGACAATGAACGAACAATCTGGAGTCTCAGTGAATGGCACAATGATTATTGTTGTTCAAAGGAGAATCTTCCAAATCTCATGGGAGTTGAAGCACAAGAAGATGGACTGACGGTACAACAGAAATGATGTTCAATAAATACATCAGAAATGGGGATGTAATGATGATGCTGGGAGGGTGGGGAGATGGTGGGGAGGAGGTGCGGGTATGGTGGAGGGATAGTGCGGGAGGAGGGTGCGGGCAGGGTGCAGGGATAGTGTGGAGAGGGGGAGCGATAGGGTGGAATAATTGTGTGGGAAGGCGGTGCGGGCAAGGTGCAGGGATAGTGTGGGGAGGGGTGCGGAAGAATAGTGTGGGGAGGGGGTGTGGGCAGGGTGCAGGGATAGTGTGGGGAGGGGGTGCGGGCAGGGTGCAGGGATAGTGTGGGGAGGGGGTGCGATAGTGTAGGGAGGGGGTGCGGGGATAGTGTGGGGAGGGGGTGCAGGGATAGTGTGGGGAGGGGGTGCGATACTGAAGGGAGGGGGTGCGGGGATAGTGTGAGGAGGGGGTGCGGGCAGGGTGCAGGGATAGTGTGGGGAGGGGGTGCAGGGATAGTGTGGGGAGGGGGTGCAGGGATAGTGTGGGGAGGGGGTGCGATAGTGTAGGGAGGGGGTGCGGGGATAGTGTGAGGAGGGTGTGCAAGGATAGTGTGGGGAGGGGGTGCGGGGATAGTGTGGGGAGGGGATGCAGGAATAGTGGGGGGAGGGGGTGCGGGTAGGGTGCTGGGATAGTGTGGGGATGGGGTGCAGGGATAGTGTGGGGAGGGGGTGCAGGGATAGTGTGGGAAGGGGGTGCAGGGATAGTGTGGGGAGGGGGTGCGGGGATAGTGTGGGGAGGGGGTGCGGGGATAGTGTGGGGAATGGGTGCGGGGATAGTGTGGGGAGGGGGTGCGGGGATAGTGTGGGGAGGGGGTGCGGGGATAGTGTGGTTAGGCGGTGCGGGGATAGTGTGGGGAGGGGGTGCAGGGATAGTGTGAGGAATGGGTGCGGGGATAGTGTGGGGAGGGGGTGCGGGGATAGTGTGGGGAGGGGGTGCGGGGATAGTGTGGGGAGGGAGTGCGGGGATAGTGTGGGGAGGGGGTGCAGCGATAGTGTGGGGAGGGGGTGCAGGGATAGTGCGGGCAGGGTGCGGGGATAGTGTAGGGAGGGGGTGCAGGGATAGTGTGGGGAGGGGGTGCAGGGATAGTGTGGGGAGGGGATGCAGGGATAGTGTGGGGAGGGGGTGCAGGGATAGTGTGGGGAGGGGGTGCAGGGATAGTGCGGGCAGGGTGCGGGGATAGTGTGGGGAGGGGGTGCAGGGATAGTGTGGGGAGGGGGTGCGGGTATAGAGTGGGGAGGGGGTGCGGGTATAGTGTGCGGAGGGGGTGCGGGAATAGTTACGGGAGGGGGTGAGGGGATAGTGTGGGGAGGGGGTGCGGGGATGGTGTGGGGAGGGGGTGCAGGGATAGTGTGGGGAGGGGGTGCGGGGATAGTGTGGGGCGGGGGTGCGGGGATAGTGTGGTGCGGGGGTGCGGGGATAGTGTGGGGAGGGGGTGCGGGGATAGTGTAGGGAGCGGTTCCGGGAAGGGTGGTGGGATAGTGTGGAGAGGGTGTGCAGGGATAGTGTGGGGAGGGGGTGCAGGGATAGTGTGGGGAGGGGGTGCGGGAATAGTGTGAAGAGGGGGTGCAGGGATAGTGTGGGGAGGAGGTGCAGAGATAGTGTGGGGAGGGGGTGCGGAGATAGTGTGGAGAGGGGGTTCGGGGATAGTGTAGGGATGGGGTGCGGGTAGGGTGCGGGGATAGTGTGGGGAGCGGGTGCAAGGATAGTTTGGGGAGGGGGTGCGGGAATAGTGTGGGGAGGGGGTGCGGGTAGGGTGCAGGGATAGTGTGGGGAGGGGGTGCAGGGATAGTGTGGGGAGGGGGTGCGGGGATAGTTTGGGGAGTGGGTGCGGGCAGGGTGCAAGGATAGTGTAGGGAGGGGGTGCAGGGATAGTGTAGGGAGGGGGTGCGGGTAGGGTGCAGGGATAGTGTGGGGAGGGTGTGCAAGGATATTGTGTGGAGGGGGTGCGGGTATAGTGTGGGGAGGGGATGCAGGAATAGTGTGGGGAGAGGGTGCGGGTAGGGTGCAGGGATAGTGTTGGGATGGGGTGCAGGGATAGTGTGGGAAGGGGGTGCAGGGATAGTGTGGGAAAGGGGTGCAGGGATAGTGTGGGGAGGGGGTGCGGGGATAGTGTGGGGACGGGGTGCGGGAATAGTGTGGGGAGGGGTTGCGGGGATAGTGTGGGGAATGGGTGCGGGGATAGTGTGGGGAGGGGGTGCAGGGATAGTGTGGGGAGGGGGTGCGGGGATAGTGTGGGGAGGAGGTGCAGGGATAGTGTGGGGAGGGGGTGCAGGGATAGTGTGGGGAGGGGGTGCAGGGATAGTGCAGGCAGGGTGCGGGGATAGTGTGGGGAGGGGGTGCGGGGATAGTGTGGGGAGGGGGTGCGGCGATAGTGTGGGGAGGGGGTGCAGGGATAGTGCGGGGAGGGGGTGCGGGGATAGTGTGGGGAGGAGGTGCAGGGATAGTGTGGGGAGGGGGTGCAGGGATAGTGTGGGGAGGAGGTGCAGGGATGGAGTGGGGAGGGGGTGCGGGTATAGTGTGGGGAGGGGGTGCGGGAATAGTTACGGGAGGGGGTGAGGGGATAGTGTGGGGAGGGGGTTCGGGGATGGTGGGGGGAGGGGGTGCAGGGATAGTATTGGGAGGGGGTGCGGGTAGGTTTCGGGGATAGTGTGGGGCGGGGGTGCGGGGATAGTGTGGGGAGGGGGTGCAGAGATAGTGTGGGGGGGGTGCGGGTAGGGTGCGGGGATAGTGTGGGGAGGTGGTGCAGGGATAGTGTGGGGAGGGGGTGCGGGGATAGTGTAGGGAGCGGTTCCGGGAAGGGTGCTGGGATAGTGTGGGAAGGGTGTGCAGGGATAGTGTGAGGAGGGGGTGCAGGGATAGTGTGGGGAGGGGGTTCGGGGATAGTGTGGGGAGGGGGTGCGGGGATAGTGTGGGGAGGGGATGCAGGGATAGTGTGGGGAGGGGGTGCGGGGATAATGTGGGGAGGGGGTGCGGGGATAAGTTTTGGAGGGGGTGCAGGGATAGTGTGGGGAGGGGGTGCAGGGATAGTGTGGGGAGGGGGTGCAAGGATAGTGTGGGGAGGGGGTGCAGGGATAGGGTGGGGAGGGGGTGCAGGGGTAGTGTGGGGAGGGGGTGCAGGGATAGTGTGGGGAGGGGGTGCAGGGATAGTGTGGGGAGGGGGTGCGGGGATAATGTGGGGAGGGGGTTCGGGGATAATGTGGGGAGGGGGTGCGGGGATAGTGTGGGGAAGGGGTGCAGGGATATTGTGGGGAGGGGGTGCAGGGATAGTGTGGGGAGGGGGTGCAGGCATAGTGCGGGCAGGGTGCGGGGATAGTTTGGGGAGGGGGTGCGGGGATAGTGTGGGGAGGGGGTGCGGCGATAGTGTGGGGAGGGGGTGCAGGGATAGGGCGGGCAGGGTGCGGGGATAGTGTGGGGAGGGGGTGCAGGGATAGTGTGGGGAGGGGGTGCAGGGATAGTGTGGGGAGGGGATGCAGGGATAGTGTGGGGAGGGGGTGCAGGGATAGTGTGGGGAGGGGGTGCAGGGATTGTTCGGGAAGGGTGCGGGGATAGTGTGGGGAGGGGGTGCAGGAATAGTGTGGGGAGGAGGTGCAGGGATGGAGTGGGGAGGGGATGCGGGTATAGTGTGGGGAGGGGGTGCGGGAATAGTTACGGGAGGGGGTGAGGGGATAGTGTGGGGAGGGGGTGCGGGGATGGTGGGGGGAGGGGGTACAGGGATAGTGTTGGGAGGGGGTGCGGGTAGGGTTCGGGGATAGTGTGGGGCGGGGGTGCGGGGATAGTGTGGGGAGGGGGTGCAGATATAGTGTGGGGAGGGGGTGCGGGTAGGGTGCGGGGATAGTGTGGAGAGGTGGTGCAGGAATAGTGTGGGGAGGGGGTGCGGGGATAGTGTAGGGAGCGGTTCAGGGAAGGGTGCTGGGATAGTGTGGGAAGGGTGTGCAGGGATAGTGTGAGGAGGGGGTGCAGGGATAGTGTGGGGAGGGGGTGCGGGGATAGTGTGGGGAGGGGGTGCGGGGATAGTGTGGGGAGGGGATGCAGGGATAGTGTAGGGAGGGGGTGCGGGGATAATGTGGGGAGGGGGTGCGGGGATAAGTTTTGGAGGGGGTGCAGGGATAGTGTGGGGAGGGGGTGCAGGGATAGTGTGGGGAGGGGGTGCAGGGATAGTGTGGGGAGGGGGTGCAGGGATAGTGTGGGGAGGGGGTGCAGGGGTATTGTGGAGAGGGGGTGCAGGGATAGTGTGGGGAGGGGGTGCAGGGATAGTGTGGGGAGGGGGTGCGGGGATAATGTGGGGAGGGGGTGCGGGGATAATGTGGGGAGGGGGTGCGGGGATAGTGTGAGGAGGGGGTGCAGGAATAGTGTGGGGAGGGGGTGCAGGGATAGTGTGGGGAGGGGGTGCAGGCATAGTGCGGGCAGGGTGCGGGGATAGTTTGGGGAGGGGGTGCGGATTTAGTGTGGGGAGGGGGTGCGGCGATAGTGTGGGGAGGGGGTGCAGGGATAGGGCGGGCAGGGTGCAGGGATAGTGTGGGGAGGGGGTGCAGGGAAAGTGTGGGGATGGGGTGCAGGGATAGTGTGGGGAGGGGATGCAGGGATAGTGTGGGGAGGGGGTGCAGGGATAGTGTGGGGAGGGGGTGCAGGGATAGTGCGGGAAGGGTGCGGGGATAGTGTGGGGGAGGGGGTGCAGGGATAGTGTGGGGAGGAGGTGCAGGGATGGAGTGGGTAGGGGGTGCGGGTATAGTGTGGGGAGGGGGTGCTGGAATAGTTACGGGAGGGGGTGAGGGGATAGTGTGGGGAGGGGGTGCGGGGATGGTGGGGGGAGGGGGTGCAGGGATAGTGTGGGGAGGGGGTGCGGGTAGGGTTCGGGGATAGTGTGGGGCGGGGGTGCGGGGATAGTGTGGGGAGGGGGTGCAGAGATAGTGTGGGGAGGGGGTGCGGGTAGGGTGCGGGGATAGTGTGGGGAGGTGGTGCAGGGATAGTGTGGGGAGGGGGTGCGGGGATAGTGTAGGGAGCGGTTCCGGGAAGGGTGCTGGGATAGTGTGGGAAGGGTGTGCAGGGATAGTGTGAGGAGGGGGTGCAGGGATAGTGTGGGGAGGGGATGCGGGGATAGTTTGGGAAGGGGGTGCGGGGATAGTGTGGGGAGGGGATGCAGGGATAGTGTGGGGAGGGGGTGCGGGGATAATGTGGGGAGGGGGTGCGGGGATAAGTTTTGGAGGGGGTGCAGGGATAGTGTGGGGAGGGGGTGCAGGGATAGTGTGGGGAGGGGGTGCAGGGATAGTGTGGGGAGGGGGTTCAGGGATAGTGTGGGGAGGGGGTGCAGGGGTAGTGTGGGGAGGGGGTGCAGGGATAGTGTGGGGAGGGGGTGCAGGGATAGTGTGGGGAGGGGGTGCGGGGATAATGTGGGGAGGGGGTGCGGGGATAATGTGGGGAGGGGGTGCGGGGATAGTGTGGGGAGGGGGTGCAGGGATAGTGTGGGGAGGGGGTGCAGGGATAGTGAGGGGAGGGGGTGCAGGCATAGTGCGTGCAGGGTGCGGGGATAGTTTGGGGAGGGGGTGCGGTGGTAGTGTGGGTAGGGGGTGCGGAGATAGTGTGGGGAGGGGGTGCGGCGATAGTGTGGGGAGAGGTTGCAGGGATAGTTTGGGGAGGGGGTGTAGGGATAGTGTGGGGAGGGGGTGCAGGGATAGTGTGGGGAGGGGGTGCAGGGATAGTGCGGGCAGGGTGCGGGGAAAGTGTGGGGAGGGGGTGCAGCGATAGTGGGGAGGGGGTACAGAGATAGTGTGGGGAGAGGGTGCGGGGATAGTGTGGGGAGGGGGTGCAGGGATAGTGTGGGGAGTGGGTGCGGGGATAGTGTAGGGAGGGGGTCCCGGTAGGGTGCGGGGATAGTGTGGGGAGCGGGTGCAAGGATAGTGTGGGGAGGGGGTGCGGGAATAGTGTGGGGAGGGGGTGCGGGTAGGGTGCGGGGATAGTGTGGGAAGGGGGTGCAGGGATAATGTGAGGAGGGGGTGCGGGGACAGTTTTGGGAGTGGGTGCAGGCAGGGTGTTGGGACAGTGTGGGGAGGGGGTGCGGGCAGGGTGTAGGGATAGTGTTGGGAGGGCGTACGGGCAGGGTTCGGGGATAGTGTGGGGAGAGGGTGCGGGCAGGGTGCAGGGATAGTGTGGGGAACGGTTGCGGGGATAGTGTGGGGAGGGGGTGCAGGGATAGTGTGGGGAGGGGTAGCGGGCAGGGTGCAGGGATAGTGTGGGGAGGGGGTGCCAGAAGGGTGCAGGGATAGTGTGGGGAGGGGTTGCGGGCAGGGTGCAGGGATAGTGTGTCGAGGGGGTACGGGGATAGTGTGGGAAGGATGTGCGGACAGGGTGCAGGGATAGTGTGGGGAGGGGGTGCGGGCAGGGTGCAGGGATAGTGTGGGGAGGGGGTGGGGGGATAGTGTGGGGAGGGGGTGCGGGGATAGTGTTGGGAGGGGGTGCAGGGATAGTGTGGGGAGGGGATGAGGGGATAGTGTGGGGAGGGGGTGCGGGCACGGTGAAGGGATAGTTTGGGGAGGGGGTGTAGGGATAGTGTGGGGAGGGGGTGCGGGGTTAGTGTGGGGAGGGGTTGCGGGAATAGTGTGGGGAGGGGGTGCAGTGATAGTGTGGGAAGGGGGTGCAGGCAGAATGCAGGGATAGTGTGGGGAGGGGGTGCGGGAATGGGGGAAAGGGATAGTGTGGAGAGGGGGTGCGGGCAGGGTGCAGGGATAGTGTGTGGAGGGGGTGGGGGGATAGTGTGGGGACGGGGTGGGGGCAGGGTGCAGGGATAGTGTGGGAAGGAGGTACGGGGATAGTGTGGGGAGGGGGTGCAGGGATGGTGAAGGGAGGGGGTGCAGGGATAGTGTGGGGACGGGGTGCAGGGATAGTGTGGGGAGGGGGTGCAGGGATAGTTTGGTGAGGGGGTGCGGGCAGAGTGCAGGGATAGTGTGGGGAGGGGATGTAGGGATAGTGTGAGGAGGGGGTGCGGGCAGGGTGCAGGGATAGTGTGGAGAGAGGGTGCGGGCAGGATGCAGGGATAGTTTGGGGACTGGGTGCGAGCAGGGTGCGGGGATAGTGTGGCGAGGGGGTGCGGGCAGGGTGCAGGGATAGTGTGGGGAGGGGGTGCAGGGATAGTGTGGGGATGGAGTGCGGGGATAGTGTGGGGAGGGGGTGCTGAAATAGTGTGGGGAAGGGGTGCAGGGATAGTGTGGGGAGGGGATGCGGGGATAGTGTGGGGAGGGGGTCCGGGTAGGGTGCAGGGATAGTGTGGGGAGGGGGTGCAGGGATAGTGTGGGGAGGGGGTGCGGGGATAGTTTGGGGAGTGGGTGCGGGCAGGGTGCAAGGATAGTGTAGGGAGGGGGTGCAGGGATAGTGTGGGGAGGGGGTGCGGGTAGGGTGCGGGGATAGTGTGGGGAGGGGGTGCAGGCAGGGTGCTGGGACAGTTTGGGGAGGGGGTGCGGGCAGGGTGTAGGGATAGTGTTGGGAGGGGGTGCGGGCAGGGTGCGGGATAGTGTGGGGAGAGGGTGCGGGCAGGGTGCAGGGATAGTGTGGGGAACGGTTGCGGGGATAGTGTGGGGAGGGGGTGCAGGGATAGTGTGGGGAGGGGGTGCCAGAAGGGTGCAGGGATAGTGTGGGGAGGGGGTGTGGGAAGGGTGCAGGGATAGTGTGTCGAGGGGGTACGGGGATAGTGTGGGGAGGATGTGCGGACGGGTAGCAGGGATAGTATGGGGGGGGGGGGGGTTATCCGGGCAGGGTGCAGGGATAGTGTGGGGAGGGGGTGCAGGGATAGTGTGGGGAGGGGGTGCGGGGATAGTGTGGCAAGGGGGTGCAGGGATAGTGTGAGGAGGGGGTGCAGGGATAGTGTGGGGAGGGGATGCGGGGATAGAGTGGGGAGGGGGTGCGGGCACGGTGAAGGGATAGTTTGGGGAGGGGGTGTAGGGATAGTGTGGGGAGGGGGTGCAGGGATAGGGCGGGCAGGGTGCGGGGATAGTGTGGGGAGGGGGTGCAGGGATAGTGTGGGGAGGGGGTGCAGGGATAGTGTGGGGAGGGGATGCAGGGATAGTGTGGGGAGGGGGTGCAGGGATAGTGTGGGGAGGGGGTGCAGGGATAGTGCGGGAAGGGTGCGGGGATAGTGTGGGGAGGGGGTGCAGGGATAGTGTGGGGAGGAGGTGCAGGGATGGAGTGGGGAGGGGATGCGGGTATAGTGTGGGGAGGGGGTGCGGGAATAGTTACGGGAGGGGGTGAGGGGATAGTGTGGGGAGGGGGTGCGGGGATGGTTGGGGGGAGGGGGTGCAGGGATAGTGTTGGGAGGGGGTGCGGGTAGGGTTCGGGGATAGTGTGGGGCGGGGGTGCGGGGATAGTGTGGGGAGGGGGTGCAGATATAGTGTGGGGAGGGGGTGCGGGTAGGGTGCGGGGATAGTGTGGAGAGGTGGTGCAGGAATAGTGTGGGGAGGGGGTGCGGGGATAGTGTAGGGAGCGGTTCAGGGAAGGGTGCTGGGATAGTGTGGGAAGGGTGTGCAGGGATAGTGTGAGGAGGGGGTGCAGGGATAGTGTGGGGAGGGGGTGCGGGGATAGTGTGGGGAGGGGGTGCGGGGATAGTGTGGGGAGGGGATGCAGGGATAGTGTGGGGAGGGGGTGCATGGATAATGTGGGGAGGGGGTGCGGGGATAAGTTTTGGAGGGGGTGCAGGGATAGTGTGGGGAGGGGGTGCAGGGATAGTGTGGGGAGGGGGTGCAGGGATAGTGTGGGGAGGGGGTGCAGGGATAGTGTGGGGAGGGGGTGCAGGGGTATTGTGGAGAGGGGGTGCAGGGATAGTGTGGGGAGGGGGTGCAGGGATAGTGTGGGGAGGGGGTGCGGGGATAATGTGGGGAGGGGGTGCGGGGATAATGTGGGGAGGGGGTGCGGGGATAGTGTGAGGAGGGGGTGCAGGAATAGTGTGGGGAGGGGGTGCAGGGATAGTGTGGGGAGGGGGTGCAGGCATAGTGCGGGCAGGGTGCGGGGATAGTTTGGGGAGGGGGTGCGGATTTAGTGTGGGGAGGGGGTGCGGCGATAGTGTGGGGAGGGGGTGCAGGGATAGGGCGGGCAGGGTGCGGGGATAGTGTGGGGAGGGGGTGCAGGGAAAGTGTGGGGAGGGGGTGCAGGGATAGTGTGGGGAGGGGATGCAGGGATAGTGTGGGGAGGGGGTGCAGGGATAGTGTGGGGAGGGGGTGCAGGGATAGTGCGGGAAGGGTGCGGGGATAGTGTGGGGGAGGGGGTGCAGGGATAGTGTGGGGAGGAGGTGCAGGGATGGAGTGGGTAGGGGGTGCGGGTATAGTGTGGGGAGGGGGTGCTGGAATAGTTACGGGAGGGGGTGAGGGGATAGTGTGGGGAGGGGGTGCGGGGATGGTGGGGGGAGGGGGTGCAGGGATAGTGTGGGGAGGGGGTGCGGGTAGGGTTCGGGGATAGTGTGGGGCGGGGGTGCGGGGATAGTGTGGGGAGGGGGTGCAGAGATAGTGTGGGGAGGGGGTTCGGGTAGGGTGCGGGGATAGTGTGGGGAGGTGGTGCAGGGATAGTGTGGGGAGGGGGTGCGGGGATAGTGTAGGGAGCGGTTCCGGGAAGGGTGCTGGGATAGTGTGGGAAGGGTGTGCAGGGATAGTGTGAGGAGGGGGTGCAGGGATAGTGTGGGGAGGGGATTCGGGGATAGTGTGGGGAGGGGGTGCGGGGATAGTGTGGGGAGGGGATGCAGGGATAGTGTGGGGAGGGGGTGCGGGGATAATGTGGGGAGGGGGTGCGGGGATAAGTTTTGGAGGGGGTGCAGGGATAGTGTGGGGAGGGGGTGCAGGGATAGTGTGGGGAGGGGGTGCAGGGGTAGTGTGGGGAGGGGGTGCAGGGATAGTGTGGGGAGGGGGTGCAGGGATAGTGTGGGGAGGGGGTGCGGGGATAATGTGGGGAGGGGGTGCGGGGATAATGTGGGGAGGGGGTGCGGGGATAGTGTGGGGAGGGGGTGCAGGGATAGTGTGGGGAGGGGGTGCAGGGATAGTGAGGGGAGGGGGTGCAGGCATAGTGCGTGCAGGGTGCGGGGATAGTTTGGGGAGGGGGTGCGGTGGTAGTGTGGGTAGGGGGTGCGGAGATAGTGTGGGGAGGGGGTGCAGCGATAGTGTGGGGAGAGGTTGCAGGGATAGTTTGGGGAGGGGGTGTAGGGATAGTGTGGGGAGGGGGTGCAGGGATAGTGTGGGGAGGGGGTGCAGGGATAGTGCGGGCAGGGTGCGGGGAAAGTGTGGGGAGGGGGTGCAGCGATAGTGGGGAGGGGGTACAGAGATAGTGTGGGGAGAGGGTGCGGGGATAGTGTGGGGAGGGAGTGCAGGGATAGTGTGGGGAGTGGGTGCGGGGATAGTGTAGGGAGGGGGTGCCGGTAGGGTGCGGGGATAGTGTGGGGAGCGGGTGCAAGGATAGTGTGGGGAGGGGGTGCGGGAATAGTGTGGGGAGGGGGTGCGGGTAGGGTGCGGGGATAGTGTGGGAAGGGGTTGCAGGGATAATGTGAGGAGGGGGTGCGGGGATAGTTTTGGGAGTGGGTGCAGGCAGGGTGTTGGGACAGTGTGGGGAGGGGGTGCGGGCAGGGTGTAGGGATAGTGTTGGGAGGGCGTGCGGGCAGGGTTCGGGGATAGTGTGGGGAGAGGGTGCGGGCAGGGTGCAGGGATAGTGTGGGGAACGGTTGCGGGGATAGTGTGGGGAGGGGGTGCAGGGATAGTGTGGGGAGGTGTAGCGGGCAGGGTGCAGGGATAGTGTGGGGAGGGGGTGCCAGAAGGGTGCAGGGATAGTGTGGGGAGGGGTTGCGGGCAGGGTGCAGGGATAGTGTGTCGAGGGGGTACGGGGATAGTGTGGGAAGGATGTGCGGACAGGGTGCAGGGATAGTGTGGGGAGGGGGTGCGGGCAGGGTGCAGGGATAGTGTGGGGAGGGGGTGCGGGGATAGTGTGGGGAGGGGGTGCGGGGATAGTGTTGGGAGGGGGTGCAGGGATAGTGTGGGGAGGGGATGAGGGGATAGTGTGGGGAGGGCGTGCGGGCACGGTGAAGGGATAGTTTGGGGAGGGGGTGTAGGGATAGTGTGGGGAGGGGGTGCGGGGTTAGTGTGGGGAGGGGTTGCGGGAATAGTGTGGGGAGGGGGTGCAGAGATAGTGTGGGAAGGGAGTGCGGGCAGAATGCAGGGATAGTGTGGGGAGGGGGTGCGGGAATGGGGGAAAGGGATAGTGTGGAGAGGGGGTGCGGGCAGGGTGCAGGGATAGTGTGTGGAGGGGGTGGGGGGATAGTGTGGGGACGGGGTGGGGGCAGGGTGCAGGGATAGTGTGGTAAGGGGGTACGGGGATAGTGTGGGGAGGGGGTGCAGGGATGGTGAAGGGAGGGGGTGCAGGGATAGTGTGGGGAGGGGGTGCAGGGATAGTGTGGGGAGGGGGTGCAGGGATAGTTTGGGGAGGGGGTGCGGGGATAGTGTGGGAAGGGGGTGCAGGGATAGTGTGGGGAGGGGGTGCGGGCAGGGTGCAGGGATAGTGTGGAGAGAGGGTGCGGGCAGGATGCAGGGATAGTTTGGGGACTGGGTGCGAGCAGGGTGCGGGGATAGTGTGGCGAGGGGGTGCGGGCAGGGTGCAGGGATAGTGTGGGGAGGGGGTGCAGGGATAGTGTGGGGAGGGAGTGCGGGGATAGTGTGGGGAGGGGGTGCGGGGATAGTGTGGGAAGGGGGTGCAGGGATAGTGTGGGGAGGGGGTGCAGGGATAGTGTGGGGAGGGGGTGCTGAAATAGTGTGGGGAAGGGGTGCAGGGATAGTGTGGGGAGGGGATAAGGGGATAGTGTGGGGAGGGGGTCCGGGTAGGGTGCAGGGATAGTGTGGGGAGGGGGTGCAGGGATAGTGTGGGGAGGGGGTGCGGGGATAGTTTGGGGAGTGGGTGCGGGCAGGGTGCAAGGATAGTGTAGGGAGGGGGTGCAGGGATAGTGTGGGGAGGGGGTGCGGGTAGGGTGCGGGGATAGTGTGGGGAGGGGGTGCAGGCAGGGTGCTGGGACAGTTTGGGGAGGGGTTGCGGGCAGGGTGTAGGGATAGTGTTGGGAGGGGGTGCGGGCAGGGTGCGGGATAGTGTGGGGAGAGGGTGCGGGCAGGGTGCAGGGATAGTGTGGGGAACGGTTGCGGGGATAGTGTGGGGAGGGGGTGCCAGAAGGGTGCAGGGATAGTGTGGGGAGGGGGTGCGGGAAGGGTGCAGGGATAGTGTGTCGAGGGGGTACGGGGATAGTGTGGGGAGGATGTGCGGACGGGTAGCAGGGATAGTGTGGGGGGGGGGGGGTTATCCGGGCAGGGTGCAGGGATAGTGTGGGGAGGGGGTGCAGGGATAGTGTAGGGAGGGGGTGCGGGGATAGTGTGGGGAGGGGGTGCAGGGATAGTGTGAGGAGGGGGTGCAGGGATAGTGTGGGGAGGGGATGCGGGGATAGAGTGGGGAGGGGGTGCGGGCACGGTGAAGGGATAGTTTGGGGAGGGGGTGTAGGGATAGTGTGGGGAGGGGGTGCTGGTTTAGTGTGGGGAGGGGTTGCGGGAATAGTGTGGGGAGGGGGTGCAGGTATAGTGTGGGGAGGGGGTGCGGGCAGGGTGCAGGGATAGTGTGGGGAGGGGGTGCGGGCAGGGTGCAGGGATAGTGTGTGGAGGGGGTGCGGGGATAGTGTGGGGACGGGGTGCGGGCAGGGTGCAGGGATAGTGTGGGGAGGGGGTGCGGGCAGGGTGCAAGGATAGTGTGGGAAGGGGGTGCGGGGATAGTTTGGGGAGGGGGTGCAGGGATGGTGTGGGGAGGGGGTGCAGGGATAGTGTGGGGAGGGGGTGCAGGGATAGTGTGGGGAGGGGGTGCGGGGATAGTTTGGGGAGGGGGTGCGGGCAGGGTGCAGGGATAGTGTGGGGAGGGGGTGTAGGGATAGTTTGGGGACTGGGTGCGAGCAGGGTGCGGGGATAGTGTGGCGAGGGGGTGCGGGCAGGGTGCAGGGATAGTGTGGGGAGGGGGTGCAGGGATAGTGTGGGGAGGGGGTGCGAGGATAGTGTGGGGAGGGGGTGCGGGGATAGTGTGGGAAGGGGGTGCAGGGATAGTGTGGGGAGGGGGTGCGGGGATAGTGTGGGAAGAGGTTGCAGGGATAGTGTGGGGAGGGGGTGCAGGGATAGTGTGGGGAGGGGGTGCAGGGATAGTGTGGGGAGGGGGTGCTGAAATAGTGTGGGGAGGGGGTGCTGAAATAGTGTGGGGAGGGGGTTCAGGGATAGTGTGGGGAGTGGGTGCAGGGATATTATGGGGACGGGGTGCAGGGATAGTGTGGGGAGGGGGTGCAGGGATAGTGTGGGGAGGGGGTGTGGGGATAGTGTGGGGAGGGGGTGCGGGGATAGTGTGGGGAGGGGGTGCGGGTAGGGTGCGGGGATAGTGTGGGGAGGGGGTGCATGGATAGTGTGGGGAGGGGGTGCAGGGATAGTGTGGGGAGGGGGTGCGGGTAGGGTGCAGGGATAGTGTGGGGAGGGGGTGCGGGAATAGTGTGATGAGGGGGTGCGGGCAGGGTGCAGGGATAGTGTGGGGAGGGAGTGCGGGGATAGTGTGGGGAGGGGGTGCGGGTAGGGTGCGGGGATAGTGTGGGGAGGGGCAGCGGGGATAGTGTGGGGAGGGGGTGCAGGGATAGTGTGGGGAGGGGGTGCGGGGATAGTGTGAAGATGGGGTTGCGGGGATAGTGTGGGGAGGGGGTGCAGGGATAGTGTGGGGAGGGGGTGCAGGTATAGTGTGGGCAGGGTGTGCGGGGATAGTGTGGGGAGGGTGTTCGGGGATAGTGTTGGGAGGGGGTGCAGGGATAGTGTGGGGAGGGTGTGCAGGGATAGTGTGGGGAAGGGGTGCGGGGATAGTGTGGGGTTGGGGTGCAGGGATAATGTGGGGAGGGGGTGCGGGGATAGTGTGGGGAGGGGGTGCAGGGATAGTGTGGGGAGGGGATGCGGAGATAGTGTGGGGAGGGGGTGCGGAGAAAGTGTGGGAAGGGGGTGCGGGCAGGGTGCAGGGATAGTGTGGGGAGGGGGTGCAGGGATAGTGTGGGGAGGGGGAGCGGGAATAGTGTGGGGAGGGGGTGCGGGGATAGTGTGGGGACGGGGTGCAGGGATAGTGTGGGGATGGGGTGCGGGGATAGTGTGGGAAGGGAGTGCGGGCAGGGTGCAGGGATAGTGTGGGAAGGGGGTGCGGGCAGGGTGCAGAGATAGTGGGGGGAGGGGGTGGGGGGATAGTGTGGGGAGGGGGTGCAGGGATAGTGTGGGGAGGGGGTGCGGGGATAGTGTGGGGAGGGGGTGCAGGGATAGTGTGGGGAGGGGGTGCGGGGATAGTGTAGGGAGGGGGTGCGGAGAAAGTGTGGGAAGGGGGTGCGGGCAGGGTGCAGGGATAGTGTGGGGAGGGGTCGCAGGGATAGTGTGGGGAGGGGGAGCGTGAATAGTTTGGGGAGGGGGTGCGGGGATAGTGTGGGGACGGGGTGCAGGGATAGTTTGGGGATGCGGTGCGGGGATAGTGTGGGAAGGGAGTGCGGGCAGGGTGCAGGGATAGTGTGGGGAGGGGGTGCGGGCAGGGTGCAGAGATAGTGGGGGGAGGGGATAGGGGGGATAGTGTGGGGAGGGGGTGCAGGGATAGTGTGGGGAGGGGGTGCGGGCACGGTGCAGGGATAGTGTAGGCAGGGGGTGCGGGGATAGTGTGGGGAGGGGGTGCTGGGATAGTGTGGGGATGGGGTGCGAGGATAGTGTGGGGAGGGGGTGCTTGGATAGTGTGGGGAAGGGGGTGCGGGGATAGTGTTTGGAGGGGGTGCGGGCAGTGTGCAGGGATAGTGTGGGGAGGTGGTGCGGGGATAGTGTGGGGAGGAGGTGCAAGGATAGTGTGGGAAGGGGGTGCGGGCAGGGTGCAGGGATAGTGTGGGGAGGGGATGCAGGGATAGTGTGGAGAGGAGGTGCAGGGATAGTGTGGGGAGAGAGTGCGGGGATAGTGTGGGGAGGGGGTGCGGGGATAGTGTGGGGAGGAGGTGCAGGGATAGTGTTGAAAGGGGGTGCGGGCAGGGTGCAGGGATAGTGTTGGGAGGGGGTGCAGGGATAGTGTGGGGAGGAGGTGCAGGGATAGTGTGGGGAGGGGGTGCAGAGATAGTTTGGGGAGGGGGTGCTGGCAGGGTGCAGGGATAGTGTAAGGAGGGGGTGCGGGGATAGTGTGGGGAGGGGGTGCGGGGATAGTGTGGGAAGGGGGTGCAGGCAGGGTGCAGGGATAGTGTGGGGAGGGGGTGCGGGTAGGGTGCAGAGATAGTGTGGGGAGGGGGTGCGGGGATAGTGTGGGGAGGTGGTGCAGGGATAGTGTGGGGAGGAGGTTCAGGGATAGTGTGGGGAGGGGGTGCGGGCAGGGTGCAGGTATAGTGTGGGGAGGGGGTGAGGGATAGTGTGGGGAGGAGGCGCGGGCAGGGTGCAGGGATAGTGTGTGGATGGGGTGCGGGGATAGTGTGGAGAGGGGGTGCGGGGATAGTGTGGGGAGGGGGTTCGGGGATAGTGTGGGGAGGGGGTGCGGGGATAGTGTGGGAAGGTGGTGCGGGCAGGGTGCAGGGATAGTGTGGGGAGGGGGTGCGGGGATAGTGTGGGGAGGGGGTGCGGGGATAGTGTGAGGAGGGGGTGCGGGGATAGTGTGGGGAGGGGATGCGGGGATAGTGTGGGGAGGGGGTGCGGGCAGGGTGCAGGGATAGTGTGGGGAGGGGGTGCGGGCAGGGTGCAGGGATAGTGTGGGGAGGGTGTCAGGGATAGTGTGGGGAGAGGGTGCGGGAATAGTGTGGGGAGGGGGTGCAGGGATAGTGTGGGGAGGGGGTGCAGGGATGGTGTGGGGAGGGGGTGCAGGGATAGTGTGGGGAGCGGGTGCAGGGATAGTGTGGGGAGGGGGTGCGGGGATAGTTTGGGGAATGGGTGCGGACAGGATGCAGGGATAGTGTGGGGAGGGGGTGTAGGGATAGTGTGGGGAGGGGGTGCGGGCAGGGTGCAGGGATAGTGTGTAGAGAGGGTGCGGGCAGGATGCAGGGATAGTTTGGGGACTGGGTGCGAGCAGGGTGCGGGGATAGTGTGGCGAGGGGGTGCAGGGATAGTGTGGGGAGGGGGTGCAGAGATAGTGTGGGGAGGGGGTGCGGGGATAGTGTGGGAAGGGGGTGCTGAAATAGTGTGGGGAGGGGGTTCAGGGATAGTCTGGGGAGTGGGTGCAGGGATAGTATGGGGACGGGGTGCAGGGATAGTGTGGGGAGGGGGTGCAGGGATAGTGTGGGGAGGGGGTGCGGGTAGGGTGCAGGGATAGTGTGGGGAGTGGATGATGGGATAGTGTGGGGAGGGGGTGCGGGGATAGTGTGGGGAGGGGGTGCGGGTAGGGTGCGGGGATAGTGTGGGGAGGGGGTGCATGGATAGTGTGGGGAGGGGGTGCAGGGATAGTGTGGGGAGGGGGTGCGGGGATAGTGTGGTGAGGGGGTGCAGCCAGGGTGCAGGGATAGTGTGGGGAGGGAGTGCGGGGATAGTGTGGGGAGGGGGTGCGGGTAGGGTGCGGGGATAGTGTGGGGAGGGGCAGCGGGGATAGTGTGGGGAGGGGGTGCGGGGATAGTGTGGGGAGGGGGTGCGGGGATAGGGTGGGGAGGGGGTGCAGGGATAGTGTGGGGAGGGGGTGCAGGGATAGTGTGGGCAGGGTGTGCGGGGATAGTGTGGGGAGGGAGTGCGGGGATAGTGTTGGGAGGGGGTGCGGGGATAGTGTGGGGAGGGTGTGCAGGGATAGTGTGGGGAAGGGGTGCGGGGATAGTGTGGGGTTGGGGTGCAGGGATAATGTGGGGAGGGGGTGCGGGGATAGTGTGGGGAGGGGGATTCAGCCAGGGTGCAGGGATAGTGTGGGGAGGGAGTGCGGGGATAGTGTGGGGAGGGGGTGCGGGTAGGGTGCGGGGATAGTGTGGGGAGGGGCAGCGGGGATAGTGTGGGGAGGGGGTGCGAGGATAGTGTGGGGAGGGGGTGCGGGGATAGTGTGGGGAGGGGGTGCAGGGATAGTGTGGGGAGGGGGTGCAGGGATAGTGTGGGCAGGGTGTGCGGGGATAGTGTGGGGAGGGAGTGCGGGGATAGTGTTGGGAGGAGGTGCGGGGATAGTGTGGGAGGGTGTGCAGGGATAGTGTGGGGAAGGGGTGCGGGGATAGTGTGGGGTTGGGGTGCAGGGATAATGTGTGGAGGGGGTGCGGGGATAGTGTGGGGAGGGCGAGCAGGGATAGTGTGCGGAGGGGGTTCGGGGATAGTGTGGGGAGGGGGTGCGGAGAAAGTGTGGGAAGGGGGTGCGGGCAGGGTGCAGGGATAGTGTGGGGAAAGGGTGCAGGGATAGTGTGGGGATGGGGTGCGGGGATAGTGTTGGGAGGGGGTGCGGGGATAGTGTGGGGAGGGGGTGCGGGGATAGTGTGGGAAAGGGGTGCGGGCAGGGTGCAGGGATAGTGTGGGGAGGGGGTATGGGGATAGTGTGGGGAGGGGGAGCGGGAATAGTGTGGGGAGGGGGTGCGGGGATAGTGAGGGGACGGGGTGCAGAGATAGTGTGGGGATGGGGTGCGGGGATAGTGTGGGAAGGGAATGCGGGCAGGGTGCAGGGATAGTGTGGGGAGGGGGTGCGGGCAGGGTGCAGAGATAGTGGGGGGAGGGGGTGGGGGGATAGTGTGGGGAGATGGTGCAGGGATAGTGTGGGGAGGGGGTGCGGGCAGGGTGCAGGGATAGTGTAGGGAGGGGGTGCGGGGATAGTGTGGGGAGGGGGTGCTGGGATAGTGTGGGGATGGGGTGCGGGGATAGTGTGGGGAGGGGGTGCTTGGATAGTGTGGGGAGGGGGTGCGGGGATAGTGTTTGGAGGGGGTGCGGGCAGTGTGCAGGGATAGTGTGGGGAGGGGGTGCGGACAGGGTGCAGGGATAGTGTGGCGAAGGGGTGCGGCGATAGTGTGGGGAGGGGGTGCGGGGATAGTGGGGAGGGGGTGCGGGGATAGTGTGGGGAGGAGGTGCAGGGATAGTGTGGGAAGGGGGTGCGGGCAGGGTGCAGGGATAGTGTGGGGAGGGGGTGCAGGGATAGTGTGGGGAGGAGATGCAGGGATAGTGTGGGGAGAGAGTGCGAGGATAGTGTGGGGAGGGGGTGCTGGGATAGTGTGGGGAGGAATTGCAGGGATAGTGTGGGAAGGGGGTGCGGGCAGGGTGCAGGGATAGTGTGGGGAGGGGGTGCAGGGATAGTGTGGGGAGGAGGTGCAGGGATAGTGTGGGGAGGGGGTGCAGAGATAGTTTGGGGAGGGGGTGCGGGCAGGGTGCCGGGATAGTGTGGGGAGGGGGTGCGGGGATAGTGTGGGTAGGGGGTGCGGGGATAGTGTGGGAAGGGGGTGCAGGCAGGGTGCAGGGATAGTGTGGGGAGGGGGTGTGGGTAGGGTGCGGAGATAGTGTGGGGAGGGGGTGCGGGGATAGTGTGGGGAGGTGGTGCAGGGATAGTTTGGGGAGGAGGTTCAGGGATAGTGTGGGGAGGGGGGGCGGGCAGGGTGCAGGGATAGTGTGGGGAGGGGGTGGGGAATAGTGTGGGGAGGAGGCGCGGGCAGGGTGCAGGGATAGTGTGTGGATGGGGTGCGGGGATAGTGTGGAGAGGGGGTGCGGGGATAGTGTGGGGAGGGGGTTCGGGGATAGTGTGGGGAGGGGGTGCGGGGATAGTGTGGGGAGGGGGTGCGGGGATAGTGTGGGGAGGTGGTGCAGGCAGGGTGCAGGGATAGTGTGGGGAGGAGGTGCGGGGATAGTGGGAGGAGGGGGTGCGTGGATAGTGTGAGGAGAGGGTACGGGGATAGTGTGGGGAGGGGATGCGGGGATAGTGTGGGGAGGGGGTGCGGGCAGGGTGCAGGGATAGTGTGCGAAGGGGGTGCGGGCAGGGTGCAGGGATAGTGTGGGGAGGGTGTCGGGGATAGTGTGGGGAGGGGGTGCGGTGATAGTATGGGGAGGGGGTGCGGGCAGGGTGCAGGGATAGTGTGGGGAGCGGGTGCGGGGATAGCGTGGGGAGGGGGTGCGGGGATAGTGTGGGGAGGGGGTTCAGGGTCAGTGTGGGGAGGGGTGCGGGGATAGTGTCGGGAGGGGTTGCGGGCAGGGTGCAGGGATAGTGTGGGGAGGGGTTGCGGGGATAGTGTGGGGAGGAGATGCGGGGATAGTGTGGGGAAGGGGTGCTGGGATAGTGTGGGGAGGGGGTGCAGGGATAGTGTGGGGATGGGGTGCGGGGATAGTGTGGGAAGGGAATGCGGGAAGGGTGCAGGGATAGTGTGGGGAGGGGGTGCGGGCAGGGTGCAGAGATAGTGGGGGGAGGGGGTGGGGGGATAGTGTGGGGAGATGGTGCAGGGATAGTGTGGGGAGGGGGTGCGGGCAGGGTGCAGGGATAGTGTAGGGAGGGGGTGCGGGGATAGTGTGGGGAGGGGGTGCTGGGATAGTGTGGGGATGGGGTGCGAGGATAGTGTGGGGAGGGGGTGCTTGGATAGTGTGGGGAGGGGGTGCGGGGATAGTGTTTGGAGGGGGTGCGGGCAGTGTGCAGGGATAGTGTGGGGAGGGGGTGTGGGCAGGGTGCAGGGATAGTGTGGCGAAGGGGTGCGGCGATAGTGTGGGGAGGGGGTGCGGGGATAGTGGGGAGGGGGTGCGGGGATAGTGTGGGGAGGAGGTGCAGGGATAGTGTGTGGGAAGGGGGTGCGGGCAGGGTGCAGGGATAGTGTGGGGAGGGGGTGCAGGGATAGTGTGGGGAGGAGATGCAGGGATAGTGTGGGGAGAGAGTGCGGGGATAGTGTGGGGAGGGGGTGCGGGGATAGTGTTTGGAGGGGGTGCGGGCAGTGTGCAGGGATAGTGTGGGGAGGGGGTGTGGGCAGGGTGCAGGGATAGTGTGGCGAAGGGGTGCGGCGATAGTGTGGGGAGGGGGTGCGGGGATAGTGGGGAGGGGGTGCGGGGATAGTGTGGGGAGGAGGTGCAGGGATAGTGTGTGGGAAGGGGGTGCGGGCAGGGTGCAGGGATAGTGTGGGGAGGGGGTGCAGGGATAGTGTGGGGAGGAGATGCAGGGATAGTGTGGGGAGAGAGTGCGGGGATAGTGTTCGGGAGGGGGTGCGGGGATAGTGTGGGGAGGAATTGCAGGGATAGTGTGGGAAGGGGGTGCGGGCAGGGTGCAGGGATAGTGTGGGGAGGGGGTGCAGGGATAGTGTGGGGAGGAGGTGCAGGGATAGTGTGGGGAGGGGGTGCAGAGATAGTTTGGGGAGGGGGTGCGGGCAGGGTGCAGGGATAATGTGGGGAGGGGGTGCGGGGATAGTGTGGGGAGGGGGTGCGGGGATAGTGTGGGAAGGGGGTGCAGGCAGGGTGCAGGGATAGTGTGGGGAGGGGGTGTGGGTAGGGTGCAGAGATAGTGTGGGGAGGGGGTGCGGGGATAGTGTGGGGAGGTGGTGCAGGGATAGTTTGGGGAGGAGGTTCAGGGATAGTGTGGGGAGGGGGTGCGGGCAGGGTGCAGGGATAGTGTGGGGAGGGGGTGGGGGATAGTGTGGGGAGGAGGCGCGGGCAGGGTGCAGGGATAGTGTGTGGATGGGGTGCGGGGATAGTGTGGAGAGGGGGTGCGGGGATAGTGTGGGGAGGGGGTTCGGGGATAGTGTGGGGAGGTGGTGCGGGCAGGGTGCAGGGATAGTGTGGGGAGGGGGTACGGGGATAGTGGGGGGAGGGGGTGCGGGGATAGTGTGAGGAGGGGGTGCGGGGATAGTGTGGGGAGGGGATGCGGGGATAGTGTGGGGAGGGGGGGGCGGGCAGGGTGCAGGGATAGTGTGCATAGGGGGTGCGGGCAGGGTGCAGGGATAGTGTTGGGATGGTGTCGGGGATAGTGTTGGGAGGGGGTGCGGGGATAGTGTGGGGAGGGGGTGCGGGGATAGTGTGGGGAGGGGGTGCGGTGATAGTATGAGGAGGGGGTGTGGGCAGGGTGCATGGATAGTGGGGGGAGCGGGTGCGGGGATAGCGTGGGGAGGGGGTGCAGGGATAGTGTGGGGAGGGGGTTCAGGGTCAGTGTGGGGAGGGGGTGCGGGGATAGTGTCGGGAGGGGTTGCGGGCAGGGTGCAGGGATAGTGTGGGGAGGGGTTGCGGGGATAGTGTGGGGAGGAGATGCGGGGATAGTGTGGGGAGGGGGTGCTGGGATAGTGTGGGGAGGGGGTGCGGATAGGGTGCAGGGATAGTGTGGGGACGGGGTGTGGGGATAGTGTGGGGAGGGGGTTCGGGGATAGTGTGGGGAGGGGGTGCGAGGATAGTTTGGGGAAGGAGTGCTGGGATAGTGTGGGGAGGGGTTGCGGGCAGGGTGCAGGGATAGTGTGGGGAGGGGGTGCAGGGTTAGTGTGGGGAGGGGGTGCGGGGATAGTGTTGGGAGGGGGTGCGGGGATAGTGTGGGGAGGGGTTGCGGGCAGGGTGCAGGGATAGTGTGGGGAGGGGGTACGGGGATAGTGTGGGGAGGGGGGTGCGGGGATAGTGTGAGGAGGGGGTGCTGGGATAGTGTGGGGAGGGGTTTCGGGCAGGGTGCAGGGATAGTGTGGGGACGGGGTGCGGGGATAGTGTGGGGAGGGGGTTCGGGGATAGTGTGGGGAGGGAGTGCGGGGATAGTGTGGGTAGGGAGTGCTGGGATAGTGTGGGGAGGGGTTGCGGGCAGGGTGCAGGGATAGTGTGGGGAGGGGGTGCGGGGTTATTGTGGGGAGGGGGTGCGGGGATAGTGTGGGGAGGGGGGGCGGGCAGGGTGCAGGGATAGTGTGGGGAGGGGGTACGGGGATAGTGTGGGGAGGGGGTGCGGGGATAGTGTGGGGAGGGGGTGCTGGGATAGTGTGGGTAGGGGTTTCGGGCAGGGTGCAGGGATAGTGTGGGGACGGGGTGCGGGGATAGTGTGGGGAGGGGGTTCGGGGATAGTGTGGGGAGGGGGTGCGGGGATAGTGTGGGGAGGGGGTGCGGGGATAGTGTGGGGAGGTTTTGCAGGCAGGGTGCACGGATAGTGTGGGGAGGAGGTGCGGGGATAGTGGGGGGAGGGGGTGCGTGGATAGTGTGAGGAGAGGGTACGGGGATAGTGTGGGGAGGGGATGCGGGGATAGTGTGGGGAGGGGGTGCGGGCAGGGTGCAGGGATAGTGTGCGAAGGGGGTGCGGGCAGGGTGCAGGGATAGTGTGGGGAGGGTGTCGGGGATAGTGTTGGGAAGGGGTGCGGGGATAGTGTGGGGAGGGGGTGCGGGGATAGTGTGGGGAGGGGGTGCGGTGATAGTATGGGGAGGGGGTGCGGGCAGGGTGCAGGGATAGTGTGGGGAGCGGGTGCGGGGATAGCGTGGGGAGGGGATGCGGGGATAGTGTGGGGAGGGGGTTCAGGGTCAGTGTGGGGAGGGGTGCGGGGATAGTGTCGGGAGGGGTTGCGGGCAGGGTGCAGGGATAGTGTGGGGAGGGGTTGCGGGGATAGTGTGGGGAGGAGATGCGGGGATAGTGTGGGGAAGGGGTGCTGGGATAGTGTGGGGAGGGGGTGCAGGGATAGTGTGGGGATGGGGTGCGGGGATAGTGTGGGAAGGGAATGCGGGCAGGGTGCAGGGATAATGTGGGGAGGGGGTGCGGGCAGGGTGCAGAGATAGTGGGGGGAGGGGGTGGGGGGATAGTGTGGGGAGATGGTGCAGGGATAGTGTGGGGAGGGGGTGCGGGCAGGGTGCAGGGATAGTGTAGGGAGGGGGTGCGGGGATAGTGTGGGGAGGGGGTGCTGGGATAGTGTGGGGATGGTGTGCGAGGATAGTGTGGGGAGGGGGTGCTTGGATAGTGTGGGGAGGGGGTGCGGGGATAGTGTTTGGAGGGGGTGTGGGCAGGGTGCAGGGATAGTGTGGCGAAGGGGTGCGGCGATAGTGTGGGGAGGGGGTGCGGGGATAGTGGGGAGGGGGTGCGGGGATAGTGTGGGGAGGAGGTGCAGGGATAGTGTGGGAAGGGGGTGCGGGCAGGGTGCAGGGATAGTGTGGGGAGGGGGTGCAGGGATAGTGTGGGGAGGAGATGCAGGGATAGTGTGGGGAGAGAGTGCGGGGATAGTGTGGGGAGGGGGTGCGGGGATAGTGTGATGAAGAATTGCAGGGATAGTGTGGGAAGGGGGTGCGGGCAGGGTGCAGGGATAGTGTGGGGAGGGGGTGCAGGGATAGTGTGGGGAGGAGGTGCAGGGATAGTGTGGGGAGGGGGTGCAGAGATAGTTTGGGGAGGGGGTGCGGGCAGGGTGCAGGGATAGTGTGGGGAGGGGGTGCGGGGATAGTGTGGGGAGGGGGTGCGGGGATAGTGTGGGAAGGGGGTGCAGGCAGGGTGCAGGGATAGTGTGGGGAGGGGGTGTGGGTAGGGTGCAGAGATAGTGTGGGGAGGGGGTGCGGGGATAGTGTGGGGAGGTGGTGCAGGGATAGTTTGGGGAGGAGGTTCAGGGATAGTGTGGGGAGGGGGTGCGGGCAGGGTGCAGGGATAGTGTGGGGAGGGGGTGGGGGATAGTGTGGGGAGGAGGCGCGGGCAGGGTGCAGGGATAGTGTGTGGATGGGGTGCGGGGATAGTGTGGAGAGGGGGTGCGGGGATAGTGTGGGGAGGGGGTTCGGGGATAGTGTGGGGAGGTGGTGCGGGCAGGGTGCAGGGATAGTGTGGGGAGGGGGTGCAGGGATAGTGGGGGGAGGGGGTGCGGGGATAGTGTGAGGAGGGGGTGCGGGGATAGTGTGGGGAGGGGATACGGGGATAGTGTGGGGAGGGGGGGGGGCGGGCAGGGTGCAGGGATAGTGTGCATAGGGGGTGCGGGCAGGGTGCAGGGATAGTGTTGGGATGGTGTCGGGGATAGTGTTGGGAGAGGGTGCGGGGATAGTGTGGGGAGGGGGTGCGGGGATAGTGTGGGGAGGGGGTGCGGTGATAGTATGAGGAGGGGGTGTGGGCAGGGTGCATGGATAGTGGGGGGAGCGGGTGCGGGGATAGCGTGGGGAGGGGGTGCAGGGATAGTGTGGGGAGGGGGTTCAGGGTCAGTGTGGGGAGGGGGTGCGGGGATAGTGTCGGGAGGGGTTGCGGGCAGGGTGCAGGGATAGTGTGGGGAGGGGTTGCGGGGATAGTGTGGGGAGGAGATGCTGGGATAGTGTGGGGAGGGGGTGCGGATAGGGTGCAGGGATAGTGTGGGGACGGGGTGTGGGGATAGTGTGGGGAGAGGGTTCGGGGATAGTGTGGGGAAGGAGTGCTGGGATAGTGTGGGGAGGGGTTGCGGGCAGGGTGCAGGGATAGTGTGGGGAGGGGGTGCAGGGTTAGTGTGGGGAGGGGGTGCGGGGATAGTGTTGGGAGGGGGTGCGGGGATAGTGTGGGGAGGGGTTGCGGGCAGGGTGCAGGGATAGTGTGGGGAGGGGGTACGGGGATAGTGTGGGGAGGGGGTGCGGGGATAGTGTGAGGAGGGGGTGCTGGGATAGTGTGGGGAGGGGTTTCGGGCAGGGTGCAGGGATAGTGTGGGGACGGGGTGCGGGGATAGTGTGGGGAGGGGGTTCGGGGATAGTGTGGGAAGGGAGTGCGGGGATAGTGTGGGTAGGGAGTGCTGGGATAGTGTGGGGAGGGGTTGCGGGCAGGGTGCAGGGATAGTGTGGGGAGGGGGTGTAGGGATAGTGTGGGGAGGGGGTGCGGGCAGGGTGCAGGGATAGTGTGTAGAGAGGGTGCGGGCAGGATGCAGGGATAGTTTGGGGACTGGGTGCGAGCAGGGTGCGGGGATAGTGTGGCGAGGGGGTGCAGGGATAGTGTGGGGAGGGGGTGCAGAGATAGTGTGGGGAGGGGGTGCGGGGATAGTGTGGGAAGGGGGTGCTGAAATAGTGTGGGGAGGGGGTTCAGAGATAGTCTGGGGAGTGGGTGCAGGGATAGTATGGGGACGGGGTGCAGGGATAGTGTGGGGAGGGGGTGCAGGGATAGTGTGGGGAGGGGGTGCGGGTAGGGTGCAGGGATAGTGTGGGGAGTGGATGTGGGGATAGTGTGGGGAGGGGGTGCGGGGATAGTGTGGGGAGGGGGTGCGGGTAGGGTGCGGGGATAGTGTGGGGAGGGGGTGCATGGATAGTGTGGGGAGGGGGTGCAGGGATAGTGTGGGGAGGGGGTGCGGGGATAGTGTGGTGAGGGGGTGCAGCCAGGGTGCAGGGATAGTGTGGGGAGGGAGTGCGGGGATAGTGTGGGGAGGGGGTGCGGGTAGGGTGCGGGGATAGTGTGGGGAGGGGCAGCGGGGATAGTGTGGGGAGGGGGTGCGGGGATAGTGTGGGGAGGGGGTGCGGGGATAGTGTGGGGAGGGGGTGCAGGGATAGTGTGGGGAGGGGGTGCAGGGATAGTGTGGGCAGGGTGTGCGGGGATAGTGTGGGGAGGGAGTGCGGGGATAGTGTTGGGAGGGGGTGCGGGGATAGTGTGGGGAGGGTGTGCAGGGATAGTGTGGGGAAGGGGTGCGGGGATAGTGTGGGGTTGGGGTGCAGGGATAATGTGGGGAGGGGGTGCGGGGATAGTGTGGGGAGGGGGATTCAGCCAGGGTGCAGGGATAGTGTGGGGAGGGAGTGCGGGGATAGTGTGGGGAGGGGGTGCGGGTAGGGTGCGGGGATAGTGTGGGGAGGGGCAGCGGGGATAGTGTGGGGAGGGGGTGCGAGGATAGTGTGGGGAGGGGAAGCGGGGATAGTGTGGGGAGGGGGTGCAGGGATAGTGTGGGGAGGGGGTGCAGGGATAGTGTGGGCAGGGTGTGCGGGGATAGTGTGGGGAGGGAGTGCGGGGATAGTGTTGGGAGGAGGTGCGGGGATAGTGTGGGGAGGGTGTGCAGGGATAGTGTGGGGAAGGGGTGCGGGGATAGTGTGGGGTTGGGGTGCAGGGATAATGTGTGGAGGGGGTGCGGGGATAGTGTGGGGAGGGCGAGCAGGGATAGTGTGCGGAGGGGGTTCGGGGATAGTGTGGGGAGGGGGTGCGGAGAAAGTGTGGGAAGGGGGTGCGGGCAGGGTGCAGGGATAGTGTGGGGAGGGGGTGCAGGGATAGTGTGGGGATGGGATGCGGGGATAGTGTTGGGAGGGGGTGCGGGGATAGTGTGGGGAGGGGGTGCGGGGATAGTGTGGGAAAGGGGTGCGGGCAGGGTGCAGGGATAGTGTGGGGAGGGGGTATGGGGATAGTGTGGGGAGGGGGAGCGGGAATAGTGTGGGGAGGGGGTGCGGGGATAGTGTGGGGACGGGGTGCAGAGATAGTGTGGGGATGGGGTGCGGGGATAGTGTGGGAAGGGAATGCGGGCAGGGTGCAGGGATAGTGTGGGGAGGGGGTGCGGGCAGGGTGCAGAGATAGTGGGGGGAGGGGGTGGGGGGATAGTGTGGGGAGATGGTGCAGGGATAGTGTGGGGAGGGGGTGCGGGCAGGGTGCAGGGATAGTGTAGGGAGGGGGTGCGGGGATAGTGTGGGGAGGGGGTGCTGGGATAGTGTGGGGATGGGGTGCGAGGATAGTGTGGGGAGGGGGTGCTTGGATAGTGTGGGGAGGGGGTGCGGGGATAGTGTTTGGAGGGGGTGCGGGCAGTGTGCAGGGATAGTGTGGGGAGGGGGTGCGGACAGGGTGCAGGGATAGTGTGGCGAAGGGGTGCGGCGATAGTGTGGGGAGGGGGTGCGGGGATAGTGGGGAGGGGGTGCGGGGATAGTGTGGGGAGGAGGTGCAGGGATAGTGTGGGAAGGGGGTGCGGGCAGGGTGCAGGGATAGTGTGGGGAGGGGGTGCAGGGATAGTGTGGGGAGGAGATGCAGGGATAGTGTGGGGAGAGAGTGCGGGGATAGTGTGGGGAGGGGGGTGCTGGGATAGTGTGGGGAGGAATTGCAGGGATAGTGTGGGAAGGGGGTGCGGGCAGGGTGCAGGGATAGTGTGGGGAGGGGGTGCAGGGATAGTGTGGGGAGGAGGTGCAGGGATAGTGTGGGGAGGGGGTGCAGAGATAGTTTGGGGAGGGGGTGCGGGCAGGGTGCCGGGATAGTGTGGGGAGGGGGTGCGGGGATAGTGTGGGTAGGGGGTGCGGGGATAGTGTGGGAAGGGGGTGCAGGCAGGGTGCAGGGATAGTGTGGGGAGGGGGTGTGGGTAGGGTGCGGAGATAGTGTGGGGAGGGGGTGCTGGGATAGTGTGGGGAGGTGGTGCAGGGATAGTTTGGGGAGGAGGTTCAGGGATAGTGTGGGGAGGGGGGGCGGGCAGGGTGCAGGGATAGTGTGGGGAGGGGGTGGGGAATAGTGTGGGGAGGAGGCGCGGGCAGGGTGCAGGGATAGTGTGTGGATGGGGTGCGGGGATAGTGTGGAGAGGGGGTGCGGGGATAGTGTGGGGAGGGGGTTCGGGGATAGTGTGGGGAGGGGGTGCGGGGATAGTGTGGGGAGGGGGTGCGGGGATAGTGTGGGGAGGTGGTGCAGGCAGGGTGCAGGGATAGTGTGGGGAGGAGGTGCGGGGATAGTGGGAGGAGGGGGTGCGTGGATAGTGTGAGGAGAGGGTACGGGGATAGTGTGGGGAGGGGATGCGGGGATAGTGTGGGGAGGGGGTGCGGGCAGGGTGCAGGGATAGTGTGCGAAGGGGGTGCGGGCAGGGTGCAGGGATAGTGTGGGGAGGGTGTCGGGGATAGTGTGGGGAGGGGGTGCGGTGATAGTATGGGGAGGGGGTGCGGGCAGGGTGCAGGGATAGTGTGGGGAGCGGGTGCGGGGATAGCGTGGGGAGGGGGTGCGGGGATAGTGTGGGGAGGGGGTTCAGGGTCAGTGTGGGGAGGGGTGCGGGGATAGTGTCGGGAGGGGTTGCGGGCAGGGTGCAGGGATAGTGTGGGGAGGGGTTGCGGGGATAGTGTGGGGAGGAGATGCGGGGATAGTGTGGGGAAGGGGTGCTGGGATAGTGTGGGGAGGGGGTGCAGGGATAGTGTGGGGATGGGGTGCGGGGATAGTGTGGGAAGGGAATGCGGGAAGGGTGCAGGGATAGTGTGATGAGGGGGTGCGGGCAGGGTGCAGAGATAGTGGGGGGAGGGGGTGGGGGGATAGTGTGGGGAGATGGTACAGGGATAGTGTGGGGAGGGGGTGCGGGCAGGGTGCAGGGATAGTGTAGGGAGGGGGTGCTGGGATAGTGTGGGGATGGGGTGCGAGGATAGTGTGGGGAGGGGGTGCTTGGATAGTGTGGGGAGGGGGTGCGGGGATAGTGTTTGGAGGGGGTGCGGGCAGTGTGCAGGGATAGTGTGGGGAGGGGGTGTCGGCAGGGTGCAGGGATAGTGTGGCGAAGGGGTGCGGCGATAGTGTGGGGAGGGGGTGCGGGGATAGTGGGGAGGGGGTGCGGGGATAGTGTGGGGAGGAGGTGCAGGGATAGTGTGTGGGAAGGGGGTGCGGGCAGGGTGCAGGGATAGTGTGGGGAGGGGGTGCAGGGATAGTGTGGGGAGGAGATGCAGGGATAGTGTGGGGAGAGAGTGCGGGGATAGTGTGGGGAGGGGGTGCGGGGATAGTGTTTGGAGGGGGTGCGGGCAGTGTGCAGGGATAGTGTGGGGAGGGGGTGTGGGCAGGGTGCAGGGATAGTGTGGCGAAGGGGTGCGGCGATAGTGTGGGGAGGGGGTGCGGGGATAGTGGGGAGGGGGTGCGGGGATAGTGTGGGGAGGAGGTGCAGGGATAGTGTGTGGGAAGGGGGTGCGGGCAGGGTGCAAGGATAGTGTGGGGAGGGGGTGCAGGGATAGTGTGGGGAGGAGATGCAGGGATAGTGTGGGGAGAGAGTGCGGGGATAGTGTTCGGGAGGGGGTGCGGGGATAGTGTGGGGAGGAATTGCAGGGATAGTGTGGGAAGGGGGTGCGGGCAGGGTGCAGGGATAGTGTGGGGAGGGGGTGCAGGGATAGTGTGGGGAGGAGGTGCAGGGATAGTGTGGGGAGGGGGTGCAGAGATAGTTTGGGGAGGGGGTGCGGGCAGGGTGCAGGGATAGTGTGGGGAGGGGGTGCGGGGATAGTGTGGGGAGGGGGTGCGGGGATAGTGTGGGAAGGGGGTGCAGGCAGGGTGCAGGGATAGTGTGGGGAGGGGGTGTGGGTAGGGTGCAGAGATAGTGTGGGGAGGGGGTGCGGGGATAGTGTGGGGAGGTGGTGCAGGGATAGTTTGGGGAGGAGGTTCAGGGATAGTGTGGGGAGGGGGTGCGGGCATGGTGCAGGGATAGTGTGGGGAGGGGGTGGGGGATAGTGTGGGGAGGAGGCGCGGGCAGGGTGCAGGGATAGTGTTTGGATGGGGTGCGGGGATAGTGTGGAGAGGGGGTGCGGGGATAGTGTGGGGAGGGGGTTCGGGGATAGTGTGGGGAGGTGGTGCGGGCAGGGTGCAGGGATAGTGTGGGGAGGGGGTGCGGGGATAGTGGGGGGAGGGGGTGCGGGGATAGTGTGAGGAGGGGGTGCGGGGATAGTGTGGGGAGGGGATGCGGGGATAGTGTGGGGAGGGGGGGGCGGGCAGGGTGCAGGGATAGTGTGCATAGGGGGTGCGGGCAGGGTGCAGGCATAGTGTTGGGATGGTGTCGGGGATAGTGTTGGGAGGGGGTGCGGGGATAGTGTGGGGAGGGGGTGCGGGGATAGTGTGGGGAGGGGGTGCGGTGATAGTATGAGGAGGGGGTGTGGGCAGGGTGCATGGATAGTGGGGGGAGCGGGTGCGGGGATAGCGTGGGGAGGGGGTGCAGGGATAGTGTGGGGAGGGGGTTCAGGGTCAGTGTGGGGAGGGGGTGCGGGGATAGTGTCGGGAGGGGTTGCGGGCAGGGTGCAGGGATAGTGTGGGGAGGGGTTGCGGGGATAGTGTGGGGAGGAGATGCGGGGATAGTGTGGGGAGGGGGTGCTGGGATAGTGTGGGGAGGGGGTGCGGATAGGGTGCAGGGATAGTGTGGGGACGGGGTGTGGGGATAGTGTGGGGAGGGGGTTCGGGGATAGTGTGGGGAGGGGGTGCGAGGATAGTGTGGGGAAGGAGTGCTGGGATAGTGTGGGGAGGGGTTGCGGGCAGGGTGCAGGGATAGTGTGGGGAGGGGGTGCAGGGTTAGTGTGGGGAGGGGGTGCGGGGATAGTGTTGGGAGGGGGTGCGGGGATAGTGTGGGGAGGGGTTGCGGGCAGGGTGCAGGGATAGTGTGGGGAGGGGGTACGGGGATAGTGTGGGGAGGGGGTGCGGGGATAGTGTGAGGAGGGGGTGCTGGGATAGTGTGGGGAGGGGTTTCGGGCAGGGTGCAGGGATAGTGTGGGGACGGGGTGCGGGGATAGTGTGGGGAGGGGGTTCGGGGATAGTGTGGGGAGGGAGTGCGGGGATAGTGTGGGTAGGGAGTGCTGGGATAGTGTGGGGAGGGGTTGCGGGCAGGGTGCAGGGATAGTGTGGGGAGGGGGGTGCTGGGTTATTGTGGGGAGGGGGTGCGGGGATAGTGTGGGGAGGGGGGGCGGGCAGGGTGCAGGGATAGTGTGGGGAGGGGGTACGGGGATAGTGTGGGGAGGGGGTGCGGGGATAGTGTGGGGAGGGGGTGCTGGGATAGTGTGGGGAGGGGTTTCGGGCAGGGTGCACGGATAGTGTGGGGACGGGGTGCGGGGATAGTGTGGGGAGGGGGTTCGGGGATAGTGTGGGGAGGGGGTGCGGGGATAGTGTGGGGAGGGGGTGCGGGGATAGTGTGGGGAGGTTGTGCAGGCAGGGTGCACGGATAGTGTGGGGAGGAGGTGCGGGGATAGTGGGGGGAGGGGGTGCGTGGATAGTGTGAGGAGAGGGTACGGGGATAGTGTGGGGAGGGGATGCGGGGATAGTGTGGGGAGGGGGTGCGGGCAGGGTGCAGGGATAGTGTGCGAAGGGGGTGCGGGCAGGGTGCAGGGATAGTGTGGGGAGGGTGTCGGGGATAGTGTTGGGAAGGGGTGCGGGGATAGTGTGGGGAGGGGGTGCGGGGATAGTGTGGGGAGGGGGTGCGGTGATAGTATGGGGAGGGGGTGCGGGCAGGGTGCAGGGATAGTGTGGGGAGCGGGTGCGGGGATAGCGTGGGGAGGGGATGCGGGGATAGTGTGGGGAGGGGGTTCAGGGTCAGTGTGGGGAGGGGTGCGGGGATAGTGTCGGGAGGGGTTGCGGGCAGGGTGCAGGGATAGTGTGGGGAGGGGTTGCGGGGATAGTGTGGGGAGGAGATGCGGGGATAGTGTGGGGAAGGGGTGCTGGGATAGTGTGGGGAGGGGGTGCAGGGATAGTGTGGGGATGGGGTGCGGGGATAGTGTGGGAAGGGAATGCGGGCAGGGTGCAGGGATAGTGTGGGGAGGGGGTGCGGGCAGGGTGCAGAGATAGTGGGGGGAGGGGGTGGGGGGATAGTGTGGGGAGATGGTGCAGGGATAGTGTGGGGAGGGGGTGCGGGCAGGGTGCAGGGATAGTGTAGGGAGGGGGTGCGGGGATAGTGTGGGGAGGGGGTGCTGGGATAGTGTGGGGATGGGGTGCGAGGATAGTGTGGGGAGGGGGTGCTTGGATAGTGTGGGGAGGGGGTGCGGGGATAGTGTTTGGAGGGGGTGTGGGCAGGGTGCAGGGATAGTGTGGCGAAGGGGTGCGGCGATAGTGTGGGGAGGGGGTGCGGGGATAGTGGGGAGGGGGTGCGGGGAAAGTGTGGGGAGGAGGTGCAGGGATAGTGTGGGAAGGGGGTGCGGGCAGGGTGCAGGGATAGTGTGGGGAGGGGGTGCAGGGATAGTGTGGGGAGGAGATGCAGGGATAGTGTGGGGAGAGAGTGCGGGGATAGTGTGGGGAGGGGGTGCGGGGATAGTGTGATGAGGAATTGCAGGGATAGTGTGGGAAGGGGGTGCGGGCAGGGTGCAGGGATAGTGTGGGGAGGGGGTGCAGGGATAGTGTGGGGAGGAGGTGCAGGGATAGTGTGGGGAGGGGGTGCAGAGATAGTTTGGGGAGGGGGTGCGGGCAGGGTGCAGGGATAGTGTGGGGAGGATTGCGGGGATAGTGTGGGGAGGGGGTGCGGGGATAGTGTGGGAAGGGGGTGCAGGCAGGGTGCAGGGATAGTGTGGGGAGGGGGTGTGGGTAGGGTGCAGAGATAGTGTGGGGAGGGGGTGCGGGGATAGTGTGGGGAGGTGGTGCAGGGATAGTTTGGGGAGGAGGTTCAGGGATAGTGTGGGGAGGGGGTGCGGGCAGGGTGCAGGGATAGTGTGGGGAGGGGGTGGGGGATAGTGTGGGGAGGAGGCGCGGGCAGGGTGCAGGGATAGTGTGTGGATGGGGTGCGGGGATAGTGTGGAGAGGGGGTGCGGGGATAGTGTGGGGAGGGGGTTCGGGGATAGTGTGGGGAGGTGGTGCGGGCAGGGTGCAGGGATAGTGTGGGGAGGGGGTGCAGGGATAGTGGGGGGAGGGGGTGCGGGGATAGTGTGAGGAGGGGGTGCGGGGATAGTGTGGGGAGGGGATACGGGGATAGTGTGGGGAGGGGGGGGGCGGGCAGGGTGCAGGGATAGTGTGCATAGGGGGTGCGGGCAGGGTGCAGGGATAGTGTTGGGATGGTGTCGGGGATAGTGTTCGGAGAGGGTGCGGGGATAGTGTGGGGAGGGGGTGCGGGGATAGTGTGGGGAGGGGGTGCGGTGATAGTATGAGGAGGGGGTGTGGGCAGGGTGCATGGATAGTGGGGGGAGCGGGTGCGGGGATAGCGTGGGGAGGGGGTGCAGGGATAGTGTGGGGAGGGGGTTCAGGGTCAGTGTGGGGAGGGGGTGCGGGGATAGTGTCGGGAGGGGTTGCGGGCAGGGTGCAGGGATAGTGTGGGGAGGGGTTGCGGGGATAGTGTGGGGAGGAGATGCTGGGATAGTGTGGGGAGGGGGTGCGGATAGGGTGCAGGGATAGTGTGGGGACGGGGTGTGGGGATAGTGTGGGGAGAGGGTTCGGGGATAGTGTGGGGAGGGGGTGCGAGGATAGTGTGGGGAAGGAGTGCTGGGATAGTGTGGGGAGGGGTTGCGGGCAGGATGCAGGGATAGTGTGGGGAGGGGGTGCAGGGTTAGTGTGGGGAGGGGGTGCGGGGATAGTGTTGGGAGGGGGTGCGGGGATAGTGTGGGGAGGGGTTGCGGGCAGGGTGCAGGGATAGTGTGGGGAGGGGGTACGGGGATAGTGTGGGGAGGGGGTGCGGGGATAGTGTGAGGAGGGGGTGCTGGGATAGTGTGGGGAGGGGTTTCGGGCAGGGTGCAGGGATAGTGTGGGGACGGGGTGCGGGGATAGTGTGGGGAGGGGGTTCGGGGATAGTGTGGGAAGGGAGTGCGGGGATAGTGTGGGTAGGGAGTGCTGGGATAGTGTGGGGAGGGGTTGCGGGCAGGGTGCAGGGATAGTGTGGGGAGGGGGTGCGGGGTTATTGTGGGGAGGGGGTGCGGGGATAGTGTGGGGAGGGGGGGCGGGCAGGGTGCAGGGATAGTGTGGGGAGGGGGTACGGGGATAGTGTGGGGAGGGGGTGCGGGGATAGTGTGGGGAGGGGGTGCTGGGATAGTGTGGGGAGGGGTTTCGGGCAGGGTGCAGGGATAGTGTGGGGACGGGGTGCGGGGATAGTGTGGGGAGGGGGTTCGGGGATAGTGTGGGGAGGGGGTGCGGGTATAGTGTGGGGAGGGAGTGCTGGGATAGTGTGGGGAGGGGTTGCGGGCAGGGTGCAGGGATAGTGTGGGGAGGGGGTGCGGGGATAGTGTGGGGAGGGGGTGCGGGCAGGGTGCAGGGATAGTGGGGAGAGAGGGTGCGGGCAGGATGCAGGGATAGTTTGGGGACTGGGTGCGAGCAGGGTGCGGGGATAATGTGGGGAAGGGGTGCGGGCAGGGTGCAGGGATAGTGTGGGGAGGGGGTGCAGGGATAGTGTGGGGAGGGGGTGCGGGGAAAATGTGGGCAGGGGTGCGGGGATAGTGTGGGAAGGGGGTGCAGGGATAGTTTGGGAAGGGGGTGCAGGGATAGTGTGGGGAGGGGGTGCTGGGATAGTGTGGGTAGGGGCTTCAGAGATAGTGTGGGGAGTGGGTGCAGGGATAGTGTGGGGACGGAGTGCAGGGATAGTGTGGGGAGGGGGTGCAGGGATAGTGTGGGGAGGGGGTGCGGATAGGGTGCAGGGATAGTGTGGGGAGGGGGTGTGGGGATAGTGTGGGGAGGGGGTGCGGGGATAGTGTGGGGAGGGGGTGCGGGTAGGGTGCGGGGATAGTGTGGGGAGGGGGTGCATGGATAGTGTGGGGAGGGGGTGCAGAATAGTGTGGGGAGGGGGTGCGGGTAGGGTGCAGGGATAGTGTGGGGAGGGGGTGCGGGGATAGTGTGGGAAGGGGGTGCAGGCAGGGTGCAGGGATAATGTGGGGAGGGGGTGCGGGTAGGGTGCAGAGATAGTGTGGGGAGGGGGTGCGGGGATAGTGTGGGGAGGTGGTGCAGGGATAGTGTGGGGAGGAGGTTCAGGGATAGTGTGGGGAGGGGGTGCGGGCAGGGTGCAGGGATAGTGTGGGGAGGGGGTGGGGGATAGTGTGGGGAGGAGGCACGGGCAGGATGCAGGGATAGTGTGTGGATGGGGTGCGGGGATAGTGTGGAGAGGGGGTGCGGGGATAGTGTGGGGAGGGGGTTCGGGGATAGTGTGGGGAGGGGGGGCGGGGATAGTGTGGGGAGGGGGTGCGGGGATAGTGTGGGGAGGTGGTGCGGGCAGGGTGCAGGGATAGTGTGGGGAGGGGTTGCGGGGATAGTGTGAGGAGGGGGTGCGGGCATAGTGTGGGGAGGGGATGCGGGGATAGTGTGGGGAGGGGGTGCGGGCAGGGTGCAGGGATAGTGTGGGGAGGGGGTGCGGGCAGGGTGCAGGGATAGTGTGGGGAGGGTGTCGGGGATAGTGTGGGGAGGGTGTGCGGGGATAGTGTGGGGAGGGGGTGCGGGGATAGTGTGGGGAGGGGGTGCGGTGATAGTATGGGGAGGGGGTGCGGGCAGGGTGCAGGTATAGTGTGGGGAGCGGGTGCGGGGATAGCGTGGGGAGGGGGTGCTGGGATAGTGTGGGGAGGGGTTGCGTGCAGGGTGCAGGGATAGTGTGGGGACGGGGTGCGGGGATAGTGTGGGGAGGGGGTTCGGGGATAGTGTGGGGAGGGGGTGCAGGGATAGTGTGGGGAGGGAGTGCTGGGATAGTGTGGGGAGGGGTTGCGGGCAGGGTGCAGGGATAGTGTGGGGAGGGGGTGCGGGGATAGTCTGGGGAGGGGTTGCGAGCAGGGTGCAGGGATAGTGTGGGGACGGGGTGCGGGGATAGTGTGGGGAGGGGGTTCGGGGATAGTGTGGGGAGGGGGTGCAGGGATAGTGTGGGGAGGGAGTGCTGGGATAGTGTGGGGAGGGGTTGCGGGCAGGGTGCAGGGATAGTGTGGGGAGGGGGTGCGGGGATAGTCTGGGGAGGGGGTGCGGGCAGAGTGCAGGGATAGTGTGGGGAGGGGGTGCCGGGACAGTGTCGGGAGGGGTTGCGGGCAGGGTGCAGGGATAGTGTGGGGAGGGGGTGCGGGGATAGTGTGGGGAGGGGTGCGGGGATAGTGTGGGGAGGGGTTGCGGGCAGGGTGCAGGGATAGTGTGGGGAGGGGGTGCGGGGATAGTTTGGGGAGGGGGTGCGGGGATAGTGTGGGGAGGGGGTGCGGGGATAGTGTGGGGAGGTAGTGCGGGGATAATGTGGGGAGGGGGTGCGGGCAGGGTGCAGGGATAGTGTGGGGAGGGGGTGCGGGGATAGTGTGGGGATGGGGTGCGGGCATGGTGCAGGGATAGTGTGGGGAGAGGGTGCGGGCAGGGTGCAGGGATAGTGTGGGGAGGGGGTGCGGGCAGGATGCAGGGATAGTGTGGGGAGGGGGTGCGAGGATTGTGTGGGGAAGGGGTGCGGGGATAGTGTGGGGAGAGGGTGCGGGTAGGGTGCAGGAAATGCTGAAGTTGAGTTCTGCTGGAAGACGATGAGACGTTCTAGAACAATGAGAAGCTGCGGACTAGGAGGACATTCTGCTCTCAATACTGGTTTATCATCAACGTGTCTAGGAGGAGTCTGAACACCATGACTGATATAAACAATACTGGCAGCAGGTAGATATGGAGAACTTTGATCGCCTACCACAGTCCGCATGGACGAATCAAGAATGAGAGGAACAAAATAGTCAGAGAAATATGGCTGATTCAAAGAAGAACACTGACAATTGTCGTGACACACGAGTAAGCGATCCCTTCCCAACAAGGCAAGTATAAGCCTGGAGGCGCTTCATGAAGTTACTTGAAGTGTTCTTCACCCGATCTGGTACTCATAAGTAACCACTGATCTGGGTCTGAGAGGAGGTCATACTAGTAAGGTCAGCCCAGGAACTCAACCTTGACAAACTCTCTCTCGTGAACAGTTTAGACTAAGATCACAATGCATGTAGACCAGACATTCAGTTACTGACATCGCGAGCAGTCTGAAGGGCAGTCAAGTAAAGGACTGAAGTCTAGTGTATGACAATTGATAAACGTTCATTTAATACAGATCTATTGTTGTTAGCGCATGTGAAGATTCTGCTTTTAACATAAGTGAATGTGAGAACGTCTTATTGTCGACAGTTCATGGATATCTTCTCTTTATTTTCATCGCAAGTGACCGCATGCTTGTAATTGTCGCTAACCAGTCACACTCGCATGCTTGTAATTGTCGCTAACCAGTCACACTCGCATGCTTGTAATTGTCGCTAACCAGTCACACTCGCATGCTTGTAATTGTCGCTAACCAGTCACACTCGCATGCTTGTAATTGTCGCTCACCCCACTAATTTCATCTTCTTGAAAAGTGTGCCCTTCGTCTGCCAATCGTCATTGCCATATGTTATCTGGACTTTTCGATCATTGGTTCCAATCTATCGCATGCCTGGTTATTGTGCTGTGTTTATTCTTTGTTGGCTGGTTGGTTGGCTATTCATTCTACAGCTTGTGAAGTCACGCCCTTTGGCCCAATGCCATATAGTAGCATCTGCAAGTGTTTGTGAGCTGTTGTTTAGTTCCGGACAGAGTGTTCCGTGTGTGTGTGACGATAGACGAAGAAGCTCTTTCCTAACACCGGCAAGCACCAGACACTCAAAAAGATGGTGCTCAAAAGTTCCATAGGGATGTGTGCCCATCCGGAACTCTGGGGTATGTTGTATGTGTGCCCAGCCGGCACTCTGGAGTATGTTGTATGTGTGCCCAGCTGGCACTCTGGAGTATGTTGTAGTTGGATCCTGTTGAAGTTGCTGTTAAGTTGTATGTGTTGATTGCGAAGTCGGAAATAGTGCTTTGTTGTCTCTTTTATAATGAGGTTGATGTCTTTGGAATTTGTGATGACCATATGTTTATAGATTTCTCTTCCAGTATTTGGGATGACCATATGTTTGTATATTTCTCTTCCAGTATTTGTGATGACCATATGTTTGTATATTTCTCTTCCTGTATTTGTGATGACCATATGTTTGTAGATTTCTCTTCCAGTATTTGGGATGACCATATGTTTGTATATTTCTCTTCCAGTATTTGTGATGACCATATGTTTGTAGATTTCTCTTCCAGTATTTGGGATTCCCATATGTTTGTATATTTCTCTTGCAGTATTTGTGATGACCATATGTTTGTAGATTTCTCTTCCAGTATTTGTGATGACCATATGTTTGTAGATTTATCTTCCAGTATTTGGGATGACCATATGTTTATAGATTTCTCTTCCAGTATTTGGGATGACCATATGTTTGTATATTTTTCTTCCAGTATTTGAGACGACCATATGTTTATATATTTCTCTTTCAGTATTTGTGATGACCATATGTTTGTAGATTTCTCTTCCAGAATTTGGGATGACCATATATTTGTAGATGTCTCTACCAGTATTTGGGATGACTATATGTTTGTAGATTTCTCTTCCAGTATTCCAACATGTCCATCTATTCAGCCAGGCCTCTTTGTTTCCAGTCTTTAATAGTTGTCTGGCTGTCTGTAAGGTTGTTGGTGTGTATTGTTGTTCTTGACTTGATCCCTTCTTAGCCGGTGTGTCTGCTTTGTCATTGCCAGGTGTATTTGAGTAGCCAGTTATCCATTGCATAACTATTCTTACTTCATAGGATGTGATAAGTTTGTTGACATCTAGGGATATTTGAGTAATTACAGGATTACAATCACCACAATCATCCAGAGCTTGAAGAGCAGATAACACATTTTTAAAGATTGCGATGTTTGAGATTTTGATAGGATATGCATCAAATACAGTCGTTAAGTGGTACAGAGCTACTTCCAATACTGTTATTTATGCCTAAAAGTTTGAAAATATCTCCCCAGAGGCACCAAACAGCTGATCAGATGTTCTGTCTCGATACTCTATACCTGTTTACTTTTGAGAACATATACTTTCCCCATGTACATTTCTTCCCTAATAGTCTGTGTATTTGGCGCGAGTTTGCATGCGTTACATAATCTGGTTACCAGGTAAAGTGCAGGAGAGAGACATAGAAGAAAACAGAACATGATGAGGTCTTATAGACAAAATATCAAATGAGAGCGGTGAGATCTGTTGGCGAGTTTCTGCAGCAAGAATATGATGCTGTTAGCTATATGGCGTGTGTCGTGTTAGCGATCTATATGGTGGAGTCGATTCGGGTTTATATCCGTGCTGAATGTATAATCTTATTTTTTCATCTAGTTGCGGTCAAGTTCAATATTGTGTGATCAGAATTGAAACCAAATCCGGCTTTGTTGATTCTCTTGTCAGCATTCTGGTAGGTTACTCCGAGTTTATCAATATTACCTCCTAAGTAAGTATTCGTGTCATTAATTGTTGAAGCTAATATACAATTATTGGCAGGTCATTTATACAGTGACGTTATTGGCAGATCATTTATAGAGTCTCATTATTGGCAGGTCATTTAAAGAGTGGCATTATTGGCAGGTAATTTATAGAGTGGCATTATTGGCAGGTCATTCATAGAGTGGCATTATTGGCAGGTCATTTGTAGAGTGGCATTATTGACAGGTCATTTATAGAGTGATATTATTGGCAGGTCTTTTATAGAGTGACATTATTGGCAGGTCATTTATAGAGTGACATTATTGGCAGGTCATTCATAGAGTGGCTTTATTGGCAGGTTATTCATAGAGCGTCATTAAATTGGCGGTGGATAATTTTTAGAGTATTTCTGTTACGTCATTTATAGTGTGTTATTCTGAGGAGCGCGTTGCCGAATGGTTTCGAGGCCTGCCTGCCGACAAGGAAGGTAATGGTTCGAATACCCAGTATGGCATATGTTGTTTTTTCTGTTGGGAGAGAAATAAACAAACACAGCCAGCTCACGACGTGGTGACAGCAGTGGCGAAGCGGCCTGTAGTCCTCAGCCTTAAAAAACCCTACGACTAGCCCAGCTTTTATCTTTCTTCGTTCGTTCTCAATCTCCGGCTACCAAGTCCTGGACAGCATTTTGCAAGTAGCAGGATGTAGTCCGGAGAACGGAATGCGCCGTGTCGCTAGTTTACAGATTGACTGATATATTTGCACCTTTCGGTCCGACACATCCGTCTTTGACAGATGTGTGGGAGTATTAGCAAGTCATTTATACTGCGTCATTATTGACATGTCATTTATAGAGTAGTGGCAGATATTTTATAGAATGGCATTATTGGCAGGTCATTTATTGAATGGCATTATTGGCAGGTCATTTATAGTGTGAGTATTAGCAGGTCATTTATACTGCGTCATTATTGCCATTTCATTTATAGAGTAATGGCAGGTACTTTATAGAATGGCATTATTGGCAGATCATTTAAAGAATGGCATTATTGGCAGGTCATTTATAGAATGGCATTATTGGCAGGTCATTTATACAGAGTAATTATTGCCAGGGGATTCGAAGAGTGCTATTATTGCCAGGTTATAGAGTATAGTTATTGGCAGGGGATTTGTAGGGGATCATTATTGGCATGTTATTTATAGAGTGTCATTATTGGCATGTGATTTATAAAGTGTCATTATTATCATGAGATTTACAGTGTCATTATTGGCAGGGGATTTATAGAGTGTCATTATTGGCATGAGATTTGTAGTGTCATTATTGGCATGTGATTTATAGAGTGTCATTATTGGCATGAGATTTGTAGTGTCATTATTGGCATGTGATTTATAGAGTGTCATTATTGGCATGAGATTTGTAGTGTCATTATTGGCATGTGATTTATAGAGTGTCATTATTGGCATGAGATTTGTAGTGTCATTATTGGCATGGGATTTATAGAGTGTCATTATTGGCATGAGATTTGTAGTGTCATTATTGGCAGGGGCTTTGTAGAATGTAATTATTAGAATGAGATTTGTGGTGTCATTATTGGCAGGGGCTTTGTAGAATGTAATTATTAGCATGAGATTTGTGGTGTCATTATTGGCAGGGGATTTATATAGTGTCATTGATGTATCTTATCGTTACGTCATATACAATTAGTTATTATTTGTAGACAATTTATGTAGTGTTATTATCAGTGGGTACATTTTTTATGTTTTTGTAGGTAGACAATGTGTAGGGTTTGCATTACATTTACAATGTTTGTTTTTTTAAAGTTACTTTTATACACGATAGTATTTATATTTAGCACAGGACAACATTTCACTGTAGGTAATTGCACACAAGAAAGGTCTAACAGCCACAAGAAAGGTCTAACAGCCACAGCAACGGTCTAACAGCCACAAGAAAGACCTAACAGCCACAAGAAAGGTCTAACAGCCACAATAAAGGTCTAACAGCCACAAGAAAGGTCTAACAGCCAAAAGAAAGGTCTAACAGCCACAAGAAAGGTCTTACAGACACAAGAAAGGTCTTACAGCCACAAGAAATGTCTATCAGCCACAAGAAAGGTCTAACAGCCACAAGAAAGGTCTAACAGCAACAAAAAAGGTATAACAGCCACCCGAAAGGTCAAAAAGTTCCAGGAATGACACACTCAGTTTGAAACTGTCCACCTTTTCGTTTAGTACAATAAGCCGAGGGAAAGCAACACAATTACGATCGAAACATTGACAAAATATGTCAGAAAATGTCAGTTTGTTATCTCTATTTATAAAGTCAACTCAGAAGCATGTCCTTAACAGAACGTCACTTCCTACACCAACCAACCTATTTGGCTGTCATAAGTTTCTTACCAAGTGTGCAGTACGGTAGGTTACCATTTTGTTCCGTACGTGGAGAAGCGGCAATATGTCTTGCTTCCAGGCTGTCACTATTGATATGTTCATGTGTTTATTTGAGTGTTCCTCAGTCCGGTTTTACTGTAAAAGCCCGTGTAAGTCTTGCATTCTGTGAATTTAATAAAGAAACCTGTTTTTTGTTGACCGCTTCCTCAGCTGTTCCTTCTACCGTTCATCCCATCCCACATAATTGTGTCTTGTCTAACCCGTGACCTGTACGCCTGTATATATGATCTCTATTAAGATTTTATGTTAATCTAGTATTTATATTCTTGTCGTCAAAATCCCCAAAATCCAGTTTCGTATAGAATTGTATTTATTTATTTATTTTTAATTCCATGCCCTTTTTACGTGTAACACAAAATGCGATCAGATACACTTCCAACATATCGTAATTCAGCTCACTGTCATCATTATTGGGATTGCTGGCTGATGCTCAAATAGCGTGAGTAGTGTTTCAGAAATGCAACTCGTGAGCGAAGTAGGAGTCTACAGACATGATTTCAGAAATCAGTGCGTCCCGTAGTGCACATGTTGATGCCTGACGTTCTGAGGAGAATCATGTTAATAGCATATATCATTTTTTGTAACTCGATACGGCGTTTTACGGAGGCATGTACTTGTTAATGGCTAATGTTCGTAAATAATGGCGGCAGTGGATAGATGATAGAGAGCCAACATCAATAACATAAGAACACAATGACACAGAAAAAAAGATGGATTGACGGAGCTAATGAAACAGTACAAAACTCTTGAGTTCATCGCAACAAAAGCCAATCAGATAGCAGCCAGGAGCGCAACGTAACATTAGTTAATCAGATTGCACACAATAGAGGATGTCACTTCGTCCTCAACTTCCGTATTCTGAGCTAGAAACTACTCCAATAAGTTACAATCTGATAATATGTCAACATTATCAACTAAAGATCAACTAAAGATCAACTAAAGATCAACTAAAGTTATGACTGACAAGAATTGTAACATTTTTTAATTGATTATTTACTAGTCAATATAGTGTTAATTTGGAAATCAATGCAAATTCAAAATATTTACTACAAATGTGCATAGGGCACTTATCGAAAGTTTATATCGAACATTTATATACTCAAAGAAAAAAGTAACTTACCAGGTGATGTTTTTCATCACATAATTTTAATTTATCATCTAAAAACAATGACATTTGGGGAGAAGACAGTTTATTCCATATTTCGAAACTGAAACGACATTTTCGTGTCTTGTGTGATTGTCTCCGCAGCGTCTGCTGGGAGCATTGCTGATTGTCTCCGCAGCGTCTGCTCGGAGCATTGCTGATTGTCTCCGCAGCGTCTGCTCGGAGCATTGCTGGCCAGGGCAAGAGTACAATGTTTCTGGCTTGGAGTTCGTCATGCACGACTCTGGCTCTGGCAACATGTGGACTAGCATTGTCCTGGTGTAAAGTTCAGGACGGACATCGTCGGCTGAAGCACAATGCCTGGTGTAATGTTCAGGACGGACATCGTCGGCTGAAGCACAATGCCTGGTGCATGGTTCAGGATGGACATTGTCCGACTGAAGCACAATGTCTGGTGTATGGTTCAGGATGGATATCGCCCGGCTGAAGCACACTAGCTGGTGCATTGTTCACGATGTGGTTCTTCATGATCGCATCACGGTATCGCAATCTGGTAACAGCCCAGTCTAAGATAAAGAGGTCTGGCAGATGGTTGGTGCAGATGGCTGCCCAGTTCACAATCCCTTCGTGTTCATGACGAGCGCTCTCTTGAATGCAGTTCTTGGCGTGTAGCGCTCTCCATGTGGACGATCCACTCTCTGGCCACCGGCTATTGATAGGTTGATCCTGCACTCGTCAGTAAAGAGTGCTGTCCCACATAGCGTTCCCAAATCGCAGATGTTATCTGACCCAGGCTAGTCTCGCGGCATGATGCCGTGGCTGCAGTGTTTAACAATTAGCAGGGCGTCTTCCTCGCACAAACGGTTCATGATAGCAGCTGAACTTATTCTTCTCAGGTCGGAGAAGGTGCTAGCAGTGACAGTTGCTGAGTGAAATCTATTTCGCGGATGTGCGAGTGATGGAAGGATCCTGTAGTCTGGTCGTTAATAGATGAGGCAAGTCAGAATCAGTCCCAGTCGTCTGGTAGCGATGTAACCACAGTTAGCAGTCTGTCTTGACATCAAATTGTCTTGCTGTTACAGGCACAGACATTCTCCTGCCAACATGCCAATAGCTCGTAACACCCCATTTAACGCCGTGCGTGACATCCTTCCAGTAGTGTGTTTGTGAACGAAATGAATGGCAAAATGAGGACAGATGACCAGTGAATGTTTCTAAATGAGGACAGATCACCAGTGAATACTTCTAAATGAGGACAGATCACCAGTGAATACTTATAAATGAGGACAGATCACCAGTGAATACTTATAAATGAGGACAGATCACCAGTGAATACTTCTAAATGAGGACAGATCACCAGTGAATACTTCTAAATGAGGACAGATTACCAGTGAATACTTCTAAATGAGGACAGATCACCAGTGAATACTTATAAATGAGGACAGATCACCAGTGAATACTTCTAAATGAGGACAGATCACCAGTGAATACTTATAAATGAGGACAGATCACCAGTGAATACTTATAAATGAGGACAGATCACCAGTGAATACTTCTAAATGAGGACAGATCACCAGTGAATACTTCTAAATGAGGACAGATTACCAGTGAATACTTCTAAATGAGGACAGATCACCAGTGAATACTTCTAAATGAGGACAGATTACCAGTGAATACTTCTAAATGAGGACAGATCACCAGTGAATACTTCTAAATGAGGACAGATCACCAGTGAATACTTCTAAATGAGGACAGATCACCAGTGAATACTTCTAAATGAGGACAGATCACCAGTGAATACTTCTAAATGAAGACAGATCGCCAGTGAACACTTGTCAGGTCAATTTCGTGATCAACGCGTGAATTGTGAGAAACTATCCGAGTAGTCGTTAATTTCATGAAATCGGATATTTAAGGTCAGTGAAAGGTCATTTCCCACTCAGACTGCACTAAGACAATTCCAGTAAGGGCCAAGAGTCCATTGGTATGAAATAACATTGCAATTTTCAAACATAAAGACATACACAGATACTGGTAAGTTCCTTTTTTTGTTGAATAAATATATATATATATATATATAGGAACCCCGTCTGTGGCACAGCCAGTGGGTTTGACATGTATACCAGGTTAGTGTCTAATCTACTTTCTGTCTTACAACTATCACTCTTTTACTAACAACTCTAATTACAACACTCAAACACATAACTGCAGCAACAACAAACGGATATTCCTTTTACAAACACCAATTGTATCAGAATATTAATGAAGTGCGTGAAAAGTTAAATATAATGTCTATCAAGAAGTTTGTGCAAGTAGCTCAGGTCTTTCTCTTGTACCAGTTTTAGTTTAGTCGAAGAATCAACGTCCTTGCACGAGGTGTAACCACACTCAACTCTAGATATTAAATTGCTGACTCACAGAGAGACCGCCTAGAACAACTCTAGATATAGGCTCACTGACTCACAGAGACACCGCCCAGATCAACTCTAGATATAGGCTTACTGACTCACAGAGACACCGCCTAGAACAACTCTAGATATAGGCTTACTGACTCACAGAGACACCGCCTTGAAAAATCGCCTACTAAATGACGAAACTTTCATGTGTCAACTATAATCCGGTTCATAATTGTTGCGTCAATTGTCGTCTAATATCTCAATAATCCTTACATCGATAAAGTTAATTTTGTGCACGTCGTCTTATCTTTTCAATGTCCCAATGACTATGTAATTTACATTGTGTTAGGTAGTGCCATTTTCTTATAGTGGCTAATTTCTCTGATCTTTGTAAGCAACGGATTTATTTTGCCCCTGCAGAAAATAATTTACCGTAAATTAAAAAAAAACAATTCTTTCTATAGGCATAGGCTGCTCTCCATTTCGAATGAGATTTTCTACATTAGGTTCCATATGATGCCCTTTTAGAGTAGTTCATGTGTTTTATGAACTGTAAGAAGCAACTGAGCATTTCGTAGAAAAAAAAATGTGTGAAAATGTAAAAGCGTCCGACATATAGAACATAGAAAGTACATACTTCAGATGGATTGGTCCAGGTTTATAAATAGATGTTGGAGCAAACAATAAATTGTTTTAATTCAGTTCTCAGATACATCTTCTAGCTGATTGGGGTGGCCCTGAAAAGGGCCGTTTTGCAAAGGTGATGGAAACTTATATTTCTCGGAAAACAAATATGTAAGTTAATTTTTCACTAAATCATAGACGATTTCAACACATTGACAACTGATCTCGGAAGAAAGAACGACAGTCTATCCTTTTTCAATAGCCCTCTTCCTCTTTGAAGACATGGTTCTCATATTTAGCCCAGTAATCTTTGTCTATAGTTGAGAACACGGCATAAGTTCGTTCTTTCATTTGGAATAATTTGAGAGTTTGATTGTCAGCTGCTACTTGTCTTTCAACTTTTACCCAAACGAGTTCAATTGGGTCTAAGCACGAATAGTAAGGTGGCAGTCTCAAACTTATAGGACCATGCTTTTGGATCAACTTGTCTATATGAAATATATTTTCCTTTCACGTTTGCTTGATACGTTAAGGAAATTCGTTAAATGGTATGTGTTCTTTTGTGAGCTACATCTTTATTGCATGTTTTTGTTCTTTATGTCAGGATTTTGTTTTCTTGAGTCTTGCGTTGTGGTATGATGCATTGTCAATTCTCAGACAGGAGGGTCTATCCAAAGGCAGAAGAACAGTTTTGTCAATCTACTCTCTAAACAGGTTACAATTAATCTCGGTGTGATAGTGCCGATTGTCCGTACAATTTGAAGGAAATACAAGTTTTGCATTCTTCACCAGACCATTATGTCTGCTAACTGCATGTGCTATTATCAAGCGCTGTCATTTGTCACTTAGTTATAATCTTTTAATTGTTTCATCCGCTGACTGCCATTCGTTTTCACTTGTGTGGTGAGCATTTATCCAAGTTTCATTCATTTACACAATATCATAACATTGTTTGCACATATCGTGTACTTCACGTAAATACTTGCTTCCCATGGATACTAGATCCAGCTTCTCACAGACGACGTTTCTCCCGCTAGAACTTTCTGAAGGTCAAGCCTATGACCCTTACAGTTCTCCACAACCCAGATCTCGATACATCAAGGGCATCGTGTGGTCTCAGACTCCACAACCCAGATCTCGATACATTAAGGGCATCGTGTGGTCTCAGACTCCACAACCCAGATCTGGATACATCAAGGTCATCGTGTGGTCTCAGACTCCACAACCCAGATCTCGATACATCAAGGTCATCGTGTGGTCTCAGACTCCACAACCCAGATCTCGATATATCAAGGTCATCGTGTGGTCTCAGACTCCACAACCCAGATCTCGATACATCAATATCATTGTGTGGTCTCAGACTCCACAACCCAGATCTCGATACATCAATATCATTGTGTGGTCTCCGACTCCACAACCCAGATCTCGATACATCAATATCATTGTGTGGTCTCAGACTCCACAACCCAGATCTCGATACATCAAGGGCATCGTGTGGTCTCAGACTCCACAACCCAGATCTCGATACATCAAGGGCATCGTGTGGTCTCAGACTCCACAACCCAGATCTCGATACATCAAGGTCATCGTGTGGTCTCAGACTCCACAACCCAGATCTCGATACATCAATATCATTGTGTGGTCTCAGACTCCACAACCCAGATCTCGATACATCAAGGTCATTGTGTGGTCTCAGACTCCACAACCCAGATCTCGATACATCAATATCATTGTGTGGTCTCAGACTCCACAACCCAGATCTCGATACATCAATATCATTGTGCGTTCTCAGACTCCACAACCCAGATCTCGATACATCAATACCATTGTGCGTTCTCAGACTCCACAACCCAGATCTGGATACATCAATATCATTGTGCGTTCTCAGACTCCACAACCCAGATCTCGATACATCAATATCATTGTGCGTTCTCAGACTCCACAACCCAGATCTGGATACATCAATATCATTGTGTGGTCTCAGACTCCACAACCCAGATCTGGATACATCAATATCATTGTGTGGTCTCAGACTCCACAACCCAGATCTCGATACATCAATATCATTGTGTGGTCTCAGACTCCACAACCCAGATCTCGATACATCAATATCATTGTGTGGTCTCAGACGAGACTTCAGTTTCCTTACTGTCACTGTTTCGTTGGAATCAACAATTCTACAAATCTCTATTCCAATGACATCCATGCCAAAACTATCTACCATTTTCTTTCTTCAATGCGTACTAGTCTTGATAGAACACGAACTTGAATAGTCTTAGAGCAATCAATGAAATTCCCGTTTTCTTAAATCCAAATCGTAAATACTTTTATTTACATGATTTGAAATACTCTGATACAGTTTATAACGCTTATCATCGGTACACAAATATTTATACATCTTCAATGCAATTGCATGGAGTGTAAAGAACTTGACTGTCAGACTCAGTGTAACTTAACTTAACTTAACTTAACATCTTTATACTGGTTTAGAAGACCCTGCAGAGTCTGTATACAACCAGTTACATTTACATCACCTTGCTCTAAAATCTATGCGCATCCAGTTTATTCTTAAATGCATTAACTGTCCCTGCCTCCACTACCTCCCCCGGCAATGCATTCCAAGCAGATACCACTCTCTGACTAAAAAAATATTTCCTAATATCTAACCTGGACCTCTCTTTAGTCAGCTTGTAGCTATGCCCTCGTGTTATTGTAGGTGGCTGTATTTTAAAAAACTTGTTATAGTCTAATTTATCGATTCCTCTGATCATCTTATAAACCTGTATTAAGTCACCACGAATTCTTCTCTCTTCGAGACACTGTAGGCCGGTTTTTCTGAGTCGTTCCTCATAACTGTAATTCTGGAATCCCACTATCATCTTTGTCACTCTTTTTTGTATTCTTTCTAGCATGTTTATGTCCCCTCTATGATAAGGACTCCACACCTGTACACAGTACTCCAATCTAGGTCTAACTAAAGCTTTATACAGTTTGACGATCACTTCCTTGCTCCTATGTTTAGTAGTCGCGAACGTTAAACACCAATGAGTTCTACTACGCCTATGTTATAGAATTATTGCAATCCTCAAGACTGTGTAAGAGTTACAACATTTAACACTTGACGTTAAGACATCAATATCTAATAAATGACGTTAAGACATCAACATCTAATACTTGACGTTTAGACTTCAACATAGCAAAACACTAACATTTCCATTAAACACAGAACAATATATTTGTTTATTACCAAAAGAATATTTGTTATAACATGATAAACACATAACCCAACTAATTACACAATCATGCATCTCTCTAACCCATGTACTATTAGTATGAGCTAGATGGAATCCCTGTAACTTTAAAACATAGATATGTAGTATATCCTAATATATATATGAAACTCTATACAAATCTTTTTCTAACTACATAACCAATATCTTGTATTGAATCTCGTGTGTCCCTTTGGCAGTCGGTGCTGATTGCTTAGTTCGGTGATGTGCTATAATAATTTTATTGCTGCGTTCGTGGGTGTTCACCCTAAGGTGTCTTAAGGTAATATCTCTTTGGCTCAGAGAGCTGTGGCCGACTCGACCTGAATCGTACGTACTATTATTGGTTGGATCTCGCTCACAGCAGTAACTCAAGAACTAACGTCTGCTCAACTGCCACTGAGTTTATACACCCATTTTATTTCTCGTCCTCACAGTTCAGAGCGACCTCTGTGAAGACTACAGCTATATTTCGTCTCGTTCTCAATGCATGCTTACGTTCACTTAACACTCGTCTTTAAAGATAAGAGAGATAAATTTGAAGACTACACATACGTTCACTTCTCTTTAGTTGATCATAAAAGAGTCACGATTTCACACCAAAAGGGACGAATGTATTGGCCACTGGAGCATAGTGAGACAGCCGTTTAGATCTGTTCTCAGATAGAATCTTGAATATGTACTGTCCTCTGTCTTTTAAAGTCCCACTCTATTCCCAGCTCGAATCCAATTCATTCATATCTACCGGTCACTCTAAATATAAATATTTGGAGTATCTTTCCCAGCCGCTTAAATAACGAAGGGTGCTGCTAATTCTCTCTCACGATTTTAACTTATCCTGACGATGGCGTTGTATTGATCCTAGATTTCTCCACCCTCACCAATACTTCCCCAGCTACTTTTTATTTTGCTCCAGAGAATACGTCTTAGGCCCCAATCTCCTTTGATTGATCTGTTACGCATATCTACTTGCTGGCACCCTTTTTAACGACAAGTTGAACGCACCGACGGCTGACAAAACTGTTCAAAACCAGTGTGCTTTGGGTTGAAAAGATTTCGTAAAACACGGGAAACATTTTATTTCCAAAAATACTCACTGTTATGAAAGGGTAACCCATTTCAAAAGACTGGTTTCATTATGAGCGCTGGTTGTTGTATACTGTAAATAAAGAAAAGAAGATGGATATTCAGTTTGTCTCAGGGCAGGATTATGTGAAAGGATCACTCTTAACAGTTCTTTGTTGTGTTCTGTACCGTTACTTTGTTTTATTACTCTGTGTGGATAATGTATGGATTGATTATAAACCTTGGCACAATATGAGTTCTGATGAGTTCGGTAATTTACTTGGCATAAGCATGTGAGGTTTCATGGGAATTTTTCCGATTAGTCCAACGGCTTTATCTATAATATGCCATGGTTTAACCCATAAGTGCTCTGTTCGTCTCCATATTTTTTGATAATCTCGCACAATGCACGAATTCCGTTGTACCGGCGAGGATCCACAAATAAACTGAATAGATTTTAAACATAATTTTGAATTTTGCTAGGTCAGCTGCAATTGAGCATACTCTTTTCGATGCTCAAATGCCGAGGAATGCCATTCAAGGCATTTAGAGCCAACGTCACTCATCACAAGGTTTCAGAGGCAACGCATCATGATAAAGCACGCAGTCAAATGATTACAAGTGATGGTTTTGGTTAAGATCCTATACCACGCAGCCAAGTGCTTTGTGAAGATCTTCCCTCTTAGACTAGCGTATGTTTCTGTGAATTATCGGTTGTCCATGTGTTGTTCAATCTACCTGTTCGACTTGTTCAAGCTGATGTTATAGCTCTGTTCTAACTACTATCTGCACGGTCGTCATCTGTCCGTGTGGTTTAATTTCGAATACCATGATCCCCCCAAAAAACATATCATGTTTTCCCCGTTTTGGTCAGTGTCTTCTAAATGTGTCATGTTCTGGCGATATCATATTCTCCCCGTTTTGGTCAGTGTCTTCTATATTTGTCATGTTCTTTCGATATAACTTTCTCTGACCAGGTTGATTGGCATCCTGGCAGTCTCGAGAGACAATGGCCACGTTAGAGAGGGGGCAGTCAGTTGTTGCCCTTGCTTTCGCCGCACACGTCATGAGTCTGCATCTTAACGCATCTTGTCTTCCCCTGCCTGCAGACAAACACACAAAGCCTACCTTCAGCTGAGTCTGCCTTCGTTAAGTTGCTCTCAGCTGCAGGTGTCCCAAATCTAACGCTCAGGTCACGCTTACGAACATCTTTCTTTATAGCGAAGGAAATGTCTACCTTTGTTTGGCTTGCTCGTGTCAGCTTTCAGTATGAGAAATCTTTTGGTATTCGTTCATCCTCCATTCTGCACAAGTGACCAAGTTTCCGCAAGCGGCAGTGGCGGAGGATCGTAACTAAACTGGACTTGTGCAAAGATTTCCAGTTTAGTTACAATTCTGTCTGTCCAACGGAACCGCTCAAGAAAGCATTTATTGTCTTTAACTTTCTATATGACCTAAACTTTTAGGGGGATTTCCCAGGAGGCCGTGAGAATTTCAATTTGGCTGGGTACACTCTTAAAACGATCATTGTCGAAGTATCCGAACAATGACCATTACATTAACTATAGCTCTCGGACAAGGTTCTAAAGTTATGTGTGGGTACCTTGAAAGGTTTTGCAAGTGCTTCCTTGAGCCTGGCTCATGGGACCCATGTAACTCTGTCACACGTGTAGGTCGTGACAGCCATGTGGCGTTACAGACAGTGGGTTTGACGTGGAGGATGTTGCCGGCCTACAACACCATAGACCTAGTGATATTTTTCTTCACGAAAGAAGCAACTATTCTGTTTTAGTCTCTTGCTCTAGAGAACCTTTCATACTCAAAGACCGTTGCTCATGGTGAAGAGCCCCATCCTCTTCGAGGTAGTTATGGTAACCGGGAGTGCAAACTCTCAGGCTAAACCTAACGGCGCTAGAGGAGCAAACCTCGACAAAAAAACCTAATGCAACCAGCACCATACACACCCTTAGTGGTTAAGCTTGAGGCACCCCTGACTCCTCTCCATGACCTCTCAGATCTAAGACTACGCTACGGTAGAGTCAACTCTGACGGCCTCTCCATGACCTGTCAGACCTGAGACCACGCTACGGTACACTCCAGTAGATGATGTACTGATGTTTTGGTTATACAGTGAGAGCCTCAGAGGAGATCGGCATAACCAGCAGGCAGTTGGTGGTTGGGAATGACCACAGTGAATCATATCCTAGCTACAGTATCTTGGACCATAATATAGTTGCATATTTATGTCCCAAACTGATGTCCCATACTGATGTGGCAGTCCATTTCTTGGATCAGACCTGGGTTGGTAGAATATCCACAGACATACCAGCAACAGAATGCCAGGCATACCAGAACAGAGTCAAAAACGAGCTCGAACGACGCCTAGGTTATTAAGGTCCGTGGCAGGTAGTCGGAGACTATGCTGCTTTGTGAAAAAAATGGACCCGCAAAACACCAGATATATCATACGTTCAAGTACAATAGAACAAGAAGACTTTGGAGGAAGAACCAGCAAAGCCAAGACTACCATAAGTGTCAATTTTCCTTTAACATTCTTTAACTAAACGTATAAGCCATACGAAGGAAAGAAGTTGAACTTGCTAAATTATTTGACACCACCAAGATACACGTGGCTCTTCTTCAGAAAACTATACATAAAGACAATGGACTACATTTGTCAGGATACACCAGCTATGCCTGTATGTGCACTGACTCCCATGGCATAGTTACATAAATCCAAGGACATGTCACACAGCTAACATCCAGGGGCATGTAACACAGCTAACATCCAGGAGCATGTCACACAGCTAACATTCAGGGGCATGTCACACAGCTAACATCCAGGGGCATGTCACACAGCTAACATCCAGGGGCATATAACGCAACTAACATCCAGGGGCATGTCACACAGCTAACATCCAGGGTCATGTCACACAGCTAACATCCAGGCACATTTCACACAGAAAACATGCAGGGACATCTCACACAGCTAATAGCCCATCCCACAGATGTACACAAAACGACCATCTGGCCCACTGGAGAAAAATACACAATTTATAAAGAACACAGTCTACCTGAGGCAACATGCAACCCACCAGAACTACACGAGACACAGTACCACAAAGCTATTCGTGCTGGTGACTTGAGCGACCACTCCCTACACGAGATACAGTACCACAAAACTATACTTTCTGGTGACTTAAGCGACAACTCCCTACACGAGACACAGTACAACACAACTATACTTTCTAGTGACTTGAGCGACCACTCCCTACACGAGACACAGTACCACAAAAACTATACTTTCTAGTGACTTGAGCGACCACTCCCTACACGAGACACAGTACCACAAAACTATACTTTCTAGTGACTTGAGCGACCACTCCCTACACGAGACACAGTATCACAAAACTATACTTTCTGGTGACTTGAGCGACCACTCCCATTGTAGAGGTTACCCAGACTGCAACAGGACAATACCATTTTTATAAGAGCTCCCTGAAGCAACCAACCTGCCAGTTCTACATGATGCAGGGTCCACGCCAACACTCCTGCATAGGGTATACTTCTCCCTTAGTCGACAGGATAGGACTATCTGCTCATCCGATCTAACAGACTCGTGCCACCTACACTTTTTGTGATGATTTTGGGGGTGATCACAAACCAATCCTCACCATCATATCCTCTCCACTTAACGCGCTACAAACGGAAAACTCGCTGGAACTTTGGTAAAGCTGACTTGAGACCATTTCAGAAATCATCTTTACTACTTGCTTGGTAATATCGACAGCAGCAGTGTATAATTACTAACATCTTGACGTATGTCTTGCCACCGCCCCAAGGACGATCAGGACCAGAGAGAGAGAGAGAGAGAGGTTGATGGCCACCACAGTTTCTTCATCAGTATAATCCAAATACAGCGCATGTTAAATCATGAAAACAAAAACTGTCTCATGGTGCCGACACCTTCGCTTGCGATGGGCAACTAGCTTTAATTTAGGAGGTGAAATACTTAATAATGAGGTGAAAAAAGTCATTCGAAATGCAGCATTCAGAGCATCTCAAGGGTTAGTAGGAAGTCATGCAAACCCTTCTATGCCGAAGAAATGCAAGCTGCAATATTTAAAATAAATTAAGCAAGAGCAGAGATGGCACACCATCACAAAAAGCAAAGATCGTCTACAAAAAATCATGCACTAATGTCAAACTCATAGTTAAGAAGTTGAAAAATTAAAAATGGCCAGCAACATGCACAAAGCTTGATCTAAAACACTATGGAAAGAGAGCCCGGGATTGATTGACAATTTGTCTCCAAAAAGGAGAACAAATGATACGCCGATGATGGACGGACGAAGAACAATAAATGAAGACCAAATAAAAGGACGTGACTTCAACCGGTACTTCGCTTCTGTGAACAGAGCAGCAAAACGTCCATCGCAGCGCCGTAGGCCAGAGCAAAAACAGTGGGGCAGCGAAACAATGAGTCGGTGTGCGCTAAACAAATACGTCTTGATACTCGCAATACATTTACTCTGGACCAGACAGTGAGGTTGACGACCAGCGCAGTTTCTTTCTTATTACTCTGGACCAGACAGTGAGGTTGACGACCAGCGCAGTTGCTTCCTCATTACTCTGGACCAGACAGTGCGGTTGACGACCAGCGCAGTTGCTTCCTCATTACTCTGGACCAGACAGTGAGGTTGACGACCAGAGCAGTTGCTTCCTCATTAAAATACAGATACAGCACAAGTTACATCCTCAAGACAAAAACGTCTGAGGATGCTACCATCATCACTGGTGATGATCAACTAACACCCATCTATATTTTCTTTGTCCAGCTGTTGTACCGCAGCCTAAGATGCAGTGATGGTGACACTCCAAGCATTTATCTCAGCTTCATTGTACTTTCAATTCCTCTGGGTGGTCAATGTGTCGAACAGTGCTGCAGTTTACGTTCGTAGACTGAGTAAACTGTCATGGCTAAGCCCAATCAAAGCTACTACGGGACTTGAGGATATGGGTATTTTGTTCTTGGGTTGGTAGATTGTAGCCGTACACGGTGTCTCCTTGTAAATAAGGCAGGCAAGCAGCAACCGCGGGAAGTTTCCTATCGGTAAATACGTTTTCTTGTTCTTCTCTCTCTCTCTCTTTCTCTCTCTCTCTTTATCTATATCTCTCTGGCTCTTCTGTCTCTGTTTCTCTTTCTCTTCTCTCAATATTTCTCCCTCTCCCTCTTTCTGAATCTTTCAACCTCTCTTTTGCTCTCTCGTTTTTTCTCTTTCTCTTACGCTATCTTTCTCTCTCTCTCTCTCTCTCTCTCTCTCTCTCTCTCTCTCTCTCTCTTTCTTACACTGTCTCTCGTCTCTATATCTTCCGTTTCTTTCTCTCTCTCTCTCACGACATGTATATTTCTTTCTCTCTCACGCGATCCTCCTCCATCTTTCTTTCTCTTATTTGCCTTGCTCACTTTCTCATTCTCTTCCCTTCCTGTCTTTCTCTCTCTATCTCGCTCACGCCCCCCTCTTCTCTATTTTTTTTTCTCTCTCTCTGTTTCAATCTATCCCCTCTTTCTCTCTCTCTATCTCTCTCTCACGCACTCCCCTCTCTCTACCTGTTTCTCAATCTCACCCAGCCAACTCTCTCTCTTTCTCTGCCCTCCCACTCTATTTTTTTCTCCCTTTCTCTCTCCTTCCTCCTACTCTCTTTCTTTCTCCCTCTCTCTCCTTCTTTCTCCCTTTCTCTCTCTCTTTTTCTTTCTCTCTTATCAACATTCTGGTTTCCTAGTTTCTGACCACACCAGCTCTTCCCAACCTGCCAATCATGGTGTAACTTATTTGTGTGCACATGTGTTTATGTCCAGTGATGATCACAATGGATACAAAAGAAACTCAATACAACAGACTGGTCCTACCCACGCTTGGATTAACAAGAAATAAAATAAAATTATAAACGAAGATATTAGTAGACAAGTAGGTACAGCACCAGGGCTGGACTTCATCCAGAGACAGCAAACCAAATGGTTCGGCCACTTGATACATCAAGCACCAGATAGTTTCCTTCAGAAAAGCAATGCTATACAGATACAATAGATACAGGTCCAAGCGCCGCCCACGCAAAAGATGAATGGCAGAAATAACATAAGCAGTCAAGCTTTCCTTGTACGAAGCGCATACCAGAGCCCGGTCAAGAAACCTCTTCATAACCTGGCGCTGAACAGTGCAAGCAGGACACATACGAAAATAAAGAAAGGGATAATCACATCAGAAACTGACAGCAACAAGATGTCATTAATCCGCTGGGACTTCTTTTTCATAAATATTTATGGTTTCACGATGAAAAGTGTTGATTGTTAGACGACAGCGTTAAATCCCTAGATCCTTCGACTTCAGCTCTCAATTTTCACTCCTGGTCGCGTGGCGTATCGAGTGTCCGTTGTTGTGTTACTTGTGGAAAGCTTGGTGTCTAAAAAGCGTAACATTCAGAGTTACTATCCTTGTACCAGTTTATCAACCTGCTGTAAGAAAGGAAAATGTGGATCCATCGCTGATACTGAGATCAAGAATGGTGGGGATTAAATGTTGTGTCACGTGGCTTGAAAGTTGTGTCACGTGGCTTGCATGTTGTGTCACGTGGCTTGCATGTCGGGTCACGTGATTTGTATTATGTGTCACGTGGCTTATATGTTGTGTCACGTGACTTGTATGATGTTTAGTGTGGCTTGCATGATGTGTCACGTGGCTTGCTTGTTGTGTCACGTGGCTTGCATGTTGTGTAACGTGTTTGCATGTTGTCACGTGGCTTACATGTCGTGTCACGTGGCTTGTAGTATGTGTCACGTGGCTTATATGTTGTGTCACGTGACTTGTGTGATGTTTCGTGTGGCTTAAAGGAGGTCCCTGGTGGTTTGAATGATAGTGTATGTAAACATATGCCCTGACTCTGACACACTGTATCTTGAGTATCCAGACTTTACTGTCCAGAAGTTCAGCCACCTCTTGAGTATCCAGAGCTTACTGTCCAGAAATGCAGCCACACGATGCCTTATCGTGACTGACATGTGTTACGTCTTACCAGTTTTCCAAACCACTTCATGCACGACTTCCGCATCCAACAATCCAGCCTGTACAAATATCCCTGGATGTAAACGCATAGATCGACTCTCTCTGCGTCCAGATGATTGCTATCCACCTTGTCGTGTGCCCGCCTTGTAAGTTAACATAAATTTAACATCAGTATGAAACACGTATGCGCCTTCAGTATTTGTAACATTAATTGAAGGTTCGGAGAAACTGTCCAGTAATTAGCCTGCACACGTGTTGATATGTTTAGAGGCGGCGGCGTTTGGAAATGAAAACAATGAAATAGACTGAGAACGTTTTGAGGGGAAGCGGAAGACATTGAACGACAGAAAGACAGGGTGTGAGAAGAATCGATGCGGCCCATATGTTGATGCATTAGAGACAAGACTCGGCTGATTGGGGGCACTTACAGTATCCAGTAATTACAGAATTCACCGTGGATAAGTGCCCTGTTGTACATTCGCTTCATATTTCTGTGTGCATGTTTTGCAATTTCTCTTGTTAATAAGATCGGGCCATGACAACGAAAGGGTTAAGAAACAAAACGAGTACACAAAGTTGAAGACAAAAAGCAAAACTGAAAAAGCAGACAAATGAACAAGAGAAGCAACATTTAGTTCAATTATTGCAAAATTAATAGTGAGTTACAAATACAAGGGCGCTGTTAGATAAATGCAGGATCTTCGCTGTCGCCTCGTACGGGTGATCGTAATTCAGTGAAGGTAAAGGTAGTCTAATAGCGGAGACTGCGGTCGGGGGTAAAGTGTTAGAGCCTTCATTGTACTAAGCCACAGCTCTGCGAGGTGCTGTGGCTCGTTCCTCTCCTTGCCACCTTTTTCCTTCCCTAGCCGTCAGTCATGTACCCATTTACAACTGGGTCGACTGGAGAAGCCAGTAGCTTGAATTAAACCTCGTACCTTTGCAATGATAAGCAGGTACTCTACCACTGCGCTAATCAGCCGCTCAGTAGGGAAGCCTACCTCGTACAAGAAGACACATGATAATTGCAGACTCTCGCATTGTCAGCCTCACCGATCGTGATATATGTCATACCATGTAAATTGTCGTGTTTTTACTATAGTCAAAGGGTTTTTATATTGACCTAACTCCTTCCTAACAGTTTCAAGAATACTCATTTGTAACGCGATCCAAATATGAAATACCAAGCATTCTTGGCAAGCATCTCATTTCCATTGTGCAAATGTTACGTTCTACGGTAGCCGTCAAGTTCAAGTCTCCAACGCGTAGAGGTATACAGAGGTGACCATTGTATACAAGTCATCTTCAATTTAAGGCTAATGTTCTTGTCTTTCCAGATTATTCGCAGTCTGGTCATGGCAAACACAGCCATCGCTGTTCTTGACTCGATCTCTGCTCTTGACCTCTCCGCATTCATTTCTGCTCGTGATATTTCAACCGCGTAACACATCCCAGAGGTTCACCTTTGACCATAATCAAGTTTTAAATATCCTCTGGGGCGTTGACCATGATCTTACTCTTTTTTGCACTTTCCGTCCCACATTTCTGGGCAGCATTGTCCAGGTTTGTAACTAGCCTTGCAGGTTCAGGTTCTGTTCCAGCCACACCGGTAATGTTGTCGGCAAATCGGAGGTTGGTGAGTTTACGTCCACCTATACTGACCGTCCCTACGTGTTCATCCAATGCTTCTGACATCATGCGTCCTAGAAAAACATTGAAAAGTGTCTGAGAGAGAAGACACCACTGACGCACGCCGACTGTCGTGCGGAACCACTCACCTGTGGTCCCGTTGAGGTAAGTTGCACTGCTGGCATCGGATCATAATCTCTCAATGACGGGGGTGAGCTGCCATCCTATCTTGTACTTGCGCAGAGTTTCCTATATGGCCTCATGTCCCACCCTATCAAAAGCCTTTTTAAAGTCAATGAAGACCTGGTACAATTTCTGTTTGTGCTGAGTGTATTTCTCACTGATCAAGCGCAGGTCTGTTCTATTGTGCTGCGACCAGATCGGAAACCCGCTTGTTCTTCCGCAATATTTTTTCTGCTCGTGGCTGCAGTCTGTTAGGATGACCTTGAGCATAACTTCACTGGCGTGGCTGATCAGACTGATGGTTCTGTAGTTCAGACACTGTGGCTGATCAGACTGATGGTTCTGAAGTTCTGACCACGTGGCCTATCAGACTGATGGTTCTGTAGTTCTGACACTGTGGCTGATCAGACTGATGGTTCTGTAGTTCTGACACTGTGGCTGATCAGACTGATGGTTCTGTAGTTCTGACCCTGTTGGAGGTTACCCTCCTTTTGTACCACTATGATCAATGATTGTGTCCAGCTCGTGGGCCATTTGTAACAGATCTTAGCTGTAGAGACAATGTATAGGTAGGAGCTTAGACATGTTTTAACATGCAACAGTTGGGAGGAAGATAGAAAGAGCTTAGACACTATACTTTTTTTTTCTTTGATTTGAGTCAGTGCAGCTGAACTCAGCCATGCCAGAATTTGAGTAATCAAAAAACGTACCCCGTACACGTTGTCTCGAACCGCGCAAGTGGGTGTTGTGGTAAACATACGTAACCTGACGTAAGTTGCAGGTCATGTGTCCCCACCTGGAACGATTAGTGGTTGTAGACGGGTAGATTTGTTAGGGCAATAAACCCGCGTTGTCTGGAAACCACACGAACAGGATGGGGGATAAAAGGAAACAGACGGACAAAAACGAACGCCGTTTTGGAAATCACTTGATCTGTAGATGTAGATCGAATATAAATCCCGGTAGAGAGATGTAAGGGACATTACAGTAGAACTAACAATACATGAGAACCAACATTACATGAGAACCAACATAACAGGAGAACTAACATTACATGAGAACCAACATTACATGAGAACACTTTCGAAAGAGACGTTCAGTGGAGGGCAGGCGAAGCAAATTTGAGTTGAGAACCACAGAGAGAGAACATTTCACTTCAGAGACAGAGGTACCTACGAACTTTATCATCAGCGACAATCCGCAACAAAGTTCGATCACGGCAGGCCAGATTAGGAGAGGTAAAAGAACCGGGCAATAACAGTATCGATAAGGTAGGTTTAGCGGTAGGAGTGTTTTAGATAAGCATTTGAGAGAAAGAATTTAAGTTGTTAGAGAGTTTATAGTTGGCGAGAGTTACTTGAATTAATAATCTGTTTTATTGTGTTTATATTTAGTGTTACTTGAATTTGTTTAGAATGAGTGTAGAGTGAAATAGAATAGAGCAGACCCCTTTACCATTTGCGACAGAGCTCCATTAAATCGACCGACACTGGTGGACATTCTCCCGTCTGCCATATTATGTTACAGATTTTTGTTAGAAAATATATCCCCACTGTTCCTCCAAGAATTAATGGGAAAAAAACATGAAAAAAAACTAGTAAAAGTTGATTAAGGTTGAGCTTAATCAAAATTAAAAAATGGGTATGGTCAGATACCGCACCGAGACGAGAACACAAACAAAACCTAAGTTACGACCAATAGGCCTTCATCAGGGACAACAACAACAACACTGAACTAACAAATCAACAAATAAGAAAAAATGGTCAACTCATCTGTTTTAGGTAGGAGACGCTTTCTGTCTAAGCGACCGGTTGTGCCAAGCACTCGATAGAAACTGAAATGGGAGCGGTCAAACAAAAAGTGGCGTAATTTGCCCGATAAGCCAAGCGTGGCCATATAGTGGTCCAGATAGCAGAACAAAGAGAAGGCAATTTAAGCCGGGAGGGCGTGATATTGATATAAGAGAGGGGGGAAGAGAACTGATGGAAGAATGGGGGAGGCGGGGGGGGGGAAGGAAGACAAATAGATGGGGGCCAGTGTGGGGGTTTAAGAAAAAGTATGGAAGATATTAATACCATGTGGTTGGAGACAGCCCATACTCGAGATAAATCTTGTTCTCAAGGGCGAATCGATGACGATCGTCAGAGAAGCACGAAACTAAACCAATGACACTGACGTCAGCCATATCCCGGTGCTCAGGACCATTGAAGTGGCTGGCAATTGGGGAACCAGTGCTGTTGCAGATGTCGTTGAGGTGTTGGCGGAAACGCTCCCGTAGTTCCATACCAGTTTCCCCAATGTAAATCATACCACACTGGCGGCAGATGATGGAATAGATGAGGTTACGAGATGTGCATGTGAACCCCTCTTTGATGAAGAATTCAGCCTTAGGAAAGGTAATGGAGCGAGAAAGGATGACATGAGGGCAGGTAACACAGCCACGTGAATTTGTGCACGGCCTGGTTCCTGGGAGGCTATGAGGGCTGGTGTGTAGGCGACTACTGACCAGCAAGTCCCTCAGGTTCCTGTCACGCTTGTAGGCGACAAGGGGAGGATCGGGAAAAACTTTGCGAGTGGCAGGATCAGAGTGAAGGATAGGGAGATGGCGGAATAGGATATCCCGGACAGAGACGCTGTGAGGGTGATAGGTGAGGACGAGTTTCACACGGTCAGAGGGAGGACGGCGGGTGGCAGTGAGGGAGTCTTGGCGCGAGATAAGAAGAACCCGCTGAAGGGCAGAGGAGAGAGTGGTCTCAGGGTAGAGTCGCTTGCGGAAGAAGTCAAGCATCTCGTGGGCCCTGAGAAGGAAGTCGTCGTCATCCTGACATAGGCGTCGGAGGAGTTGGGAGAAAGGAAGCGAATCGCGGCAGGATAGGGGATGGGAGGAAGTGTAGAGGAGGTAGTTGTGGGCGTCAGTGGGTTTGTAGTAGACAGTGGTGGAGAGGCCTGAAGGGCAGATAGAGACAGTGATGTCCAGAAAGTGGACAGACGTGAGGGAAATGGCAGACGTGAACTTGATCGAGGGATGGAAGTCGTTGACAAAGTCGATAAAGTTGAGGAGATCCTTCTCCGACATGTCAGTAATACCAATCCCATCGTAGATGTATCGATAATACATCAAAGGAAAGGGGCCCTGGAATTGAAGCCAGATCAAGTGTTCCAGGTGACCCATGAACAGGCATGCGCCTCCGACGCCTATGTCAGGATGACGACGACTTCCTTCTCAGGGCCCACGAGATGCTTGACTTCTTCCGCAAGCGACTCTACCCTGAGACCACTCTCTCCTCTGCCCTTCAGCGGGTTCTTCTTATCTCCCGCCAAGACTCCCTCACTCCCACCCGCCGTCCTCCCTCTGACCGTGTGAAACTCGTCCTCACCTATCACCCTCACAGCGTCTCTGTCCGGGATATCCTATTCCGCCATCTCCCTTATCCTTCACTCTGATCCTGCCACTCGCAAAGTTTTTCCCGATCCTCCCCTTGTCGCCTACAAACGAGTCAGTAACCTGAGGGACTTGATGGTCAGTAGTCGCCTACACACCAGCCCTCATAGCCTCCCAGGCACCAGGCCGTGCAAAAATTCACGTGGCTGTGTTACCTGCCCTCATGTCATCCTTTCTCGCTCCATTACCTTTCCTAAGGCTGAATTCTTCATCAAAGAGGGGTTCACATGCACATCTCGTAACCTCATCTATTCCATCATCTGCCGCCAGTGTGGTATGATTTACATTGGGGAAACTGGTATGGAACTACGGGAGCGTTTCCGCCAACACCTCAACGACATCCGCAACAGCACTGGTTCCCCAATTGCCAGCCACTTCAATGGTCCTGAGCACCGGGGTATGGCTGACGTCAGTGTCACTGGTTTAGTTTCGTGCTTCTCTGACGATCGTCATCGATTCGCCCTTGAGAACAGACTTATCTCGAGTATGGGCTGTCTCCAACCACATGGTATTAATATCTTCCATACTTTTTCTTAAACCCTCACACTGGTTCCCATCTATTTGTCTTCCTTCCCCCCCCCCCCCCGCCTTCCTCATTCTTCCATCAGTTCTCTTCCCCCCTCTCTTATATCAATATCACGCCCTCCCGGCTTATATTGCCTTCTCTTTGTTCCCCTATCTGGTCCATTTTTTGACCACACTTGGCTTTTCAGGTATATTTGGCCACTTTTTGTTTGACCGCTCCCATTTCAGTTTCTATCGAGTGCTTGGCAAAACCGGTCGCTGAGACAGAAAGCGTCTCCTACCTGAAACAGATGAGTTGACCATTTTTTCTAATATGTTGATTTGTTAGTTCAGTGTTTTTGTCCCTGATGAAGGCCTATTGGTCGTAACGTAGGTTTTGTTTGTGTTCTGGTCTCGGTGCGGTATCTGACCGTACCCATTTTTAAATTTTGATTAAGCTCAACCTTAATCAACTTTTACTAGTTTTTTTCATGTTTTTTTCCCATTATACACATCCACAGAACCGCTGCAGCCTCGCCTTATTTTAACTCCAAGAATTAATAGTTCGCCTGGTATGTTATCCACTCCGGCCGCTTTACCCTTGTTAAGAGATCTAACCGCCACCTCAAAGTTTTCCACATGACACTAAAGCTTTCTTCCTCTTCTTGTTGGTCTTGTTACATCTCTGGGATCCCCATGGGACTTTATATTGTACAGCTGGGAGCAATATTCCGTCCATCTCTAGGATCCCTAGGGGACTTCATATTGTACAGCTGGGAGCAATATTCCGTCCATCTCTAGGATCCCTAGGGGACTTTATATTGTACAGCTGGGAGCAATATTCCGTCCATCTCTAGCGGACTTCATATTGTACAGCTGGCAGCAATATTCCGTCCATCTCTAGGATCCCTAGTGGACTTCATAATGTACAGCTGGGAGCAATATTCCGTCCATCTCTAGGATCCCTAGGGGACTTAATCATGTACAGCTGGAAGCTATATTCCGTCCATTTCTAGCGGACTTCATATTGTACAGCTGGCAGCAATATTCCGTCCATCTCTAGGATCCCTAGTGGACTTCATAATGTACACCTGCGAGCAATATTCCGTCCATCTCTAGGATCCCTAGGGGACTTAATAATGTACAGCTGGAAGCAATATTCTGTCCATCTTTAGGATCCCTAGTGGACTTCATATTGTACAGCTGGGAGCAATACTCCGTCCATCTCTGCATGACATCCTTTTCCGTAGTCATGGTATTCCCTACCTTGTCCTGCATTGTTATTACTGTGGGTGTGAACTTCTTTGTCAGGTTTCTAACTAGTTGGTGAGCTGCTCTACCATTGTTTATGAGAAAATAATCTTGAATTGCACTGATCTATGATCCACTCCTCCTTTGCTCTCGCCACTTCCTTTCTTATCGTATTGTTTATAGCTCTGTATTTTTCCGCTCCGGATGTTGTGGTTTTCTCATTTTTGAGAGCTCTCCTGGTGTAACATAGTAGTACTATCTGTTCCGAGACCCAGAGTTTAGACCTCCGCTTGTACCTTCCCAGTAGTAGTACTATCTGTTCCGAGACCCAGAGTTTAGACCTCCGCTTGTACCTTCCCAGTAGTAGTACTATCTGTTCCGAGACCCAGAGTTTAGACCTCCGCTTGTACCTTCCCAGTAGTAGTACTATCTGTTCCGAGACCCAGAGTTTAGACCTCCGCTTGTACCTTCCCAGTAGTAGTACTATCTGTTCCGAGACCCAGAGTTTAGACCTCCGCTTGTACCTTCCCAGTAGTAGTACTATCTGTTCCGAGACCCAGAGTTTAGACCTCCGCTTGTACCTTCCCAGTAGTAGTACTATCTGTTCCGAGACCCAGAGTTTAGACCTCCGCTTGTACCTTCCCAGTAGTAGTACTATCTGTTCCGAGACCCAGAGTTTAGACCTCCGCTTGTACCTTCCCAGTAGTAGTACTATCTGTTCCGAGACCCAGAGTTTAGACCTCCGCTTGTACCTTCCCAGTAGTAGTACTATCTGTTCCGAGACCCAGAGTTTAGACCTCCGCTTGTACCTTCCCAGTAGTAGTACTATCTGTTCCGAGACCCAGAGTTTAGACCTCCGCTTGTACCTTCCCAGTAGTAGTACTATCTGTTCCGAGACCCAGAGTTTAGACCTCCGCTTGTACCTTCCCAGTAGTAGTACTATCTGTTCCGAGACCCAGAGTTTAGACCTCCGCTTGTACCTTCCCAGTAGTAGTACTATCTGTTCCGAGACCCAGAGTTTAGACCTCCGCTTGTACCTTCCCAGTAGTAGTACTATCTGTTCCGAGACCCAGAGTTTAGACCTCCGCTTGTACCTTCCCAGTAGTAGTACTATCTGTTCCGAGACCCAGAGTTTAGACCTCCGCTTGTACCTTCCCAGTAGTAGTACTATCTGTTCCGAGACCCAGAGTTTAGACCTCCGCTTGTACCTTCCCAGTAGTAGTACTATCTGTTCCGAGACCCAGAGTTTAGACCTCCGCTTGTACCTTCCCAGTAGTAGTACTATCTGTTCCGAGACCCAGAGTTTAGACCTCCGCTTGTACCTTCCCAGTAGTAGTACTATCTGTTCCGAGACCCAGAGTTTAGACCTCCGCTTGTACCTTCCCAGTAGTAGTACTATCTGTTCCGAGACCCAGAGTTTAGACCTCCGCTTGTACCTTCCCAGTAGTAGTACTATCTGTTCCGAGACCCATAGTTTAGACCTCCGCTTGTACCTTCCCAGTAGTAGTACTATCTGTTCCGAGACCCAGAGTTTAGACCTCCGCTTGTACCTTCCCAGTAGTAGTACTATCTGTTCCGAGACCCAGAGTTTAGACCTCCGCTTGTACCTTCCCAGTAGTAGTACTATCTGTTCCGAGACCCAGAGTTTAGACCTCCGCTTGTACCTTCCCAGTAGTAGTACTATCTGTTCCGAGACCCAGAGTTTAGACCTCCGCTTGTACCTTCCCAGTAGTAGTACTATATGTTCCGAGACCCAGAGTTTAGACCTCCGCTTGTACCTTCCCAGTAGTAGTACTATCTGTTCCGAGACCCAGAGTTTAGACCTCCGCTTGTACCTTCCCAGTATTTTCTAGGCCGTATACTTGAGTAAAGTGTTCAAGGCTTCTAGCATAGACTGTACATCCTGGCTTTCTGTATCTGAGTCAGTGCTTGGTGCTAGGTTAAGATTGTTCCTCAGGCTATTATGAAACGCTTCCACGGTTATTGGATCTTTCAGTCTATCAAGGTCATACCTAATTCTTGGTTGTTGTGGTCTGGCTATGTTCTTTAGACTGAGACGAAATGTAAGCATAATCAGATCATGGTCGCTGCCGATGTCCGCCTCTGGATAACTTCTTGTTTGGGCTTATTGATGCTGGTTTGTACCATTATGTAGTCTATCTGATTATGGTATTTTCCCCTGGGTGAGTGTCATGTGGTTATTCTAGATATTTTATGGCTCCCCAGCATATTTGCAAGCACAAAATGATTGTATTCGGCAAACTTCAGTTACCTTTGCCCTCTCACGTTTGAAACTCTGTTACAAAAGGGTCATAATATAGTACATAAATAGATAATTTAATCGTGTCCATCTTGGAAGAGTATATACCGAATACTAGGGACAGGAAGAAGTTGAGAGAAAGAAAGTAACAGAGAAGGAAAACGAAATGTTTTCTTTCCATCAGACGAAACCCTGATTGAGTTACATTAATGAAGTGGAATGAGCAATATGGCTTATCGGTTTACGTTAAGACGTGCCGGCTGCTTTTTTCTCTCTCTCACGCACACTCGCTATCTTCTTCTCTCTTTCTTTCTCTCTCTCGCGCTATCTCTCTCTCTCGTTCATTTTTATTCTTATTTTAGTTCTCTCTTTCTTTCTTTCTTTCTTTTTAAATCATTCTATCCACCTTTTTCTGTTTTTCATCATTTTTTTCTTTCTTTCTTTGTCTTTTTTTCTATCATTCTTTTTCTTTCTTTCTATTTCATCTTTTTCTGATTCTATGGCCTAACGTTAGATGTACAGACGGTCCGGTTAAGGCCTAGCATTGTTTCGTTGCTGGGCAAACAGTGGCTTTCCATTAGGGAGCGTCACATCTCAACAACGCTTTCGCTAGACGCCACAGGGAGAGAATCTGTTTTTGACATATCATTTTAAGTGAAACGTATTTCCGTGTCTCTCAACTCCTGGTTCTCTACATGTTAAAGCCCTAATGTTAGTATTATCTCTATATGTTACAGCCCTAATGGTAGTATTATCTCTACATGTTACAGCCCTAATGTTAGTATTATCTCTATATGTTACAGCCCTAATGGTAGTATTATCTCTACATGCTACAGCCCTAATGATAGTATTATCTCTACATGCTACAGCCCTAATGATAGTATTATCTCTACATGTTACAGCCCTAATGGTAGTATTATTTCTTTGTTATAGACTCGTTGCAAAGTAGTTAAGCCGTCGGCCTCTTGATCAGGTGGAGTGAGTGGGTTCGACTCCGGACTCCGCCGTCTTTTTCACGGGTGCTTAATGCGAAGTCCCCTACATCTCATAGTTCCCCCCTAGTCGTCTTGTCCTTGACTTGCCACTGGGGACGGGTGGCTCAAGATGAGAGAGTGAGGATAAAAAGCAGTGCAGGTAATCTTTACTAAAAAGTACGTTAGCAAATAAATTATGTCATCATGGTCTGCGATGGATGTCGGCCTGTGCCTTTATAGACCCAAAGGTAGTCAATCAATCAATCAAAACCCGTCGCTCCCCCCGGTACGTAGGCCATCGACATCATCGCGCCAGCGTGCACGGACCAGGGCTGCTCTCCAGGTTTACCTGACAATTTAGAGTTGTCTCTATTCTGCTGATTGTCATTGTGTCTTTGCTGTACTAATAATATGATATATGTGGCAGGCATTGTTAAGGGCATTCATATGGTCATTAAGTGAATGAAATGTCAGAAAAAAACATAATGTGATAACATATGGACATATATGACAGTAAGTAGCTGCTCTCTACGTCACGTCTCACAACTTTCAACGTATTCGGCTGTTCCTTGGCAGGTGTGTATGACGGTAGGATGCCATTCTTTTGGTATGTGGAGGTACGATCGCACAGAAAAGTATCGTGTCTGTCAAACTGGACACGGGGGATTCGAAACCCGCTGCATTGGTTGGTATATGTATGTATGTATATAACCAGCTTAGTATTTGCAAATAAAGACACCATATTAATGCACAGTGCAATGATCTTGGCCGAATAGCTTGAAGGAAAATAATTACATGAGCTTGAATTATATATAAATGAAGTAGTTAACACAAATAAAAGCCATTTAATAATAGTCTATTAAATCTTACAATAAATTTTTTTCTGGACATGTTCAAGGACAGATATAAAGTTGAAGCTTTTTGCATGTTTTACAGCATGTTTCATTATCGAAACCAATCAATTTGATTGTTTGATGATTGATATTTCAAAATTGGATACATGTTTAATGGTGATCGATTTGCTGCTGAATAGTGTCTACATAAGCGGAATCTGTCTGGTTTAGTTTTAGTTTAGGGACTGCTCATATATGCGAGCGTGACTGGCCGATTGACAACTCGAAGCCTGCCTGTCCCGGGCGTATCGGCTCACATCGTCCAGGTCGTCGGTACGCGGAGACAACCCATTTCCAGGAAATGCAAAGAAGTGTCTTTCACACACTCTTGAATACAAATACAACACAAGAAAGTAGACAAGAGAAGTATACAATACTTGCGCCTCAATTAAACACCGTAAGTTTAGAGGACCGATACACCTCGCTGCCAGGAGGTGGTAAGTACTCAGTCAATCATATGATACATATTCAGTTCCCTGTGGAGCACATGTCTTCAATAGGCACAAGAAAGGCTATTGATCTGAAATACCCATTCCAGTTGGAACCTTTCGTGTCCATGATGTTTGTCTCAAACTATCTTTCCACATGTCTTTTGACCGATCTTTCTATCCCTGGCGATTCCAGAAAAAAATACTTTCTTTTAATGTTGTCATTTGATTTCATAAATGTGTATGCTATTGAGCAGCAGCGCCTTTTTCTAACACCATGTTCTGCGGATCTGGTTCTTTCCGACTGCTCCAAATGAATGACCTATGCTGATCTGGTTCTCTACAACTCCTCCAAATGATAGACCTATACTGATCTTGCTATTCACAACTGCTCCAAATGAATGACCTATGCTGATCTGGTTCTTTCTAACTGCTCCAAATGAATGATCTATGCTGATCTGGTTCTTTCCAACTGCTCCAAATGATTGACCTATGCCTGCTTCTTTCCAATTGCTCCAAATGAATGACCTATGCTTGCTTTTTACCATCTGCTCCAAATGAATGACCTATGCTGATCTGGTTCTTTCCAACTGCTCCAAATGTATGACCGATCCTGATCTAGTTCTTTCCAACTGCTCCAAATGAATGACCTATGCTTGCTTTTTACCATCTGCTCCAAATGAATGACCTATGCTGATATGGGTTTGGTTCTTTCCAACTGCTCGAAATGAATTATCTATTCTGACTTTTTTTTCCAACTGCTCCAAAAAATGACTTATGCTGATATGTGTTTGGTTCTTTCCAATAGCTCCAAATGAATGACCTATGCTGATCTGGTTCTTTGCAACTGCTCCGAATGAATGACCTATGCTGATATGTGTTTGGTTCTTTCCAACTGCTCCAAATGAATGACCTATACTGATATGTGTTTGGTTCTTTCCAACTGCTCCATATGAATGACCTATGCTGGATTGGTTCTTTGCAACTGCTCCGAATGAATGACCTATGCTGATATGTGGTTGGTTCTTTCCAACTGCTCCAAATGATAGACCTATACTGATCTGGCTCTTTACAACAGCTCCAAATGATAGACCTATGCTGATCTGGTTCTTTGCAACTGCTCCAAATGAATGACCATGACCTATACTGATCTGAATTCTTTCTTTCCAACTGCTCCAAATGAATGACCTATACTGATCTGGTTCTTTCCAACTGTTTCAAATGAATGACCTATACTGATCTGGTTCTTTCTAACTGCTCCAAATGAATGACCAATGCTGATCTGGTTCTTTCCAACTGTTCCAAATGAGTGACCTATACTGATCTGGTTCTTTCCAACTGCTCCAATTGAATGACCCATGCTTGCTTATTTCCATCTGCTCAAAATGAATGACCTATGCTTGCTTCTTTCCATCTGCTCCAAATGAATGACCTATGCTGATATGTGTTTGGTTCTTTACAGCTGCTCCAAATTAATGACCTAATAATATCATTTCAGTTTCTCTAATCTGTACTGAGACCCATTTATGAATGTATTCACAATTATTTCTGTTGCTTTTTTTTTTGTTCTCTATTTCAGAGCTATACCAAAGAAAGGATTCTGCATAGAAATTGAAGATTTTTCTTTTCTTTTTTTAAATTTTATTTGGTTTCATTTTCACAAGTTCAACAATAGACGTAAAGCTCATTTCGTTTGTTTTTTTCAGTTCAATTCATCTCGTCACCCATCAGGTCGCTGGGGCACACTTGAAGACACTCCCACAAACCCACGCCATCTCTCTCTGTCCGCTGCCGCCAGTCGTGCCTGACCGGGACGAAGGTTTGATCACTCAGTGATGTTGTCTGCACATCTCTTTCTTGGACTTCTTGTCCTCTCTTTTCCGGTACGGAACCATGCAGTATCGAATTTCTAATTCCGCTGGACCTCGTGACGTTCCCATACCAAGCTATCTTTCGCCTTTTGATAACTGAACAGATCATCAAAAGGCCCAATTGCGTTTTCCACTCTTCGTCGTATTTCTATGTTCGTGACACGATCTTTATATGTAACATTTAGGAGCCTTCTAAAGCACCTCATTTCCATTGCATGTATTCTGCACTGGATATCCGCAGTAATGGTGCAAGTCTCACAGGCATACACAAATATTGAGAGCACAAATGAGCGCATTGGTCTAACTTGTATGCTGAAAGTGAGCCGCTTGTCCTGCCATATGGGTTTCAAACGCTTAAGCGCCGCTCTTGTATCTGCTATTTTGGTAAATATCTCAAGGTGCGAACCCTCTTCACTGATCAGTGATCCCAGATACTTGAATCGGTGTACAACTTTTGAGTTCCTGACCATTTGTTTTTATCACAGATGTAAACCCTTCCGTGTTATTTGTCATCAGCTTTTTCTCTGCATTTATCTCCATGCCATAGCTTTGCTCCGCTCTGTTCAATCTACTAATCAGCTCATGGAGTTCCATTTCCGTGCCTGCCAGACCATCTATATCATCTGCAAATTGTAGGTTTGTAAACCTGATGTTCAAAATGGCGTACCTTGTGATAAACATCAAATTAAATAGTAAATTCTGGAATACCGAGCAACCTTCATCAGCAGAGAAAACGCAGTTAGTCCAGAATGTGGGCTCCCTCATCTCTCTCCCTAAGTTAAAACCATAATAGACACCACGAACATTAGTGGTTTGATGCAGCATACAGAGACAACACAGTTTATTGCTCTCAGGTGCTAACGCCTCCACTTGCCATATAGTGCTGTTTTACACGCAATAATGGCGGTGACATGTCGCCATATGTTGATTATTGGCACGCATTTGCGTATCAAGATGAGAGGTGTAACGGTTTGTTTGACAGAGTACTATAGATTTCTATATTTGGTGTTGCGTAAAATACAATCGAAGTTATAATGTAGTTTTGCATTTGAACAGACATAGTCACTGAAACGTGAAGGTGTTGTGTACTTTGGTAGACTTCGTCTTGTCTGGATATGAGAATAGGAATCAAAGTGGGAAGGAAAACCTGGACACAAGATACTGCATCCTCAATGTAAATTAGAATACAACGTCCTTTACAGGTAGGAAATAATTAATGGTATTCCTCTAACTGTATTCACTGTTTAATTTCTTACTATTTCCGTTTTTCTATTTCCTGATAAATACTTTCAAAAGTTCAGCTATTGGAATGTGTCTGTTTCTATTCTCATGTCAAGTGCCAACTATGTTACCTGTTCTTGTGGATTACTCACACAGCTAACTATCACGAATTGTCAACATTGCTTAGTACGCGCTAACTGAATGCCACATTTGACATCTCCCTGGCAGCCAGCTCATTTGCTTACTTCGGACCTTTCATAATGGGCAAACCCAGCGTACTTAGAACCTCACAATGTCAACAAAGATTCTTCCTCTGTACCGTTATCATTGGAACACTGACATTCAAATGCATATTTCTGACTGGATCTTCAATTTAAGTTTTTGAATGTATCAAAAAGACAAAATTAGACTTATTACTATGAAGTCGTTGGCTTAGGGGTGGGGGATATCGGCAGAGGATAGGAGGCAGACGATGTAGTCAATGAAGTACCAGTGGCAGGCCATTGGGTGCATCCATGTGGTTCTATTTCGGACCGGAAGTTGGAAAGCTGTGTTGGTAACGAGTAGTTCATTTGCGGCACATGTCCTCAGAAGGAGCAGTCCGTTACTATTGCATTTTCCGATACCATGTCTGCCAATGGCCCCCTCCCAGGTTGTATGATCTGTGCCAACTCAAGCGTTAAAATCACCGAGGATGACCAATTTGTCAGATTTGATAACTGTAGCAGTGACCGCGTCAAGGTCTTCATCAAACTTATCTTTTGTTTCCTGAGGATTTTTCATTGTGGGTGCGTATGCACTGATAAGTGTTGCATGGCGCCCTCCTATTAGGGAGAGACGCAGTGTGATCAGACGGTCATTAATTCCACTGGTCATGCTTGTGAGCTTGTCTACCATGTTGGTCTTGATGGCAAAGCCAACTCCAGACACCTCGTCGGTATGTCGGACGAGCGGCTAAGAAAGAAACTTCTCAACGGCGAACTGAAAGAGGGATGACACTAGAGAGGGCGCCCAAAGAAACGTTTTAAAGATGGTCTGAAGGACTCACTGAAAAGTTGCCAGATAGACATCGACACATGGGAATGTCTTGCGCAAAACAGATCTGACTGGAGAAGCAAACAGATCTGACTGGAGAAGCGCAGTCAAAGCGGGTGTAGCTACCGGCGAAGACGAACGTGTTGTGAAAGCCCAGAGCAGACGCGAGACCCGGAAATTCCGAGCGGCGGGAACACCATCACCTTCTACAAACCTCGTGTGCCCGTTATGTAGCAGATGCTTTCGTGCCCGCATTGGCCTGTTCAGCCATGCGCACCCACACCCAACAGGGAAATCGACAAGGATGGACAGCTATTATTATTTAGATTCAGACGATGGTTGCGGGAATGGGAGATCCGGAAATGATTCAACTGTTGTTCTGTCTTTCATTTGCACAGTTTGATTAACGAGCTTGGGTATTACTAGTTGTGTATAGTTCCATAGGGTCGCTGTAGTCAAAAGGTTAAGGAACTCGCCTCTGACAGTGATGAACGGAAACGGTGGGCGTTCGATTCCCGCAAGTTTCAAGCGAGCCCTGGTCTCACTGGAGGTCAGACCAGAATTCCTGCATCCCGAGTTACCTCCAGTCGTCTCGACCAATAGTCTTGCCACTGTTCCAAGGTAACTCGGGATAAGAGTGAGATTGGTGACCAGCGCATTCACTCCCTCACTATAATCTTCATACAGCGGACATGACATTATTAAGACACAACCGTCTGATGTTGTGACCATCATCGGTTCGCGATGGGCGATAACTGTTACATAGTTTGAAACACTTTCAAAGTGTACTTATGTAGGATACGTTACGGGTCTGAATCTTCCTTAAGTACCACTCCAGCTGGTGTCGGCGACCATGCATGGCGCTACCTTATCTACATTTGGACACATGCTTATTCCCAACAAATATAATAAACACATTTAGCTATCGATCGCCTTAGGACGCTGTTACACAAGGTTTGCTCGCCTGTCACAATCGCTTGACTCGGGGGTGGGGCGGGGGTGAGGGAGAGACAGAGAACATTTTGGCTCGGGGTGGGGTGGAGTTGAGGGAGATAGAGAAATGTACGAGGTACGCTCGGGGGTGGGGTGTGTGTGTGTGTGTGTGTGTGAGAGAGAGAGAGAGAGAGAGAGAGAGTGAAAGAAAGAGAGAGAGAGAGTAAGCGAGAAATGTAAGATGTTGGAGTGAGGCGGGATGAGGGAGAGAGAGAAATGTAAGAAGTTGGCTCGGGGGTGGTGGTACTTACTTACTTTCCGTGTCCAAACACCATGTCACACGGCATCCGTCCAGTATTCAGCAACTTGAACTGTCTTGTCGTTCGCCTCCATCATGTCGTTCATGTCACAGGTTTCAGGGAGGTTGGGGCAGGACATCAGGTGATCTTGGTCCTGAACTGCGCCGCATTCACATGTGTCGACATCTGTGTATCCCCATTTCTTCAAGTTCACTCTGGATCTTGACACACCAGTTCGAAGTCTGTTCATTGCCTTCCATACAGCATAGGGCAGGTGGTGTCCAGGCGCAGCCTCTTCCTTGGGCTCTATCCATGGATCCTGCATTGTTTCGCGCAACCTCTCGATGCGTCGACCTTCCGGGCTTGTCTGGATGGTCTCTGTCGATTTTAAGAAACTGTGTCTTGATTTAAGTCTTGTGGCTTGTTCCTGATAGCCAAACTTCGGGTGTCTAGGGTCGTTTTCCTGTTTCCCTCGTTCGATTTCTGCAGCTACACCTCTTCTTACATCAGGTGGTGCAATGTCAATTAAGGGAAATATTTTGTTTGTGGGGTGGGTTTAAGGCACCCTGACACTATCCTGCCCATCTCGATGGGGGCGGGGGTGAGGGAGAGAGAGAAATGTAAGAGGTTGGCTCGGGGGTGTGGCGTAGGTGAAGAGAGAGAGAGAGAAATGAAAGAGGTTGGGGTGGGTATAGGGCGGGGGTGAGGGTGAGAGAGAAATGCAAGAGGTTGAGGTGGGATTGGGAAGATAACAAAATATACCTTCTACGTGCAGCACATGACGACTAAAGAGGCTTGTATATGGTGCGCGGAAATCACTGTGGTTCTTGCCTTCATGTTTTACAATTTGATCTGTTTTCGTAATGATCAGGTTCGGCAAGCAGCGTAAACTGCTCTCTGAAACATGCATCTTCATAATGGAAAACCAACTGCTGCAGTATGCCACTACAACTCCTATAATTTTGGTCCACACTTCTCGGACCAGCGACTGGTCAGGCGCATTGTTCTGGAGAGCATAAATGCTGTGGTGTCGCCTTCATGTACTGACGTCGGTGTTGGGGCAAATCATGGTTCTGTCTTAGTGCAATGAGGTTAACTGTTGTCGTGCACAGGAGTCATCTGTTTTTGCTAATCGTTTTGTCTCCGTTTGCCTTGCACTGGTATCAATTGTTGTGGAAGTCAAATGAAGCCGGCTCCACACTGAGCTCAAGTGTATTGGTGCTCACAGGATGATGTGTTCATGGACTGAGCTCAAGTGTGTTGGTGCTCACAGGATGATGTCTTCATGGGCTGAGCTCAAGTGTGTTGGTGCTCACAGGATGATGTGTTCATGGGCTAAGCTCAAGTGTGTTGGTGCTCACAGGATGATGTGTTCATGGACTGAGCTCAAGTGTGTTGGTGCTCACAGGAAGATGTCTTCATGGACTGAGCTCATATGTGTTGGTGCTCACAGGAAGATGTCTTCATGGACTGAGCTCATATGTGTTGGTGCTCACAGGAAGATGTCTTCATGGACTGAGCTCATATGTGTTGGTGCTCACAGGAAGATGTCTTCATGGGCTGAGCTCAAGTGTGTTGGTGCTCACAGGAAGATGTCTTCATGGACTGAGCTCAAGTGTGTTGGTGTTCACAGGATGGGGAGTAGGTGGGGGAGTAGGTGGGGGAGTAGGGTCTGAGTAGGTAGGGAATGGGGGCAAAGTAGGGGGGATGGAGGAAGTAGGGTGGGTGGTAGTAGGTGGGGGGTAGGGGTTTGGGAGTAGGGGTGGGGGCGTAGGTGCAAGCGGTGACATGTTGTACACCCTGATCAGTAAGGATCAGAAAACTGTGAGTGGCACCTCGACAGCCTAGTGCACAGCCGTGCTACTCCCTGACAGCCTAGTGCAGGAGCCTATTAACCAGCCGTACTGCCACCCCCATAGACTGATCTACAGTAAACATTGAACATTTCTCTGATGCATGTGTGATATAAGAAGCACACGGCTAGAACGACATGCTACCATAACACAAGCAATTTAGATCTATCAAAGACAAAGTAGATCGTTTGTGCTTGTCTTTTACAAATACATAACTGCTGTTCTTCTTTGTGTGACCTTTCCGATGTTGCAGACGGCATGTATTCCCCGAAACATCCTGTATTTGACATTGGTCCTCAATCAGAAGACTAACAGACAGACACTTAAGTCTGTTTTCTGTGAGATCACCTCTGGTCTTTCCTTTTTAGTAACAACTCAGACATTTGCATTTATTTCTTTTTGTCACGGATCTGTGCTTGCTTGCAGTAGCTTTAGCTATACCAATCATTGAACATCCTACTGGGAGATAGATCTATAACGTCTGTACATATATTTGTGAGTGTTCCATTTCTATCGTTATATGCTCGTTTCTTTGTTGGCCATTTTGTAGAAATGAGTCTGCAGGTCAATTTCTCTTTGTAAGACGCTTGTACTTATAGCACAAATAAACCAGTTGTCCTCGACTAGTCTGTTTTTTTTTATCTTCGACGAAACATTGACTAATTCAGTTACTGTACATGTGAACATTTTGGTCCAAACATCGACTAATTCAGTTACTGTACATGTGAACATTTGGGTACAAACATTGACTAAGTCAGTTACTGCACATGTGAACATTTGGGTCCAAACATTGACTAAGTCAGTTACTGTACATGTGAACATTTTGGACCAAACATTGACTTATTCAGTTACTGTACATGTGAACATTTTGGACCAAATATTGACTAAGTCAGTTACTGTACATGTACACAAATGTACAATTCATTTTCTATAGCCCAGTTTATTTGTATCTGTATCGTCGTGTTTTGCATTGTGTCACTAGTTACAATTGAAGCTCTCTCCAGTCAACATTGACATCCTTGTGGCATGTACAGCGAAGTGATCATATTATTTACTCTCCTACACGTGATCGCAATATGCACACCAATGGTGTGTACTACTGTACACATGTTGCCTCAGTTCGTATGCTTGCCAATCCCTTTTCCCAATAAGAGCGCGCTCTTGCAACTCTCATGCTAACCTACCTAACAGCTGAAACCTAACATCACCTACCTAACTTGACTGAACCCTAACTTATCTGAACCTTAACATCACCTACCTAACAGCTGAACCCTATCTTAGCTGAACCATAACTTGACTGAACCCTAACTTGGCTGAACCCTAACATCACCTATCTAATAGCTGAACCCTAACTTGGCTGAAGCCCAACTTAGCTGAACCCTAACTTTGCTGAACCCTATCTTGGCTGAACCATAACTTGGCTAAACCCTAACTTAGCTGAACCATAACATTGTAACAGTTCCATCCCGAGCAAAAGAGTTTAGGGCAGGGGTGATGTTGGTTGCCGAGAACAAAGGTACCTGAATGCGAGCCAAGGTCACTCACCGTCTCAGCAAAGGAAATCGGAGTTGGGGAAAGAATATACAGGTAGGAACTGACCACTGGCGTTCCAATTTGGGTAGTTGGTGGTGAGTGACAGACGGGAGGGCAGCGGAGCTTGCTACGATAGATGAGTGACAGGTGTGCAAAGCATTTCGTTCCAATAACGACTGAATAGAGCCATCCCCCTGATATCCATTGGTCAGCTCTGATACTGCTTGTGAGTATATAGCACGAGACAAAGTTTAGCTCAAGCAGGCTGGATGGAGAGGGGATGAGAGCGAGAGAGACACTGTAGATATGATTCCGTTTAGCTCACCGATTTGATAGAGGAGCGATTGATAGACTGTTGTACGAATGTTAGTGATAGAACATGATCGCAGAAATAGGTGTGTGAGTTTTGTATTAATAGATAATCTGGACGTGTGTTGTACGCAGGACACCTTGTTAAGGATGTATGTCCAGACGGGTTAAACGAGTGTGTAGATCGACTAGGTGAGATCTAGATGGGTGTGTGATGTGAGTACGGCAATAGAACTGGGTAATGATAGGTGGGAATTCCATCAATAGCTAATGCTTACAATTTCCGCTTCAGTTAATATTTATATTAACATAAATATAATATAGGAATACTTAGTTAAGATGATAATATTGTATTGTGTTTGTAATTTCACTACTCAATTTTCTGGTATGAGTATTATATAATAAATATGCCATTTGCTGTGTGCTATGTCATTTGCTGTGTGTGGTCATGAATGATGTGGATGAGTGTGATAATATTGAAAATTATAATAACCCTAGAACAAACAGTGGGATCAGCTACACATTATTTGTTGTGTCTGTGACCACGGATTGTCGTGGTAGTTTTTATAAATATAGTTGTGTGTGTAGTTTCAGATCCTTATTTGGTGCCCGTTGAACACAATTTTTTGGGTTTTATGTAAGTTTGTATGTGTAGTTAGGAGTAGGTCAGTAGCTAGTGGTGGGAGTGTTAGTTACCATAATCAGCTTTTCCAATCATCTGGCGGGTAAGTGTGACATTTTTAACCCTTTGTTGCATTACTGACAAGACTTGACATTTCGTGCATACTTGACAGTATTGTGAATTGGGGGGGGGGGGGGGGGGGGGGCAAACTGGTTTATTCAACATGTCGAGGTTAAACAATGTTAAACAATATTATCATTGTCTAGCTTTTGGACATTTGTCTATTGGATATCCAAAAGTTCCTCGGAATTCGAACGTCCTCTGGATAAGAGGACTTTTTGACAAAAACAAGCGTTTCATGGCACTAGCTACAGTCCAAATGACGAACGACAGAATGGACGACAAAAAATAGACAACTACAAAACCAGCTAAGTCAACTAACAAACAGAGTTGTTCTGCTGGAAAGACAGGAAAAGGACCTCCGACGTATATTGCAACAGTTTTTTTTTTTTTTTTTTTTTTTTTTTTTGCGTTCGCCTTATTTATCTATTCCCCAAGGCGTGTGTGCGTTACACTGTGGTTTTTTTATTTTGCGCCTGTCGGCCCAGTGCATCCGACTTCAGCATGCATTTTATGTAAGGGTCTGCTTCCTCCTGCATTTTCTAAGGGTTTGCTTCCCCGGGGTAACGGCCGGTGCTGTGATGGGGATCGAACCCAGCACCTTCTGGTTGTGAGCCGTGCCACTTAACCACTAGGCCACGCCGTCCCCCTTTGCAACAGTTTGAAAACAGAGCTTCCAAGCTAGCTAGTAAGGAGAGAAGAAATAGACAAATGACAGAAATAAATACGGCCCAGTGGTTTGGAAAGGGACAGAGTGGTAGGAAGCTCAACTTCCACATTCCGATCCGTAGAGGGACGGAGGTGGAAATCACAGGGCGGACGTGTGTGGACGGCTGGGCAAAGGTGGCGCAATGGGGAGGAGTTTGACACAAGTAGCGAGGCCAAGTCAAATGCTTGTGAAAATGGATAAGCAGAAGTTTGTATCTGACTTTTTTTTAGCCCATAATGAAAGATCATTTGCAAAGTTACAGATCGAGAGGCAGGGCAGGAGCTCTAAAAGAGACTTTGAGCACGAGGGAGATAAACAGACAGAAATAGATGCAGGTTTTGTGTATCCAGAAATGTTAGGGACGAAAGGCAGGTTACGCAATGCAAACGAGACAAACGTTCGCTCAGACGTCCAGATGAAACGTAACAACATCGGACAGCGTAGCCTGAGTATTCAAGAAGAGGGTGTTACGACAGGTAACATGGTCGGGCTGGATGAAAGGGGCCAAGTTTACCAGGACCTTGTGGTCAAGCAAGGTAGAACATTAGTTGAAGTCGACGAAGAATCGAGCAAGGAAACAGTCGGAGATTCGTCAGATGAAGAGGAAAGGAGAGGAGGAGGAATGGTGGCAGGGCCTGTTATGGTTTTGTACCCACCCACGCCAGGTCCTAGCCATGCGAGAGAAGTGGTCGAGCAGACCGAAGAAAGGGACAACCCTTTGGCCACCGAGGAAGGAAGTGGGAATGACGCACAGTTAGAATGCCAAACGGACGTACCGTACAAGAACATTGGTGCAGCTAAGAAGAGAGGAACAGTGCTTCTAAGGAAAACGAAAAAAAGGGGAAGAAAGATTAACCTCAATCAGGACTGCGAACGAGTTAACGAAGCAAAGATGAAAAGATCCCAGTTCGAGATAAGCCAACGGTCAAACGAACAGTGGGAAACGTCTTTCCCACAAATAGTGAATACAGATGGACGGAAGGGTGAAGTAGCGGATGATGTAAGTGTACGCAACACAACCTTGGACCCGGTGGATACGAACCAAATAGCCGTAGATCAAGCAGACCAGACAAATGCGATGGGCGTTTCACAGGATGAAACCGCCCAGAAATTAGAGACATCCGATGGAGCGCAGAGTCCGTCTGAGGTAAGCATTACTGCTATGGAATGTTTGATAGTATGCTTGATGGCGCTAGTCAGAACGATGGAGAAATTACCTCAATTCAGAAATGGAATTAGGTAGAGTCGTGTAACACTTACACACATGGTAATGACAGATGTATGGTTATCATGTGAAACTCCAGCCAATGTATACAATTGCATAACTTTGTTTTATCTACAATTATCCTTGGGAAACGGAGATTTGAACAATTACATGGTAGGTAAGAATTGAGGAAAGCCCAGATGTTAACAATTCCTTTGAAGTCGTTGTCTGAAGTACACGCCAGACGATGAGCGAAATACGTGTCGCAAAGGACGACCAATCTGAGGCTAGACTGACCGAGATCAAAGGGACATTTTCGACCAGCGGAACGGACAGGAGACACAAGGTAACTCGATACGCCAGGTATGTTTCGTCGACCAAGGGTAACATGTGGACGTGATGTTTCGGTCAGGGCGGACCAGGTGGCTTTGATGTTGGGAGTTTGGGGAAGCAACGGTGAATTTGTTAGATCACAACACTCGGTTCTTGTTTCCTGTGACAAAGACGCCAACAGTTAAAGGAGCTATTCAACTTTAACAAAGACTGCACCTGGTTGAGTTAGGGGTTACCGTATTACGTAATTCGACATCTGGACGATTCCGTTTTTGACTCATACATAGTTAGCAGTAGTTTGTAAATGAATAAGTTAGAGCTTAGTCATAGTTTAGTATCGGCTGAAAGGGGCATTAACAGGTGCTGATAAGTGTGGCACTAGCAGGAGTGAAAGGTGGATAGCACATGGTCATTTGTTTGCGTGCTAATACTTTGACAATTTTTGATTGTATGATTGACATTGGTATGACTTGTAATTTTTTTTAATTGTTTGTTTGTGTTGTTTAAACATGATTATATGTGCTGACATAGATATCAAGATATGATACTTACTTAGGATGGTTAAGGACTAATTGGTTGATAGCATGGTCATGTTTATGAGTGCAAATATTTTGACGTTTGTATTTGGTTGTTTGGCTTTTGACAATGGTATGACTTGTAATATTTTTAATTTGGTTGTTTGACTTGTTTAACCATGATTATATGTTCTGACATAGATATCAAGATATGATACTTACGGACTGAAATATTGATATCATGGTCATGTGTATGCGTGCAAATACTTTGAAAATTTGTGGTTGTATGGTCGATCGTGTATGTCTTGCATTTTTGTTTTATATAGGATTACATGTACTAACGTATGATTACAGTTACTAACATAAGTATCAAGGTATGATGCTTAAAGACTGAAATATTGATATCATGCTCATGTGTGCGTACAAATACATGGATAATTTTTGGGTGTATGGTCGACCATTGTATGCATTGCATTTTTATTGGGTTTATTGGGTTGTATGGTCGACATAGTATGCATTGCATTGTTTTTCTTTAATTTGTTGTTGTTTTGTTGTTTAAACATGATTGCAGGTATTTATTTAGGTATCAAGGTACTGATCAGTGAAGTATATCTCATCCAGACTGTAGGCATCCGCGAACAGGTGACCACGAGTTGCAGAACAAGAACTAGTACGCTGGGACACTAAGCTGGTTGATTTAATAGGAGATGCGTCATAGTAGACGTTACTGACTTGTGTATATTTTATCACATGCATGTGGAGTTTTTGAAGATAAAACTAAGTTATCAGAATTTGAATAATTTGAGTGTGCAAATTGTTATGTAATATTGACTATGATATATGTTTGTCAAATACGTTTTTGTGAGTAACAACAAAAATAATTTTGCCGTTTTTTGAGAGGGGATAGGTGTCAGGGAAGATACTGATAACTAGCCTGAGGATAAAGCCACGTAAGTTCGTGGCCTCATAAGACTTAGTATGAAGGGAGACGTTGGCCGGGGTCGTAGGAGAGGCATGATAATGAGACCGCCTGGAAAATTTACCTAAACTGTTCGAGTGTAACAATGAAGGGTAGATTTCTTAGAGGATCGCATGGGATACAGGGCGGGGTATGTTGACCTCAATGAGTAAGGAGAATTCCTTAAGGGGTTTTTTGTTTTGATGGGCTAAAGGTCCTGCAGAGAGAGAATTGAGCGTGTTTGGCGATTTAAAAGTGGTGGCTTGTGTTGTAAAAACGACCAGCCACAGTGTTTTTCTTCTGCTTGTATTGATTATGTGGGAATTACAAAACGTGTGTATGTATCAAATGACATGTCTTTTATGCATTTACGATGTTAGTAAAGTTGTTAACAGGTGTGTAATTTTATTTTTGATAGTGGAGACGAAAATTGTGCAACATTGTTTTTTTAAAAATCCATGTACAATTTGAGTGGAGTTATACACAGGTGTGGTGTTTACATTTTGCATTATGGAGACGACAAAGGTGGTCATTTGGCAAATTTAAAAAATGACCATCCATGTTTCGGTCTGTAGTTTAGGGAGGTAATGTAACAGTTCTACCCCGAGCAAGAGAGTTTAGGGCAGGGGTGATGTTGGTTGCTGAGAACAAAGATACCTGAATGCGTGCAAAGGTCACTCACCGTCTCAACAAAGGAAATCGGAGTTGGGGAAAGAATATACAGATAGGAACTGACCACTGGCATTCCGATTTGGGTAGTTGGAGGTTAGTGACAGACGGGAGGGCAGCGGAGCTTGCTGCGATAGATGAGTGACAGGTGTGCAAAGCATTTCGTTCCAATAACGACTGAATAGAGCCATCCCCCTGAGATCCATTGGTCAGCCCTGATACTGCTTGTGAGTATATAGCACGAGACAAAGTTTAGCTCAAGCAGGCTGGATGGAGAGGGGATGAGAGCGAGAGAGAGACTGTAGATATGATTCCGTTTAGCTCACCGATTTGATAGAGGAGCGATTGATAGACTGTTGTACGAATATTAGTGATAGAACAGGATCGCTGAAATAGGTGTGTGAGTTTTGTATTAATAGATAATCTGGACGTGTTGTACGCAGGACACCTTGTAAAGGCTATATGTCCTGACGAGTTAAGCGAGTGTGTAGATCGACTAGGTGAGATCTAGATGTGTGTGTGATGTGTGTACGGCAATAGAACTGGGTAATGATAGTTGGGAATTCCATCAATAGCTACTGCTTAAAATTTCCGCTTCAGTTTATAATTATATTAACACATATATAATAAAGGAATAATTAGTTCAGATGATAATATTGTATTGTGTTTGTAATTTCACTACTAATTTTTCTGGTATGAGTGTTATATAATAAATATGCCATTTGCTGTGTGCTATGTCATTTGCTGTGTGTGGTCATGAATGATGTGGATGAGTGTGATAATGTTCTAAGTTAGAATAACCCTAGAAGAAACAGTGGGATCTGCTACAACATCACCTACCTAACAGATTAACCCTAACTTAGGTGAACCCTCTCTTAGGTGAACCCTAACTTAGCTGAACCCTAACTTAGCTGAACTCTAACTTAGCTGAACCCTAACATCACATACATAACAGCTGAACCATAACATCACCTTCCTAACAGCTGAACCCTAACGTCACCTACCTAACAGCTGAACTCTAACATCACCTACCTAAAAGCTGAACCCTAATATCACCTACCTAACAGCTGAACCCGAGCATTACCTACCTAACTGCTGAACCCTAACATCAATGTCCTTCCTTTAGGGTAGGAGAGGGTGGGGTATAGACCAGAAACGTGACTGTCCTATCTGTAATTCACAAAGCATCACTATTTTGTTAGAATAACCTAAGATCTAAAGGGTATTGTGTTTGTATCATTGTAAGATACTGGGAAAAAATTGTAATTATTTACTTTATATACACACACACATACACATAAACACACAGATAGACAGACACACAAGCAAACATATATGTGTGATATAGTCGTTTCTCGATCTGTGATTTCCTTAGTTTATCCGTATGTATGGCTTGGCTTGCCTTCGCTCGTTCTCAATCTCCTACTACCAAACCCTAAAAGGGCTTAAGTAACAGAATGTAGTTCAAAGAACGGAATGCGTTGTGTCATAGTTTACAGCTTGACTGCGATATTTGCACCTTTCGGTTCAACACCTCCGACTTCAGCAAGCATTTGTTTAGTACCGTGTTAGCATTCCCTCTTCGATCCCTTCTCCTTAGCCAGTCTGCCCTGCTGCAGCCTGTTATCCAGGATAACCGAATGTCTACTACACTCTATATAAATGTTGTTATACACTGATTAATTACTGTTTACTATGTAGTCACGTGTTCCCTCTATCAGTTGGTGATGAGTTGATCTATGGAGGCTGTCAGTCCCATTACATGCAACAATAATTTCTTGCTATGCCTGTAGGGCTGCTCCGTGGATTTTCAGGTTACAACTCAGTGGTCTCGACGTTAGGTGTCTGACTCGGATGCCGGAGGTCACGTGTTCGAATCACAGTGGTGACCAGGTTTTTTTCAGGTAGATCTTCTGGTAAAAATGCCCCTGATCTCTGGTTAGTGAAATCGTATCCCCGCGTTCAGTGTTGAGCACGTTAAAGATTCATTGACAGCTGAAAATAGAAATAAGTATGATTAACGGCCGCTGCCCGGAAAATTTTTGAAATTAAAAATTAAAAAAGTTATTTGTACCTTTCCCCAGGTGGTTTGTTATGGGCAGCTATAGATGGCGCCTAACTGGCTGCAGGTCTACTTAGATATAGTGTTTGAGTCTATTAAGATGGACTCGAACATTGGTAAAAACCACCCTCCTAGAAAACTGGTTGTATATCGACTCTGTAGAGTATTTCAAACCAGTATAAAAAACGTTAAGTTAAGCTGTTAACTCTTTCGACAACGAGCTAAAATGTGAGACTGCTCTTTTAGGTGCCTTCTCCCCCCATAGTACACCTTTATCGTATGTTCAAACATGAGCCATCTCTCTCTCTCTCTCTCTCTCTCTCTCTCTCTCTCTCTCTCAGCGTACCACCAGAACAGTTTTATGTGAAAACTACTGATATGCTTCTCCACACCTCGATCGTGCGTACGATCAGTTATCTCTCGCCCTCAACAGATCCTCCAGAGCTGATGACTGTGAAGACCACAGGATGTCCACCATTGGTACCAATGAGCAGAAGTGCCATGTTCTTGGCATATGGTGGAATGACCTACCCCGATCAGCTCGCTCTATCTCTTAAATGCCTTCTTTGTCCTCAAGTCTCTACTTTTATGGTCCCTTTCTTCAATCTGCCTGAACACAGATGGCGATAATCACTAGATCTACTCTTCCCTGCCAGTCAACTGCTCATCAGTCAATCTTACTTGGCTACTCCCTTATTAAATCCTATTGACTCATATGACTACTTGTCACTCTGGCATTCTGAATGTGACAACCGGACATCCGATTCATAGTCGATTCCCATACCCACAGCCAATATAAAGAATGTGCAAATCTTCTTCTTCTTCTTCTTCTTCTTCTTCTTCTTCGTACGCAGTCAGACAGTAACCATTATTTTTTCGAAAAAAGCGGCGGTCATCCTGAGGCTGTCGACACTGCCATAGAGCTTGTCTTGCAGTTCCACTGGTGATGGCCACATCTGCTCTCTCTGATCCTCGTATGTCGGGCAGTTTTGCATAGATGTTCAGCGGTCATTTTACCGGTACCGCACGGGCATTCGTCGGTACACCCTATCTTCAATTTGTTGAATAGGTGGTACCTCAGTCTGTTGTGGCCAGTGCGAAGTCTGAAGACAACGACCTGCTCTCTTCGGTTCAACTGGTAATAGGCATCGTTTTTGGTGTAACCAGTATGTTCGGTTTCCCATTTGGTCACGTATCTGGCTTTGATAAGCCGTTTTAACTCTTCGTACGTCATACTGGTATCTGTTTGTGGTAGTCTTGCACCTTCTTTTGCCAGTCTGTCTGCCTCCTCGTTGCCTTGGATGTTGCAGTGTGACGGAACCCACTGTACCACTACCATTTTTGGTGCGGACTGCTGGCACAGTTTGCAGAGTGCTGCTCTTAAGTCATTAAGCTCAGTGTTTTTCTGGCTTTTTAGCGCTGTGACTACGGCGAGAGCATCTGTCAGCAGGACTATATGGCTCTCATTTTCACTGTGTGTTACCATTTCTTCCACTGCCGCCCTCAGTGCCTCTGCCTCTGCTCTGAAATTGCTTGTGTACTTACCAGTAGCGAATGACAGTGTTATTTTTCTGCCATTTGGTAGGTTCAGGAATGCTCCTGCCCCTCCGTTCTGTGTAGTGTTTGTTACAGAACCGTTGGTGTATGCATGGGTCCAGTCCATGCTTGGGTAGCTTTTCGTTATGAAGCTTAGGGTAGTGTCTCTCCTTTCTTTTTCAGTCTGGCAGTTTTTGTTTGCAATACCTTGTATATTTTCTACCACCTCTGGAAATATATCCTGCCTCCAAGTAGGTTTTCGTACAGTAGTGATGGGTTTTGGTGTTGTTAGTGCGTTTATGGGATCTTCGTGCATCTTTGCTTTGGCTATTTCTGCAAAGTTTCTCCGCTTTAGTTTCCCATTTCCCAGATTGTTTAGTCTCTGGTACATTGGATGGTCCGTCAGTCTTCGGAGTTTCTCTGACTGCAGCTGGGCTCTGCAGTCTCTTCTATCGGTCATGGATTGCAGTTTTGTAATCTTTTCAAGTTCTACAATTGGCGTTGACTTCATGCCACCTGTTATAATTCTCATGGCTTGGTTTTGAAGTTTGTTAACTTTATCGAAGTTCGCCTTCGCTGCTGTTGTCCATGCCGATATGCCATACTCGAGAACTGGTCTCACTCTTCCAGTGTACAGTTTCTTTAGTATGCCTTCGTCTGCTCCCCAGCTTGTGCCAGCAAGTTTCCTCATGATCGACATTCTTTCTCTGGCTTTCATTCGGTTTCTCTCAATCTGACTTTTCCATGTCATGCGCCGATCAAATGTGACTCCCAGATAGGTTGGGTTGTCGTTTGGCTGCAGGATTTTGCCATTCAGACTTAATTTGGTACTTTGGGGTTTTAATGAGAGCGAGAATATTGTGCACGTGGTTTTCTCCTCGTTTATTTTGACCAGCCATGAGTTCGCCCACTCTTCCAGCGATGTTAGGGCCGTCTGCATCCGATTTCTTGCTATGGTGAGATTCTTTTTTAGAGGTCCACATAGCCAGATCGTCTGCAAACATTGAGCTATGGACTCTTCTTGGTATATTTTCTGTAATATCGTTTATATATACCAGGAAGAATGTGGGTGACAATACTCCCCCTTGTGGTACTCCCTGCTCGAGTGTCACCTTTTTGCTCATCTGCCCTTGTACTTGGACTCTGGCCGTTCTTTGTTTGAGGTAGTGGTTGATCCACTTGTACATCTTCCCACAGACATCACTTCTTCTTAGCTTGACTCTAAGTCCATCCTTCCAGACTTTGTCAAATGCCTTTTCCAGATCCACCCAAACAGCTACTGTGTGTTTCTGTGCCTGGTAGGCATCTTCTATCTCCTGGGCTATGAGGATGACCTGGTCCTCAGTGGATCTGTGCTGTCTAAAGCCGGCTTGCGGTGGAATTAGTATCCGTTTTTGTTCCAGATGCCACATCAGTCTGGTGTTTATCATCCGTTCCATCAGCTTGCCGACACAGCTCAGTAGGCTTATGGGCCTGTATCCATTTGGATCTGTTTTGTCCTTTCCTGTTTTTGGTACTGGTACCAGTATTGCATCTTTCCATGCCTGGGGTACAATACCCCTTTTCCAGCTTTGGTTCAGGACTGATAGTAGTTTCTTCTTCGCTGTTTGGCCCAGCCCCATCAGCATTTCGTTTGTTATCCCGTCTTTTCCGGGAGATTTCCTTTTCTTTAGTGTTCTCATGGCCTCTTCCATTTCGCGCATTGTTAGTTTGGCCATCATGTGCTCTTCAGGAGCCGTATTTATGTTTTCGTGTCCCTTTAGCTCTTCGCTAATGTCTGTATGCTTATCTGCAGGGACCTCGATGTGGTTTGCTCTGGCATAGTGATCGACAAAGGCGTTTGCGGCTTTCTTACCTGTGATCAAGTTCTCGCCCTGCTTGATAGTAATTTGTTTATTTGACGGGGTTTCGTCATTCATGGCTCTGACTAGCTTCCATAGCTTGTTCCCTACTTTGTCCAGGTTCAGACTCTCCGTTTTATTTTTCCAGCTTTCTCTTGCTGTTTGCTTGAGAGTGTGTTTGTACTTCGCCGCGGCGGCTTTGAGGGCGATGTTTGCCTCCCTGGATTTTTCTCGTTCTGCCATGTTCCTAGCATTTGTTACTGCATCTTCCACTTTCTGTAACTCATCATTCCAGTAGGGCTTATAGTTTTTCCTAGCTCCTCTTGGGATGGTTTCAGTGGCGGCTTGCATTATTGCCTTGCTTAGGCTCTCTACCATGGGCTTCATTTTGGTGTTTCGTGTTTTGATGGTTTCACACAGCCCATCTGTCAGGATTGCAAATCTGTCCCAGTCGGCTCGTTTGTAATTCCAACGTGGGAGCGGTTTTGTTTCCTGTGGGCCTACTTCCATGTCAATGGTTAGCCTGATCGGCCTGTGGTCGCTACCTGCCAGTTGGTTTAGCACCTGGCGGTCTATTTTATAGTGTATGTCCTGTGTGGAGAAGGCCAAATCTGGAGTCGAGGTGGTATGCCATGTTCTTGAATAGAAGCTAGGGCTATCCTCCGGCCTATTGATTAGGGAGAGATTTGCATCTATCTCCCAATCTTCCACTTCGTCACCTCTGCTGTCTGTGTCAGAGTATCCCCATCTCTCCAAGTGGCTGTTGAAATCTCCAACTACTATGCAGTTGGAGTCTCTGACCTCCATACTCGAGAGCGATAGGTCTCTGTTTGGTGGTCCGTACAGATTGAAAATGCGGAGCTTCGTCTCTTGAGCCATTATGTCAACTCCTACAATTTCTGCTTGTCCGGTGTGATTGACAGGTACCGCGCTACTCGGTATGCTGTTTCTGGTCAGTATCAGGACCCCTCCTTTGTGGCCTTCTCTATCTAGACGGAAGGTTTGGTATCCTCTGATTGAGAATTTATGGTTATTGTTGAGGTGCGTTTCCTGGATACATGCCACGTCAATCTTACCTTCATGCAGGTGGTGTGTTAGGGAAAGTTGTTTGTTAATGACTCCCTCCGCATTCCACTGTAGTATTTTGAGGGTCTTGAGGTTTTGGCCAACAGACGTTGCCCCATAGCCATGTGCCTTGACTCCACGACACATGGGTGGGAGACCACCAGTAGTCAAGGGTGGGCCCCTTCGAGGCGTGAGGCCCGGCGCTATCGCAGCCTGGCGGGTCTCCTCAGGATGAGCGCCATACGTTTTTCTAATAGGTTGTACTGCCATCATACTGTGATTTACGTTGCACTGTTTTGTTAGGCTTGCGGCCCCGTGCATCCGATTTCAACAGGCGTTTCTGTAGGGATGCCCTCCTTAGCCTTTGGCTGTCCCCAGCCTATCTGCAAGGCAGCAGTTGTTTACGATCAGCGTTTTCTCTCTTATGGAAGTTGTCTTACCAGACTATCGAATCTTCACTACTCGTGTCTATAGGGTGCAATGATGATATGTGATGATATATGAGATGGACTGGTTTACCCGGAAGAGAGGCAGTCCAGTGTGTCTGTATCCCAGGATCGTCACGTCCTGCCAGAAACGTAGCTTTTGCATGTGAGTGGGGTACCTCTTTTTCCCTTCATTTTCTTGGCTTCTATGCAGGGATGGTACGCCTAGCATTCCCCGCCACCTGGGGTGTTGACACAGTGGGGCAGGTGTGCAATGTCCGCTGGTCTGCATCTCTTCTGCGTCCAGCATGATAGTTATATGGCTGATAACGTACAGAGGTAGATATCGTAGCCGGAGTGCATTCAGCCAGGGGACAAGCCTGGTAATGTCACAGAGATGTTGTTCGCCTGGTGTGCGGACAACTCTCATGGTCAGTGGTTGAGTCTTGACAGTTCACAGTGAGGTGGCTGCTCTACTGTTTTCGACACCCCGACCAGGTACTAAGTCTTTGGTTGGTGTTTTCGCACCCCATCGCCGTTTAGGGTGAGTATCAAGCAGTTGTCCGCCCGCTTTGATTGGCGGGCGGCAAGGACCTCTTACTGTGGCTCTACCTGATAGGGCTGGGGCTCAAGCCCCAGGTCCCGAGCATGTAGGAGCCTCCCATTGCAGTGGTGCTGAGATTTTGGGCGGGATTGCGGCTTACAAGGGTTCGGCCGTAATCCCCCACATGGTAGCCTCGCGCCCTTGGCTTATCAGCCTGGTACGTGGACCAAAGTGTCTGCGGCTCCTCTCGATTTGAGCTGGTTTTCCGTAGCAACGCCCTGTCATTTGTAGGGTAAAACTGACCTGTCTTCAGATGATCTATTTCCAGCACCCGTTCACTATTTGGTCAGACGAATTTATTGAGGGCTTTTGTTTGTCAATGACCAGGTATTTGAAATCTGCGGTTTCTGCGGAGTTAAACACGATTTCCGTAGCGTTCTTTCATTTGAGTGTTTGAGAGCTGACTTGTCATCCGTGAGTCTAATACCAGCGTACGTTCATTATTAGACCCAAACGGCAGTGCTCTCGATTTGTCAGTTCTACAGTATTGGCGTGTTCAGTCAAATTAAGCCGCAGGTTCCACACCTGGTGGTGCCCTTCCGTCAATTCCCTTAGCGAGACAATCAAGTTTCTTAGGGGGTAGTCCCAGATTTTCGAGGGTCTAATTCCAGCACATGTTCTCTATCAGATCCCACGAAGGTGTACTTTTTGATAGTCATTCTGCAGTATTGGCGTGTTAAATTAACTTAGGTCTCAGGCTCCACTCCTGATAGTGCTCTTCCGTCAATTCCTTTATCAAACACTGGATGCATGACAAAACCGGGCCACAGGGGGCATAACCCCAGAATTTCTGGGGGTCTAAGTCCAGCACCAGTTCAATATTAGACCCCAGCAGGGTGGTCTCGGCATGTCAATCATTTCAGTGTTGGCCGTGTTGAGTCAAATTAAGCCGCAGGCTCCACTCCTGGTGGTGCCCTTCCGTCAATTCCTTTAAGTTTCATCTTTGCAACCATACTTCCCCCGGAACCCAAACACTTTGGTTTCCCGGAAGCTGCCCGCAGAGTCATCGAAGCAACTCCTGCGGATCGCTAGTCGGCATCGTTTATGGTCAAAACTACGACGGTATCTGATCGTCTTCGCGCCTCTGACTTTCGTTCTTGATTAATGAAAACATTCTTGACAAATGCTTTCGCAGTAGCTCGTCTTGCGGCGATCCAAGAATTTCACCTCTAACGCCGAAATACGAATGCCCCCGTTTGTCCCTGTTAATCATTACCTCCAGTTCCGGAAACCAACAAAATAGAACCGAAGTCTGAAGACAACGACCTGCTCTCTTCTGTTCAACTGGTAATAGGCATCGTTTTTGGTGTAACCGGTATGTTCGGTTTCCCATTTGGTCATGTATCTGGCTTTGATAAGCCGTTTTGACTCTTCGTACGTCATACTAATATCTGTTTGTGGTAGTCTTGCACCTTCTTTTGCCAGTCTGTCTGCCTCCTCGTTGCCTTGGATGTTGCAGTGTGATGGGACCCACTGTACTACTACCCTTTTTGGTGCGGACTGCTGGCATAGTTTGCAGAGTGCTGCTCTTAAGTCATTAAGCTCAGTGTTTTTCTGGCTTTTTAGTGCTGTGACTACGGCCAGAGCATCTGTAAGCAGGACTATGTGGCTTTCTTTCCTTTTACCTGTCACCATTTCTTCCACTGCCGCCCTCAGTGCCTCTGCCTCCGCTCTGAATTTGCTTGTGTACTTTCCAGTAGCGAATGACAGTGTTATTTTTCTGCCATTTGGTAGGTTCAGGAATGCTCCTGCCCCTCCGTTCTGTGTAGTGTTTGTTACAGAACCGTCGGTGTATACATGGGTCCAGTCCATGCTTGGGTAGTTTTCCGATATAAAGCTTAGGGTAGTATCTCTCTTTTCTTTTTCTGTCTGGCAGTTTTTGTTTCCAATACCTGGCATATTTTCTACCACCTCTGGAAATATATCCTGCTTCCAGGTAGGTTTTCGTACAGTAGTGATGGGGTTTGGTGTTGTTAGTTCGTTTATGGTGTAAGTCTAAACCCAGCACCTCATCTCTGACAACAAGTTCCAACTTATATTAAACACTATCTCTCTCTCTCTCCCTCTCTCTCTCTCTCCCTCTCTCTCTCTCTCTCTCTCTCTCTCTCTCTCTCTTTCGCGTTGACAACTCGAAACCTGCTGCCCTGATAATGGTCACAGTTCGTGCTGTGACCCCAGATTGACCAGACCATGTCTGAGATTGCCAAGTTTGGTTCTCTAAGAAAAAGTCTCCATCCCCAACTTCTCCTGCTCCACAGGGATTTGTACACACTGCTCCCGGACACATAACCTTGTTACACAGACACACACTTACACAAACAGACACACACACTCAGAAACAAAGACATATACTGACACACATTCGAACACAAACACATACATACATACAGACACAGCGACATTCAGGCATACAAACATACATAAGACACATAAGCCATACACACATGCATACACACACATAGACATACACACAAACACACAAACACACACACAGACAAAACAGACATACACACACAGACACACACACACCCCTATGTAATCACCTGGTCTATTAACTTAACTTAACGTGTTTATACTGGCTTAGAAGACTCTGCAGAGTCTGTATACAACCAGTTTCATTTACATTACCTTGCTCTGAAAGCTATGCTCATCCAATTTATTCTTAAATGCATTAACTTTCCATGCCTCCACTATCTCCCGTGGCAATGCATTCCAAGCATTCACCAGTCTCTGACTGAAAAAAAATATTTCCTAATATCTAATCTGGACTTCTCCTTAGTAATTTGTAGCTATGCCCTCTTGTTCCTGTGAGTGGCAGTATTTGAAAAAAACTTGTTATAGTTTAATTTATCCATTCCTCTGATCATCTTATAAACCTGTATTCAGTCACCTCGAATTCTTCTCTTTTCTAGATAGAGTAGGCCGGTTTTTCTGAGTCCTTCCTCATAACTGTAATTCTGGAATCCGACTATCAGCTTTGTCGCTCTTGTTTGTATTCTTTCCAGCATGTTTATATCCCCTCTATGATAAGGACTCCACACGTGTACACAGTACTCCAATCTAGGTCTAACTAATGATTTATACAGTTTGACTATCACTTCCTTGCTCCTATGTTTAATGTTTCTTTTTATCATACCAAACATTGCATTTGCCTTATTCACTGCTACCTGAACTTGGTCACTCAGCTTACCGGTATGATCTATTATAACCTCTAGGTCCCTTTCTTTATCTATCTTTCTAATAGTGTTCTCGCCCATTCTGTAATTATGTTCCATATTGGATCTACCCATGTGGATAACTGCATATTTATCTACATTACATTCCATTTGCAAGCCTTCAGACCATTCTCGAATTTTATCTAAATCTGACCTCAATATATCCACTTCTGCTTTAGATGAGACACTACTGCATAGTTTTTGTGTCATCAGCAAATTTTGCAATCAGGGATCCCATATCAATGTCCAAATCGTTTATATATATCAAGAGCAAAATAGGTCCCAAAACCGAGCCTTGTGCACTCCACTTTTCACTTCACACCACTCAGAGTACTCTTTATTTTGCCCACCCTCTGCCTTCTTCCCGTTAACCAGTTTTCAGTCCATTTGGCAACTTCTCCACCTATTCCATGTGATTTTAACTTTCGAAATTATTTGTGATGAGGTACTCTTTCAAAGGCCTCTGCAAAATCTAGATAAATAAAGTCCACTGGTTCCCTTTATCTATCATTTCAGTAACCTCCTCCATGAATTCTAATAGATTTGTTAAGCATGATCTCCCTCTTGTAAATCCATGCTGACTATTTCTAATTAGATTAAATTTGTCTAAATGCATTACAATATTTTCTTTGATTATTGACTCTAACAATTTACAGACTATGCTCGTTAAACTCACCGGTCTATAATTCATTGGAGCTTATTTTTTGCCTATTTTTGAATAAGGGGATCACTCCTGCATCTTTCCAATCCCCTGAAACAATTTCTTTTGCAAGTCATTGAGAACTTAATATAACCAATGGTTTTGCTAGTTCGTCTCTAATTTCATACAGAAATTTTGGATGAATACAAACCATCTTGATCTGAAGATTTATCCACTTTCAACCCCTCCAATTTTTTAAAAACCATTTCCTCTGTAATTCAAATTGATCTTAATCCCGCTGTATCCATGTCTCTTTGAAAAATATCTATAGGCTCTGGGATCTTGGAGCAGTCCTCTTTTTCTGTAGACTGTGCCAAATAATGATTGAGAATATTAGCTGCCTCCCTATTCTCAATTATATGCTTGTCCGAAATTCGATCATGCCTACGATCAGTTATCTCTCGCTCTCAACAGATCATCCAGAACTCGATCGTGCGTACGATCACTTATCAGATCAAAAATTGACGAGGGAAGACCGAAACCCTGTTTTATGCGTGCATCATTCCGGGATGTAGACCGCTAGTCCACACAAACTTGGTTTAACTGCCTCCATGGAGCTATTTCATGAGTCATGGTTTTAACTTCTGATTTTGATGACATTATTAACTTAACTTAACGTCTTTATACTGGCTTAGAAGACCCTGCAAAGTCTGTATACAACCAGTTACATTTACTTCACCTTGCTCTAAAAGCTATGCGCATCCAGTTTATTCTTAAATGCATTAACTGTCCCTGCCCCCACTACCTCCCCCGACAATGCATTCCAAGCAGACACCACTCTCTGACTAAAAACATATTTCCTAATATCTAATCTGGACCTCTCTTTAGTCAGCGTGTAGCTATGCCCTCGTGTTATTGTAGGTGGCTGTATTTAAAAAAAACAACTTGTTATAGTCTAATTTATCGATTCCTCTGATCATCTTATAAACCTGTATTAAGTCACCACGAATTCTTCTCTCTTCGAGACACCGTAGGCCGGTTTTTCTGAGTCGTTCCTCATAACTGTAATTCTGGAATCCCACTATTATCTTTGTCGCTCTTTTTTGTATTCTTTCCAGCATGTTTATGTCCCCACTATGATAAGGACTCCACACCTGTACACAGTACTCCAATCTAGGTCTAACTAAAGCTTCATACAGTTTGACGATCACTTCCTTGCTCCTATGTTTAATATTTCTTGTTATCATACCTAACATTGCATTTGCCTTTTTCATTGCTACCTTAACTTGCTCACTCACATTTCCTGTATGATCTATTATAACCCCTAGGCCCCTTTCCTTATCTATCTTTCTAATATTGTTTTCGCCCATTCTGTAATTATGTTCCATATTGGTCTACCCATGGGGATGACTGTACATTTATCTACATTAACTACATTAATTATTGTGACCATGACACATTTCCGACAAGATAAGATTACGAAGACCCAAAGCGAATACTGGGCCACATTATTGCCACTTCTCTGTAAAGCGATCTATCCTAGTATTGTACATCAATGAATCGATGTCCTATGTTCCAGTCTGAAAGAAGCGCGAAACAATTTATTCGCTATCATGGACGCTGTTCTGTGTTTCTGTCATCGCCCGGTATCGTTCTGTTTTGTGTTGCTGACATCGGCCGGTATCGTTCTGTTTTGTGTTGCTGTCATCGTCCGGTATCGTTCTGTTTTGTGTTTCTGCCATCGTCCGGTATCGTTCTGTTTTGTATTGCTGTCATCGCGCGGTATAATTCTATTCTGTGGTACTGCCATCGCCCGGTATCGTTCTGTTTTTTTAAATCGACCTGTTGCACGCGCTCGTCCTTCACGCTTGTCTATATTGTCCCATGCTGCCCGAGAATGTGGTTTGACATTTAAGATAATGCGGTCAGCTGAAATGGGACCGTCTCCAATCTCCTATGTATTAAATACATGTTGTCAATTTCTCTTGCCCTAAAATTGTAAGACGACATGCTTGGTATATGGGCATTGTTTCGCGCTTTCTTCTACTGTCCTACCTTCTGTGTCAGCAATCAACAAATACACCTAGCTTAAGGCTCGAGACAAATCACAATCCAAAAATTGTGGCAATTCTAGGCCATGACACTCAGAAAATGACACTCACATTTGATGACTTGGACAAATGACACCTACATGTGACAGTTTTAGTTGCAACACCTTACCTACATTCACTTCTGGATTGTATCCCAGGTGTTTGCAACACATTACCTACATTCACTTCGGGATTGTATCCCAGGTGTTTGCAACACATTACCTACATTCACTTCGGGATTGTATCCCAGATGTTTGAAACACCTTACCTACATTCATTTCGGGATTGTATCCCAGGTGTTTGCGACGCCTTACCTACATTCACTTCGGGGTTGTATCCCAGGTGTTTGCAACACCTTACCTACATTCACTTCGGGATTGTACCCCAGATATTTGCAACACCTTTATCGTACAGACAGGCCTTCATCTCTCTCTCCTCCAAGTCATCTCATTCTCCTCCAGGTCAGCTCTGTCTCCTCCAGGTCAGCTCTGTCTCCTCCAGGTCAGCTCTGTCTCCTCCAGGTCAGCTCTGTCTCCTCCAGGTCAGCTCTGTCTCCTCCAGGTCAGCTCTGTCTCCTCCAGGTCAGCTCTGTCTCCTCCAGGTCAGCTCTGTCTCCTCCAAGTCATCTCATTCTCCTCCAGGTCAGCTCTGTCTTCTCCAGGTCAGCTCTGTCTCCTCTAGGCCAGCTCTGTCTCCTCTAGGCCAGCTCTGTCTCCTCCAGGTCAGCTCTGTCTCCTCCAGGTCAGCTCTGTCTCCTCCAGGTCAGCTCTGTCTCCTCCAGGTCAGCTCTGTCTCCTCCAGGTCAGCTCTGTCTCCTCCAGGTCAGCTCTGTCTCCTCCAGGTCAGCTCTGTCTCCTCCAGGTCAGCTCTGTCTCCTCCAAGTCATCTCATTCTCCTCCAGGTCAGCTCTGTCTTCTCCAGGTCAGCTCTGTCTCCTCTAGGCCAGCTCTGTCTCATCTAGGCCAGCTCTGTCTCATCTAGGCCAGCTCTGTCTCCTCTAGGTCAGCTCTGTCTCATCTAGGTCAGCTCTGTCTCCTCTAGGCCAGCTCTCTCTCCTCCAGGTCAGCTCTGTCTCCTCCAGGTCAGCTCTGTCTCCTCCAGGTCAGCTCTGTCTCCTCCAGGTCAGCTCTGTCTCCTCCAAGTCATCTCATTCTCCTCCAGGTCAGCTCTGTCTTCTCCAGGTCAGCTCTGTCTCCTCCAGGTCAGCTCTGTCTCCTCCAAGTCATCTCATTCTCCTCCAGGTCAGCTCTGTCTTCTCCAGGTCAGCTCTGTCTCCTCCAGGTCAGCTCTGTCTCCTCCAGGTCAGCTCTGTCTCCTCCAGGTCAGCTCTGTCTCCTCCAGGTCAGCTCTGTCTCCTCCAGGTCAGCTCTGTCTCCTCCAAGTCATCTAATTCTCCTCCAGGTCAGCTCTGTCTTCTCCAGGTCAGCTCTGTCTCCTCTAGGCCAGCTCTGTCTCATCTAGGCCAGCTCTGTCTCCTCCAGGTCAGCTCTGTCTCCTCCAGGTCAGCTCTGTCTCCTCCAGGTCAGCTCTGTCTCCTCCAGGTCAGCTCTGTCTCCTCCAGGTCAGCTCTGTCTCCTCCAGGTCAGCTCTGTCTCCTCCAGGTCAGCTCTGTCTCCTCCAGGTCAGCTCTGTCTCCTCCAAGTCATCTCATTCTCCTCCAGGTCAGCTCTGTCTTCTCCAGGTCAGCTCTGTCTCCTCTAGGCCAGCTCTGTCTCATCTAGGCCAGCTCTGTCTCATCTAGGCCAGCTCTGTCTCCTCTAGGTCAGCTCTGTCTCATCTAGGTAAGCTCTGTCTCCTCTAGGCCAGCTCTCTCTCCTCCAGGTCAGCTCTGTCTCCTCCAGGTCAGCTCTGTCTCCTCCAGGTCAGCTCTGTCTCCTCCAGGTCAGCTCTGTCTCCTCCAAGTCATCTCATTCTCCTCCAGGTCAGCTCTGTCTTCTCCAGGTCAGCTCTGTCTCCTCCAGGTCAGCTCTGTCTCCTCCAAGTCATCTCATTCTCCTCCAGGTCAGCTCTGTCTTCTCCAGGTCAGCTCTGTCTCCTCTAGGCCAGCTCTGTCTCATCTAGGCCAGCTCTGTCTCATCTAGGCCAGCTCTGTCTCCTCTAGGTCAGCTCTGTCTCATCTAGGTCAGCTCTGTCTCCTCTAGGCCAACTCTCTCTCCTCCAGGTCAGCTCTGTCTCCTCCAGGTCAGCTCTGTCTCCTCCAGGTCAGCTCTGTCTCCTCCAGGTCAGCTCTGTCTCCTCCAGGTCAGCTCTGTCTCCTCCAGGTCAGCTCTGTCTCCTCCAGGTCAGCTCTGTCTCCTCCAGGTCAGCTCTGTCTCCTCCAAGTCATCTCATTCTCCTCCAGGTCAGCTCTGTCTTCTCCAGGTCAGCTCTGTCTCCTCTAGGCCAGCTCTGTCTCATCTAGGCCAGCTCTGTCTCATCTAGGCCAGCTCTGTCTCCTCTAGGTCAGCTCTGTCTCATCTAGGTCAGCTCTGTCTCCTCTAGGCCAGCTCTCTCTCCTCCAGGTCAGCTCTGTCTCCTCCAAGTCAGCTCTGTCTCCTCCAGGTCAGCTCTGTCTCCTCCAGGTCAGCTCTGTCTCCTCCAAGTCATCTCATTCTCCTCCAGGTCAGCTCTGTCTTCTCCAGGTCAGCTCTGTCTCCTCCAGGTCAGCTCTGTCTCCTCCAAGTCATCTCATTCTCCTCCAGGTCAGCTCTGTCTTCTCCAGGTCAGCTCTGTCTCCTCTAGGCCAGCTCTGTCTCATCTAGGCCAGCTCTGTCTCATCTAGGCCAGCTCTGTCTCCTCTAGGTCAGCTCTGTCTCATCTAGGTCAGCTCTGTCTCCTCTAGGCCAGCTCTCTCTCCTCCAGGTCAGCTCTGTCTCCTCCAGGTCAGCTCTGTCTCCTCCAGGTCAGCTCTGTCTCCTCCAGGTCAGCTCTGTCTCCTCCAAGTCATCTCATTCTCCTCCAGGTCAGCTCTGTCTTCTCCAGGTCAGCTCTGTCTCCTCTAGGCCAGCTCTGTCTCATCTAGGCCAGCTCTGTCTCATCTAGGCCAGCTCTGTCTCCTCTAGGTCAGCTCTGTCTCATCTAGGTCAGCTCTGTCTCCTCTAGGCCAGCTCTCTCTCCTCCAGGTCAGCTCTGTCTCCTCCAGGTCAGCTCTGTCTTCTCTAGGCCAGCTCTCTCTCCTCCAGGTCAGCTCTGTCTCCTCTAGGCCAGCTCTGTCTCCTCTAGGCCAGCTCTTGCTCCTCTAGGCCAGCTTTGTCTAAACTCTTTCTTGCTCCTGGTAATGTGGTCACCTAGGCGCCACCCTAAACAATATGATAGATGATCACGAGGTACTTCTGTTCCTATTCAGCTGCTCATCGATCCACTCGAATCACTATTGATCCTGCAACAACATATAGTCTACCCAGTCCCTCCTCTCTGAAGTCCTTATTCACTCATGCTATCCTGTCATCCTTGTCACTCTAATAGTGACAGTATGTCAGCAGGTGACTATTCCACTCAAATCTCTCAAACCCCTGTTTGTGTTGCTTTCTAATATAGCAAATAGGCTGGCCCATTACCCCCCCCCCCCCCCCCCCCCCACGATCTTTGTCAAAAATTCTCCAACTTACTGCAGCAAACATTACAACCCTTTCTCGAGTTGCTGGTTATAACCCGACCTTGTCAATGAATGCACGACGTGGATGACCTTTGTTTGAACTGTCCCCTCCTATGCTGAAATATCATATTATTGTCCTGGCTAACTTCGGCTCGCCAAGACTAAGTTACTATTCACGACGCATATGCTCCCTACGTGTAATTTTTCATACAGTGTCCTTGACACATGTAATAGTAGCATGTGTCAGTTCCGTTCCGTTTATTATGATATTGTTAACCCCACTGTCATCATTTACACGTCTGGTTCCCCGTGAATCATTGTGCGTCTACATATACTCTCCATCTGTTGTTATTATGTGCCGTACTCTTGAGTTCTTCCCACGATTCATCGACTGAACTGGATTCTTATTCAACCGTTCTTCGCCAAGCGCTTCTTGGTCTTCCGACGAGTTTCTTTTCCTTTAGCGCATGTGTTGTAATACTGTTATACTGTCCACAGCGAAAGTGGGACCGATCCATCACCATTTTCTCTCCATAATTTCCTGGTGTATCCGGTGATGCTAAGATGTGAATTTGAAATTAGCCCCGCCCATCTGTCGTCAAGTATTCAACAGAGACATTGTTAGCGAAGTTCGTAAGTCTGGATGGAATATATGTGACCGCTTGCCATGTTTCCGAGCCATGTAGCAGGATGAACTTTACATTCGTGTTAAGCAAAGACATCCCCATCTCCCACACACAACCCTCCTCAATCGCCTGTGACATGTTTGGAAAGTTAGTGTTCTTTGCTTCCCCGTTAATTTGAGCAAAAGTTCGTTCAATACACACACCAAAACCCAGGTCGTTTAGTGTAAGTTCATAAGACAAGGTCACATGTTTAGCAGGTAATTGACAGAGCAAGTCATGACAGTGTCCCAAGCGAGAGGGGAAGAATGAGTCTAGCAAACAATGCCTCTAGGATTTGGGTATTATTCAGTGTCAGCAGGCCTAAATTATGTGATGTTCATATCACGCTGCTTGACAATGTTATTGAACTTATCGACTAAGGGAGTCAGCAGGGCATGACGTGAGCTTAATATAGAGAGATTTACTATGTAACATTCTGGGTATTCATAATCACTGTTTTTTATAGATGCAGATAGTTACATACATTAACGTAAATCAAATTGGTACTGAGAGGACGAGGGGGCTCGTGGAAGAGGGTGTGGAATGTGGGTGGGAAATCATCACAGAAAAGGGAGATGACTAGAGATGAGTGAGAGGGGGAGGAGACTGAGAGACGAGCGAGAGGAGGGGGAGATTGAGAGACGAGCGAGAGGAGGGGGAGATTGAGAGATGAGTGAGAGGAGGGGGAGATTGAGAGACGAGCGAGAGGAGGGGGAGATTGAGAGACGAGCGAGAGGAGGGGGAGATTGAGAGATGAGTGAGAGGAGGGGGAGATTGAGAGCCGAGTGAGAGGTGGAGGAGACTGAGAGACGAGCGAGAGGAGGGGGAGATTGAGAGATGAGTGAGAGGTGGGGGAAATTGAGTGATGAGTGAGAGGAGGGGGGGGGAAAGATTGAGAGCCGAGTGAGAGGATGGGAGATTGAGAGATGAGTAAAAGGTGGGGGAAATTGAGAGATGAGTGAGAGGGGGAGAAGACTGAGAGACGAGTAAGAGGGGGAGGAGACTGAGAGACGAGTAAGAGGTGGAGGAGACTGAGAGCCGAGTAAGAGGTGGAGGAGACTGAGAGCCGAGTAAGAGGTGGAGGAGACTGAGAGCCGAGTGAAAGGACGGGAAAATTGAGAGATGAGTGAGAGGTGGGGGAGATTAAGAGATGAGTGAGACGTGGGAGAGCTTGTGAGATAAGAGAGAGGTGGGGGAGATTGAGAGATGGGTGAGACGTGGGAGAGCTTGTGAGATAAGAGAGAGGTGGGGGAGATTGAGAGATGAGTGAGAGGTGGGGGAGATTGAGAGATGAGTGAGACGTGGGAGAGCTTGTGAGATAAGAGAGAGGTGGGGGAGATTGAGAGATGAGTGAGACGTGGGAGAGCTTGTGAGATAAGAGAGAGGTGGGGGAGATTGAGAGATGAGTGAGAGGTGGGGGAGATTGAGAGATGAGTGAGAGGTGGGAGAGCATGTGAGATGAGTGAGAGGTGGAGGAGATTGAGAGATGAGTTAGAGGTGGAGGATAGATTTGTTAGGAAGGGGTGTGACAGCTGGATAGATTAGTGAGGGGGACAGCTGGATAGATTTGTGAGGGGGTGGGGGGGGGGTGTCAGCTCGATAGATTAGTGAGGGGAAGGGGGTGTGTCAGTTGGATAGATTTGGGAGGGGGTGGGGTTGTGTCAGGAGGATAGATTTGTGAGGGGGTGGGGGTGTGTCAGCAGGATAGATTAGTGAGGGAAGACAGCTGGATAGATTAGTGAGATGAGACAACTGGATAGATTCGTGAGGTGAAACAGCTGGATAGATTAATGAGGGGAGACAGCTGGATAGATTAGTGAGGGGAGACAGCTGGATAGATTAGTGAGGGGAGACAGCTGGATAGATTAGTGAGGGAGGACAGCTGGATAGATTAGTGAGATGAGACAAATGGATAAATTAGTGAGGTGAAACACCTGGATAGATTAATGAGGGGAGAAAGCTGGATAGATTAGTGAGGTGAGACACCTGGATAGATTAGGGAGGGGAGACAGCTGGATAGATTAGTCAGGGGGGACAGCTGGATAGATTAGTGAGATGAGACAACTGGATAGATTAGTGAGGTGAAACAGCTGGATAGATTAATGAGGGGAGACAGCTGGATAGATTAGTGAGGTGAGACACCTGGATAGATTAGTGAGGGGAGACAGCTGGATACATTAGTAAGGGGGGACAGCTGGATAGATTAGTGAGGGAGGACAGCTGGATAGATTAGTGAGGGGGGACAGCTGGATAGATTAGTGAGGGGGGACAGCTGGATAGATTAGTGAGGGGGGACAGCTGGATAGATTAGTGAGGGGGGACAGCTGGATAGATTAGTGAGCGGGGACAGCTGGATAGATTTGTGACAATGGCCAGTGGGATAAATTTGTGAGATACCTGTTAACTAAATAGATTGGTAATATGTTTGGTAAATAGACATATTAAAGAGGAGACTGGCAACCAGATAGATTAGCGAGGGTGAATGAATAGATTAAGAAGGAGATTGGCAGTCAGAGGAACATGACAACTAGAGAGGAACATGAGAACTAGATAGAGAGGAACATGAGAACTAGATAGAGGAAAAAAGAACACAATGAGAACTAGATAGAGAGGAACATGACAACTAGATAGAGGAAAAAAGAACACAATGAGAACTAGATAGAGAGGAACATGACAACTAGATAGAGAGGAACATGACAACTAGATAGAGGGGAACATGACAACTAGATAGAGGAAAAAAAACACAATGAGAACTAGATAGAGAGGAACATGAGAACTAGATAGAGAAGAACATGACAACTAGATAGAGAGGAACATGACAACTAGATAGAGGAAAAAAGAACACAATGAGAACTAGATAGAGAGGAACATGACAACTAGATAGAGGGGAACATGACAACTAGACAGAGGGGAACATGACAACTAGATAGAGAGGAACATGACAACTAGATAGAGGGGAACATGACAACTGCATAGAGAGGAACATGACAACTAGATAGAGGGGAACATGACAACTAGATAGAGGGGAACATGACAACTGCATAGAGAGGCACATGACAACTAGATAGAGAGGAACATGACAACTAGATAGAGAGGAACATGACAACTAGATAGAGAGGAACATGACAACTAGATAGAGAGGAACATGACAACTAGACAGAGAGGAACATGACAACTAGATAGAGAGGAACATGACAACTAGACAGAGAGGAACATGACAACTAGATAGAGAGGAACATGACAACTAGACAGAGAGGAACATGACAATTAGACAGAGAGGAACATGACAACTAGATAGAGAGGAACATGACAACTAGACAGAGAGGAACATGACAACTAGAGAGGAACATGAGAACTAGACAGAGAGGAACATGACAACTAGAGAGGAACATGAGAACTAGACAGAGAGGAACATGACAACTAGAGAGGAACATGAGAACTAGATAGTGAGGAACATGACAACTAGACAGAGAGGAACATGACAACTAGATAGTGAGGAACATGACACCTAGATAGAGACGAACATGACAACTAGATAGATTGGGTAAGAAACTTTGTTTCTGGTTATATTAAGGTACCGCTAGTTGAGAATGAAACTCTGGTCCCAGTAGGTCTTGTCACATACCATCAAGGTACTCATTTATTAAATGTGACGGGAAATATTAAAATAGTTGGATGCTGATGATGTCACATGTTATAAGAGAATACCAGCGCTAGGAAATATTTTCGCCAATGAAAACACGTCAACTTTATTACTGCCCCTGGTGATCTCTGCCTGGAGGAAGTTCATTTAAATGTCCTTGATAATTAATCGGAAGGCAAAATAGGAAAACTCATTTAGGTAAACACGACCTTTGTTGACCAAATGGTTGACTCAGTGCTAGTTCTGTTCTCGTGCATTACTCCTTTTGATAAGCTAATTAAATTGACCTAACTTCTCGGAAAACATTAGTTAAAAAAGCATGTCTGTGTACAATCCAGTTTTTCTGACTGACTTTTCATGAAAGCTGTATCGACCACTGTTCTCACCGTGATGGCACAGGGTCAAAGGAATAATAACCATGAACACAAAATGTCGTCTTGATAGACCGTTATAACTAATCAGGCGCTGTAATTAACTTCCAGCGTCGCTCAGCTTGTTCAAGATTAGATCCAACTCAACATTTGTCTCCGCTTACCAGTTTTTTGGAGACAAATTCCAGACATTTGCAGTTCAGTTTTATGGTAATATTTTTTACATGATGGAGGTGCCATAACAACGCATATTCTTTTTTTGTAGCCCTTTTCGACATGCAAAGAATGAAACAGTTCCTATTCTGTTTGTTCTGGACCACAATGTGTTTTGTCCCAGTCTTCCTGATGGAGGGTAACTATAGGGGTTAACATATACTCCGGCAGGTGTGAAAATGGGATAAAAAGACCAGATCAAGTATTCGATTGGAAACAAACCAATGGTACAGTGCCAGTCCTGTCGCTGAACTTCTTATGCTAGTCTAGCAGAATCAAGGGTGGCATGGGCCTGGGTCCGAGTTTTAATAGAGGGCGTCTTCAGATTCACGGTTACCTGAATTGGTCTGTGATCACTGTGAATAGTCAGTCTGTGATCACTGTCAGTTTGTCAATCTGTGATCACTGTCAATAGTCAGTCTGTGATGACTGTCAATAGTCAGTCTGTGATCACTGTCAACAGCCAGTCTATGATCACTGTCAATTGTCAGTCTGTGATGACTGTCAATAGTCAGTCTGTGATCACTGTTAACAGCCAGTCTGTGGTCACTGTCAGTTGTCAATCTGTTATCACTGTCAATAGCCAGTCTGTGATCACTGTCGGTTGGTAGGGATCTTCCCCTGCACCAATGTGGATCTCATCTCTGGTGTGGTACCAAGCACAGTGCGAGTCGTGATGGGCGCGAGTTTTGGATAGCCAATAACGTCATTCCTAATATTTTTGAAAATGATTTTGCTTGTGCATTCTACAACCACTGCAGGTTGCAGCAGATGACATGACAGTTGTGTTTCACAAGCACGTTGAGGTTGGCGCAATGCTATTCTTGGTGCGAACCGCAGTTTGTCGGTAGTGGAGATAAAGCAGACGTTATCGCGGTCATTGAGATTTCATTATTTTGGCAACCTGCCACCTGGAGCAATTGCTGGGTCCATTGTACAAGTTCTCCAACCTGCCACGTGGAACTTCTTCTTCTTCGTACGCTGTCAGATGTCAACTTGAATTTGTTCGAAGAAAGCAGCTGTCATCCTGAGGCTGTCGACACTGCCATATAGCTTGTATAGTGTTGCCACTGGTGATGGCCACATGTGCTTTCTCTGGTCCTCGTATGTCGGGCAATTTTGCAGCAGATGTTCAGCGGTCATTTTCCCTGTGCCACATGTGCATTCGTCAGTGCCACCTATCTTCAGTTTATTGAATAGATGGTACCTCAGTCTGTTGTGGCCTGTGCGGAGTCTGAAGACCACGACCTGCTCTGTTCTGTTCAGCTGGTAGTGGGCATCATTTTTTGTGTAGCTAGTATGCTCTGTTTCCCATTTGGCCATGTATCTGGCCCTAATAAACATTTTTGACTCTTCGTAGGTTACACTAGAATCTGGTTGTGGTAGTCTTGCACCTTCTTTTGCCAGTCTGTCTGCCTCATCGTTGTCTTGGATGTTACAGTGGGATGGAACCCACTGCACCACTACTCTTTTTGGTGCGGACTGCTGGCATAGTTGACAGAGTACTGCTCTTAAATCATTAAGTTCAGTATTTTTCTGGCTTTTTAGTGCTGTAACAACGGCCAGGGCATCTGTAAGCAGGACTATCTGGCTTTCATTGCTTTCTCCTGTCAGCATTGCTTTTACTGCAGCCTTCAGTGCCTCTGCCTCCGCTCTAAAATTGCTTGAGAATTTTTCAGTTGCCACTGACAGTGTTATTTTTCTACCATTTGTTAAGCTCAGGAATACTCCTGCCCCTCCGTTCTGTGTTATGTTTGTTACAGATCCGTCGGTGTATGCATGGGTCCAGTCCATGCTTGGGTAGTTTTCCGTTATGTACCTCAGAGTTATGTCTCTTCTTTCTTTTTCAGTCTGGGTGTTCTTGTTTACAATACCTGGTATATTTTCTACCACCTCCTGAATGATATGAGCGAAGACCCTATGAACACTGTAATAACACCAAAGCCCATCCCTACTGTACTCAAACCCACCTGGAAGCAGCTTTGGCTATTTCCAACCTGCCACCTGGAACAATTGCTGGGCTCTCCAACCTGGCACCTGGAACGATTCCTGGGCGAGCTGAATAACTGCATCAATGTTGCGAAAACAAAACAAACGAGGACAAAGTGTAGACGAATCAAGAATACCATACTAAGCCACATGCAGTCATAAGACGACACAAAGTTATTGGAATAATCAATACGATCGAACTGTGTGAAATCAACAAGATGATTAGATGCAAACTCAAAGAAGGTTATGAACAACATAGACTACATAATTTTATAAAAGCGGCTCAGAAAAGACAGAGTACGATAAAAACAACTGAGACAAGACAGAGTACGATCAAAACAGCTGAGACAAGACAGTACGATCAAAGCGGCTGAGACAAAACAGAGTACGATAAAAACAACTGAGACAAGACAGAGTACGATCAAAACAGCTGAGACAAGACAGAGTACGACCAAATTTCAAACATACATTGGCCAGTCAAAAATACTTCTGATGGTTCTAAATAAAACCGGATGGTACAACTTTGACGTTCAGAACAAAAATAGAAGAAGAATGTCGAAGATTCTGCACTGACCTCTTAGCATCCAAGGCAGTAGCCCATGGAAGGTCGCTCACTTCAGATTCTACGTCAGAACCGGAGGTCCTAACGTCAAAACGATTCATGCAATCAACTAAAACAAGGACAAGCCTCAGGACTGGATGACGTCACTATAGATGTTATTCATGTGGCAGGGAGAATACTAGCAAGCGAGCTGACGAAACTGTTCAATGACTGTCTAAATGAAGGTAAAATCTCCAGTCTATGAAAAACTTCTAAAACAAAACTAAGAGGACACAGATTACCTTCCTAACTACCGTCTGATATGTTTTGCTATCATCCACGTACAAACTTTTCACGACAGTAATTATGAACAGACTAGAAAAGTTTCTTGATGAGAATCAGCCAGGAGAGCAGGCCTGATTCAGGAAGAGTTACTCCACATGTGAGCACCTCCACACTCTCCACCAGCTAAAGGAGAAGGCAAGTGAGCACGCCCCGATGCCTACTATTCGTGGACTATGATGACAACGCCTTCGATAGCATTAAAGTGACTGGAGTCACAAATGCTTTTCGAAATCAAGGCATTGATGAACAATATACGCGGCTTATATCAGATATAAACGAAGGCTGCACTGTAGATATTTCCCTGCTTTTACCGTCCAATTAACCTACACAGTGAACGTTACGTACGACAATCTCTCCCAAACTTTTCACGGAAGCTCTTGAGGCAGTCTTCACTGAATTGGGATGATACGGGTATTACCATAGACGGAGAAATGCGCAACCACCTCCGGCTTGTGGATGCCACATGCCTCAATGCGCAACCACCTCCGGCTTGTGGATGCCACATGCCTCAATGCGCAACCACCTCCGGCTTGTGGATGCCACATGCCTCAATGCGCAACAACGCAAGCAAGGCAGTTGTTTTAAATATAAATAGACTAAAGACACAATGCATGCTGGGCAGTCCCAGATCACAGCCACAACACCGCCATCAAGAGTCAAACTTGCGTCAATGGCGTCGTAGATACGGCGTTGCTAAGAAGGTGCAGGTATACAGACCACGTGATACGCATGCCTGACAATAGATTGGCACGTAAAGTGACTCCATGCTAGCCCTATACCTGTAATCGTCGGTCCGGGCGTCCACCAATGAGATGGAGAGGTGGCCTACGACAAAACCTTGGTCCGGCATGGTACTTAAAGGCGAAAGACAGAGATGAGCTTAGACAAGATTTGACAAACTGGCAAAGGGCACAAAATGTGCCTGAGTGAACACCATGATTACACTTTTACAATATTACAAATACATTATTGTACTTTAATATAAATTTTTGAATTAAATATGTTCATAACGGTTTGATCGACAGTATAGGGACGTTGAGGAATCAGGAAACGGCTAAGCTGATGGTATAGTGTACATCCATTCTCTTCACCCCGCTCTATGCGTGTGACAGCTTTACTTACTATCTAAGCTGGAAACGACAGGACGCTAAATCGCTTCTGCATGCCTTGTCTGGGACGCCACGCTGTATATTCAATTGCAACACCGTATCACAAATAATGAAGTCCTATCCAGAGTCAGGCTCTTAGCATTTAATGCACTTTATAGAAAGCTCAGATGGATTTCGCCGACCACGTGTCAAGAGAAAGGATCTAAAAGAGGGTTCTGAGTGGTGGAAGGTGACAACTAGACTGTATTAAAACGTATATCATGGACAGTCTGAACGAGTAGACATTACCACCTCACCTTGATTAGAATAGAGCGCACACACAGATACAGGAAAACAACTGAGTAAGCTTCTCGGCCATTCTTTAGCTGCCAGCTTTATAGATCTCTTCTGGGATGGCGTCATCTTTATAGATCTCTGCTGGGGTGGCGTCAGCTTTAAAGATCTCTGCTGGGATGGCATCAGATTTATAGATCTCTGCTGGGATGGCGTCAGCTTTATAGATCTCTGCTGGGATGGCGTCAGCTTTATAGATCTCTGCTAGGATGACGTCAGCTCCCAGAGCTTTGTCGTTTGCGAGGAGGTCAATCGCGGCCTTGGTTTCCTGCTCGATCGCAGTACCATCCATGCTCTCCTTCATTCAAGTTTGTGGTAGATGACCAATTGCCTCTTCATTGACAGAAGTGGGCCTATTAAGGACCTTAACAAAATGTTCGGCCCAGCTTGCGACATCGGTAGCTGCAAGAGTAACTGGCACCTACTCTTGAAGACATGTGCCGCGAAAGAACTTCTGATTACCAATACAGTGTTTCGTCTCCCTAACAACAATAAAACCACTTGGATGAACCCAAGTCAAAGCTCTGGCTCTTTATTGATTATGTCATTGTACGCAGACCGGATGGCCAGGATGAACGTGTGACAAAGGCTATGTGTGGACCAGACCGGATGACCAGGATGTACGTGTGACAAAGGCTATGTGTGGACCAGATCGGATGGCCAGGATGTACGTGTGACAAAGGCTATGTGTGGACCCGACCGGATGACCAGGATGTACGTGTGACAAAGGCTATGTGTGGACCAGATCGGATGGCCAGGATGTACGTGTGACAAAGGCTATGTGTGGACCAGACCGGATGGCCAGGATGTACGTGTGACAAAGGCTATGTGTGGACCAGATCGGATGGCCAGGATGTACGTCTGACAAAGGCTATGTGTGGACTAGACCGGATGGCCAGGATGTACGTGTGACAAAGGCTATGTGTGGAGCAGAATGCTGGACTGACCACAGCCTGGTGATTTCTAAAATGAACCTTCGTATCCAAGCTCCTAGGCGCCCACAAAACACTAAAACCTCAAAACGTTTCAACATCTCTGGTCTCAGAGCTAATTGCGCACAACAATCATTTGCTCAAACCCTGACAGATCAGCTAAATAAAATGGACAATGCAATGACTGACATAGAATCCAGCTGGGCCACCTTTATCAGAACGGTTCACTCTACTGCCTTTGATGCTCTCGGTACCTCTAAGCGCAACCATCAAGATTAGTTTGATGAGAACTGGGAATTGATGAAGCCCCCTGCTAGATGAGAAGCACTGGACCCACCGAGCATACACTAACGATCCTAAATCTGTGGCCGAAAGGAATGACTTCACAAGAGCTCGAGCCACTGTACAGCGACAGCTCGGTGATGAGCAAGATACGTGGCTCAGTCAGAAGGCTGATGAGATTCAGACCTTTGCTAGCAGGCATAATATGACGGATTGTTGCAGTGGTCTACAGGCTGTCTCTCTCTCTCTCTCTCTCTATGTATATATATACATACACACACACATACACACACACATACACACACACATACACACATACATACACACACACATACATACACACATACACACACACATACACACACATAAACACACACACATATATATATAGCGTTTCTTTAAAATACATTTTATTAAGTGTTTCATTATTTGTTGATCATGATTAATCGGTTAATTGTGTTTTGCACGCTTAAACATTTTACTGTTTGATTTCCTGAATAATAACAGCGCATAAGAACAGACTGCAGTTTGTATGGTGGCTTAATTGAACATTGTTTTGAAGTTAAATGCATGTGAAAATGCAGATGACGCATTCAGATATAGCAGAATTCACTGCATCAAGGAATTAACATATCGTGGTTCAAATACGTCGCTAACATGTCGCCTTCAGAACATACATTACCACACTATCATCATGTGCTGCCTAATCGACAGAATAAATGTGCAAGCAAAGAGAATTGTTCAACATAAACATTATTTATATTAGACTGATGAGTGACAAAGTTTACGAGAATTTGTAGCAGGGTCGTCTTAGCTGAGAAATTATCGAAGAGTTTACTGACTTAAAACAGATACTACACAACGACATGACTTCAATAACATAAAAAAACTAAGACTATCGTTAACCAATAACACAAAGTAATATCAGTTATTTGCATGAATAATTGTTACACAATATCAACATAAGAAAAAGAATTACTAACTTAATAAAATATATTAATCTAACACAGAGGATTCAAGCAATTAGCTGTTGATGTTGCCTCCGTAAACTAAAGTACCCAGATGTTAAGTTTATATCTGCAATAATACAAGGCACACTGTCGAATACTCTCTAGATACAACTAGTGGTTCTAGCTAACTCATTGTCCTCTGCCATTCTTTCTTCCAGTCGTCTAGGTGGGGATGAATCTGCCGACCTCCATCCGGGCTGACTGTGCGAGACGACAGACTTCGGGATTCTATCCCAGGATTAAGAAAGAACCCCTTTTTGCCAAGATACTGGGATTTTATCTAAGGATTCAGGAAGAACCCGTTTTGGCACGACCAAGAGATTTCTGGATATTTTCACAGGATTCAGAATGAACCTGTTTTTGCCACGGCCAAGAAATTTTGGGATATTTTCCAGGATTCAGGTGTAACAGAGTTACAAGAGTTCAACGAGCCAGCGTCAGGAAAGCCATAAAAATACCGTTCGTGGTACCCACGCATAACTTGAGAATCCTGTTCGAAAGATAGAGTTCATGGAACAGTCATTGTTCAATGCTCCTAAACAATGCTCGTTTAAGACTGTCCAGCCAAAATGGGTCCACCCCACCTCCCTTCTTTCACGGTTTTTAGTGAAAATCCCACGACGTGTTAGGTCGCACAGAAGATCGGGATCAAGCTGACCTTCTCCGGCAACAGGGTAGTTCAAGGAAAGGGAGGCGAATGAACTGAAGACACACAGAAGTCATTGGCCGAAACGCGGAGAATAGATTATAAGCTGGGTGATCAGGGTATTACGGGGAGATAAAAAAGAGCAGAGAAGAGAAGACTACCGTGCAGTTGGTAGAAGGGAGATCATAGAGCAGAAGACTACCGAGTAGGTTGCTAGGTTAGATCACAGAATATAGCCAGTGAGTAACTAAAATAGAGAGATAGAAATAAAGAAGTCATCGAAGCATGAGTGGCATTCGTCTGCAATCTCGTCAGAGGGAGACATGTTATATCAAAGATGAAACTGTCGTCCCGGACAACACGTAGTAGACACGAGAACCACTGTCGACTGTCGTAGACACAAGAACCTCGGACCACGAGAGCTACAAGACTTAAGTGGGGAACTACCACAGTGTAAGAACCGCTGCAGTCACCGAGTTCCTGATTAGAAGACGTAAAAGAGGAACCAGCAGATCTAAACACTGTAAACATCTACCTGTCGTTAAGACGAGACAAGAGGCTTAGAAAACACATACGTTGCAGAAGCTGAGAGGTTGGATATAAGGCTACTAGAAAACCAAGAACAAAAAGATAGGACAGAGAACAAATTAGCTATATAGAATGGTATCAACTCAAATGGATATAGATTGTGAATGAAATATTTACTAGAATTGATCACATTATAGAACCTAGGTTGTTTTAGTGCAAGACTAATACTTGTGCTAAATGCACTAAACTCATTATAGTTAGAAAAGTGTTGATAAACGATAGAAAAGATTCATATAACTAGTATTATTGTTATTATTATAATGTGAATGCTGTTTATTAAATAAACATTCATTTGTTTTCGCTGTTGTGAAAATAATTGTTAGTGTTTTAATTAGAGTTGTAGATTAATGAGTGATAGTTGTAAGGGATAAAGTTAAGTGGGGATAGAGTGAGTCTGTAACACAGGAAGATCCCTTCTTGCCAAGAGACTTTGATCGTAGAAGGGCCATTATTCTTCTATTAGACACCAATGCAATGGTGCCGGAGAACAGTTGGACTGCCTTCTACTTCAATCTCAATTCGTGCTGAGACTAATCTTCTCTCGCATGCGATCAGGTCTCTATCTCATTTGGTTTACAGGGTGTCCACCCTTCGGATCAATGAACATAAATACAAGGCTCTAGGTGTATGATGGGATAACCATCTCATAAACCCCTTCTCTCCCTCTCTCTCTCTCTCTCTCTCTCTCTCCGAATCTCTCAAATTTCTCTGCGCATTGTCCTTTATACATTTCTTTCTTAGATCTCAAAATACCCATGACTGTCGAGTGGTCTTCCTCAGTTGGCTGGTTAACCATCACAAAAATGTGGTCCCACCCAAACTAGAATCCCATTGGTTGCAATATCTATAGGTCATTGCCCCTTTAAATATGCCAGCCTGGCGTGTGAGTTCCTATCATCAATCTAGCCCCTACTACTATTGTCTGGTACCAGAATGGTCAATCTGACACTTACCCAGCAAAACTACCCAAGCTTTCCCCTGTCCTGAATATTGACCTTTCATTTTCTTGTCGACCTGGTGTCCACACCGGTGATTAACGCTGAAGTGATCTGGGCTCGCCCATAAGCATTCAGGAACCTTTTGATTACCACAGAATACAGCCCCCAGCCCAATCTCCCCTGCCCTAAACGTGTATGCTCCAAAGGAAACATGAACTGTCAGACATTAAAAAATCGCTAATTGTGAGTTTATGGACAGTAAAGTTTACGAGGATTAAAAGATTGAAAATTGTGCCTCTATTGACAGAACCGTTTACAAATAATAAAGAACAAATATACATGGCAAACAGTAGATGTCAGTAAATTGTGAGAAAAGTTTTTGATTTGCAGAATAAAATGATGAACAAATATTATTTAAATTTTTACATTTTTTCATCGGATTTCTTCTTCTTCTGCGTACGCAGTCAGACAGTAACCATTATTTTTTCGAAAAAAGCGGCGGTCATCCTGAGGCTCTCGCCACTGCCATAGAGCTTGTCTTGCAGTTCCACTGGTAATGGCCACATCTGCTCTCTCTGATCCTCGTATGTCGGGCAGATCTGCAGCAGATGTTCAGCGGTCATTTTACCAGTACCGCACGGGCATTCGTCGGTACACCCTATCTTCAATTTGTTGAATAGGTGGTACCTCAGTCTGTTGGGGCCAGTGCGAAGTCTGAAGACAACGACCTGCTCTCTTCGGTTCAACTGGTAATAGGCATCGTTTTTTGGTGTAACCAGTATGTTCGGTTTCCCATTTGGTCATGTATCTGGCTTTGATAAGCCGTTTTGACTCTTCGTACGTCATACTGGTATCTGTTTGTGGTAGTCTTGCACCTTCTTTTGCCAGTCTGTCTGCCTCCTCGTTGCCTTAGATGTTGCAGTGTGACGGAACCCACTGTACCACTACCCTTTTTGGTGCGGACTGCTGGCACAGTTTGCAGAGTGCTGCTCTTAAGTAATTAAGCTCACTGTTTTTCTGGCTTTTTAGCGCTGTGACTACGGCGAGAGCATCTGTCAGCAGGACTATATGGCTCTCATTTTCACTGTGTGTCACCATTTCTTCCACTGCCGCCCTCAGTGCCTCTGCCTCCGCTCTGAAATTGCTTGTGTACTTACCAGTAGCGATCGACAGTGTTATTTTTCTGCCATTTGGTAGGTTCAGGAATGCTCCTGCCCCTCCGTTTTGTGTAGTGTTTGTTACAGAACCGTCGGTGTATGCATGGGTCCAGTCCATGCTTGGGTAGCTTTTCGTTATGAAGCTTAGGGAAGTATCTCTCCTTTCTTTTTCAGTCTGGCAGTTTTTGTTTGCAATACCTGGTATATTTTCTACCACCTCTGGGAATATATCCTGCCTACAGGTAGGTTTTCGTACAGTATTGATGGGTTTTGGTGTTGTTAGTGCGTTTATGGGATCTTCGTGCATCTTTGCTTTGGCTATTTCTGCAAAGTTTCTCCGCTTTAGTTTCCCATTTCCCAAATTGTTTAGTCTCTGGTGCATTGGATGGTCGGTCAGTCTTCGGAGTTTCTCTGACTGCAGCTGGGCTCTGCAGTCTCTTCTATCGGTCATGGATTGCAGTTTTGTAATCTTTTCAAGTTCTACAATTGGCGTTGACTTCATGCCACCTGTTATAATTCTCATGGCTTGGTTTTGAAGTTTGTTAACTTTATCGAAGTTCGCCTTCGCTGCTGTTGTCCATGCCGCAATGCCATACTCGAGAACTGGTCTCAGTCTTCCAGTATACAGTTTCTTTAGTATGCCTTCGTCTGCTCCCCAGCTTGTGCCAGCAAGTTTCCTCATGATTGCCATTCTTTCTCTGGCTTTCATTCGGTTTCTCTCAATCTGACTTTTCCATGTCATGCGCCGATCAAATGTGACTCCCAGATAGGTTGGGTTGTCGTTTGGCTGCAGGATTTTGCCATTTAGACTTAATTTGGTACTTTGGGGTTTTAATGAAAGCGAGAATATTGTGCATGTGGTTTTCTCCTCGTTTATTTTGACCAGCCATGAGTTCGCCCACTCTTCCAGCGATGTTAGGGCCGTCTGCATCCGATTTCTTGCTATGGTGAGATTCTTTTCAGAGGTCCACATAGCCAGATCGTCTGCAAACATTGAGCTATGGACTCTTCTTGGTATATTCTCTGTAATATCGTTTATATATACCAGGAAGAGTGTGGGTGACAATACTCCCCCTTGGGGTACTCCCTGCGCAAGTGTCACCTTTTTGCTCATCTGCCCTTGCACTTGGACTCTGGCCGTTCTTTGTTTGAGGTAGTGGTTGATCCACTTGTACATCTTCCCACAGACATCACTTCTTCTTAGCTTGACTCTAAGTCCATCTTTCCCGACTTTGTCAAATGCCTTTTCCAGATCCACCCAAACAGCTACTGTGTGTTTCTGTGCCTGGTAGGCATCTTCTATCTCCTGGGCTATGAGGATGACCTGGTCCTCAGTGGATCTGTGCTGTCTAAAGCCGGCTTGCTGTGGAATTAGTATTCGTTTTTCTTCCAGATGCCACATCAGTCTGGTGTTTATCATCCGTTCCATCAGCTTGCCGACACAGCTCAGTAGGCTTATGGGCTTGTATCCATTTGGGTCTATTTTGTCCTTTCCTGTTTTTGGTACTGGTACCAGTATTGCATCTTTCCATGCCTGTGGTACAATTCCCCTTTTCCAGCTTTGGTTCAGGACCGATAGCAGTTTCTTCTTCGCTGTTTGGCCCAGCCCCATCAGCATTTCGTTTGTTATCCCGTCTTTTCCGGGAGATTTCCTTTTCTTTAGTGTTCTCATAGCCTCTTCCATTTCGCGCATTGTTAGTTTGGCCATCATATGCTCTTCAGGAGCCGTATTCATGTTTTCGTGTCCCTTTAGCTCTTCGCTAATGTCTGTATGCTTATCTGCAGGGACCTCGACGTGGTTTGCTCTGGCATAGTGATCGACAAAGGCGTTTGCGGCTTTCTTACCTGTGATCAAGTTCTCGCCCTGCTTGATAGTAATTTGTTTATTTGACGGGGTTTGGTCGTTCATGGCTCTGACTAGCTTCCATAGCTTGTTCCCGTCTTTGTCCAGGTTTAGACTTTCCGTTTTATTTTTCCAGCTTTCTCTTGCTGTTTGCTTGAGAGTGTGTTTGTACTTCGCCGCGGCGGCTTTGAGGGCGATGTTTGCCTCCATGGATTTTTCTCGCTCTGCCATGTTCCTAGCATTTGTTACTGCATCTTCCACTTTCTGGAACTCATCATTCCAGTAGGGCTTATAGTTTTTCCTAGCTCCTCTTGGGATGGTTTCAGTGGCGGCTTGCATTATTGCCTTGCTTAGGCTCTCTACCATGGGCTTCATTTTGGTGTTTCGTGTGTTGATGGTTTCACACAGCCCATCTGTCAGGATTGCAAATCTGTCCGAGTCGGCTCGTTTGTAATTCCAACGTGGGAGCGGTTTTGTTTCCTGTGGGCCTACTTCCATGTCAATGGTTAGCCTGATCGGCTTGTGGTCGCTACCTGCCAGTTGGTTTAGCACCTGGCGGTCTATTTTATGGTGTATGTCCTGTGTGGAGAAGGCAAAATCTGAAGTCGAGGTGGTATGCCATGTTCTTGAATAGAAGCTAGGGCTATCCTCCGGCCTATTGATTAGGGAGAGATTTGCATCTATCTCCCAATCTTCCACTTCGTCACCTCTGCTGTCTGTGTCAGAGTATCCCCATCTCTCCGAGTGGCTGTTGAAATCTCCAACTACTATGCAGTTGGAGTCTCTGACCTCCATACTCGAGAGCGATAGGTCTCTATTTGGTGGTCCGTACAGATTGAAAATGCGGAGCTTCGTCTCTTGAGCCATTATGTCAACTCCTACAATTTCTGCTTGTCCGGTGTGATTGACAGATACCGCGCTACTCGGTATGCAGTTTCTGGTCAGTATCAGGACCCCTCCTTTGTGGCCTTCTCTATCTAGACGGAAGGTCTGGTATCCTCTGATTGAGAATTTATGGTTATTGTTGAGGTGCGTTTCCTGGATACATGCCACGTCAATCTTACCTTCATGCAGGTGGTGTGTTAGGGAAAGTTTTTTGTTAATGACTCCCTCCTCATTCCACTGTAGTATTTTGAGGGTCTTGAGGTTTTGGCCAATAGAAGTTGCCCCATAGCCATGTGCCTTGACTCTACGACACATGGGTGGGTGACCACCAATAGTCAAGGGTGGGCCCCTTCGAGGCGTGAGGCCCGGCACTATCGCTGCCTGGCGGGACTCCGCAGGATGAGCGCCATTCGTTTTTCTAATAGGTTGTACTGCCATCATGCTGCGATTTACGTTGCACTGTTTTGTTAGGCTTGCGGCCCCGTGCATCCGATTTCAACAGGCGTTTCTGTAGGGATGCCCTCCTTAGCCTTTGGCTGTCCCCAGCCTATCTGCAAGGCAGCAGTTGTTTATGATCAGAGTTGTCTCTTTTATGGAAGTTGTCTTACCAGACTATCGAGTCTTCACTACTCGTGTCTATAGGGTGCAATGAGGATATGTGAGATGATATATGAGATGGACTGGTTTACCCGGAAGAGAGGCAGTCGAGTGTGTCTGTATCCCAGGATCGTCACGTCCTGCCAGAAACGTAGCATTTGCATGTGAGTGGGGTATCTCTTTTTCCCTTTATTTTCTTGGCTTCTATGCAGGGATGGTACGCCTAGCATTCCCCGCCATCTGGGGTGTTGACACAGTGGGGCAGGTGTGCAATATCCGCTGGTCTGCATCTCTTCTGCGTCAAGCATGATAGTTATATGGCTGATAACGTACAGAGGTAGATATCGTAGCCGACGTGCATTTAGCCAGAGGACAAGCCTGGTAATGTCACAGAGATGTTGTTCGCCTGGTGTGCGGACAGCTCTCATGGTCATTGGTTGAGTCTCGACAGTTCACAGTGAGGTGGCTGCTCTACTGTTTTCGACACCCCGACCAGGTACTAAGTCTTTAGTTGGTGGTTTCGCACCCCATCGCCGTATAAGGTGAGTATCAAGCAGTTGTCCGCCCGCTTTGATCGGCGGACGGCAAGGACCTCTTGCTGCGGCTCTACCGGATATGGCTGGGGCGCAAGCCCCAGGTCCCGAGCATGTAGGAGCCTCCCATTGCAGTGGTGCTGAGATTTTGGGCGGGATTGCGGCTTACAAGGGTTCGGCCGTAATCCCCCACATGGTAGCCTCGCGCCATTGGCTTATCAGCCTGGTACGTGAACCAAAGTGTCTGCGGCTCCTCTCGATATGAGCTGGTTTTCCGTAGCAACGCCCTCTCATTAGTAGGGTAGAACTGACCTGTCTTCAGATGGTCTATTTCCAGCACCCGTTCACTATTTGGTCAGACGAATTTATTGAGGGCTTTTGTTTGTCAATGACCAGGTATTTGAAATCTGCGGTTTCTGCGGGGTTAAACACGATTTCCGTGGCGTTCTTTCATTAGAGTGTTTGACTTGTCTTCCGTGAGTCTAATACCAGCGTACGTTCATTTTTAGACCCAAACGGTAGTGCTCTCGATATGTCAGTCGTTCTACAGTATTGGCGTGTTCAGTCAAATAAAGCCACAGGTTCCACTCCTGGTGGTGCCCTTCCGTCAATTCCTTTAGCGAGACAATCAAGTTACTTAGAGGGTGGCCCCAGATTTTCTAGGGTCTAATTCCAGCACATGTTCACTATTAGACCCCCCGAAGGTGCTCTCTTTTGACAGTCATTCTACGCTATTGGCGTGTTTAGTCAATTTTAGCCCCAGGCTCCACTCCTGATAGTGCTCTTCCGTCAATTCCTTTATCAAACACTGGATGCAGACCAACCGAGCCTCAGAGGGCATAACCCCAGATTTCTGAGGGTCTAAATCCAGCACCAGTTCCATATTAGACCCCAGAAAAGTGGTCTCGTCATGTCAGTCATTTCAGTGTTGGCCGTGTTGAGTCAAATTAAGCCGCAGGCTCCACTCCTGGTGGTGCCCTTCCGTCAATTCCTTTAAGTTTTAGCTTTGCAACCATACTTCCCCCGGAACCCAAACACTTTGGTTTCCCGGAAGCTGCCCGCAGAGTCATCGAAGCAACTCCTGCGGATCGCTAGTCGACATCGTTTATGGTCAGAACTACGACGGTATCTGATCGTCTTCGCGCCTCTGACTTTCGTTCTTGTTTAATGAAAACATTCTTGACAAATGCTTTCGCAGTAGCTCGTCTTGCGGCGATCCAAGAATTTCACCTCTAACGCCGCAATACGAATGCCCCCGTTTGTCCCTGTTAATCATTACCTCCAGTTCCGAAAACCAACAAAATAGAACCGAGGTCCTATTCCATTATTCCATGCACCATTATTCAGGCAGCCGAGGCCTGCTTTGAACACTCTAATTTTTTCAAAGTAAACGCGCCGGCCACCCAGGACGCTCAGCGAAGAGCACTCGTGGGAGAGAGCCGGCAGACGGTAGGGCAGGAGACAACGGGCAGTGAACCGGCGCGAGCCGGACCGCCCGCCTGCGCCTGAGATCCAACTACGAGCTTTTTAACTGCAACAACTTTAATATACGCTATTGGAGCTGGAATTACCGCGGCTGCTGGCACCAGACTTGCCCTCCAATAGATCCTCGTTAAAGGGTTTAAAGTGTACTCATTCCAATTACGGGGCCTCGAAAGAGTCCCGTATTGTTATTTTTCGTCACTACCTCCCCGTGCCGGGAGTGGGTAAGTTGCGCGCCTGCTGCCTTCCTTGGATGTGGTAGCCGTTTCTCATGCTCCCTCTCCGGAATTGAACCCTGATTCCCCGTTACAAACATGGTAGGCATGTCACGTACCATCGACATTTGATAGGGCAGACATTTGAAAGATGCGTCGCCGGCGTCATCGGATTTAATTTATTATCGTCCATGCCGTTCCTCTGAACTGCCAAAAAGCATGGATTAAATGTTTTAGTTTTAAATTAATCGATCAACTTTATTTTAAACAAAAACAACATATATATACACACGCGAGGTAGCTTCAACAATTTCCAGGAATAGTCGACTCGTGTTTGAAGGAAAGGTGAAATTATGGAGAATATCTATTTATAAGGGGGTGGTGATATTGATGAGGTGACATGGCAGACGTGACCTTCACATATACTCTCGAACAGAAGTTACATAATTGTGTTTGTGTGTTGTGCTCATTGCATCGTCAGAGTTGAAAATGTCCTTGATTGAATAACGTGCACATGTCAAATTCTTTGTTTTGCTTGAGAAGTCACCCTTAGAGACACAGACATTGCTTAATAAAGCATATTACGATACCGCATTGAAGAAATCGCAAGTATTTAAGTGACACAAGCGTTTCCTTGAAGGTCGTGTTAGAGTCGATGATGATGCACGTAGTGGACCGCCGTTAACCTCGAGCAACAATGAAAACATTGAGTGTGTTCGAAACGTGTGTGGGCTGACAGGAGACTTAGTGTCGAGAAAACAGTCTCAGAAGTTGGAATATCAGTTGAAAGATTCCACAGTATTCTCCACAATGAACTGCACATGCACCGTGTTTGTCGACACATGGTTCCCAAAATGGTATCTCCTGAACAGAAAGAAACGAGATTAACCCTGGCAGAAAACCTAATCACAATGGCTCATCAAGATAAGAATTTTCTCAGCAACATAATCATAGGGAACGAGACCTGGTGTTTTCTGTCCGATCGTCAGACAAAATGTCAGTCCTCTCAATAGACATCTCCCAGATCTTCCTGGACACAGAAATTTGATTTGGACAAGAACAAAGGAAAAGTTATGTTGGAAGTTTTGTTTTATTCCCAGGGTATTGTTTACTATGATTTCATTCCTGCAGGCCGAATGGTTAACAAGGAAATATACCATGATATCCTCTGCCGCCTATGAGATGCAATCAGAAAAAAAACACCAAATATAAACTGTCATTCGACATTTTTCCCATTGCTGGGGTAGTCGAGAGGTTTTGAAGGGTTCAGAAGAAAGCGACCAGACAAACGAAGAACAAACAGTCAGATTATGCTGCATGACAATACGCCAGCACATCAATCACTACTGATGAAACAGTACCTCGCAAAGAACTATGTGATTACCTTAGAACATCCTTCATATTCTCCCGACCTGGCACCGGCTGATTCTTTCTTGTTCCTTCGACTGAAATCGGTACTGAAAGGACGGCGATTCAAGAAGGACGTTATCACCAATGCAACAAGACAGCTGAGAGAGGTTTCAAAGAATTGGTTCCACGAATGTTTCCAGCAGCTGAATGCACGTTGTCAAAAGTGTGTAGTTGCCGAAGGGAACTACTTTGATGAAAATGTAGTGTAGATAATTCTATTGTAACTTATGTCTATACAATCCACTAATTCTTGGAACATTTTGAAACTAACTAGTTATACATGATAAGCTGCGCGACGAACGTGTTTCACATGATTATACAACACTAACATGGCGGCTCATTGGTCTTTTAAAATTTTTTTAATTTTCGTTCGCCTTATTTCTCTAATTCTCAAGGCGGAGTGCGTTGCACTGTGGTTTTTATTTTGCGCCTGTCGGCCCAGTGCATCCGACTTCAGCATGCATTTTATGTAAGGGTCTGCTTCCTCCTGCATTTTCTAAGGGTTTGCTTCCCCGGGGTAACGGTCGGTACTGTGATGGGGATCGAACCCAGCACCTTCTGGTTGTGAGCCGTGTCACTTAAGCACTAGCCCACACCGTCCCCGCTCATTGGTCTAACAATAATCATTTATCCACCGTCGTCGATGAGGACCACCAACATCATCCCATGTCATACTCCACCCTGGAGTCTGTGAGTTATGAGGACCACCAACATCCTCCCATGTCATACTCCACCCTAGAGTCTGTGAGTGATGAGGACCACCAACATTCTCCCATGCCATACTCCACCCTGGAGTCTGTGAATGATGAGGACCACCAACATCCTCCCATGTCATACTCCACCCTTGAGTGTGTGAGTGATGAGGACCGCCACCATCATGCCATGTCAAACTCCATCCTGGAGTATGCGCTTGCGTTGGTGAATGATCGAACTGATGTCATAACGGAATGACATGACTGACAAACATAATCTGCAGCTGCTACTGGTATTCATATTTTCTCTGCTCTGGAATTTCTTATTACCCGTCTGTCCTCGGCTGCCTGAACCCGAAGGTAATTGCTGATTACAACCCTCGTTTTCATCTCACCATTCCATGTTGAACGTTTCTACGCCAGATTTATCTAGAGGGTAAGACTATTTTACAGCACTTAAGAGACTACTTCATATTGTCATTGAGACTCTTACTATAACGTCCCCTTGATCGCATTCCTTCACTCAGTTCGCTATAGAGAAGGCTTTTTGGGACCCTTTCTGTGACATTCGAGTAAGGTGATCTGGCAATTCCTTGGTCCTTCTACAAAAGTGAATGAATGTCACGCGGGCTGGCTCTAGAGAAGACTTTCTTATTTGGGATACGGCGTGGCTAGCGAATATTCAGTACGCGTCTCAGACAAGTCATGTGCAAGTGATGTAACATCCTGGCGTCTCGAGTGTAAACAGGCCAGCTCTCACACGCAAAGAGCAATGTGGGGAGAATGGCTGCACTGTAGACCTTCAGCCTAGCCGTTTGCTGATTCCTCGACGTCCCCACACTGTCGATCAAACGGCTGTGATCGTTCTATTTAATTCTCTATTTCTATTAGCTGTCTCGTCATTTATTTGTTTTCAATAGCTGGGCTAATTGAATTATCTAATTTTCCTTCTAGTCCTTGTCGTCATACCAACCAGAGCATATGGTCACCACAACAGTTGACCTACCTGACATGCAACAAAGTACTTTGTGGGCATCAGTAGCAGCAGTTTATGCAGCAATTTGTTTTATTCAGTGAGATTGCAAGCCCCATGCACAACTTTCTGTTCTTTTCTCCAGAGTGATGGGCCTCGGTATCTGCCACGTGGAATTATTACTAATTATGTACTAATAATGACAGTCCGAGTGATCAGAGACATCCAGACAAGCACTTATTTTCTACCTTTCATGTCGTGAAAGAAGACTATGAAGGTTGTGCATGAGTTTGGCAACTCTACCTCGTAGAAAACATTGCTATAAAATCCAATTGCAAATGTTTGGAATAATGCTTTCTTAAAAGCTGAAACATGGAGCCGAATTTAGTGTTGGGCCTTTGCTTTGGCAAATTAAGCGACACTTAATTACAGCACCTGATTAGTTATAACGGTCCATAAACATGGTTATTGTTTCTTTAACCATGTCCCAGACAAGTGGTTGATAGAGCTTTGTTAAAGTCAGTCTGAACTATACCTTAACAAAGAACCACATCTTTGTAGACAGATATGTGTTTTTTATTTCAATGAAAGGTTAGGACAATTTAATTAGCTTATCAAAAGGAGCACTAAACTTAATAGTGGGGCCAGGGTTAATTAATGCATTCAAGAATCAATTAGATGCGCATAGTTTTTAGATTAAGTGAATGTAAAATACTGGTTGCATACAGACTCTGTGGAGTCTTCTAAACCAGTATTTAGAGGTCAAGTTAAGTTAAGTTAGACGTTACATAGCTCAAGCACTGAATCGATTATTTAGTCGGCAACAGTCGTTATTCAATTATAGAGTTATCTTATTCGGGCTCTTGATTAGTTGTCAAGGACATTCAGCTTCCTGCATGCATAGATATGCAGGGACATTCTACACAACTTCCTGCACACATAGATCAGCAGGAACATTCTACACAACTTTCTTCAGGCATAGATCAGCAGGGACATTCTACATAACTTCCTGCATGCATAGATCAGCATGGGCATTCTACACAACTTCCTGCATGCATAGATCAGCATGGGCATTCTACACAACTTTCTGCATGTATAGATCAGCAGGGACATTCTACACAACTTCCTGCATGCATAAATCAGCAGGGGCAGTAATAAAGCGGAAGTGCTTTTATTTTCTGCCAATATTTCCTAGTACTGGTGTACTCTCTTATGAAGTGGGACATCGACAGATTCCAACTATTTACAATTTCCCCGAGTAATTAAATACATGACGTAGATGAGTATCTGGATCAGGTGAGGCTCGACCTGACGGAATCAGGGATCAGGTTAGACTCGACCGGACGGGATCAGAGATCAGGGGAGACTCGACCTGACGGAATCAGGGATCAGGTGAGACTCGACCTGACGGAATCAGAGATCAGGTGAGACTAGACCTGACGGAATCAGGGATCAGGTGAGACTCGACCTGACGGAATCAGAGATCAGGTGAGACTCGACCTGACGGAATCAGGGATCAGGTGAGACTCGACCTGACGGAATCGGGGATCAGGTGAGACTCGACCTGATGGAATCAGGGATCAGGTGAGACTCGACCTGACGGAATCAGGGATCAGGTGAGACTCGACCTGACGTAATCAGGGATCATGTGAGACTCGACCTGACGTAATCAGGATTCTCATCAACTTAGAAGCATAAAAAATCGTACAGTCCTAGATATTCGTATAGCAAGCTGGTTAGGGAAGATGTGAGTTTCTATACACCAACAATAACAACATACGAGTTGTGTTAGCAACAATAAGCGTATAGATAGATGTGCTAATGTGGGCGTATAGATATATGTGCAAATGTGGGCGTATAGATAGATGTGCTAATGCGGGCGTATAGATAGTTGTGTTAATGCGGGCGTATAGATAGTTGTGTTAATGTGGACGTATAGATAGATGTGCTAATGCGGGCGTTTAGATAGTTGTGTTAATGTGGACGTATAGATAGTTGTGTTAATGTGGGCGTATAGATAGTTGTGTTAATGTGGGCGTATAGATAGTTGTGTTAATGTGGGCGTATAGATAGTTGTGTTAATGCGGGCGTATAGATAGTTGTGTTAATGTGGACGTATAGATAGATGTGCTAATGCGGGCGTTTAGATAGTTGTGTTAATGTGGACGTATAGATAGTTGTGTTAATGCGGGCGTATAGATAGTTGTGTTAACTGTGAGCGCATGGATTTGTGTGTTAATGTGGGCGTATAGATAGTTGTGTAAATGTGGGCGTATGGATAGTTGTGTAAATGTGGGCGAATAGATAGTTGTGTTAACTGTGGGTGCATGGATAGTTGTGTTAATGTGGGCGTATAGATAGTTGTGTTCATGTGGGCGTATATATAGTTGTGTTTATGTGGGCGTATAGATAGTTGTGTTTATGTGGGCGTATATATAGTTGTGTTTATGTGGGCATATATATAGTTGTGTTTATGTGGGCGTATAGATAGTTGTGTTTATGTGGGCGTATAGATAGTTGTGTTTATGTGGGCGTATAGATAGTTGTGTTTATGTGGGTGTATATATAGTTGTGTTTATGTGGGCGTATAGATAGTTGTGTTTATGTGGGCGTATAGATAGTTGTGTTTATGTGGGTGTATATATAGTTGTGTAAATGTGGGCGTATAGATAGTTGTGTTTATGTGGGCGTATAGATAGTTGTGTTAACAAGGATATGTGCGTGGATATTTGTGTACAAAAATGTTCGTTCACGGATAGTTCTGTTAGCATGGGTTACCTCAAGGATAGTTCAAGGTTAGTTGTTTTAGCAAAAGTTAGTTCATTGATATTTCTTTTAAGAAACGGATATCAAAATCATACTAACTTATTTGTCTTCGTGGTTATCATTATAGACCTGTTATACTAAGTACCGAACTGATTTCGCACAAGTAGGGTCAACGATTAAGGACAGGTCATGCCAAGCACAAAACTGATTTTGAACAATGTAGGGTCAACCGATTATTTATCAAATAACGTCTACTCTTCTTTTTCTTCTTCTTCTTCTTCTGCGTTCGTTCTCAATCTCACGCTACCAAGCCCTGAACAGGGCTTTGCAAGTAGTAGGATGTAGTCCAGAGAACGTAATGCGTTGTGTCGCTAGTTTACAGCTTAACTGCGATATTTGCACCTTTCGGTCCGACACGTCCGTCTTCGGCAGCCACGTCTGCTCTAATTTAGTTACTGGAAAAACTCGAAAAATAGCTGAATGTGAGTCACATGTGTGTTTGTAATGATCTGTTCTGCGATTAATTTTTGTCCGTTTTCTATACGCCGTATTGACGCTGTGGCTTATTGTGTTAATGTACAGTATAGTGGAACATTTATATCACAAGTATGAAGACCCCAATAGGATATATTGGGCCATTGAGCATTTATAGAGAAAGCAATAGACGTTAACTGATTGAAATAAAGTTATATTGTGGACAATACCATCAGAGATACGAACTTATCGAGGCTGGATGGTTCTGGGTGTTAACTTTTGCTGAGGCAATTGAGAATTGGTGATTCCAGGTGTGACATATTTCTAAGGGAATAGGGAATTGGTGATTCCAGGTGTGACATATTTCTAAGGGAATAAAGAATTGGTGATTCCAGGTGTGACATATTTCTAAGGGAATAGAGAATTGGTGATTCTAGGTGTGACATATTTCTAAGGGAATAAAGAATTGGTGATTCCAGGTGTGACATATTTCTAAGTGAATAAAGAATTGGTGATTCCAGGTGTGACATATTTCTAAGGGAATAGAGAATTGGTGATTCTAGGTGTGACATTTTTCTAAGGGAATAGAGAATTAGGAACTTTAGGTGTGCTATATTTCTGAGGGAATAAAGAATTGATAATTCAAGGTTTAAGATGCAATGACCAGTTCCCTTTCTCGTCCGCGTGCCTAAACTAACTGTAAGCCATGTACACAGTTGCAACTAGGTAGACTGGAGGGTGTGGGGACCAGGAATTTAACATGCCCAAGTCACTATAGACACGCTCTCTAACCACTATGCATCTTAAATGTTCTAGAAATAAAAACAGAGCTATATTTATACATGCCAGATGCTCCGAGAAAAGAGCCAATTTGGAACATAAAGCGGCAGTTAAAATGGTATCAACTGAAATAATAACAAGAAAAACAAACACGAAAGAGGCCTCCACGAAGAACATCTAATAAATCGTCAAGTGTCCTCTGAAAACGACTACCAAATCAGCTAATACTTTCAACATCAAAAGGCTATGAACAACAATAAAACAGCACTCCTGTTTATTTCAATTAACATGGCTGGAATTCCTAATAAGAAATAGACGATACTATCTGAACTATGCAAACAGGGGAACTGGGATATTCTGAAGATTCAGGAGATACTTCGCGGAGTCATCGACAACAGACAGTCCGATAATAAGAGGCATGGGGCTGGCAGCGGAGAGACCACACGAACTGTATGGTAGAGAAATCTTTGTCAAACCATTTTTAGACAAATACTCAAGCGAGACAGGCTGTTTCGAAGTCTGAATGACGCGATGTGGGGAGACGTGATCCCCGTGGTAGTGAGCATAACACAGAATCAATAACAACATCTACAACAACAACATCAATAACAACATCTACAACAACAACATGCACATCAATAACAACATCTACAACAACAACATGAACACTCAAGGGCCAAACTTTCAGATCTGACATGGAAGTCCTCACATCAAGACCAAAGAGTGATCAATAACCTTAGAGTATATACCGGCCAACACACCTTTATATAACATTACACTGCATACTCATACACACACGCACACACACTAACACACACACATACCAACACACACGCACACACACACCAACACACACACACATACGCACTCACATAAACTCACACACACACAAACACACATACACCCACACACACAAACACACACCCACAACAAACGCCCACACACACATACACCAACAACAGACACCCACACACACAAACACACCCACAACACACACCCACACACACATACACCCACCCACCCACACACACAACCACACACCCCTAACACACACACCCACACAAACACACATACACCCACCCACCCACCCACACACACAAACACACACCTACACACACTCAGCCACACACACATACACACACACACACACACACACACATATATATATATATATGTAATCAATCGATGAAAATCTGTCAGTTCCCTGCGGAATATAGGTCTTCAAAAACAAATAGCAGCCAACCCTCCCTGCCACGAGTCGTTATTTCTTGCGCTATTTTAATCCCATAGTTCATCTGAGACTTCCCATGACATAATTGTGAACCTTACTCGCCTCAATTGTGGCTGCTCTCACCTCACAGGGCTGTACAATAGGATATATTTGTACTTGCAGTTGAAGATCTGGATTTTCGTAGCGGACTTAATTTCTGGTCCATTCATGTCCTACATAAATGAAGGCCCCTCTCGCCTTTTGTATTTTTTATTTGATTTCTCTATATGTATGCCTTCTACTTTGTCTTTATTGCTACTCTGTATGTATGCTTTCAACTTTATCTATATTGCTACTCTGTATGTAAGCCATCAACTTTATCTGTATTGCCTCTCTGTATGTATGCCTTCAACTTTATCTAAATCTTATATATAAATATATATATATATATATACGAGGCGTAATCAAATGAAACCAGATCTAACTGCACGAAATGAAAATACGTACGATGCATGTGATGACTACACTTCTGGTGTATACAGCACATACCAACCGTCACATTTGCAAAATTTAATTATCCTCCGACTAACAGTGAATGGTGACAAAAGTGTGTTAAAGACATCAGTGAAAAACTGGACAACGATGTTTAAAGAAAGTCGTGGTTAACGAAAGATCCTCCGAGACAAGGTTAGGCGCATAGTGTTGCGTCAGAAGATGCCATCCCCAAAATGTATGTAGCAATTCGGGTGGACTGTCGCTGTAGCTTATGTTCGCCACACTTTTGTTACCATTCACTGTCTGCATTATGCGATGAATGTCAACTGGTCGACATCTTGCAGCTGTTAGAAACCGAATCACCGCTCGCTGATCAACTCTGGATGAATTCCGTATCACACCCGCCATGTTTCCAACGGTCTGCTGAGGAAACTATGAGTCAGAGGTTAATGATATTTTTCAAACTTGACGATTGGTATGTGCTGTATACATCTGAAGTGACGATATCATGCGCATTGTACGTATGTTCTCTTTGTGCAGGAAGGTCCGGTTTCATTTGAACATGCTTCGTATATAACATACCAATTGACATTCTAGATGTTCTCTATCCTTTACGCCTAAACGTTCTGTACACATAACAATTATATTAATGAATGTAACGGCTCACTTCAAATAGTGTGTTTGACGGCTGAAATAAGTGGTCACAAAGTCAACACTGTGTTCAGATTATACAATATATGTACCTGTCTGTACTCGACTGCTACGTATGTTTTCATACGTCATTTTGAGCTAATACGAGGTGTGTTCAAAAAGTATCAGTCCTTTTTTGTTCCGCGAAACAAATGAATCATGGATGTATTCCTTCGATATGGAGGTATAGGGACCGTCACGTGCATGCATGAATGTTTTCCAGTCCACAGATTACGTCAGTCGCTGGCAGTCATCCTTTCTGTATTGAGAGTGTAAATGTAACAGAGTTACAAGGGTCCAACGAACCAACGCCAGGGAAGCCCTGAAAATACCGTTTGTGGTACCCACACATAACTTGAGAACCCTGCCCGAGAGGTTCAGTTCATTGAACTGGGCATTGTTCTGAATTCTCAAATAATGCAGTTTAAAACTGTCCAGCCAAAACGGTTACCTTCCCATGATTTCTACTGGGAATTACACAAACTCTAGGTCACATAGTAGGTTGAAAAACAAGGTAGCCTTTCTCTGGGATACGCTAGTTCAAATAACGTTTGAGGGAATTGAACTAAAGAAAGTATTGACCAATGCGGGGAGCTTAGCATATAAGCTGGGGGAGACAAATCAGGGGGAGAGATCAGGAAGACAGAGCAGAAAGAGCAGAGAAGAGAAGTCTACCGTGCAGTTAGTAGGTAGGATATAGATCAGAGTAGAAGCTAGTTAAGCTTCAGAACATAGCCAATGAATAACTAGATCAGAAGCTAGACGAACCCTGATAGTCTACGAGAGACCATGCACGCGTAAGAATCTGTGTATGATGTTCTGTTCGAGTCGTCGCTTACACCTGTCACTCGTGACCCGACTTCCAGGTCCCTGAATGACATTCGTCTGCATTCTCGTCAGAGGGAGACGTGCTGCTTCAACACGAAGCTGTTGTCCTGGACAACACGTCGCGGCACATGTGCTACTTTGGCCTGACAACCACAGTAACACAACACTGTCCTCTGTCATAGGCACGAGAAGAGTTGCAGTCGCTGAGTTCCTGACGTTGGGATGAGACAGGAGGCTCAGAAGACATCCACGTTGTGTAAGCTGAGAGGTGAAACATAAGGCCATCATACGAGCGTAGACGAGAGAATAGGATTCAGAACAAGTAGCTAGACAGCAGTATATCAACGCACAGGGATATAGACGGTGAATAGAACAATTGCTAGATCTGACACGTGATGAGAACACTGGGTACATTTTAGTGCAAGAGAAAGACCGGTGCTAATTGCACGAAACTCTCGAAAGACGTTATAGTTAGTTAGAGAAGGGTTTGAAACCCAACTCTTAATGATTCTCCAAAAGCTTGCTAGTGGGGAATAGTATTATTGGTTAAAAAGCTATAGAAACAAAAGTTCATTTATAATACAGGAATACAAAAGTGAGTGACTCGTAGAGTGGACACACTGCCTAGTATATGTGCTTGACATTCTCTACTTGTTTGCACTTAATTATTATTAGCTGTTGCTAAACTGACCGTACACGCTTGTTCTTCAGATAGTTTCTGGTATTTTGTGCCATTATTTCAGTTGCTACCATTTTGGCAACACATTTATGTCCCTCATTGTTAGATTTCTAGGACGGTCTTTAATGTTTTAATGTAGTTCTGTTTTTACTTGTATAATATCTAATAGGCGAAGTGGCTAAAGATGTTTTATTTGTATAGCGGAAATGGTGTCGGTTCAATTCCTGGTCTAAACGCCTTCAAATCTACCCAGTTGTAAACGGGTACATAACTTACAGTACGTTGAGGCACGACGGCGAGAAAGGGGACTGATGGCCTAACCTCAGAAGTAACTGTCACTTGGCACAATCCATTCTCTGTTACTTCAATGATATCAGAGTAATAGAACTATCAAGTATCTATTACTTCAGAAATATCAGAGTACTAGAACTATCAAGTCTCTATTCCTTCAGAAATATCAGAGTACTAGAACTATCAAGTCTCTATTCTTTCAGAAATATCAGAGTACTAGAACTATCAAGTATCTATTACTTCAGAAATATCAGAGTACTAGAACTATTAAGTGTCTATTACTTCAGAAATATCAGAGTACTAGAACTATCAAGTATCTATTACTTCAGAAATATCAGAGTACTAGAACTATCAAGCATATATTACATCAGAAATATCAGATTACTAGAACTATCAAGTATCTATTACTTCATAAATATCAGAGTACTAGAACTATTAAGTCTCTATTCCTTCCGAAATATCAGAGTACTAGAACTATCAAGTCTCTATTCCTTCAGAAATATTAGTGTACTAGAACTATCAAGTATCTATTACTTCAGAAATATCAGAGTACTAGAACTATCAAGTATCTATTCCTCTATCTTCATGATGTAGTTCCCACGATAGAGAATACATACTCATGGGATTTGTGTCCAGATAACAGCTTCTCCATTGCTAACAAGCTTTTAAAATAACACGCTGGACGGATCAACACTGGACGAATCAACACTAGACGAATCAACACTGGACGGATCAACCCTGGACCGATCAACACTAGACGGATCAACACTGGACGGACCAACACTGGACGGATGAACACTGGACGGATCAACACTGGACGAATCAACACTAGACGGATAACACTGGACGGACCAACACTGGACTTATCAACACTGGACGGATCAACACTGGACGGATCAACACTAGACGGATCAACACTGGACGGATCAACACTGGACGTATCAACACTGGACGGATCAACACTGGACGGATCAACACTGGACGGATCAACACTGGACGGATCAACAATGCACGGATCAACACTGGACGGATCAACACTGGACGGATCAACACTTGACTGATCAACACTGGACAGATCAACACTGGACGGATCAACACTGGACGGATCAACACCTATGAACGTGACCAGATAGGGAGTACGTCAGCCACGTTCTAACACAATACAGATGGAGATCAGCGGCGTCAACCCCAGAACACTACCTGGTTCTGATTGTGACTCCTGATGTTGGCTGTGACTCCTGGTGTTGGCTGTGACTTCTGGTACTGATTGTGACTTCTGGTGTTGTCTGTGACTCCTGATGTTGGCTGTGATTCCTGGTGTTGGCTGTGACTTCTGGTACTGATTGTGACTTCTGGTGTTGGCTGTGACTTCTGGCGCTGACTGTGACTTCTGGTGTTGACTGTGACTCCTGGTGTTGGATGTGACTTCAGTAGCTGACGGTGACTCATGGTATTGGCTGTGATTATGCTTACTTCTTACCATCTTACATCCAATAAATCAAAACGACAACAAGTTTCACCCTCTTACAATCAATCAAAACAACAACAAGTTTGACCCTCTTACAATCAATCATTCAAAACAACATAAGTTTGACTCTCTTACAATCAATCAATCAAAACAACTACAAGATCGACTCTCTTACACTCAATCAAAACAACAACAAGGTCGACTCTTTTACAATCAATCAATCAAAACAACAACAAAATTGACTCTCTTACAATCAATCAAAACAACAAAAGGATCGAGTCTCTTACAATCAATTAATCAAAACAACAAAAAGATCGAGTCTTTTACAATCAATCAATAAAAACAACAACAAGATCGACTCTCTTAAAATCAATTAAAATAACAACAAGATCGACTCTCTTACAATCAATCAATCAAAATAACAACAAGATCGACTCTCTTACAATCAATCAATCAAAACAACAACAAGATCGACTCTCTTACAATCAATCAATGAAAGTCCATCAACTCCAGGTGGAGGATTGGTTCTCAACAACTACTCACCAATTCTACCCGTCAACGATTCCAGCTCCCCCACGTTCTCATTGCCGTTGTCAGGCTTTCCCTACTTCCCTTCTCCATGAGTGTTTGGGTCCGTCCCTACTTCCCTTCTCCATGAGTGTTTAGGTCGGTCCCTACTTCCCTTCTCCATGAGTGTTTAGGTCGGTCCCTACTTCCCTTCTCCATGAGTGTTTGGGTCGGTTCCCACTTACCTTCTTCATGAGTGTTTGGGTAGGTCCCTACTTCCCTTCTCCACCAGTGTTTAGTTCGGTCCTTACTTACCGTCTTCATGAGTGTTTGGGTCGGTTCCCACTTACCTTCTCCATGAGTGTTTGGGTAGGTCCCTACTTCCCTTCTCCACCAGTGTTTAGTTCGGTCCTTACTTACCGTCTTCATGAGTGTTTGGGTCGGTCTCTACTTCTCTTCTCCATGAGTGTTTGGGTCGGTCATTACTTCCCTTCTCCATGAGTGTTTGGGTCCGTCCCTACTTCCCTTCTCCATGAGTGTTTGGGTCGGTCTCTACTTCTCTTCTCCATGAGTGTTTGGGTCGGTCATTACTTCCCTTCTCCATGAGTGTTTGGGTCGGTCATTACTTCCCTTCTCCATGAGTGTTTGGGTCGGTCCCTACTTCCCTTCTCCATTAGTGTTTAGGTCAGTCCCTACTTCCCTTGTCCATGAATATTTCGGTCTGCCCCTACATCTTCTGCTACGGATATTCCAGAACAGTGACTGCCTAGTAATGCCCTCAGCTGGTTTACGTAATGTGCGTCTTATCCATCGCCAATGCCTTCTCTTGACGTCTCCTCCCACTGGGATCTGTCCACAGGTACATATTAGTGACTTTGATATACCATTTTATCGCCCAATTCGACGCAAGCATCCATTTAAACCTAATTTCAGTGACCGTTCAGTAAGTTTTTTTATTTTGCATTTTGTTTTGGTTGTCTGTGGGGCAGACCAGTATCTTTAGATTTAGAACAGGACATTGTAGACTCAAGGCCCACCTCCATAGAATGGGTCTCAGAGACACCGCCACGTGCGATTGTGGAGCACCCAAGCAAACACCAGAACATATTGTGCAGGACTGTCCTACCTATGCAGACCAAAGAGAGGCAGTATGGCCGGGGGTTGCAACCATGCTCGAAAAGCTGTGTGGGACCCGCGAAGACCTAAATCGCACAGGCTCCTTCGTGAACCTCACCGGAATAGCAGCATAGCATCAGTTGATCAAAGAAGAAGGAGAAGAAGTTGTGTTTGTGAGATGCAAACGCCATTCGGTGGAAACGAAATAACCAGAACTCAGATATGCCGATGACACAGGTGTCATACCTTGTCTGAGAGCACAACGAAGAACAAAATGTTTAGCTCAACATAAACAAAACCAATACAATTTCTACGTTAAAACGTCTTTCAATAAAAAAGAAATACATGTCAATTTATTTTTTGCCAAATGTAATCATCTATAACATTTTCAACTAATCAATTTATGACAAATCTAATTAAACAGAGTTTACTAGCATCTTGCTTGATGGAATCACAGAATCTGTGTCCAGTTCCTGTCTTCGATCACTAACTAACAATAGCAACTAATAAACTATCTAATCTCTCGAGTCTCGTCTCTGGTGAAGTATCTGGCAACAGTCTACTACTTCCGTCCATCTCATCTTCGCTGTGGTACATATAGGGAGACATATTCTAGTTCTATACAGAACATAATTTGTAGACAGATAACTACATTTAATTATGAGAAACACGAGTTACTAAATGTTGGACATTGTAAATCTCATCTCAATGTTGAGTACAACTGAAACAATTCTAACTTAATATTTTGAATCAAGTATACCACTAGAGCTATGTAAGAAATTGCAATATACAACAGCTGTGTACATAATAATCCAGTGGGTTTCCTAAGTTTAAGACACCTCATAAAAATGTGAGACAACCATCATTTTAAAAATTAACACGATCAACCGAAAATGAAACTTTGGACAATTAATGAAACAGAAATAAGTTTTTCAAACATAAGAGGCATGTTATTGTTCATAGATTTGTTTGCGAGCGAGGGTTGCCCTGGGGACGACGACCACTTTTAGCTTAAATAAAATGTATATAAAATAATCAATAGTACGCTTAGGCGACCAGGGCCAGTCGCGTCGAATGACCATGTCCGTGATCACGTCTGATGGCCGGGTCCCAGGCGGCCTGCAGTTCTGTTGGGGAGGTGGCGATCTGTTTGCCAGGTGTTGCAAGGGCGGCCCCGATGACGTCTCCAGGATGAGCACGGCTTCTTCCAGTTACTCGCCCCCCCCCCACCTCCCCCCACCCCTTACAGTCTGCCGGAGCATCTCGTCGGCTGGGATTTCCCGATAAAGGCGAGCAACGTGTCCGAAAGAAGAGAGGCGACGGCGATCAATCGTTGAGACAATGCCTGCAAGTTGAGCACGTCGAACAACTTCACTGTTGGAAATCACGTAATGGCAGACGATCCCGAAGATGCACCTCTGGTTACGTAGGTGGAAAGCCTCAAGAAGCCGCCGGTCCTGCTGTCGTAGCGCCCAGGACTCGGAGCCGTACAGGAGAATGGGGACAATGCAGGAGGAGTAAATACGAAGCCTGGTCTGAAGGGAGGGCCTTTGCTGGGAACAGACTCTGCGGAGCGATGCATTGATTAAGCCGCTAAGCCCATCCTACGGGTGATGTCGTGGTTACTCCGTCCGTCAGAGGACTGTCTGCTGCCGAGGCAGACGAAGTGATTAGTGACTGCAACAGGGTTGTCGTTCACGGTAATGCTCAGCACAGAGCGGCCCCTGCTGACGTTGTATATTTTCGTCTTCGTCCAGGAAATGTGCAAGTCTAAGTGGGTAGCCGATCGACCCAGTGCCTCTAGGGAACCTACCAAGGCCTGAGAATCGTAGCTCGGTATGACGACGTCATGAGCGTAGGTGAGATCGGTTACCCGCGAGTCGCTGACGAAGACCCTTGGGTTGTGTTATGACGACTGTGTGAGGATCCAGTAAGTGCAGGGACGAGGCCACAGGCCTGTCGGACACCAGATGATGTAGAAAACTCATCTGTCAGATCCTGCCCGAGCCGAATTTTGGCGTTGGTTTGACTGTGATACACACACACACACACACATACTCACACACAAACACACACACACAGAGAACCACACACGCACGCACGCACACACACTCACACACAAACACACACACACACTCACACACATACACACTCACACACATACACACACACTCACACACACACACATACGCACGTACGCCACACACACACACCGACGCGCACACACAGACTCATGCACACACACGCCTATATACGCCCATATAACTAAGATTTAGAATAGTCACATACATATTTACACGTAAACTTGTATATAACGGTCCTGAGATACACACTCACACACGCACACTGACACACTGTGTGCGTGTGTCAGTGTGCGTGTGAGTGTGTATCTCAGGACCATTATATACAAGTAAGCATGGGCGTTAAGGGCAGGGGTGGTGGGGCCGGCTACTCTTGATGCAAAGGTTACCTGAATGTGTGCCAATGTCAGTCACCATCTCGACACAAAGTCCACAAAGGAAACGAGAGGGTAAGGGAAGAATGTGTCTGGTACAGGTGGGGGTTAAGAGCTGACCACTCTGGTGTTCTGATTTTGGTAGGGGGGGGGGAGGTAAGAGAGGGGGGAGGTTGGTGGCAGTCAGAGATCGTCATGTTCTGCTGCTGCGACAGTTAGAGTGACAAGAATTCTGAGTGATTCGTCACATAACAAATAGTTGGAGCTATATTCATATTAAGGTGATGGCTAAGTCACACAGTCAGCAGAAGACCATTGATCAGCCATGAAGTTGTTTGGGACTATATAATACTCGACAATGAAGAACTCAGGAGACTGGCCGGGAAAGAGAGAGAATAAGTTGCATGGATTCGCTAGCAGGCTGACTAGCAGAGCGACTGAGAGGCTGCTACTAGCTAGCAGGCTTATTAGGAGTTTGTGAAGGATAGAATGAGTTCCAGGGTGACTGAACCAGGATACGCCTTAGATTCTTGGCCAGTCGCTCTATAAGTATGTTGGACAACCTGTGAATAGAAGAGATCTGAATGTCTGTAATATTGTGCATAACACCGAGTGAACGATGTGTGTCCTGAAGTATATGTATGCACAGATCGACTGAGTGTGTGAAGACACGAGAGTTCGCGATTCCGACTATAGGTGATGTGTTTAGTTTTGGATGAACGCACAGATCACCTGAGTATACGCGAACAGATCGAATGTGGATGTATAGATCACCTGCCTGAAGGGATCTGAGTATGGATGAATGCACAGAACGACAAAGTACATGATACGATCTTGAAGGAGAGTTGTTGAGTGTGCAAATAAGGGGAGGCGAGTGTAGCGGCAAGAATATTGTGTTAAGTAGTTTGGAAGAGTTAACAAAAGCTAATGCTTAAAACTTCCGCTGTAGATCTATATTAGAATGATTTAGTTCAGATGTACTTTGTTCTTTATGCAAATTCTTTTGTGTATGTTGATTGTTGTTATAAAATATGATACCGGTTGTTGGAGAGTGTTCACTGTGTTACCTACTGTGTGTAATCGTATCGTGGTGGGGATACATGTTCAACATTCTAGATAGTAAACCTCAGCAAAACTTTGACTCTGCCAAACCTGGATACATGAGCTGTTTTAGAGCTTTCATTAAGTAAGCCAGCGAAACATCATATAATCCCCGAGAGCAGGAAGTTGTCTTTCTGCGTGGATTATTGAAACAAAACTCTACAGCAATTGGGTCAGACATGATCTCACGAAAAAGTTGACAATACTGCTTTGATAATTGAAGAATACATTTTATTTGAAATTCTCGTTCACATTTGTCAAACATATAAAATGTATTCAAGGCAATGCCCAGCTAACTTGATAAACATCCTGTACAGTGCACAGTATTGATGGCATCATATTAGTTATCGTAGTTGTTATTCTGTCTATTCAGAGTGAAGCATTAAGGTTAATGTGGAGAGCCACGTGTGTTAAATATGCATAAATGCATTGGCGATGTGATAACTATGTGAAGAACGCACATCTGAATAAATATTTGAAATGTCCAGGCATAATCAACTTTCAAAGAAAACAACAAGTGCTCCCTGCAACAAGTCCTTGTTGATAAAGTAATGAAGGTGAAAATTAGATTAATTTTTTATCAAAAAATAAAATCGATTTAATTCAGGTATTGAAAACCACTTCTGTTTTAGGGATACCAATCTTGGACAATAGACAAGAATAACAATAACATCACTGGAGATAAGAGAAATAATCTTACAGAATAATGATAAGAATTCCATTAACTACTTACAAAACAGATGAGAATATTCTGAGATAAGTTCTAGAAGCAAACACTACACTCTTCTGTTTGTGTACATGATGACAAGAGGATTATTCAAACAAATGTGTAACTTATTGGGACAAAGTATACAGCACGACTGCAAAATGTGTTCTGTCGCCATGGGGGCTGTACTGCAAGCACGAAGGTCCGTAGTGCCAATCTTGAACTTATTGTACAGATGACATCTCAGTTTGTCATGTCCTGTGCATAGCCGGAGAATGATCACCTGGTCTCGTCTGGAAAGTTTCTGATAGGCATCCTTTTTTCTGTTGCGCTGAGTGAAGAGACGGGGAACAAATGAGTTCGAACATTCACGAAGGAAATGGTTGTACCTCTTCTCGAGGAAGTAGTCCTCTCTTCTTCACCGACACCTCTAAATGAACAATAAACAATTTGGATTGATAACAAGGTTGTGGTGGATTTAGTGAGGCAGATGGTGGAGGCGTCATCAAACAAAGATTGGTTTGTGGATCACTTTATTCCGAATCTGGCGACTCTCGGAGATTCACAGCTGGGAGTAGACGGAGAAACAGCAATCCATCTTGTAACCATCATGTTTCCTTCCCTCTGAGATTCACAGCTGGGAGTAGACGGAGAAACAGCAAACCATCTTGTAACCATCATGTTTCCTTCCCTCTGAGATTCACAGCTGGGAGTAGACGGAGAAACAATAATCCATCTTGTAACCATTATATTTCCTTCTCTATGAAATTCACAGCTGGGAGTAGACGGAGAAACAACAATCCACCTTGTTACCATTATGTTTCCTTCTCTCGGAGCCCGTGATCTTCACATTCCGTCCAGCACTTAATGGTTAGTTTTGAGAGGGCATCATATGTCAAGTCTTTAATATCACACGTGTCAAAGTCATGTTCTGTGCGGCCACTTGCCCTTCGACTGAAGCCCACACAAGTTCTATTGGGGTTAAGGTGTGAATGGTGAGGAGGGGGGGGGGGGGGTGGAGTCGAAGAGATGTGTGGCCATGTTCTGCAATGATTCTGTCAGTAAGGTACATTTTTGTCTTCCTAGTCTGTATTGCAATAACTCAGGTTTCAAACGAGTGTCGTAGAAGTTGACATTTTTCTTTGCAAGCCAGGTCATGATTTGATGTTTGATTTGATGAAATTAGAGTTGTCTCCTTCCTGCGCTATACCATTTTGATAAGATGTATTGTCCATTACAAGACGTGACTGTCTATCCCTAGTGGGACGTCGTGTGTTCCGTATCCAAGGCCTGAAATAATATCTAATAATTTCAGTGTGGTAGTCTCTATCATCTGTAGACTTTGCTATACAAATCAGCTCTGTGCCACTGACAAACCCATTCTCTTTGCATTGTCCTTTGCTACTTGAGATCTCTCTCTTCGCTTGTTTCTGTCCAGTGATTGACATTCTTTCTCATAGGCGTGGGGGAAATTAATCCACGGTTCGTCCAAATATAGGATATCGTTGCCTTCCATCCTTCGCTTACGGATCTGTCTCATGTATTTTCATCAGGGAGAAATCAGGTGCGGTGTTTCACAAAAAAATATTAATTCCGCTAACAGATTTCCGAAAGTGTAACCGTTGTTTGTTACAGCTCTATAAAGAGCAATTATTGATGTTTCAATACCGCATTGAACTTGCAGCCCAACTGAAAATTTACGAAGAGTAAAAGTTTCTTGTTTCCTAAACATTTTTCTAAATCTCAAGTCCAGGCACATCTCTGTCGAAATCATCTGCTTCTCTTTTTCTATTTTGTGTGACAGTATCCTTTACAGAATGAACGTTTTATTTTATCCACCGAAGGAATGTGGAATGTGTTTCCTATTGGCAGACTCTCTAGATCTTGGTCTGCTCTGCTAGAAATGTGTGGCTGGTAAATCCTTCTCCTGTTGACAGTCTCTCTAGATCTTGGTCTGCTCTGCTAGAAAGATGTTAGCCAGTAAGTCATTCTCCTGTTGACAGTCTCTCTAGATATTGGTCTGCTCTGCTAGAAAGATGTTAGCCAGTAAGTCATTCTCCTGTTGACAGTCTCTCTAGATTTTGGTCTGCTCTGCTAGAAAGATGTTAGCCAGTAAGTCATTCTCCTGTTGACAGTCTCTCTAGATCTTAGTCTGCTCTGCTAGAAATGTATGGCGGGTAAGTCCTTCTCCTGTTGACAGTCTCTCTAGATTTAGGTCTGCTCTGCTAGAAATGTGTGGCCAGTAAGTCTTCCCGAGTCTGCATAGAAAAGATCACCTCTAAACAGTGCTTGGTGTTGCTCATGTAACGTCTTTAATTAGTCCTTCAGGCCACACAACGGATATACTGAGATCTGCAGCCTCTCAGTATGTGACATCTAGATATCCTTTTTACTAGTTTGACTAAAGCCTCATATTATTTGGGGTTGGTTTTAATTTATTCACCTCTTTGTCTAGATCATGAAAGATTTGCCTAATTTGGCTCGGTTGAAATTGAAGCGTCTTCTGGTTTGACAATTGCTGTGACTGTGAATGTGAACCTGCGTTGCATCCGCGCTATAAGATCATCTATAGATTGTGTTACTTGGTGTATTATCCTGTAACTCACACATATATTGCCGTGGGGACGGCGTGGGCTAGTGGTTTAGTGACATCTCTCTTAACCCGAAAGTGCTGGGTTTGCTCTCCAATCACAGCACAGACCGTTACTCCGGGGAAGCAAGCTCTTAAAAAATGCACGAGGAAGCAGACCCTAGCATAAAATGCATTCCGAAGTCTGATTCCTTGTATCCGCAGACAGTGCTGTGGTAGTTAAAATCTCCCATGAATATTTTATTGCTTTGTGATCTGAAATTGTCAGGTTGTTAAAAAACGAAGCTATCGTTCTTCGATCCGTAAAGTCATGTGACTGTGCAAGATTAGATTTGGATTGTAAATGAAGGGTACTGGTAACTAGAGTTGCACAGACTTTTAAATTGCGTGATTACCGATTAATTAACCTTGCCTTATCGGACGATACCGATTAATCGGCCGCCGATTATTTATAATGTAATTATGTATAATTTTATGCAATTAAAGTTGTAAACGAGTGTTTTCAACACAGGAAGGACCTTTTATGAGCCTGCAATAATCCGGCTTTGTCCTGAAAATATATGAATTTAAATGCTTTTACATTATCATTTTAGAGTTCTCAAGTTGGATTACTAAATTATATTTATTATTTGAGGAGGTTTAGATAACAGGAATCATTATTAATTAAAACCTTTAGGATATCTTGTCTATGGTTGAGTTATCAAAGATTTGCTGTCTGTGGTCTACGGTTGAGTTCGCAAAGATCTATGTCTGCGATTATGTATTCAAAGATCTATGGTCTGTGGTCTACGGTTGTGTTATCAAAGATTTGTGGTCTGTGGTCTATGGTTGTGTTATCATAGATTTGTGGTCTGTTGTCTACGGTTGTGTAATCAAAGATTTGTTGTCTGTAGTCTACGGTTGAGTTCTCAAAGATCTATGTCTGCGGTTATGAAATCAAAGATCTATGGTCTGTGGTCTACGATGTTATCAAAGATGCATGGTTTGTGGTTGTGTTATGAAAGATGTGTGGTCTGTGGTTTGTGGTTGTGTTGTCAAAGATGTGTGGTCTGTGGTTTTTGGTTATGTTATCAAAGATTTGTGGTCTGTGGTTGTGTTACCAAAGATGTGGGGTCTGTGTTTGTGTTATCAAAGATGTGTGGTCTGTGGTTTGTGTTATCAAAGATGTGTGGTCTATGGTTGTGTTATTGAAGATTTGTGGTCTGTGGATGTGTTATCAAAGATGTGTAGTCTGTGGTTGTGTTATTGAAGATTTGTGGTCTGTGGTTGTGTCATTGAAGATTTGAGGTCTATGGTTGTGTTATCTAAAATGTGTGGTCTGGTTTGTAATTTGGTTGTAAGAAATATGGTTTGTGGTTGCAGGTTCGTCTTAGGCCTGGTAGGTTGGTATGTAGGTCTGTAGGTCTGATAGTTTGGTCTGTAAGAGTGGTAATGTGGTCTGTACGAGTGGTAGGTTTCTTTTTAAGAATGGTAGGTAGGTCTGTAAGAGTGGTAGGTTGGTTTTTAAGAATGGTAGGTTGGTCTGTAAGAGTGGTAGGTTGGTTTTTAAGAATGGTAGGTTCGTCTGTAAGAGTGGTAGGTTGGTCTGTAAGAGTGGTAGGCTGGTCTGTAAGAGTGGTAGGCTGGTCTGTAAGAGTGGTAGACTGGTCTGTAAGAGTGGTAGGTTGGTCTGTAAGAGTGGTAGGCTGGTCTGCAAGAGTACTATGTTGGTCTGTAAGAGTGGTAGGCAGGTCTGTAAGAGTGGTAAGCTGGTCTGTAAGAGTGGTAGGCTGGTCTGCAAGAGTACTATGTTGGTCTGTAAGAGTTGAATGTTGGTCTGTAAGAGTGGTAGGTTGGTCTGTAAGAGTGGTGGGTTGGTCTGTAAGAGTGGTAGTCTGGTCTGTAAGAGTGGTAGGTTGGTCTTTAGGTCTGGTAGGTTGATCTGTAGGTCTGGTAGGTTAGTCTTTAGTCTGGTTTAGGAAGGGGGTGGAGAGCGATAATGAGATAGAGAGTGAGAAAGAAAATGAGAACGAGAGAGAGAGAGAGAGATACTGGATTGAGAGTGGATGGTGTAGATGTGAGTAGAGACCTGTCCTGTCAGTGTGTGACATCTATGCTGTGAGTACAGCGCAGTCGTGCCAGTGTTGTGTGACACCTATGTTGTGAGTAGAAACCTGTCGTGTCAGTGTTGTGTTACACATATGTTGTGAGTAGAAACCTGTCGTGTCAGTGTTGTGTGACACATATGTTGTGAGTAGAGACCTGTCGTGTCAGTGTTGTGTGACACATATGCTGTAAGTAGAGACCTGTGGTGTCAGTGTTGTGTGACGCTTATGCTGTGAGTAGAGACCTGTCGTGCCAGTGTTGTGTGAAACCTATGTTGTGAGTACAACCCAGTCGTGCCATTGTTATGTGACACCTATGTTGTGAGTACAGCCCAGTCGTGCCATTGTTATGTGACACCTATGTTGTGAGTACAGTCCAGTCGTGCCATTGTTATGTGACACCTATGTTGTGAGTACAGCCCAGTCGTGCCATTGTTATGTGACACCTATGTTGTGAGTACAGCCCAGTCGTGCCATTGGTATGTGAAACCTACGTTGCGAGGACAGCCCAGTCGTGCAATTGTTATGTGACACCTACGTTGCAAGGACAGCCCTGTCGTGCCATTGTTATGTGACACCTACGTTGCGAGGACAGCCCAGTCGTGCCAGTGTTATGTGACACCTATGTTGCGAGGACAGCCCAGTCGTGCCAGTGTTATGTGACACCTACGTTGCGAGGACAGCCCAGTCGTGCCAGTGTTGTGTGACACCTACGTTGCGAGGACAGCCCAGTCGTGCCAGTGTTATGTGACACCTACGTTGCGAGGACAGCCCAGTCGTGCCAGTGTTGTGTGACACCTACGTTGCGAGGACAGCCCAGTCGTGCCAGTGTTATGTGACACCTACGTTGCCAGGACAGCGACTAACAGCAAACTCGTGTAAAACTTCAACTACCAAGTATTCTTCTACATCTACAAGGATATTGTGTGTTTTCGTCAATCTCCAATGTGACTAGACGCTGATCTCACCTCCTTTGAGACCAGAGGATGGTTTAAATGTTAGATTATTTTCCCTCTTTGGTTTAATGAGAGGCAAGCTGATTTACCTTTCAATGTCGCATCCCTCTTTTGTAAGCACAGCGTGAAATCCAAGAGGCCAGGTGCAGGCCTGATTAGGCAGCACTCAGTGACCCTAATATATTTATTGGGGTCTTTATTATCTTGTTCTAAATTGGCCGATATAGCCAATTAGAGTGGTGTCATTTAATTTTCTATATGGCCTTGACCTAAATTGATTAAGTGATGTCCTGTTTATTTCGATTACAATGGCCTTGACCTCAGTTGATTTAAGCTGTGTCCTTTTAAGCAGTTATATCTGGTTTTTCCTTCAGTTTGTTTGAGTGCGGTTTCCTGGTGGTAGGTACAGATATACATTTAACATTCAGCGCCAACAGGGTGCTCAGTGCAAGCAGGCCCGTACAAATTAGCTGCACTGGGATTTCAGCTCACGAACATCTGGCAACGACACGAATTAGCTTACCTGGTAGTTGCGTCCTATTTCCGACATTTCCTGTGCCCTAAGGAAGCAACCAATGCCATATGGTGTGTTATTCCTACATATACACATGTACAAGCACACATACATATAAAACACACACATGCACACCAGACATATACCAGGCTCACAGACACTCACACATACAGTACATACAGAAATACCCCCGCTTCCCCCCCCCCCCCACACTCTCACGAATCCCTCCCATAATTTGCTCCACGTGTGCACATGTACAAACGTGTGAACAGTTGCGTGTCAGTTCAGTTTACAGGTCAACGTAAAAGGAGGTTAGTTATGAGATGGCGAAGGGAAGGTAAGTAAAGCGGTAAAGCGGAGGGAAGGGCATGAGATATCAGGGGGAAGTAAGTACATGAGATGGTAAAGGGGAGGTAAGTACATGAGATGGTAAAGGGGAGGTAAGTACATGAGATGGTAAAGGGGAGGTAAGTACATGAGATGGTGAAGGTGTGAGGAGTGCTCGAATTGGCCAAAGGGAGGTAAGTACATAGGAAGGTAAAGCGAAGATTAGTACATGAAATGGTGAATGGGAGGTAAGTACATGAGATGACCTCGGTGAGCTTAGCACATATGATGGCCAAAGGAATGTCAGCAAATGAGATGGTCAAGTGAAGGTTAGAGCATGAGAAGGCCAAGGGGAGGTTAGAGCATGAGATGGTCAAGCGGAGTTTAGAGCATGAGATGGTCAAGGGGAAGTTGAAACAGGACCTGGTCAAGTTGAGGTTGAAACAGGAAATAGCCAAAGAGAGTTTAATACAGGAGAGGGTCATATGTAGGTTAATACGTTAGGTGAACATTGGGAGGTCAATACAGGAGATGGCCTAAAGAATGTCAGAGGTTCTGTAACAGGTTACTCTCTGAAATATTTTCTTTCTTACAGCTATCAATGTACATTTGACGAGTCGTACAAAATAATGTGCAGATTAGAATAAATGAAAACTGTGCCATAGGTCATTATCAAAGTTGTTAAATTACTGATAGTGCTGTTTGGGATAAAGTGTGACAGTTCAATAGTTCAATTTCTCTGCTTTTAATACGATAAGAAATGAAGCCTTTACCTCGCTTCATCGGTGCTCTGTACATCATGGTAGAGTCGGGTTGATATTTACAGCTGTATTGTCTGTCTTTGCATGTGTCGCACTAAGTACAGCTGTATTGTCTGTCTTTGCATGTGTCGCACTAAGTACAGCTGTATTGTCTGTCTTTGCATGTGTCGCACTAAGTCTAAGTACAGCTTCGATCCGGCTTGCTGTCGGAGACACATTCGGCGAATAAGTAAAGCAATGTAATAATAGTGTTTTGTACGGTAGGTCTAGGCAAGTTATGTACAGTGGGGCTAGGCGAGTTATGTACAGTGGGGCTAGGCGAGTTATGTACAGTGAGACTATATAGGCGAGTTATGAACAGTGGGGCTTTATAGGCGAGTTATGTACAGTGAGGCTAGGCGAGTTATGTACAGTGAGACTATATAGGCGAGTTATGTACAGTGGGGCTAGGCGAGTTATGTACAGTGACTACTATATAGGCGAGTTATGTACAGTGGGGCTAGGCGAGTTATGTACAGTGAGACTATATAGGCGTGTTATGTACAGTGGGGCTTTATAGGCGAGTTATGTACAGTGAGGCTAGGCGAGTTATGTACAGTGTAGCTAGATGAGTTATGTACAGTGGGACTTTATAGGCGAGTTATGTACAGTGGGACTTTATAGGCGAGTTATGTACAGTGGGACTTTATAGGCGAGTTATGTACAGTGGGACTTTATAGGCGAGTTATGTACAGTGTAGCTAGATGAGTTATGTACAGTGGGGCTAGACGAGTTATGTACAGTGGGACTATACAGGCGAGTTATGTACAGTGAGACTATATAGGCGAGTTATGTACAGTGAGACTTTATAGGCGAGTTATGTACAGTCTAGCTAGATGAGTTATGTACAGTGGGGCTAGACGAGTTATGTACAGTGGGACTTTATAGGTGAGTTATGTACAGTGGGGCTAGGCAAGTTATGTACAGTGGGGCTAGGCGAGTTATGTACAGTGAGACTATATAGGCGAGTTATGTACAGTGGGGCTAGGCGAGTTATGTACAGTGAGACTATATAGGCGAGTTATGTACAGTGAGACTTTATAGGCGAGTTATGTACAGTGTAGCTAGATGAGTTATGTACAGTGGGGCTAGGCGAGTTATGTGCAGTGAGACTTTATAGACGAGTTATGTACAGTGTAGCTAGATGAGTTATGTACAGTGGGGCTAGGCGAGTTATGTAAAGTGGGGCTAGGCAAGTTATGTAAAGTGAGACTTTATAGGCGAGTTATGTACAGTGACACTTTATAGGCGAGTTATGTACAGTGAGACTTTATAGGCGAGTTATGTACAGTGAGCCTTTATAGGCGAGTTATGTACAGTGAGACTTTATTGGCGAGTTATGTACAGTGAGACTTTATAGGCAAGTTATGTACAGTGAGACTTTATAGGCGAGTTATGTACAGTGAGACTTTATAGGCGAGTTATGTACAGTGAGACTTTAAAGGCGAGTTATGTACAGTGAGACTTTATAGGCGAGTTATGTACAGTGAGACTTTATAGGCGAGTTATGTACAGTGAAACTTTATAGGCGAGTTATGCACAGTGTAGCTAGATGAGTTATGTACAGTGGGGCTATATAGGCGAGTTATGTACAGTGAGACTTTATTGGCGAGTTATGTACAGTGAGACTTTATAGGCGAGTTATATACAGTGTAGCTAGATGAGTTTTGTACAGTGGGGCTAGGCGAGTTATGTACAGTGAGACTTTATAGGCGAGTTATGTACAGTGTGGCTAGGCGAGTTATGTACAGTGTGGCTAGGCGAGTTATGTACAGTGTGGCTAGGCGAGTTATGTACAGTGTGGCTAGGCGAGTTATGTACAGTGTGGCTAGGCGAGTTATGTACATAGCGATGTTACTATGTATAGAATGTACAGAAAAACCCAAACGTTGGTGGTATAGATAAAATGATCTCCATGGATACTATAGGTTGTCACCGTTGGTTATATGAATTGTGACTGACCTTGGTCATGCAGACGTCGTCAGACTCGGGATGTTAGTCACTGCTAGGTCCCCTAGAGCACATGGAATGGTCACCCTCACATCTGGGCTCCATATTTGATTGATGAAAACACAAATCCAGGAACTACCGCAGACGGCAACAATGTCGACCCTACTGTGAACCATCTACCTGATACGTAGCAGTCCTGGCATCTTCCGAAGGATCTATATGGCAGCCTTGTCTATGAACTTCCTGCAAAGTGAAGATCCATCGGCACATCTCGAGAGTATCGTCTCTATGATTAACTGTCACCGCCTTTTAAAAAAATTTTCGGTCATGTCTCCCTCGTCCCCCAGGGAGTTCAAGCCGTCCAGACCATGCACTTGACTGCCAAAATTAAGCGTGGAAAAAGACAATGTCTCACACGGAGACGTCCTCACCCCCCTGGTCGCCGGCGCAACATCTGGCTGTGACAAATCGCCCGCATCCTATCCGAAACATAGACGTCATGGGCCTCGCTCGGCCATTAATGGTAGTCACAGACGGGCCTTGGCCTCTGAAGCCGGTTATAATTTCTAAAGGATAGGCCAATTAGACGCAGTAGAAAGTCATTGATGTAAGGTATGAAGGAAGGGCCGAATTTACCAGAGGAGGAAACGGATTTGCTATTTGATACTAGTAGCAGAAATTTAGGATCATATGGCCAAGTGGTTTGTACGTCGGTCATCTTACCACGAGGACATATGTTCAAAACCTCGATGTGTCGTGATTTTGTTTTTGGTTTCTATCAAACCTTACGAAATAATGCATGCCATCTAGCAGTTAAAAACCAGTTACTTCTCCGGTATCAGATGGGGTAGCTATAAACGTCGTTAACGCAGGGGGAGAAACCCTTGCAGTTCAGCTGTAAAGGTTGTTTAATAAATGCCTCTATTCAGTGTAAATTCCCAAACTCCTTTCTAATCCACAAAAAGGGAGATACTGAAAAACTACCATTTAATTTGCCTCCTACCGGTCATATACAAGATATTCGATGGAGTCATTGCCAACAGAATCCACAGGCAACTTGATTAACACCAAAATAGAGAAGAAGCCGGATTCAGAAAATCATTCTCCACCATTGGCCACTTCCACACGACCAATCAACTGACGCAGAGAGAGCACATGACCTGCGCATACCCTATTGTCTTGTATTTATCGATTTCTGAGAAAGCCTTTGATAGAATCGAGACCAATGTTGTGATAGATGCTCTCAGAGACCAGGGCATCTCTGAAACCTATATCAAACTCATCGAGAAAGCCTTTGATAGAATCGAGACCAATGTTGTGGTAAATGCTCTCAGAAACCAGTGCATCTCTGAAACCTATATCAGATCGACTGAGGAAATTAACAAAGACTGCAATTCAGCCATCCCGCTATACCACCGTCTAGTCTGTCCCTTAAGCAAGAAGAGTCAGACAAGGCGACACCATTTCTATAAAGCTGTTTACAGCTTCTCTAGAACAGATGTTCATGCAATTAAAGTAGATCGACAGAGACGTAACTATAGTTGGTGAGTAGCTCACCAATTTACGATTTGGAGATGACATCATGTTCATCAGTCATCAGTTAGTCCATCATGGAGTCCATCATGGAGTCCCTCAGGGAGTCCATCAGGGAGTCCATCAGGGAGTCCATCAATCCTTGAACGACCTAAATGAGTTGATCGTCTGAGGATAAACAAAAGAAAGCACAATTCTAACTGCCCACTGCAGGACATAAAGTTATCAGAGAAAACTATCGAAGATGCCAACTGCTATATTTACCTAGGCCAAGAGATAATTGTCGACCACAGAATCGACCACGAAATCTCTGGACGACAAAAAAGAAGCTTGGTAATCCTTTATATTCATCAAGCCAATACTCCAAGAGATGAAAGACACCACGGAAATAGCACACACTTTTAATTTCATGGTCATTCTAGCGATTTACAGATACGCAGTATGGAACCTGGGCTAAACAGATCCTTCGACGCTCCGAGCCACTCTGAGCAATGTACTAAATGTACTACTCGTACTAAAAATGTCGATCCGAAACGACGAGATTCGACATGAAACTTTGTTTCAAGATTTTGAGGATGCAGCGATATCCCGCAAAAATGGCTGGGCTGGAGTACGCATGTCCGACAACATACGGACACACAGAACAACGTTTTGGTAGTCATATAAATGTACACGTCAATGGGCCGTTCTCCTATGCGAAGGCCAGATGGACTAACCAAAGACTTAGGCCCGCGTTGGTTCAGTAGCGCAAACGATCAGGACGAATTCATAATATTGCTGGTATCCTCGCGCACTGCATGGACTGCCGACGAGGATAATGGGATAATGTGTGTGGTCAGGTCATCCAGTAACCTGTGAAGTCGTTGGGTACATATGAAAACATTCTCACAACCCCACGCCATTCCTCTCTGTCGCTGCCTATGCTTTTTCTGGTCAGAGATTGGTCCACTCTTTAATGTTGTCTTCCCACCTCTTTTGGGATGGCCTCTTCTTAGTCTGCCTTGCACCATCCTATGCAGGATCGTATTTGTAAGACCATTTGATCTCGATATATGACCGTACCAAGCAAGTTTGCTTTTCTTGACAGTTGCCAAGAGGTCTTCAAAAGGCCCTATTGCTGTTGTAATTCTATCTCGTGTTCCTCATTTGTAACTCGATCTTTGTAGGTAACGTTTAGAAGTCTTCGGAAACATCCTATCTTCAAGGCCTGTATCCTCTGCTGCAGGTCAGCTGTAACTGTCCATGTCTCACAAGCATAGAGGAATATTGACAAGACCAGTTAACGCATTAATCTGATTTTCGTGAATAGTGCTAACCGTTTATCTTGCCAGATTTTGTCAAGCCGTGCAAGCGCCGCTATTGTCTGTGCTATTCTGGCCAATACCTCACATTTTGATCCTTCATCACTGACAATCGAACCCAGCTATTTGAAATGGTCAACCACTTCGAGTTCCTAGCTATTAGCTTTTATTCTACTGTTGAAGTCCTCTTCGTTGTTGTTCATTAATTGTGTCTCCATGCCATAGTCAACAGCTGTTTCTTCGAGCCTTCTGACTGATTCCTGGAGTTCTGCTTCTGTACCCGCCAAACCATCGATGTCATCTGAAAAACGAAAGTTGGTAATCGTTCGGTCCCCTATCTTGACAGTACCAACATGACCTCCAAGTGCCTCACTCATAATTCCCTCAAGGAATATATTGAAAAGAGTTGGAGAGAGTGTACCCCCCTGTCTCACACCAACTGATGTGCGAAACCAGTCTCCTCGCCTCCCATTCACAAGAACTGCGCTGGACGCCTTATCATACAGGTGTTCAAGGACCTTTATAATATTTCCGTTGATTTTAAACATCTTCATGGTTGCCCACAGCGCTTTATGCCATACCCTATCAAACGCCTTTTTGAAATCAACAAACATATGATACAGTGTTTGCCGCTGTTCTAAATATTTCTCGCTAAGCAGCCTTAAATTAAATATCTGTTCTGTAATGCTTCTTTCCTGTCTGAACCCTGCTTGCTCATCTGCAATGATGTTCTCTGCTTGGGGTTTCAATCGGTCGAGGATTAATCTAAGCATGACCTTGCTAGGGTGGCTGATGAGGCTTATTGTTCTGAATGTGTTTAGAGTCATATATAAACTTTGCCTGCGTCGTAAGTCGCGACTGTAGGAGTATGCGGCCTTGAAAATCGTCAATTCCCCCCCCCCCCCCTCCCCAGCAATGGAGGTACAGACCGTAATGAAAGATGGTGTGTAGTAAAAATGGACAGAAGAAGCATGGACCTGATGAAGATCTTTGATACTGGCAGCAAGTACGGATTCTATAAAAAAAACTTAATGACATATGGCTACCTCAATAAATTCATGGTTGCCCGTCAGTTTGATGATGGCATGTCGGTTTTTATAGTGCGTGGCGGATAGCTATCTGAAGCCTTCCTAGTCATAAACGGAGTCAAACCGGGTTGTGCCTCTTGCTCTATGGGCCATGATATTTACTGCAATAATTTCTGACGCCAAGCACGACTGTGCTACTGCCGTACACATCAGATATAGATGGCACGAAACGCCATTACATGCCAGGTGCCTACACTAGGTTGAAGGAATCAACCGTCTTGTGTCTCCACTTTGCTAATGGCAGCGCCATTTAACACCTGCACAGAACAGGACATACAGACAACCATTGATGCGTGTTCCTCAGCGTGCACTCACGTTGATCCTACCCCGTGAACACAAAGAAAACGGAAGCATTGTTTCCACTTGTCCATTTGAAGCCTCATCATGAACCAAACATCACTGCACAAAGTCAACAGGTGCAAGCCGCTGACAGCTTCACTGACCATAGCAGTATCCTCTCCAGAGAAGCGGACATTCACTCTGAGATCAACAACAGGATTGTCAAACTAATTTCTGCTTGTGGATGACTATGATCACATATTTGAGACCGACAAGGCGTCGATCTTGCCGCCAAGATCAAGGCATATCGTCGTGTAGGGCAAACAACCCTTCTTATATGCCTGGGAAATATGGACAGTTTACAGAAGATACGTCAGGAAACTCAAGTACTTCCACATGAGTTGTGTCCACAGGCTTTAGGGTATCTTTTGAGTTGGAAGATTCTTCTAGAAGTCATATCCCATATAAGATTCAGGAATAAGAGATTGAGAAAGACGTTTATCCGAGGATCGAAACAATAAGAAAGGTCATGCTGCCTCTTATTCGAGTCCGACTATCTCGCGACGAGTCAACACTATTTTGATGCTTTCATTGGAATAACTCACCTGATCGGAAGTTACTCTTCCAGAGAAGACCAATTTGTTGAATCTGGCTCTCTGGTCTAGTCCAAGATTCCAGTAGCTGTGCCGGTATGTTGACGGAAACGTCTCAGACACCATTAGCATGTTAGTACCTTGTTTATCTATGTCGTTTAATGTAATAGAAATGATGCTGGAATAAGTTAAATAAACCTATTTTTGTCGAATGGAAGTGTAAGAGTAGACTAGCTTACACGGGCAAGGTACGGACTTCAGACTTGTAGTGCAACACGTTCAGCCTACAGAGTGTACTGCACTGACCCTCGTACCCTTCATTTTTCTTATTCTTCTGCTTCTTTTTGTTCTCTCCCTCCTTCTCTTTATCATTCTACTTCATCTTTTTCTTCCATCTGTTCAGCTAATTTGATTATCATCAACGTGTCACTCCTAGAGATGGTAATGGAGTCTGTGGTGACTGACATCTACTTGTCGATTCTAAAGATGGTAATGGAGTCTGTGGTGACTGACATCTACTTGTCGATTCTAAAGATGGTAATTGAGTCTGTGGTGACTGACATCAACTTGTCGATTCTATAGATGGTAATGGAGTCTGGGTTGACTGACATACACTTGTCGATTCTAAAGATGGTAATGGAGTCTGTGGTGACTGACATCTACTTGTCGATTCTAAAGATGGTAATGGAGTCTGTGGTGACTGACATCAACTTGTCGATTCTATAGATGGTAATGGAGTCTGGGTTGACTGACATCAACCTGTCGCTTCTAGAGACGGTAATGGAGTCTGGGTTGACTGACATCAACTTGTCGCTACTAGAGATGGTAATGGAGTCTGGGTTGATTGACATCAACTTGTCGCTTCTAGAGATGGTAATGGAGTCTGGGTTGACTGACATCAACTTGTCGCTTCTAGAAATGGTAATGTAGTCTGGGTTGACTGACATCAACTAGTCGCTTCTAGAGATGGTAACGGAGTCTGGGTTGACTGACATCAACTTGTCGCTTCTAGAGATGGTTATGGAGTCTAGGTTGACTGACATCAACTTGTCGCTTCTAGAGATGGTAATGTAGTCTAGGTTGACTGACATCAACTTGTCGCTTCTAGAGATGGTAATGGAGTCTAGGTTGACTGACATCAACTTGTCGCTTCTAGAGATGGTAATGGAGTCTAGGTTGACTGACATCAACTTGTCGCTTCTAGAGATGGTAATGTAGTCTGGGTTGACTGACATCAACTTGTCGCTTCTAGAGATGGTAATGTAGTCTGGGTTGACTGACATCAACTTGTCGCTTCTAGAGATGGTAATGGAGTCTGGGTTGACTGACATCAACTTGTCGCTTCTAGAAATGGTAATGTAGTCTAGGTTGACTGAAATCAACTTGTCGCTTCTAGAGATGGTAATGGAGTCTAGGTTGACTGACATCAACCTGTCACTTCTAGAGATGGTAATGGAGTCTAGGTTGACTGACATCAACTTGTCGCTTCTAGAGATGGTAATGGAGTCTAGGTTGACTGACATCAACTTGTCGCTTCTAGAGATGGTAATTGAGTCTGGGTTGATTGACATCAACTTGTCGCTTCTAGAGATGGTTATGGAGTCTGGGTTGACTGACATCAACTTGTCGCTTCTAGAGATGGTAATGGAGTCTGGGTTGACTGACATCAACTTGTCGCTTCTAGAGATGGTTTTGGAGTCTAGGTTGACTGACATCAACTTGTCGCTTCTAGAGATGGTAATGTAGTCTAGGTTGACTGACATCAACTTGTCGCTTCTAGAGATGGTAATGGAGTCTAGGTTGACTGACATCAACTTGTCGCTTCTAGAGATGGTAATGGAGTCTAGGTTGACTGACATCAACTTGTTGCTTCTAGAGATGGTAATGTAGTCTGGATTGACTGACATCAACTTGTCGCTTCTAGAGATGGTAATGTAGTCTGGGTTGACTGACATCAACTTGTCGCTTCTAGAGATGGTAATGGAGTCTGGGTTGACTGACATCAACTTGTCGCTTCTAGAGATGGTAATGTAGTCTAGGTTGACTGACATCAACTTGTCGCTTCTAAAGATGGTAATGGAGTCTAGGTTGACTGACATCAACTTGTCGCTTCTAGAGATGGTAATGTAGTCTAGGTTGACTGACATCAACTTGTCGCTTCTAGAGATGGTAATGGAGTCTAGGTTGACTGACATCAACATGTCGCTTCTAGAGATGGTAATGGAGTCTAGGTTGACTGACATCAACTTGTCGCTTCTAGAGATGGTAATGTAGTCTGGGTTGACTGACATCAACTTGTCGCTTCTAGAGATGGTAATGGAGTCTAGGTTGACTGACATCAACTTGTCGCTTCTAGAGATGGTAATGGAGTCTAGGTTGACTGACATCAACTTGTCGCTTCTAGAGATGGTAATGGAGTCTAGGTTGACTGACATCAACTTGTCGCTTCTAGAGATGGTAATGGAGTCTGGGTTGACTGACATCAACTTGTCGCTTCTAGAAATGGTAATGTAGTCTAGGTTTAACTGAAATCAACTTGTCGCTTCTAGAGATGGTAATGTAGTCTGGGTTGACTGACATCAACTTGTCGCTTCTAGAGATGGTAATGGAGTCTAGGTTGACTGACATCAACTTGTCGCTTCTAGAGATGGTAATGTAGTCTGGGATGACTGACATCAACTTGTTGCTTCTAGAGATGGTAATGGAGTCTGGGTTGACTGACATCAACTTGTCGCTTCTAGAGATGGTTATGGCCGTCTAGGTTGACTGACATCAACTTGTCGCTTCTAGAGATGGTAATGTAGTCTAGGTTGACTGACATCAACTTGTCGCTTCTAGAGATGGTAATGGAGTCTAGGTTGACTGACATCAACTTGTCGCTTCTAGAGATGGTAATGGAGTCTAGGTTGACGGACATCAACTTGTCGCTTCTAGAGATGGTAATGTAGTCTGGATTGACTGACATCAACTTGTCACTTCTAGAGATGGTAATGTAGTCTGGGTTGACTGACATCAACTTGTCGCTTCTAGAGATGATAATGGAGTCTGGGTTGACTGACATTAACTTGTCGCTTCTAGAGATGGTAATGTTGTCTAGGTTGACTGACATCAACTTGTCGCTTCTAGAGATGGTAATGGAGTCTAGGTTGACTGACATCAACTTGTCGCTTCTAGAGATGGTAATGTAGTCTAGGTTGACTGACATCAACTTGTCGCTTCTAGAGATGGTAATGGAGTCTAGGTTGACTGACATGAACTTGTCGCTTCTAGAGATGGTAATGGAGTCTAGGTTGACTGACATCAACTTGTCGCTTCTAGAGATGGTAATGTAGTCTGGGTTGACTGACATCAACTTGTCGCTTCTAGAGATGGTTATGGAGTCTAGGTTGACTGACATCAACTTGTCGCTTCTAGAGATGGTAATGGAGTCTAGGTTGACTGACATCAACTTGTCGCTTCTATAGATGGTAATGGAGTCTAGGTTGACTGACATCAACTTGTCGCTTCTAGAGATGGTAATGTAGTCTGGGTTGACTGACATCAACTTGTCGCTTCTAGAGATGGTAATGTAGTCTGGGTTGACTGACATCAACTTGTCGTTTCTAGAGATGGTAATGGAGTCTAGGTTGACTGACATCAACTTGTCGCTTCTAGAGATGGTAATGTAGTCTGGGTTGACTGACATCAACTTGTCGCTTCTAGAGATAGTAATGTTGTCTGGGTTGACTGACATCAACTTGTCGCTTCTAGACATGGTAATGTAGTCTGGGTTGACTGACATCAACTTGTCGCTTCTAGAGATGGTAATGGAGTATAGGTTGACTGATATCAACTTGTCGCTTCTAGAGATGGTAATGTAGTCTGGGTTGACTGACATCAACTTGTTGCTTCTAGAGATGGTAATATAGTCTGGGTTGACTGACATCAACTTGTCGCTTCTAGAGATGGTAATGTAGTCTGGGTTCACTGACATCAATTTGTCGCTTCTAGAGATGGTAATGTAGTCTGGGTTTCACTGACATCAACTTGTCGCTTCTAGAGATGGTAATGTAGTCTGGGTAGACTGACATCAACTTGTCGCTTCTAGAGATGGTAATGTAGTCTGGGTTGACTGACATCAAAGTGATGATTAATGTCAAACTTCACGCTAGAAGCTATTTGTTTCCTTACCCTTTATTACAAATATCTCAATATTGTCTTTTACCAACAATTATTCTTTTGTCCTCTCTTCCCCTCTCCATACCTTTCTCAGTTTTTTTTCAGTAACCGATAATTCTACTTTGTCCTCTCTTCCCGTCTCCACACCTTCTTCCAATATCATTTTTCAATGCGTGTAATAAGCTCTGTTTGTGAACTGACTTCACGTAGCTAGAACGCCATTCTGAAAGTTCCTCTCTGATATCACACCTTTCTATTTCTTTGATATCACACATTTCTGTTTCTCTAATACCTTTCTAACTGCTTCTCTAATATTACACCTTTCTGCTTCTCTTATATCACACCTTTTTGCATCTCTTATATCACACCTTTTAGCTTCTCTTATATCACACCTTTTTGCTTCCCTTATATCACACCTTTTTGCTTCTTTTATATCACACCGTTTTGCTTCTCTGATGTCACACTTTCTTACTGCTTTTCTTATATCACAGCTCTCTAACTTCTTCTTTGATATACCTTTCTAACTGCTTCTGTGATATCACACCTTACTGCTCCTTTGATATCACACCTTTCTGCTTCTGTGATATCACACTTTTCTAACTGCTTCTCTGATTTCATCCCTTTCTAACTGCTTCTTTGATATCACACCTTTCTAACTGGTTCTCTGATTTCACACTTTTCTGCTTCTCCGTTATCACATATTTCTTTCTAACTGCTTGTTATCTTCACGTTTCTTTTCTAATCGTACATTGTAACACGCGACATAAATCACTACCTATCACACATAAAGTGGCATTTTGTCATTCCGCTAGTGTAGACTGCCTTTCAACGTTGCATGTCATTTGTCAGAATATTGTTTTGTTTTGTTCTTTACTTGATTGTTACAACTTCCGGTATATTTTGTTAAAGAGCTTAGACATTTCAAGTTATGGACTCGTGTAAAGATCTTCTATAAATCCTCAGTGCTGACGTCAGCAGTGGTAGTCATCATTCATTTTTTCTTCAAGATCTTCATCAACGATGCCGGTTTCTCCCAGCTGTATGGTGTCGGGGTTGCTGTCAACATGCGTTTGATACAGATCCGCTATCAGGGCCTTCTCGATGCAAAACACGAAGCGCACAAGGAATATCAGAGGGATACACCATCTCCGGCAGCAAAAGCTGCCTTCAACACTGCTTCAAAGCTGTCCAGACCAGGCTTAGAGAGATGCAAGACTCCTGGCTCAGCAAAAGAGCTGACGAAATTGAGATGTTCGCCGAGCGTCATGACACCAAACGGTTTTACGAGGCACTGAAAGCTCTCTACGGCCCGCAGCCCTCTAGTAATACTCCAGTCCGCAGTGCGGATGGTTCACTGCTAACAGTTAAGGTTCAGATTCTAGACAGATGGGCAGACCACCCATCGTCCATAAATGAACAGGCCATCCGGCAATTGCCGCAGGTGGAACTGAACCTGGCGTTGTCATCACTGAGGAGGAAGTCGACAGAGCAATCAGTTCACTATCTATAGGAAAAGCTCCAGGAGCTGATGCAATACCAGCAGAGGTATATATGACAGCTGGCCCATCCCTCACCAGAAGGATCACTAAACTGTTCTGCCACATGTGGGCTAAAGGAAAAAAATCAGCAGGAGCTAAAGGACGCCTCAATCGTTCACCTGTACAAAAGAAAAGGCAACCGTCAGGAATGCGACACTCATCGTGGAATACCGCTAGTCTTCCTAGCAGGCAAGATCCTAGCGCGCCATAAATGCCGAAAAAACAGAGATCATGTACCAACCAGCACCAGACATGCCGTACACAAAATCAGAGACTACAGTCAGCGGGCAGACGCTGAATGCCGTAGACAAATTCACATATCTGGGCAGCACGCTGTCGAGATCTGTCAGCCTAGACAATGAGGTGGCAAGCAGACTAGCAAGGGCCAGCACAGCCTTTGGTAGAATGGTCTGGGCACGTCGTGGCATCAGCGTCAAGACCAAACTCAAAGTCTACCGTGCAACCATCATTCCAACCCTACTATACGCTTGTGAAAGCTGGACTGTATACTCTGGACATGCAAGGAGGTTAAACCACTTCCACACAGGTTGCCTGAGGCGAATATTCCATATCCGATGGCAAGATCGTGTCACTGACATCGAGGTTCTCTCAAGGGCTGACATGCCCAGCATCCATGCACTGCTAGAAAAAGCACGATTAGGATGGACCGGACATCTCGTCCGTATGTCAGACGAGCGGCTCCCAAAGAAGCTTCTCTACAGCGAGCTAAGATAGGGATGGCACGAGAGAGGGCGCCCAAAGAAACGTTTCAAAGACGGTCTGAAGGACTCACTGAAAAGTTACCAGATAGACATCGACACATGGGAATATCTGACGCAAAACAGATCTGACTGGAGAAGTCAAATCGGGTGTAGCTACCGGCGAAGACGACCGTGTTGTGAAAGCCTAGAGCAAACGCCAGAAACGGAAATCACGAACAGCGGGAACACCATCACCTGCTACAAACCTCGTGTGCCCGATATGTAGCAGATGTCTTCTTTTCCACATTGGCCTGTTCAGCCACATGCGCACCCACACCCAACAGGGAAATCTGTGACAAGGATGATGTCGGCGGTCCTCATCGACAACGATGGACAGCTATTACTATTATTGTTATTTGACGTGACTCCTGGGTGCAACTGTTGTTGTAGCTCGTTTCTACATATTGCTGTTACAGCATCATCAGCGTATCATGCGTTGTTTATGTCCTATACATTGCTGATATGCGAGACATTCCGACTTAAGATTGTATCCTTCTTCGTTGTACAGAGAGAGCAAAACAGTTGATAGCACACATTCTTATCTAACTCTTTGTCTAACCTAAATACATGATTCCTTCCTGTCTGGGTGACAACTGTGTGACATACGTGACCCCTTCCTGTCTGGGTGACAACTGTGTGACATACGTGACCCCTTCCTGTCTGGGTGACAACTCAGTAGCTACTGTTTCTGTCATTACAGTTAAATCATTACACATATTCCATTATCTGTCCTGTTTGACAAAGATCGTTTGGTTACACAATTAAGTGAATAATATAAAGAGGTATTGGCAGTACGATGACCCATAATTGAATTAAGGATAAGCTGTGGGTATAATATAGAGTTGCAATCACTGTTATAAAGGCAGAGGCCAAGGATGAATATAAACTAAATAATAGATAGACTTTATTAACAAACTAGGACTGTGAGTTACGGTGACTACTCTGTGCGCAACAGAGACGTAAACAAGACTATTGCCACAATAAGAGCGCGATTGTTTGGTGACAATGTAGTCTAACTCCTATAGTGTAGAAGAATGATGCCGATGGAGACCGTGTCCCACCTAGAGGACACGCTTGCTGGGTTCGGGGTGAGAGCTTAGTGACACCACAACAGCGTTTCAGGGAATAACTTCTGTCGTCAGCACTTACAAGATGAAGAGGACGATCAACGACGGGACAATATGAGCAAAGAGAAAATCAGGTCATGCATTAAATGAGCATTTTCGATGTGTACAACTTGAACGGTATTTCAACAAATTAATAATTTGTATTTTGTCATGAGAGCAGAGGAATCGCGTCCATGCTATCAAAGTGTCCTCAATGGGTCTGCTTAAAGGGCTGTCAGTGATTCCATTGTACCTGCTTCCAGGCCTGTCAGTGCTCCTATTTTACCTGCTTCCAGGCCTGTCAGTGCTCCCATTGTACCTGCTTCCAGGCCTGTCAGTGTTCCCATTGTAACTGCTTCCAGGCATGTCAGTGCTCCCATTGTATCTGCTTTCAGGCCTGTCACTGCTCCCATTGTATCTGCTTCCAGACCTGTCAGTGCTCCCATTGTACCTGCTTCCAGGCCTGTCAGTGCTCCCATTAAATTTGCTTCCAGGCCTGTGACTGACCTCAATCAGAATGCTTCCATGCCTGTCAAAGTAACCTCATTATGTCTGCTTCCAGGTTTCCAAAAATATTGTGTTATAGCTTTTCATCTCCTGTCATGCATTCAGCTTGAATAACTGATTTGTGAATGCTCACTCCAAATAAATAATATGTCTTTAGCACTGAATTAGGATTGGGGGGGGGGGGGGGGTGGAGTGGGGATGAGGTATTGCCGGGTGGGAGAAAAGGACGGCACAAAATAGTTTTCTTTTTATCTGTCTGGGGTGTAAAACATTGTTTTCGCGAATTTCCGTCCTACTTCCCCTTGTTCTTCGCATCTTATTTGAAATCAGAAACGAATTTCTGGAATCTGTGAACGTTCACCACGACAAGGGGGGTAGCAACTAGTTTCTACAGCAGCATGCCATGCTATCAGACGATGCAATAACAATCACGTGTTGTCTTTGAATGAACGACAGGACAGATGATGATGGAGATGGCAACAGGCACAATGTCGACAGGACATCCCTGTGAGGCAAGTCACGTGGCTCTGGCATGACCTTCGGGTATAACATTATGTTTTTATACTGCTGGTCTAAAGGGCGGACAAGTTTACATTAATTTTTTAAATAAAATGATATGAACCTGTCCTTACCGTAACCCGGAATGGAATGTCCCGGTATAGTCCAACCGTGGTTAAGACACATGTGAATTGTCTAGAGTAGTTTGTTTGTTGACTGCTGGTTTGTTTAACACATGGTCTGTTAGCCTAACGACAGTTGGGTTAGTTTAAAGACAGTTTGTTTAGAGACTGGTTGTTGGTTTAGAGATTGATGGTCGGTTTAGAGATTGATGGTCGGTTTAGAGAAAAATGGTTGGTTTATAAATTTATTGTTGGTTTAGAGATTGATGGTCGGTTTAGAGAAAAATGGTTGGTTTATAAATTTATTGTTGGTTTAGATACTGGTGGTTGGTTTAGAGTCTGATGGTTGGTTTAGAGTCTGATGGTTGGTTTAGATACTGGTGGTTGGTTTAGATACTGATGGTTTGTTTAGAGTCTGATGGTTGGTTTCGAGTCTGAAGGTTGGTTTAGATACTGGTGGTTGGTTTAGAGTCTGATGGTTGGTTTAGAGTCTGATGGTTGGTTTAGATAATGATGGTTGGTTTAGAGTCTGATGTTTGGTTTAGATACTGATGGTTGGTTTAGATACTGATGGTTGGTTTAGATACTGATGGTTGGTTTAGATACTGATGGTTGGTTTAGAGACGGATGGTTGGTTTATAGACGGCAGTTGTTGAGTTTAGATATAGAGGGTTAGATTTGACACTTGTTGTTGGTTTACCCATCAAATGGCTGCCGACGCTTTCCAACCCATGTATCCGTTCTTTGCAATCCCTAAACTCTGGAAAAATGTCATGTGGCTGCTCTGCTAAAACCAGGAAAAACCTCATCAGAACCTAAGAGCGTCCGACCGGTTTCATTGCTGTGCCATGCGTATAAAGTCTTTGAAAGAATCATCCTGAATCGTAACCCCCAATCACAGAAAAGAAACTCAACAAACAGCAAGCAGGCTTCCGGTCTGGAAGGTCATGTTGCTCCCAGATTCTGAACCTGGCACAACTAAACGAGGACGGGTACGAAAGAAAACAGATCACAGGAGTAACTTTTATTGACAAGCACAGCATATGATACCATACACCAGCAGAAATTGTTTGCTAATCGATACTCTATGACAAAGAACTGGCGTCTCACTAACAAAATGAAAGGTATCCGGCAAAATAGGCGATTCTACGTCACTTTGGGGGTAAAAAAACTCGATGGCGAAACAAAAAAAACTGGACTGGCACAAGGACGTCTCCTCACAACTAAGCTGCATAATATTTACACTAACGATCAACCTATAGACACAGAGGTGACAAAACACGTTTATGCTTATGATACAGCAGTACCTGCCCAGGTGACAAAACACGTTTATGCTTATGATACAGCAGTACCTGCCCAAGTGACAAAACACGTTTATGCTGAGGATACAGCAGTACCTGTCCAGGTGACAAAACACGTTTATGCTGATGATACAGCAGTACCTGCCCAGGTGACAAAACACGTTATGCTGATGATACAGCAGTACCTGCACAGGTGACACAACACGTTATGCTGATGATACAGCAATACCTGCCCAGGTGACAAAACACGTTTATGCTGATGATACAGCAGTACCTGCCCAGGTGACAAAACACATTTATGCTGATGATACAGCAGTACCTGTCCAGGGAAATGGATTCGAAAAAGTCCAAGAGAAACTGACAAAAGCCCTTGATGCTCTTGCTCTATATTACCAAAAAAAAAATCACCACAAACCAAACCCCAGCAAAACTCAAATATGTACCTACCATCTCAGAAATAGAGAGGCGAAAAGAAAGTTGCAGATCCAATAGCAAGGATAGGATCTAGAACGCAGTACGGCCCCCAAATACTTGGGAGTTAAGTTGGAACGGACGCTGTTCTATGCCGCACATTGTCAGGAGACAAAACAGAAAATACAAGCGAGAAATAGTATCATACGTAAACTGACTGGCACAACTTGGGGAGCAAAGCCAGATGTCCTCAGAACATCAGCACTAGCTCTGTGTTTCTCTGTAGCTGAGGACGCCGCATCAGTCTGGAAGAACTCTGCACATGTCAAACATATAGATACAGCAATAAATGAGACAAGCCGTATAGTTACTGAATGCCTAAAACCTACACCAACTGAAATAAATATACCCTATAATCGGCAAAGCGCCACAAGAGATACGAAGAACTGTCGCGTCAGAGATAGAAAGAGAGAAACAGGTAAATGACCCAAGACACTCTATGTTCGGACATTAGGTGCAGCGCTCAAGACGAAAGTCAAGACGAAGTTTCTTACAGTCATCCCAGCCCCCCCCCCCCCCCCCCCCCCCCCCAGACTAGTCCAGTAAATCAACGCATCGAAAGTTGGAAACAGCTGACACAGGTCCCCTTGATCGAGTTACGGGGGGAACCTGCGCCTGGACATCTTCTGCCCTACGCAACATGGAAGTCACTAAATAGACCTCAAACTGGTGTATCTCGATGCAGGAAAAACCTGAAAGGATGGGGATACATGGATGATGAACCATGCGAATGTAGAGTAATACAAGATTAGGACTATCTGATGAGCTGCCCAAACCTCCGGGAGACTTGTAGCATGGATGACCTTCTGAGTGTTAGTGACAGGGTAATCCACGTGGCTGAATTCTGGCAGACTGATGTGTGACGTAATGCCTAGGACAGGGGAAGTAATTAAGTGTTAGTTTAGAGACGGCGGTTGTTGAGTTTCAATACACAGGGTTAGATTAGACACTTATTGTTTTAGAGACGGCGGTTGTTTAGTTTAGATGCAGGGGGTTTATTTAGATGCAGGAGTTAAGTTTATAGACCTTTGTTGTGTTTAAAGACTCCCAGTAGGTTTGTAGACATATGATGTTGTTGGTTGAGCTTTGCTTTCTTTATAAACCACTGCGTCAAATGGTCTAAATGAGACATGCATATGTTGACAAAATATCAGATTATATGTACGCACTTCACCCTTAGCCTGCACAACCTTAGATCGGGTGTAGCAGTTCTCTGCTCAGAAGCCCCAACTTCGGGGGATCGCTTACGACACACATAAATGGGATATAATCTTCTAAACAGTAGCCTGCAGCAGAGTTCGCCTCGTTCAATATTTCAGAGATTCGCTACAACGAATATGATTGTCATTATTAGTACTGTACTTGTTTAAATAAAATAAAAATTGATTTGTAATAAATGAAATGTATCCCATCAGATTCAAAAAGTAAAAATTAGGTGATGATACATTCGTTTCAAAACTATACATATGTATATAAATATCGAAGCCCTACAGTTCACTGCTGCCCATAGATGATGAACCAACCACCTTCAAGTATGTCTTCTGCCCTCTTCATCAACATAGACTACGACAGTCCTAATTCTGCCTCATGTTAGACCCTCAATTCTCCCTCATGTTAGACACTCAATTCTCCCTCATGTTAGACCCTCAATTCTCCCTCATGTTAGACCCCGATTGTCTCTCATGTTAGACCTCCACTTCTCCCTCATGTTAGACCCTCAATTCTCCCTCATGTTAGACCCTCAATTCTCAATCATGTTAGACCCTCAATTCTCCCTCATGTTAGACACTCAATTCTCCCTCATGTTAGACCCTCAATTCTCCCTCATGTTAGACCCCGATTGTCTCTCATGTTAGACCTCCACTTCTCCCTCATGTTAGACCCTCAATTCTCTCTCATGTTAGACCTCCACTTCTCCCTCATGTTAGACCCTCAATTCTCCCTCATGTTAGACCCTCAATTCTCCCTCATGTTAGACCCTCAATTCTCCCTCATGTTAGACCCTCAATTCTCCCTAATGTTAGACCCCGATTCTCCCTCATGTTAGACCTATATTCCTCCTCATGTTAGACCCTCAATTCTCCCTCATGTTAGACCCTCCATTCTCCCTCATGTTAGACCCTCCATTCTCCCTCATGTTAGACCCTCAATTCTCCCTCATGTTAGACCCTCAATTCTCCCTCATGTTAGACTCTCAATTCTCCCTCATGTTAGACCCTCAATTCTCCCTCATGTTAGACCCTCCATTCTCCCTCATATTAGACCCAAATTATCTTCTGCGAGTCTGTTCTGATCTGCCCCTTTTCCTCTTACCCCTTGAGTGCGTATCATTAAACATTATCTGTTTTATCAGTCCTGAGACTGGTTGTAAGGTTGTCTGAGTATGTCTCTCTTTTGACCCTATCTTCTGGTTGATCAGTCCTGAGACTGGTTGTAAGGTTGTCTGAGTATGTCTCTCTTTTGACCCTATCTTCTGGTTGATCAGTCCTGAGACTGGTTGTAAGGTTGTCTCAGTATGTCTCTCTCTATTTGACCCTATCCCTTGCAGCTTTCTTTATTTCAGCTGGGTTTGTACTTTTATGTTTCTTTCTGTCCAATTCACTTTTTCCATCCTTTCGGTAGCACCACATTCCAACCCGTGTGCGTTCGTCAATCTGTCATTGCCAAATACTTTGATTTAATCAATACCGTGCAATGGCTAATGTGTCAGTGGAAGTTATTCTTTCTCTCAGCTCTATACTGATGTTCTTTGAGGTTATTCTGTTTTTCTATGATGACCCATTTTACCGATGCAATCCTTCTGGTAATTTCTGTCTCATGGTGATTATCTTCTGTTATGGTTTGCCCTAAATATTTAAACTTCTGTACTTGTTCGATGATTTCTCTATTGATGATTATATTTATTAGCTTATGATGCTTGGATACTACCAAAGTTGTAGTCATCGATATGTTCATTGTCGCGTCTAAATCATTGGCTGGGCTGGTTATTTGTTCAATGAGCATTTGCAATGTTGCTACTGATCCTCCTGCTTGGTTATCCGCAAATTTGATGCATCGACTGTCATACCATTGATTTTCTTACCTTCGACTTTCATACCATCGACTTTCATACCATTGACTTTCTTACCTTCGACTTTCATACCATCGACTTTCAAACCATTGGCTTAAGCCCTTTCAGGGTTTGGTAGCTGGAGATTGAGAACGAACGAAGAAGAAGAAGAAGACGAAGAAGAAGAAGAAGAAGTATCTCAAAAACTAACAAAAGCACAACAAAAGCAATAACACCAACACGTTCTTTATTCAAATGTGTCTCTACACACAAGAAAATCATATTTAATGACAAACAAATACAAAGGTTACATGCTCTCAAAGTGAACAACCATCGGAAAATATGACATTTTGACATTTAGGAAATTTAATGCGGTGTCGTGAAGTCTAGCATGTTTAAAAAAGGTCCATTTTATAAAGCCTTTCCTGCTGTGTTTAATAGCTCAATAGCCAACTCCTCTATCCTCGCTGCTCTGTTGTTCGGCATTAGGGAAAATGCCTTCTCTGGTTACAGGCAATCTCTCTTCCATTGAAGCATGTCATTTAGTGGCTTGTTTTACTTTCTAATAGACGATTGAATTTCCCTGATCTCTCCGGGTCTTCAATCTCCTCGAATTGTTCTATCCACCATTTGTCTGGTGCATACTTACATTCTCAACCTAATTTATTCTTGATACAATAACACATGTCAATAGCACGATCTGTTTTACTGTTCTTCCATTTGCGTCTTTTCTCCACATGACACATGGATGTGAAAGTTGGAAAACAACAAAAGTGCTGGTAAACAAACTAAATATCTTTGAAAAGATATGTCTAAAAATGGTATTGAATGAACGTTGGGACCAGTTCATAACTAATGACACGATAAGAACAGACACAAACCAACTATACTTGTCGACCATCATCAGGAACAAACGACGGACATACATCGGTCATGTCCTTAGAATGAGCAACAACCGTCTTCCATTGATAGCAATCGAATGGACACCAAAGGAAACAACCAGAAGAACAATCATTCGAGAGGGCTCAAGTATGGACCTAACCCCCATACAAGATCTTAACACAGTGGCGTCACACCAACTGGAGATCATTTGTTTCAGCCTTATGTGCCTCATTTCTCGCGCAAAAACATAGATAGATAGATAGATAGATATATATATAGATAGATAGATAGATAGATAGATAGATAGATAGATAGATAGATATATAGATAGATAGATAGATAGTTAGATAGATAGATAGATAGATAGATAGGAAAATAAATAAATGGACAGACGGACGGACGGACGGACAGGCAGGCGGGCGGGCAGGCGGGCAGATAGATAGATAGATAGATTGATATATAGATAGATATATAGACAGATAGATAGATATATATATATAGATAGATAGATAGATAGATAGATAGATAGATAGATAGATAGATAGATAGATAGATATATATATATAGATAGATAGATAGATAGATTGGAAAATAAATAAATAGACAGACGGACGGACGGACGGACAGGCGGGTGGGCGAGCAGGCGGGCAGATAGATAGATAGATAGATATATAGATAGATAGATAGATTGATAGATAGATAGATAGATAGATAGATAGATAGATAGATAGATAGATAGATAGATAGATAGATAGATAGATAGATAGATAGATAGATAGATAGATAGATAGATAGATAGATTGGTAAGCACTTATGCACCTTCTGAATTAAGGATTGAGACTTTGACACAATGACTTCTCTTGTTATTGGGTCTCAATTAGCCATCTCAGGGAGGAGCGCACTGCCTTCATCTTTATTCTCTTTGACACAATGACTTCTCTTGTTATAGGGGTCTCAGTTAGCCATCTCAGGTAGGAGCGCACTGCCTTCATCTCTATTCTCTTTGACACAATGACTTCTCTTGTTATAGGGGTCTCAGTTAGCCATCTCAGGTAGGAGCGCACTGCCTTCATCTCTATTCTCTTTGACACAATGACTTCTCTTGTTATATTCGACCAACAGTGTTGAGAGTAGAGAACCATCGTGTAGTCATGAACATATTCGTTTAGATTCTGATCACCAAAATCCCCCAAAAGTGCAATTTTACTCTCCCCCAAGGCAGCTGCTGTTTATCTCACCAACCACGGGTTGATTTCCCACTCCCTCAAACATAGTACCAAGTTCCCAAAGTCGACCAGCTTACATGTATCCTCGAGAGCCACAGCCACTGTTTCTTACCTGTACTGTAAGCCATCATTATCAAATGTCTCAGCACTATACTAGGTCTCCTTCAAGTGTCTGTTACTGCTAAGCATATCTGGTAGGATGTATTTGGGTTTTAGAATGGGCATTTTTTTCTGGTCAATATCTTGTCAAGACATTTGCCATATGCATTATGTAGAATGTGTATTTAATGATAGGGATTCTTGCCACGTTCACGGAGTGCGTGCAGATAGCTATAGGGTCAGTCAGCATTGATGCCTTCTCTGTAGTGGTATTCAACCCTTAAGCACATTACCAATGTGTTCTTGTCCGGCTCCTTGATGTGTGAATACTGTACTCCCTCAAGATCTGGTGCAATGTTCCTTCGAGTTCCTAGAGTATATTCCACCTCTTCTTGAAAAACGTAAGTCCCTATGACATTGTCCAGAATAAAATCCCGAATCTGGTTCCAGATTCTCTTTCCTTACTTCCTGCATGAGCAGCGTATTGACATAAACATCTAAATCCCTTCTCTTCATCTGTCTGTAGAGAAGTTCCCACGAAGTCTTACATAGTGGGGATGAACTGGCTCCTATTGTTTCAATTAATCTTTCGATGCGTCTGCCAGAACATGAAGACGGTATTATTATTACCCATCCCTGCTGTAAGTTCCTCGACCGTGTCCTTTGTTTAATCCTTGAAAACATTTTGGCGATCTACGTCTTGTCTCATTCGTCTCATCCCCTTTCACAGACCGTCGCTTTCTGACTTCCGATCACTCTTTTGTTTGCCATCTCCATTTCTTGTGATGCCTGTACTACAGGTAGGACACATAGAGGATCTAGTTTTCTTTCTACTGACAGTCTGTTGCAGTTTATCAAAGACACTGGTCATGGGCTGAAACCATTTTGAGTTTCAAGTGTTTGGTAGTTATTACTTTGACGAAGTTGAAAACACATGACAGGTGATCACTTTCTTCTACCCAAAATACGTTCCAGTATTTGGATACAGCAGCATCACTAGCGCCAGGACACTGACATCATGTGAATATTAGAGCCGAGATACTAATCCATGTGGTTGTCTGTCGTTCCCGATGAGAGGTTCCATTTTCCCACTGCCTTGATCCAGCATTATTGTAGCAGATCCCACTGTTTGCCTTGGCCGTGATCTAACTTAGACCATTCTCACACTCATCCACATCATCATGACCATACTCAGTAAATGACATATCACACAGCAGGTGGCATATTTATTATATCATACTCATATCATACAATGAGTAGAGAAATTACAAACACAATATAATACATATCTTAACTAAACATTATACTAAAACGGGAATTGTAAGCATTAGCTATTGATGGAATTCCCAACTATCTAAAAACCCAGTTCTATTGCCTTGCAATTACATCACACACACATCGCCTTAACTGCGTCTTCAACACACCTTATCAAATACCCTTCCTCACTGAAATCCCCTCAGGCGGGCGATCTCGACATAACTCGTTCACAATGTGTCCTTGCTTACAAACACACTTTCAGATTATCCATTAATGCAAAACTCACACACCTATTTGAGCGATCCTGTTCTATCACTAAACATTCGTCCAACCGTCTATCAATCGCTCCTCTATCTAAAGTCGGTGAGTTAAACACACTATCTACATTCAGTCTCTCTCTCTCTCTCTCAGTCTCCTCCATACAGCCTCTCTCTCTCCCTCACTCTCCATCTCTCATCCAGCCTCTCCCATCTCTCATCTAGCCTCTCGAGCTAAACTTTGTCTCGAGTTATATATCCTCAAGCAAGGCCAGAGCTTGACCAATCGATCTCAGGTATGGTCATCTTCAATTCCAATTGGAACGAAACACTTTGCACACCTGTCACTCATTCTCTCGCAGCAAGCCCCGTTGCCAATTTCGTCTGTCAATCAATCTCCCCCTACCAAAATCGGAAGGCCAGTGGTCAGTTTCTACCTGTCCACATTCCTTAACCCAACTCTGTTCTCCTTTGCTGAGACAGTGAGTGACCTTGACATGCATTCATGTAGCTTTAAGCTTTAACATGTTCAGGCATCCTAAACTCCCCTTGCTCCGGCGGGAACTGTTACATTACCTCCCTAAACTACAGACCGAAACATGGATGGTCATTTTTTTCATCTGGCAAATGACCACCATTTTCGTCTCTACTATCCAAAATGTAAACACTACTCCTGTTTACAACTTCACTCACATCGTACATGCATAAAAAAGACATGTCATTTGATACATATAAACTTTTTGTAATACATACACAATCAATACAAGCAGAAGAAAAACACTGTGGCTGGGCGTTTTTACAACACAAACCAACACTTTTACATCGTTTTACAGTCAAATTCACCTAAGTCTGTCCCTGCGGGACCTTTAACTCATCAAAACAGAAACACCTTAAGGAATTCTCCTTATTCATTGAGGTTAATATACCTCGACCTGTTCCCGTGCCTTCCTCTAAGGACACGAACCTTCATTGTTACACTCGACCAGTTCAGGTCAATTTTCTCAGGCGGTCTCATTACACGCCTGGCCGACGATTCACTTCATACTAACTCCTGTGAGGCCACGAATTTACGTGGGTTATCCTCGGGCTAGTTATCACTGTCTTTCTTGACAGCTATCCCCTCTCAAAGAAAACAGCAAAATTCCTTATGTTTCCCACAAAAACGATATTTGACAACATATGTCATAGTCAATATTACAACTTCTGATCAATGTAGTCTTCTCTGCAAAGACTCCACATACATGTGATTCCGGAACTCGTGGTGACTTGTGCTTGCGGAGGCCTACAGTCTGGATGAGATATACTGCTCTGTAGATCACCTATATAACCTGTATCAAATACCTGTAAACATGATGATTCAACAACAACAACAAAAAAACAACAACAAAACACAAGACAAATGCATTGCATACAATGTCGAAACCCAAACACCAAATACAAATGTCAAAATATTTGCACGCATACTCATGATATCAGTATTTCAGTCCGTATCACACCTTGATACTTATGTAGGTCACATAATCATGTTTAAACAAACCAACAACAATCAATTAAAGTGCAAGTAATACGCTTGTCAAAATCCAAATATCAAAATATTTACACACAAAAACATGATCAAATGCCATCAACCTTCACTCCTGCTCGTGCCCCACAGATGAGCACCTGTTAATGCCCCCTTCAAAAGATACTAAACTATGACTAAGTTCTAACTTAATCAGGTACTAAACTATGTCCCTAAACTATGACTAAGTTGTAACTTAAGTTGATACTAAACTATGTCACTAAACTATGACTAAGTTCTAATTTAATCAGATACTAAACTATGTCTGAGTCGAAAGTCAAAAACCGAATCGTCCACCTGTCGAATTACGTCATGCTGTAACCCTACTAGTCCGGGTGCAGTCTTTGTCCCGAGGAATCAAAAACGAGTGTTGTGATCTAACTAATTCACCGCTATTTCCCCAAATTTCCCGCATCAAAGCTACCTGGTCAGATATTAACCGAAACATCACGTCCACGTATTACCCTGCGTCGCGTAATCATTACCTGGCGCATCCAGCTATCCTGCGTCTCTTGTCCGTTCTGTCTGGTCGGAAATGTCCCTTTGATCTCGGTCAGTCTTCGCTTCCGACTGACGGTCCGCTCATTGTCTGGCGTGTACTTCAGACAACGAATTCAAAGGAATTTTTAACATCTGGTCATTCCTCCTTCTCTATACCCTACCCCCTAATTATCCAAATCTCCGTTTCCCAGGGATAACGGTAGATGAAACAAATTTTATGCAAATGCATACATTAACTAGAGTTTCACATGATAGCCCATGTGTGTAAGTACTCCACACGACTTTACCTAATTCCATTTCTGATTTCCATGTTTTTGGCTAGCGTCAGTAAACATTGCATCAACCGTTCCTTATCACTACTGCTTATTTTAACCAGACTACGCGCTGCCCCATCAGCTGTCTCTGATTGCTGCGCGATTTCCTCCTGTAAAACGCCCATCGTCTGGTCTGTTTGTTTCACGGCTGTTTGGTTCGTACCCACCGGTTCTCTGGTAGTGTTACGTACACTTACATCGTCCGCTACTTCAGCCTTCCGTCCATCTGTATTCACTATTTGTGGGAAAGACTTTTCACACTGTTCGTTTGACTGTTGGCTTATCTCGAACTGAGATCTTTTCATCTTTGCTTCGATGATTGGTTCGCTGTCCTGGCTGTGGTTAACCTGTCTTTCCCTTTTCTTCGTTTTCCTTAGAAGCTCTGTTCCTCTTTTGTTGGCTGCTGTTGGTGCGTCCGTTTCGCATTCCAACTGTGCGTCATTCCCACTTCCTTCCTCGGTGGCCGAAGGGTTGTCCCTTCTTTCGGTCTGTTCAACAACTTCTCCCGCATGGCTAGGCCCTGCCACCATTCCTCCCCCTCTCATTTCCTCTTTATCTGACGAATCTCCGACTATTACCTTGTTCGATTCTTCGTCGACTTCAACTAATGTTCTACCAGGCTTGACCACAAGTTCCTGGTAAACTTGGCCCCTTTCAGCACGCCCGACCAGGTTAATCGACGTAATACCCTCTTCCTGAATTCTCGGCATACGCTGTCCAATGATGTAACATTTCCACTGGACCTTTGAGCGAACGTTTGTCTCGTTTGCATTGCGTAACCTGCCCTCCGTCCCTAACTTTTCTGGATACACAAAACCTGTATCTCTTTCTTTCTGTCCATCCGCCTCGTGCTCAAAGTCTCTTTGATTAGCTCCTGTTCTGCCTCTCCATCTGTAACCGTGCAAAAGGCCTCTTGTGGGCTAAGAATCTGCCCGATTCAAACTTCTGCCCAACCATTCCTCCTCCTCTCATTTGACTTGGCCTCTCCACCTGGGTCAAACTCCCCTTCTTGACACCTCTTTCCAGTCGTCCACACACGTCCGTCCTGAGATTTCCACCTCTGTCCCTCCACGGATCGGAATGTGGAAGTTGGATGGGCTTCCTACTCACTTTCCTACCACTCTGTCCCCTTCCACAATACTGGGCCGTGTTTACTCCTGTGATTTCTTTATTTCTTCTCTCCTTCCTAGCTGGTTTGAAAGCTCCGTTTTCAAACTGTTGCAACAGCTGTCGCAGCTTCCATTGGAGATCTTTTTCCTGTCTTTCCAGCCGAATAACTCTGCTTGTTAGTTCTCTTAGCTGGTTTTGTAGTTGTCTTTTGTCCTTCAACTTATCGCTGACTGTAGCTCGTGCCATGAAAGGCTTGTTTTTGACAAACAGTCCTCCTCTTCTCCAGGAACTGTTAATATTCCGAAGAATATTAGGGCATCCGATAGACAAATGTCCAAAAGCTAGACAATGATAACATTGTTTAACATTGTCCAACCTCGACATATTGAATAAACCCGTCTGGCCCACCCAAAAAAATTATAAGACTGTCAAGTACGCACAAAGTCTTGTCAATAATACAACAATGGGTGGAAGAAAAATGTCACACTTACCAGTCAGATGATTGGAAAAGCTGTCTATGGTACTAACACTCTAACCACTAGCTACTCCTCTATTCCTAACTACACACACAAATTATATTTAACTGCGACACTTGTGTTAAACATGCAAATCAAGATCTATAGCTACACACGCACTATATTTATAAATCTACCACGACTATCCGTGGTCAACAGGCACCAAAATAATAATAACGTGTAGCAGATCCCACTGTTTGCCTTGGCCGTGATCTAACTTAGACCATTCTCACACTCATCCACATCATCATGACCATACTCAGTAAATGACATATCACACAGCAGGTGGCATATTTATTATATCATACTCATATCATACAATGAGTAGAGAAATTACAAACACATTATAATACATATCTTAACTAAACATTATACTAAAACGGGAATTGTAAGCATTAGCTATTGATGGAATTCCCAATTATCTAAAAACCCAGTTCTATTGCCTTGCAATTACATCACACACACATCGCCTTAACTGCGTCTTCAACACACCTTATCAAATACTCTTCCTCACTGAAATCCCCTCAGGCGGGCGATCTCGACATAACTCGTTCACAATGTGTCCTTGCTTACAAACACACTTTCAGATTATCCATTAATGCAAAACTCACACACCTATTTGAGCGATCCTGTTCTATCACTAAACATTCGTCCAACCGTCTATCAATCGCTCCTCTATCTAAAGTCGGTGAGTTAAACACACTATCTACATTCAGTCTCTCTCTCTCTCTCTCAGTCTCCTCCATACAGCCTCTCTCTCTCCCTCACTCTCCATCTCTCATCCAGCCTCTCCCATCTCTCATCCAGCCTCTCGAGCTAAACTTTGTCTCGAGTTATATATCCTCAAGCAAGGCCAGAGCTTGACCAATCGATCTCAGGTATGGTCATCTTCAATTCCAATTGGAACGAAACACTTTGCACACCTGTCACTCATTCTCTCGCAGCAAGCCCCGTTGCCAATTTCGTCTGTCAATCAATCTCCCCCTACCAAAATCGGAAGGCCAGTGGTCAGTTTCTACCTGTCCACATTCCTTAACCCAACTCTGTTCTCCTTTGCTGAGACAGTGAGTGACCTTGACATGCATTCATGTAGCTTTAAGCTTTAACATGTTCAGGCATCCTAAACTCCCCTTGCTCCGGCGGGAACTGTTACATTATAATCAGCAGCAATGAGGCACTTATGTCCAGACGTTTCTAAGATAACTGCCCGAAACACTATATTCTCCTATCTTGGTGGCTGATTGTTACTCCACTTCTATGTATTAAACAATCATCAGTTTTACTGTACTAGCATCTATCCCTGGCAGAAAGGGGCTGCGCTGGGGGTTCTTCATTCACGTACATGGACAGCCAACGTCAGCTGGAGCTGTGTTAGACTTCTGGTCACGTCAAGAATGTCAGCTGGAGCTGTACTAGACCTCTGGTCACGCCAACAACATCAGCTGGAACTGTACCAGACCTCTGGTCACGTCAATAACATCAGCTGGAACTGTACCAGACCTCTGGTGACGCCAACAACATCAGCTGGAGCTGTACTAGACCTCTGGTCACGTCAATAACATCAGCTGGAACTGTACCAGACCTCTGGTGACGCCAACAACATCAGCTGGAGCTGTACTAGACCTCTGGTGACGCCAACAACATCAGCTGGAGCTGTACTAGACCTCTGGTGACGCCAACAACATCAGCTGGAGCTGTACCAGACCTCTGGTCACGTCAAAAACATCAGCTGAGGCTGTACCAGACCTCTGGTGTCATCAACTTCCCTTCGTCTAGCCTCCGTTGTGGAACAAGAGATATCTCATTCGCGTGATGGGATATGATCCCTAGTGTTTGTGCTACACATTTCTGACTCGTACTATGGGATGTGCTGCTTAGTGTTTGTGCTACACTTGAGGGTTTTGACGACCCGTCTGACTATTGGTAACGAACTCGCACTTACTAGTCAGACTAAAGCTCATCCAAAGTTGACTACTGCATACCTTCTGAAACCAAATAAGCATTTGGCGAAACACAAAGTTCCCCCGTTTATAGAGTCTACGCTGCAAACTGAGATGAGCCATCGGGTCTCCTTACTGCCACGTGTCTTTCTCCACCCTGGCGTCAGACTACCGTCGATCAAAAGGCAATGTAGTGCAAGCCTTTGAATATACAGTAGCTCTGTCTGTCAGTTCTGCCTGACATGTCTTGCACATCCGTATTCAACGGTCTCCCTAAACCACGCCTTCCACCACGGCCGTGCGGAGCACCAGTCGCGTGGTACTCAGTCATCTCCACGAGGACACGTTCGAGTGACAGTTTCCCTTTTCATGCTCGCTAATACGCCAGTTCTCTGTCTCAGGACCATCTTCTCTCATTCCAATAAGTCCCCACTAAATATTCATGGAAACCATGCCACTACATCATAGTCAGTTCAAACCCTCCCCATTCTAACTAGAAGTCTTGGAACAATCCCTACATTTAACGTGTCATTGTTACACATTTAGAACTAACGCCCTAAACTTTGGATGATAAGCCATTGATAATAAACGGCAGTAATACAAACCAGATAACAGTTTTCATTGACCCTATTTCGACAATGAGACATTACTCTTTCAGATCCAGGCCGGCTTTGTTAGAATTAGCCGATGCACTTAACCTCTGTCTGAACCAGAGACGTTACGTCTTTGTTTCCCTCATTTGCTTGCTTACTTCCACGCTACGATTACATTTCACTTTCCACAAAACGGGTTGGGCATCCCTCTCCTGACCACATATCGGGTTGGACATACCTCTCCTGACCACAGAACGGGTTGGACATACCTCTCTGACCACAGAACGGGTTCGACATCCCTCTCCTGACCACAGAACGGGTTGGACATACCTCCCTGACCACATATCGGGTTGGGCATCCCTCTCCTGACCACATATAGGGTTGGACAACCCTCTCCTGACCACAGAACGGGTTGGACATCCCTACCTGACCACAGAACGGGTTGGGCATCCCTCATCTGACCACAGAACGGGTTCGACATCCCTCTCCTGACCACAAATCTGGTTGGACATACTTCTCCTGACCCCAAATCTGGTTGGACATAACTCTCCTGACCACAGAACTCGTTGGACATCCCTCTCCTGACCACATATCGGGTTGGACATCTCTCTCCTAACCACTGAACGGGTTGGACATCTCTCTCCTAACCACTGAACGGGTTGGACGTATCTATATTAAACACATAACAAGTTTGACGTCGCTATATTAAACACATAACGGGCTGGACATCTCCCATCTAACCACATAACGGGTTGGTCATCGCTTTACTGACCACATAATGGGTTTGGTCATCCCTCTACTGACCACATCACGGGTTGGACATCCCTCTCCTGACCACATATCGGGTTGGACATCTCTCTCCTAACCACTGAACGGGTTGGACATCTCTCTCCTAACCACTGAACGGGTTGGATGCATCTATATTAAACACATAACAAGTTTGACGTCGCTATATTAAACACAGAACGGGTTGGACATCTCACATCTAACCACATATCGGGTTGGACATCTCTCTCCTAACCACTGAACGGGTTGGACATCTCTCTCCTAACCACTGAACGGGTTGGACGTATCTATATTAAACACATAACAAGTTTGACGTCACTATATTAAACACATAGCGGGTTGGGCATCCCTCTACTGACCACATAACGGGTTGGGCATCCCTCTACTGACCACATAACAGGTTGGACATCTCTCTGCTGACCACATAACGGGTTGGGCATCCCTCTACTGACCACATAACGGACTGGACATCTCCCTGCTGACTACAGATCATGCTTTTAGCTTTTTGTTTCCTTAGAAAAGTAAAATTTAAAAAAAACATGTACACTGCGCTGGGATTGCATGCACAAGCAGCTTTTATTCCTCAATCATATACATCATGTCTATGGACCTCGATAAGGACATTATACCACGTTGTGATTGTTTTGTTTTTGTCGTCTGTTCGAGGGTTGCTTCTAAAACAGACGGCATCATGTAGATACTATAAGCCTGGCATTCAATCACCTGGATCTCGTGTCTAAGTCTAGGTAGCCATTGGCTGATTGCATTCATCTCTGTACTTTGCCCAGCAATTCGGTGTTGAGTCAAGGGCTTTAATCAGACAATCTCTCCACCTCAGTGGTGGGTGCTTTGTTGACGATTTGATTTGTTGGACCACCAGAACGTCTCTATTCGTGTCCATCTTCTGTCTGGCCAGTATACTGCGTTCCTGTCTGGCCTGTATACTACATTCATGTCTGGCCTGTATACTACATTCATGTCTGGCCTGTATACTACATTCCTGCCTGGCCTGTATACTACATTCCTGCCTGGCCTGTATACTACATTCATGTCTGGCCTGTATAATGCGTTCCTGTCTGGCCTGCATACTACGTTCCTGTCTGGCCTGTATAGTACATTCCTGTCTGGCCTGCATACTACGTTCCTGTCTGGCATGCATACTACGTTCCTGGCAATCTGTATTTTTATTAGCAAGGCAGAATCTTCAACGCTATTTAAACATGTTTGACCCTGGATTTTAGTGTCGTGAATTTTGTCCTTTTCAGAGGCTTCCAATATTTTTCGTTTCCCTGGTCATTCACTACCAGTCGCTTACGGCAGAGTTGGCTTCCTTCAATATTTTCATATGGCGTAACAAGATGTTGGACCGAGATTTTTCGTTCTACACTAGACTATCTAAATAATTGGAGAATGTCACAACAAAAGTCTTAACAAAAAAATATCACTTTTGGCCACAATCTGTAATTGTATAATTGTCGCTGCGCTTTCTTTTTAACCGTTTTCAATTGCAGATCACTATTCGACTGAATATGAATATTAAATTTAATTTACTATTTGACACCCAATCGAATACCAATAGAATGTTCAATACATTGCTAATATATATATGCAGCGTCTTTGAAAAACAGGATTCAATACAAATCCATCTTAAAATTATTCTTAGTGGACGAAATGTAACGAAAATGCATCGTTGAACATGAACATAGCTTTTAACTATTTCATTATGTGTTCAATGTTTCCTCATTCTCCCGAGCTTTGACGGTTGCCTCGTTGAACGATTGCCACTTCGATTGGAATTTGATGGCTTCATTCAAAGTGTCAACAACACGCTGTTTTAAGTCACCAAGTCTCTCATCTTCAAGCTGTTCACTTTTTGAACCATTAGTTTTAAATTTCATATTTGAACGGGACACTTTGGTGGCTAGAGTGTCTGTGGCATGAAAGTAGGAATGTCATGTTCATGAAAGTAGGAATGTCATGTTCATGAAATGTAACGGTTTCTCCAGCAGTACTTTCTTGAAAGAAAAACATAGACGAAGATGTTGCTGCAGTTGGACTACCTGGTATGAGGCACTCTGGACTTTCATACTTGGATCGATAAAGTGAACAAACTGTGACCCAAGCTAGAAACTTCGACAAGGACCAAAATACATTTGATGAAAGTTAACTGCAAGGAATTCAATCTGTTTCCGTCAATGTCAGGTTTGAATGTTCCGATTGTGACGTAACAGCGATCATTTGGTCTGCACTGTGGGATGTCAACAGTCAATAAACATTTATCATTAACTAAATGAAATGTTCTCACGTGCACTGAAAATCGGTTTACATCGACTTTGTTTTCTTTCATTAGTTCAATCGATCTCCTTTTCTGTGGAAACATTTAAGATCCCTTTTGATATCTTAAATTGATGACTGTCAAAGGTTCAAATCTCTTGTCATTTCCCTTTTGATAGAACTGGTTTTAGGTTGAATCTTCCTGACTTAACACAAACTGTTTGATACAGGTAATGCTCTCAGGTAATGCTCTCAGGTAATGCTCTCAGGCAATGCTCTCAGGTAATGCTCTGGTCAGTGCCTACATATCTCGATCATCAATTCTGGTCAGAACGTGGGACTTAAACCATTTTCATTAACTATGCGCAAGCATTTGTCTAAAACGATCACGCAACCATTTATTTAGAAACTCTTTCAAAAATCGTCTCAAAATGTAATTTATAATTTTGAGTACAAGGCTTATCGGGGGTCTTTCTACTAGAGGGAGCGTCATTTGCGGCATACATATGTAATGAGGATGCGATCCAAAACTCGTGTGAACATGGCAATTACAAAATAAATGAGCAACTATTACTGTACAGATTGTTATTAAATTTCATAACTCAATAACCATTTTATTGAGAGTTTGAATTGGCTCCTATTTGCTCTACTAACTATGTGTCTACTTAGTCAAATATTATATATATATATAAATATATATATATATACATACATGTAATGTATAAAACATGTCAGCTCAGTGCAAAGCATAAACCAACCACACCGAGGTCTGTCCTTCACCTTCTTCATAACTTAAACCACGACATTCCTGAGTCCCTCATGTTAGACCCCATTCTCCCTAATACTAGACCCCATTCCTCCTCATGTTAGACCCCATCGGGGATCAAGATGCTAAGCAGCGCATGAGCTGCAGTGGTCAGCGACCCATAGCTGACTGCTAGCGTCAGGGCCAGCGAACCATAGCTGCCAAGACCCTTCCACACCTCCACGCGGTGATCCTGGATAACAGGCTGCAGCAGGGCAGACTGGCTAAAGAGAATGGATCGAAGAGGGAATGCTAACCCAGTACTCAAAAAATGCTTGCTGAAGTAGGATGTGTTGGACCGAAAGGTGCAAATATCGCAGCCAAGATGTAAACTACGACACAACGCATTCCCTTCTCTGGACTACATTCTGCTACTTACTCTTTCAGGGTTTGGTAGTGGGAGATTGAGAACGAACGAAGAAGAAGAAGAAGAAGAAGACCCCATCGTTAGACCCACAATTATGTCCATGTTAGACCTCAATTCTCCCTCGTGTTAGACACAAATTGTTCCCCATGTTAGACCTCAATTCTCCCTCGTGTTAGACACAAATTGTTCCCCATGTAAAACCCCAATTCTCTCACATGTTTGACCCCAGTTCTTCCTGATAAGTACTCCTCTAGAAGCGTATCGAATGTTGCAGCGTACAGCAAGGGAGTCTGAACAGCGCATTGGAGGTTTTACGGGCGGTCTCTTGTTACCTTAGGTTCACCAGACCGCTGTCACTGTACTCCATCGACCATCGATTCGTTGTAACATGTTTCGGAGAGTGATTCCAACAAAATGTCTCTCAAGGGAAGCCTGGGACACTTTCAATTTTCCTTAATTATTTTATTAGTGTCCACTTGTCAGCACCGTAGCACATCGCAGGGAGTACAGTGAAATTGAAGAGGGAGGCTCGTAGGTCCTGGACATGGCAACCGTCCAGGCCCGTGTGAATAAACGTGAAGTCTGCTCAACCGGCGCGGCGACGTCTTGTCAGTTCGGGCTCTAGGTTATTCTCCATATTGAGAAGGCGCCAAAGATAGATGTGCTCGTTGACATCCTCTAATCGTACCTCGTCACGAAAGTCTGGATCATATCCTCTAATCGTACCTCGTCACGTAAGTCTGGATCATATCCTCTAATCGTACCTCGTCACGGAAGTCTGGATAATATCCTCTAATCGTACTTCACAAAGGAAGGCTGGATCACCTCCACTAATCGTACCTCACCAAGACTGGATCACATCCTCTAGCCGTACCTCATCAAGGAAGACTGGATCACAAGTGGCGAAGCGATCGGGCAACACTTTGGTCTTCGCTTTCCAGCCCTCTCCATCGAGTAGCTGCATCACTTGGTTGGCTTCTGCTTCTGATTCTTTGATGAGTACTATGTCATGGGCAAATCGAAGGTGATTGAGACGTCTGTCATCAATAAGGATATCAAAGGTGTCCCAGCTGATGACTGATTTCAAACATTTAGAAAATAGGGTCGGGGAGAGAAGATCGAGAGGACCCTGAATTGGTACCCAGATGAGACGTTAGAAGGGACGGAATGTGGTAGCCCAGTTCGTATAACAGTTGGCGAGAATTCTGATGTAACCAGAATCTATACTTAGATTCAACAGTGAACGCCAGACAAAATGTGCTTTTGCCGAATGAAAAGCCTTTTTATAATCGATAAAGGTGAATAAAACAGGCGTTTGGAACTCCCTAGTTGCATAAATAAGGCGGCAGCAGGTTGAAATATGGTCCATGGCTTTACGAACGCTGAAAGCCTGACTGTACGATATTTACCGTCATCATTATGTAGCATGTTCTTTGAAGAACGTCGCTCTCACAACAGCCAATATGTCAGACTCTCGATCTCAGGCCAGAACACCCACCTTTGTTATCTTCAGAACCTCCGTGATGTCTTATGTCCATCTTTTCCTCGGCATGTCCCACTGTCCTGACACCATACCCTTCAGTATCATTCTGTCCAGGCTACAAGATATTGTTTCCTAGCAAATCTATTCAGTTCTATTATGATATCTGCATTGTTCCTTTTCGCTATCAATGATATATTGAGCACTTTTCAGTAGCGTTTTAGTTAATAGATTAAATCATTTTTTAAGTGTGTGTCTGGTGGTCCACGTTTTACATGGGCACGTTGTCACCGGAAAGATGAAAGTTCGAATGATTTTTATGATCGTAATGTGACGATTCAAAACCATTTTTCATAAATTAAAAGGTTGCGTTTTATTATCCAAGATAAATCGATGATACTTCGAGAATAGCCTTAGAAATAACAGCAAACACACCGCTCGGGAGCCAATCCGATCAGCAGCCATAAACGTGCTTTGACGGAAACACACACACACACACACATACACACACACACACAGTCATACACACACACACACAACACACACATATATACATATATACATATATATATATATATAAATATATATATATATATACATAGTTATTAATATATATATAACCCAGTACGCAATGATTCGGTAGTTTGCTGTTTCAGCACGTTTTTCTTTTGTATTGTAATATTTGATTTCTAATACCCAAATGCCTGATTCAACTAGAAATTGCTTTCGGGCTGAACATGATCCCGGGAGAGATACAAACAGTTTCGAATGCCCTGAATAACTAATTTGTATTGGATTCGAGGCCGAATAATGCATTTGATGCGTATTCGAGCAAATATGACCCGGTAACCGTAGACGAATAAGTCGATGAGCAGCGTGATCATTCTGGACCCAGAAAATTTGAATATTTTAAGTTCCAATTCGCGCTTTGACAAAACTGAAGACTTTTGAAGAGCATTGCGTGAGATCAGCTGTGCAAATGTAGGTTTTGTCAATCTGATTCTAGCCATTCCAGCTGTTTCAGCAGAAACATTTATTTGATCATTTCATTTTTTAAAAGACTTGCAAATAAGATATTAGTTTTGCCAAAATGATATTCTGGTCCTTTTTTATCACGAATTATTTGTTGCATCACTAGTATTAGATCCACAGTTTTAACTTTAACTAGAAAACAGCAACTCAAAACAGAGCGAATATATAGCGGTAACATCATTACATCAATCACATGTCACCAGCTCGGAGAACGACAGTAATATGCCACTGAAATTTGAAAATCATCCAGTAACAATAGTACGATCACAATTGTTAATGTTTTGGTCATAGTGGGATTTTGTTTAAACATTCAATAAACAGTCATAAATCATAACTTCAAACCTTATTGACGATCAACTGACTATGTTTCTGGATCAGCAGTGTGGTGGTGAAATGTGATTCAATCAATGTCGTGGTGGCAGAACAACTCTCACAGAGTTCCTATTCTTCGCTCATCTGCAAAATAATACCTCGCTGCGCCTCCAAGCGCCAAAGTGATCGTCTGTTCAGTAAAACGGAATACATTTCCAGAATACAGACGGCCTCTTCTGGCAGAGAATGTTTAGAGACTCGTGTTTTTGAAAGTGAAGCCATGTTTCAGAGAATGTTGAGAGACTCGTGTTTTTGAAAGAAGCCATGTTTCATACAGCAATTACTTTTGAAGGGATGATAGTCAAAAGTAAAGTGGCTAGTTCTCAGGATTAAATAATATTAACATCTTTGTCGAGCTACAAGAGATTGTAGTGACAATCAACTACCAAGAATGGAAATCTACAACGTATACGTTCATGTAGATCACCTCTTCGAGGATGTAAAGTGGAAATTTCTGTCGGACGTGTCAGAGTCGCAGAGCAAAAAGTGCCCCATTGCAGGTGAATTTAATTCTAGGTCAAATGAGGGGGAAAATGTTACTGAAAATAGGCAAAGGGTCGCCTTGAGCCAGGCATTAGTCCACACAAACCTCACTGTCGTGAATGGCGGACGTCCGACTAGAATAGCATCTCGACCGAAAGATACGGACGGGGTCATCGACCTGGCTCTCATATCCAGTGATGTTGCTCCATCCACACGCTGGGACGTATTAGGGGCACAAGAGCGCGACCACCTGCTGTGTGTTGAACTTAAACCCAGAGGAAAACACACCAGACACCGGAAAGCCAAAAAGGTGCTCAGATACACGTACGAACAGGATAATGTAGTGAACAAGCTGCGCCAGACGATCGGACCCAGGACCACTAGATCCCATTTTGTCCAACCACCCCCCCCCCCCCACCCCCTGGTGGACTCAAGATGTTGGTACAGTCTGGAGAGAAAAGGGAGCGGCAACAAGGGATTGGCGTAAAACCAGAAAGAGAGCTGGTATTAATGTCGACGCGTTGAACGAGAAGGAGGAGGTAAAACGCAAAGCTAACAATTCCTTTAAAGCGTTAGCTAGGGAGTCCAAAAGCGAGCAATGGGAGGAGTTCAACACAGATGTGGGTAATGATAATACCCTTCAGAAGTTCTGGCACATGCATCGAAAGATGAATGGACAAATTACAAGCCAGCTTATCTGCAACATTCAAGACACCACAGGAAGGCTTCTGAAGACAGATGCAGAGAAGGATCTAAGTTTTTTCAGTCGATATGTTGCCCAGACTGACAAAGGCGACAGAGATGCCCGTCAGGAAACTCGAAAAGGCATCTTAGACGCAGCCAACAGGGAAGAGGCTTATGTAGACCTTATCACCGAGGCAGAGGTCGTAAATAGCCTACTTTCAAGCAAAGACACAGCTCCAGGTCCTGATGGAGAACAGCAGAAACACTGCCCCAGGTCCTGATGGAGTACAGGATTGTCACAACAAGCAGTTGGATGAGACAGAGATAAGAAATATGGGGAAGGAGTTCAACCACACTATAGAGAAGGCATCTGTGCCTGAGGACTGGCTTCATAGCTATCTGTGCCTGAGGACTGGCTTCATAGCTATCTATGCCCACTGCTTAAGCCTGGTAAAGACTCCACGCTTCTCGGCAGCTATCATATAATCACTATGCAAAATGTATATGGCAAATTGCTCGAAAAGATGGTGGCCAGGAAAATAATGGCCTACCTAGAGCGGTAGCAGATTCTACCCGATACGCTGGGCAGCTATAGAACAGCGAAGGAGACCTGGACTAACGCTGGAACTTTCGCGTATGATGTGTACGAGGGGTTTCAGTCAAAGCAAGAAACAGTCGCGGTGGCACTCGACCTGGAAGACGCATACAACAGTGTCGATTTTGTGACCTTAATTACCTGTCTGAAGCAATGTGGTTTTAACCCGTGGCTGGTTAGTTGGATATCAGCTGCCCTGATGGAAAGAACAGTTGCGCTACGCGTGGGATCGTGGACATGAGAACCGAGGCGAATATGTCCAGGACTGCCTCAAGGGTCTCCGCTCTCACCGGTGCTGTTCAACATTTACACAGTAAAAGCGGCCAACATTCAACCCACAGGGACAGGGCGAACGTTGACATTTGCCGATGTCATCCTTACGTACATGACTGGTTCAGACAGGCAAGAATTGGTTAAAGACATCCAGGAAACCTTGCAAGGAATCTCACAGTGGTGCGGCGACTCAAGCCACAAGATCAATCCGAACAAGGCAAGCATGCTGTGGTGCTCTTTGAGTAATGCCATAGTAAAGGCTGAACTCCCGGGCATCACTTTTGATGGATGCACCATTGACAGGTGTGACAGTTTGAAATATCTCGGAGTGACTTTTGATCGCAGTCTTTCCTATAACTGCCATGTTGCCCGCATCGTACAAAGATGCAAGAGACGGTTAGGAGCAACGTCTCCTGTTCATCCTATTTCGTCAGGTCGTGTTGTCTGTCATCGATTACGGACTAGGCATCCTCACACCATCAAAAACACAGTGTGAAAGGTTGGACCGGATCCAGAAAGAAGGTATGCGTCTGGTTCTGGGCTGAACTAGAGAACCCCGATTGCGATGATGCGGTACATGTTGGGATTGTTATCGGTGACATCCAGACATAAACTGGTACAAGTCAAAGCCTATATGTGTTTGACCACAGACACTCGACACCTTCTGCACAGTAGTATCTCAGACATCAAGGGATCAAGAATCAAGAGAGGGTCGTCATGGATGGCACAGGCTGAGAAAACAATCGGACACGTCACTCCAGCTGAGACGATAGCCAAAGGGGAAGAATGGGTCCACACTGGTGATAAAAATGATAGAGTACCAGAGAGTCATCATAACCTTAGGCAAGGAATGCAGCGAACGGAACAACGAGAGTGCAGAGCACGAGGTAAATCAACTGATAACTGAGAACAACCAGGAGTGACGCTGTCATATACACGGAGGGATCAGTCATGCGCAGTGGGACATCAGGCTGGGGTTTCTCGGCTAGAGTGAGAGGAGAGGTCGTTGCTGAGCGCAGTAGGGCATACATGTCAACAACCTCCAGTATGAGAATGGAGACGGAAGCAGTGACCTCAGCAGTGAAATGGATATCTGAGAGTTCTATAACAAAGGCAATCATCGTGTCAGACGCGCAAGCCGTACTTAAGAAAGTACAGAAGGGATGGCTTAGGTACGAGTGGACAGCTGCTGTTGAGGCCTCAAACCTCTAGGCGCTGACCTGGATCTACTGTCCTGCTCATACCGGGGTTCAGGGCAATGAAAGAGCTGACATCTTGGCTTCACGGGCTCTCATCATGGGCACTTTGGTGATGGACAGAAGTGACATTTTGAAATCAATCAATGACCGCCTCCTGGATTAGGACACCGCAATAAATGAAGCATCAATCCTCAGACCGCAACGTTTCGACATTAAACCAGGTTCGAGAGAAGTGGGGCGCATGAGAGGATGGGACAGGAGCATGTACAGCCAGCGAGCTACAGGGACCATCAACATCCATACCGTGCGCCATTTGATGAGAGAGACTGAGCACACCCAGAGTGCAGTGACGTCGATTCTTAGAAACAGAAACAGAAAACATATGTTTGCTCCATATCTAAAAAGATGTCCTAGTTTGACATGCCACATGAATGTGTTGATTGTTTTGGAATGATATGAAATGTCAGCGGCGTATTAAGCCCAATGTTTTTAAAACTAACGTTCACTGACTTTTCGAAACAGTATTCGTATTCGGCCAAATAGTTAAAAACCTGTATTCGTATTCGGCAAAATAGTTAAATTCGTCTATTCGTATTAGATCGACTAGCAAAGACCCAAGTCGCGCATCTCTAAACCATTAGTCTACCAGCGCAACGGCTGTCTCGCGATGGTGTCTGCATTATCAGCATAGTTGATTACTGGAGCCATTATGGTTTGAAAAAAAACTCGACCCCCTTCTGTGAGATATATTTCTTATTCTGCTGGAAAACCGTTTGTCAATTCAAGCAGAATATTACTTACAATCTGCGGTATTTCTATTTTTCTGTTGGTGAGAACTTTTAGACCAGCTACACAATATTTGTATTGCATGTGGTCTTGACTTTTAGATCAGCTCCATAATTAAACAGTCTATGCTGTTCAGTTTTGCAACTGCCGCGTTTTTTATTTGGAAATCGTTCTGTTTTTGTTGTCTTTTATGCTGAGTTTTGATCCACATTTACAATGTTCCAGCTTGCGAAGGTGTGCACCAAACTGTGAATAGTTTGTGTGGATATCAGTGTCGCTTCTCACAGAACCAACTGCATTGTGCGATACTTGCTCACAGGAAAGACTTCGGTGTGAAACTTTGAGAAAAAATGGGGCTGTTGGAGTTCATAATGCAGTCGAATAATGGTCGCAAAGGCTGTTCTGCCAACTCCTGCGGCGTCGACATAACCAGAGTGTATCGGCTGTTGTCATTTCCCGCATCAATTAGCCACACGCAAAGAGAAGGACTTGTTACAGAGACAGCAGCTTGTTTCCCATATACAGATGCCAAAGCTCAGCCTCGATCTAGATAATTATGCCCGTGTTTTCAATGTTTAGCGCCTATCAATCTTGTTAATCAATGGTTTAATCATCTTCAAAGAAGGAATAATTTTACATGCCACGGATCAACGCAAACGAAATGCTTGTTGAACGTGATACGCGAGGTGAACCGTATCACAATTCCTATTTCATTAAACTGTCTTTGAACATTAATCAAAATCTCTTTTCTACATTCCCTTCATATCTTTTTGATTGTAACTAGGATCAAATGGGATATCTATGTGAAGCTGGGATCTGACATGTGGGAGTGTACGAACAATACTTTCACTTTGCTGCAAGGCATCGGCAGGTAGGCAGAGAGGCTGGTGCCAGGCACAGGCAGGCAGAGAGGTTGGTGCTAGGCACAGGCATACAGAGAGGCTGGGGCTAGGCACAGGCAGGCAGAGAGGCTGGTGCTAGACACAAGGCAGGCAGGCAGAGAGGCTGGTGCTAGGCACAGGCATGCAGAGAGGCTGGTACTAGGCACAGGCAGGCAGAGATGCTGGTGCTAGGCACTGACAGGCAGTCAGAGAGGCTGGTGCTTTTAACACAGTAAAGGGACACAAGCATTGATTCAGTAAAGTGACACAAGCATTGATTCAGTAAAGTGACACAAGCATTGATTCAGTAAAGTGACACAAGCATTGATTCAGTAAAGTGAGACAAGCATTGATTCAGTAAAGTGACACAAGCATTGATTCAGTAAAGTGACACAAGCATTGATTCAGTAAAGTGACACAAGCATTGATTCAGTAAAGTGACACAAGCATTGATTGATTAAAGGGACACAATCATTGATTGAGTAAAGGGACACAATGATCGTGACTGGATTGTCAATTATTCCTGCTGTGTTTTCTGCAGAGTACAGACGAGTATGCCGTCCTAATTTGAGTTTTAAAATGCATAGTGGAGCGGTTGGTGCTCTCCCTGACATAGTGCTCATAACAAAGTGCTCTCCCTGACATAGTGCTCATAACAAAGTGATCTCCCTGACATAGTGCTCATAACAAAGTGCTCTCCCTGACATAGTGCTCATAACAAAGTGCTCTCCCTGACATAGTGCTCATATCAAAGTGCTCTCCCTGACATAGTGCTCATAACAAAGTGCTCTTCCTGACATAGTGCTCATAACAAAGTGCTCTCCCTGACATAGTGCTGATAACAAAGTGCTCTCCCTGACATAGTGCTCATAACAGAGTGCTCTCCCTGATATAGTGTTGATAACAAAGTGCTCTCCCTGACATAGTGCTCATAACAAAGTGCTCTCCCTGATATAGTGCTCATAAAAGAGTGCTCTCCCTGATATAGTGCTGATAACAAAGTGCTCTCCCTGACATAGTGCTCATAACAAAGTGCTCTCCCTGATATAGTGCTCATAACAAAGTGCTCTCCCTGACATAGTGCTCATAACAAAGTGCTCTCCCTGACATAGTGCTCATAACAAAGTGCTCTCCCTGACATAGTGCTCATAACAAAGTGCTCTCCCTGACATAGTGCTGATAACAAAGTGCTCTCCTTGACATAGTGCTCATAATAAAGTGCTCTCCCTGACATAGTGCTCATAACAAAGTGCTCTCCTTGACATAGTGCTCATAACAAAGTGCTCTCCCTAACATAGTGCTCATAACAGCAGCAAAAGCTAACCAAATGATGCAACTACTCGTATTAGAAGACAAGAAAGCCGGACTGGGGATGAATGTCTCGAAGACCAAAGAGTTGCGCAACCGCTTCGCCCGTTGTGATCCAGTCTCCCATAGCGAGGTACGATTAGAGGATGTCAACTAGTACATCTTTCTTGGACACCTTCTCAATACGGAGTATAACCTGGAACCTGAACTGACAAGACGTCACCGCGCTGGTTGGGCAGCCTTCTCGTCTATTAACACGGTCCTGGACGGTTGTCATGACCAAGACCTACGAGCCTTCCTCTTCAATTCCACTGTACTCCCTGCGATGTGCTACGGTGCTGACACGTGGACACTAACAAATCACTAGAGGACAAACTGAGAGGGACCCAGTCCTACCTCGAGAGACGCTTGGTCGGAATCACTCTCCGGAATCAAAATGTGCAAGGTCTCCACACTTCTGACATAAGACGATTGTCCCTGGTGAAGGATGTGATAATCCAAGTACACGCAAAACATAGATGGGCAGGTCACATGTTGAGACAGCAGTCTGGTACTCCCGAGGTAAGAAGAGACCCCGGGGAAGACCTTCAATATGTTGGTGAGACTCCCTTGATCTACACAACAACATGTGAGATGCCTCTAGAGAAGTACTTACCACGCACTGGACTTCCGTGACCCAAGACAGGGTCCGCTGGAAACGAAGTTGGGACCGGCAGCTACGGTGAGGAACGGGTCATCAAGATCAAGAGCCCATAAACTAACTATGACTAATCTATCAATAGATCTAGGTAAAACTAGATGGAACCTCTGGGTCTATCTACCCGCTTCCACATCTTTCTTCAGTTATCTTCTTAACGATAGCGACTAGTACTTCATTAATTGCCTTGCTATCTCGTGGTTATCTTCTCTTGTGACGTTTATGTCCTCTGGCAGTCTGCAGCTTCCATCTGGTTGGACTCCGCTGTGAAACAAAAAATGGTTCTCATACGTTTGTGAAGGAGCCCCTCCCCCCATCCCTACTTATCATTCACACACCCCCCCCCCCCTCTTAGTGTCTATGGTACACCGCTTCTGACTAGGATTTTCGGGAATATAATCCAGGCGTTGGGCTACACTGTACTTTTATTTACAACATGCAGGGTCTGCTTCTGGAATCTACCACGTCTCGACCACGATTCTCATCTTTGCTGGGGTTCAGTTCCCTGTCCCTTCCAGCAGACAAAGTTCTATGCCCACGAAACTCATAGTGGGAAACCTCCCGGTCAGCACTGCCTGTAATGCCTCGCGTTTCAGTCTTTATTGGAACCTCGTGCTCTCCCCTCTTCAACATGGCCGCCGGTCACGAGTTACTTCTACCACAACGCCGATGACAATGCTGTAGCTTGTGTCACTGTTCGGCCTGCACCACCTGTCAATATGTCAATTTCCCCAACACAGGGACCTCTACCAATTCCCTGCACGATCTGTCTGTATACCAAACTCACTGGACGGTCTTGTCACTCAACCAACTCTATGGACGGTCTTATCACTCTACCAATTCCATGGACGATCTTTTCATTCTACCAACTCTCAAGACAGTCTTGTCACTCTACTTCTTCTTCTTCTTCTTCTTCTTCTTCTTCTTCTTCTTCTTCTTCTTCTTCTTCTTCTTCTTCTTCCTTTTCTTCTTCTTCTTCTTCTTCTTCTTCTTCTTCGTTCGTTCTCAATCTCCCACTACCAAGTCCTAAACATGACTTTGCAGGTATCAGGATGTAATCTGGAGAACAGAATGCGCTGTATCGCTAGTTTACAGCTTGACTGCGATATATTTACCTTTCGATCCGACACATCCGTCTTCGGCAGGTCATTCTACTAACTCCCTAGACGGTATTGTCTCTCTATCATCTCACTGGACTTTGTTATCACTCTACCAACTCTATGGGTGGTATTGTCACTCTCCCAACTCTATGGACGGTCTTGTCACTCTACCAACTCCCTGGACGGTCTTGTCACTCTACCAACTCTATGGGTGGTATTGTCACTCTCCCAACTCTATGGACGGTCTTGTCACTCTACCAACTCCCTGGACGGTCTTGTCACTCTACCAACTCCCTGGACGGTCTTGTCACTCTACCAACTCTATGGGTGGTATTGTCACTCTCCCAACTCTATGGACGGTCTTGTCACTCTACCAACTCCCTGGACGGTCTTGTCACTCCATGAACTCCATGGACGGTTTTTTTATTCTACTAACTCTATGGACGGTATTGTCACTCTACCAACTCTATGGACCGTCTTGTGATTCTATCATCTCACTGGACGGTCTTCTCACTCTACCATCTCCCTGGACGGTATTGTCACTCTCCCAACTCCCTGGACTGTCTTGTCACTCTACCAAACTCACGTGACAGCTTGTCACCACATCCTACATACCTCAAATTTTCCAATTTACTAATGTCGATCTGGACACTACCGCTAGCCATTACAAGATTGGCGATACGCTAACTCTCCCCCCCATCTCTCTGAATTGATTTCTTCCTACCAAATCCTACACGTGTCCTATCTTAGAATGATCATCCCGAATTGTAATAATACTTGAACTAATTATAGCATCTACGTCTTCCACATCCTGGTAGTTGGACAGTGAAAAGTGCAGGCCGGCTTTGTTAGCGTTGAGGCCGGCTTTTTTAACGTTGAGGCCGGGTTTGTTAGCGTTGAGGCCGGCTTTTTTAGCGTTGAGGCCGGGTTTGGTAGTGTTGAGGCTGGCTCTGTTAGCGTTCAGGCCGGCTTTGTTAGCGTTGAGGCTGGCTCTGTTAGCGTTCAGGCCGGCTTTGTTAGCGTTGAGACCGGCTCATTTAGCGTTGAGGCTGGCTCTGTTAGCGTTGAGGCCGGCTTTGCTAGCGTTGAAACCGCCTTTGTTAGCGTTGACAAATGTTTTGAAATCTTTCTGTGCCTTTTTCACCTGCGTTCAAAATGCTTCCCCTATTTCTAAATTACCATTAGCTTTCTGTCGGGGTCCAACCTGTCGCGGTCCACCCTGTCGGGGACCACCCTGTCGGGGACCACCCAATCTGGCATCACACTGTCAGGGTCCATCCTATCTGGCACCACCCTGTCGGAGTCCACCCTGTTGGAGTCCACCCTGTCGGGGAACACCCTGTCGGGGTTCACCCTATGTGTCACCACCCTGTCGGGGACCACCCTATCTGGCACCACTCTGTCGGGGTCCACCCTGTCGAGGTCCACCCTGTCAGGGTCCACCCTGTCGGGGACCACCTTATCGGGGTTCACCCTGTCGGGGTCCAACCTGTTGGGGTCCACCCTGTCGGGGACCACCCTGTCGGGGACCACCCGGTCGGTGACCACCCTGTCGGGGACCACCCATTCGGGGTCCACCCAGTCGGGGTCCACCAAGTCGGGGTCCACCCTGTCAGGGTTCACCCTGTCAGGGACCACCCTGTCGATGACCACCCAGTCGGGGTTCACCCTGTCGGGGGTCCACACTGTAGAGTTTTCCGCGGGGACCCAGCCCTTGGAAGTACTACAACTGAATCCCACAACCTGACATTGTCCCATATGTAAAACTGTCACAGTAGAACATTATTCTGACAGTTGCACTATAGTACACACATATCCTGACAGGTGCACTATAGTACACAGATATTCTGACAATTGCACTATAGTACAACAGTGTTCTAATAGGTACATAGGTACACTATAGAACATCCATATTCTGACAGGTGCACCCTTTGAACAAACGTATTCTGACAGGTGCACCCATAGAACAACAATATTCTGACAGGTGCACTCTAGAACACACGTATTCTGAAAGGTGTACTACAGAACAACAATATTCTGACAAATGCACTACAGAACAACAATATTCTGACAGGTGCACTATAGTACAACAATGTTCCAACAGGTGCACTATAGTACAACAATCATCACCCAAATTACGGAACAAACACATTGAACAATTGCAAGCATCTGTGTCACCTTTATGTATGTCCCATTTCTGTCCAGAATACAATAATAACATAATGTGGCTGATAATGGTGAGCTGATGAATGACAGGCAGAGCCGAGAGAGCTTCCATTACCTAATGTCAGGATTTGTATCGCGCATTTCCTGAAGATTACTTCACAACTTCCATCAATCTTTTCCGGCATCGTTGCTTTTCGCGGCTGTCAATACTTTGATGATGCTAAACAGCGCGCGGTGCAGACATCTTGATCCGGATGTGTCAACATTACGTGTCTCTGTTGTCTCACCCGCCCGCCCGTTCGTTTCTCTGTCCTCATCTCGATCAGAAATTGTCAACTCCACTCGCCTTGGTTATCTCACCTGTCGAACACGCACGCCCGACCGCCCACCCGCCCGCTCGTTCGTTCCTCAGTCCTCATCTCGATCAGAAATTGTCAAATCCACTCGTCTTGGTTATCTCACCTGTCGAACACGCACGCCCGCCCGCTGCACGCCCGCCCGCACGCCCGCCCGCCAGCTTGTCTCCATATTACGCTCTGTACAAAACATATACAGATCGTTATGTTTTTCTTGTCGCTGTCTGGCTCCCTCTGGAGTATTGGCCCGGCACTCCAGATGGGCTTTTTCACGAAGCCTGTCCCACAACGCTGTTTGCACTTTTTCTATTGGCGGTTTCTGTAGCAAATTATTTAACGTGATGAGGCTGATTGTCACAAGCACAACTCTCATTTGGTTTGTCTTTTACGACTTCCGTGGAGGTGTAGTGGTCCAATTCTGTCCTCCGCAGTAAGCAATCCATTTTGGCATTTGTTTGTGTTGCCACGTGCTTGAATATTTACACGTGTAGATATTGGCGATTAGATATTGGTCAAGCGACGACCCCTTGTGACTACGTACATATCGTTCGAGAACCGCGAGACAGTTATTTCGAGTAAATAGTAGTATCAACTGGATCTTGCAAGTACAGATACATTTGGGAACCTTCACATTTGTAGACACCAGCTGACTTGACATGACGAGTGAAAGGCTGAATGAACGTCATTTCTGTTCAACTAACTGTTCGGAGATCTGAATTAGATCTTCAATCAAATGAAAGGAAAAGGAAGGGGGATGGGGGGGGGGGGGGGGGGGGGAGAAGGGGGGGAGAAGAGGGGGGGTGGGAGGGGGGGGGTTGTGGCCAGTTTGGGACAGATTTGATGTTGAGATAAGAGATTAATTCGTCATTATTCGTCGAAAAATGGATACGGTTTTTCCCAGACCTGTGTACGCATTGAAAATAAAAGACCCATGATTAATTCATCTTGCCCGGACACTCCTTTGTACCAGTATTTGGAGCCAGTAGATCTAATCTTGACCGGACACTCCTTTTTACCAGTATTTTGGAGCCAGTTGATCTAATCTTGACCGGCCACTCCTTTGTTTCAGTGTTTTGGAGCCAGTCGATCTTCTCCTTCTTCTTCGTACGCTGGTTACAGAGATATAAGTTGCGCTGTTTCGTTAAGCCTGTTGTCCAGTGCATCCGATTTCAACAGGCGTTTCTGTAGGGATGCCCTCCTTAGCCTTTGGCTGTCCCCAGCCTATGTGCAAGGCAGCAGTTGTTTGTGGTCAGAGTTGTCTGTCCTATGAAAGTTGTCTTGCAGGACTATCGAGTATTCCCCACTCGTGTCTATAGGGTGTGGTGATGATATGATATGATACGATATGATGGACTGTATGTACTAGTTTTTCAAGTATGCCAAAAGAGTGGCAGTCCAGTGTGTCTGTATCCCAGGATCGTCACGTCCTGCCAGAAACGTAGCATATGCATGTAAGTGGGGTATCTCCTTGCTCCCTTTATTTTCTCGGCTCCTCTGCAGTGATGGCACGCCTAGCATTCCCCACCACCTGGGAGGTTGTCACAATAGAGCAGAGGTGCAATGTCCGCTGGCCTGCATATCTTCTGCGTCCATTGAGATGAGTGATAGCAGACAGAGGTAAAATGCGAGGCAGGAGTGCATTTAACCAGGGAACAAGCCTTGTCATGGCACTGAGATGTTGTTCGCCTAGTGTGCGGACATATCTCATGATCAAGGGCTGAGTCTCAGCAGTTTGCAGTGAGGTGGCTGCTCTACTGCTTACGACACCCCGACCGAGAACTAAGTCTTCTACTAGTGGTTTCACACCTCAACGCCTTATGGGTTGAATATCGAGCAGCTCCCCGCCCGGTTTGATCGGCGGGACGGCGGAGACCTCTTTCTCCGGCTCGACTGGGTCGGGCTGAGACGCGAGCCCCAGGTCCCAACCATTTCGTTGCCTCCGGCTGAGAGGCGTTCGGCCGTAATCCCTAAGATGGTAGCCTCGCACCATCAGCTTATCAGCCAGGCACGTGGACCAAGTGTCTGAGATCTGCGATTCCTCTCGGATTGAGCAGGATTACTGTAGCAACGCCCTGTCATTAGTAGGGTAAACTGACCTGTCTTCTGAGGGTCTAATTTTAGCACACATTCCCTATTTAGACCCAACGAAAATGCTCTCAGCCTGTTAGTCATTACAGTGTTTGCGTGTTGAGTCAAATTAAGCCGCAGGCTCCACTCCTGGTGGTGCCATTCCGTCAATTCCTTTAACGAACACTGGATGTGAGCCAATCGAGCCACCGAGAGACTAGCCCCAGACTTCCGAGGGTCTAATTCCAGCACACGTTCCATATTAGACCCAACCAAAGTGCTCTCCGCCTGAAAATCATCACAGTGTTGGCGTGTTGAGTCAAATTAAGCCGCAGGCTCCACTCCTGGTGGTGCCCTTCCGTCAATTTCTTTCAGTTTCAGCTTTGCAACCATACTTCACCCGGAACCCAAACACTTTGGTTTCCTGGAAGCTGCCCACAGAGTCATCGAAGCAACTCCTGCGGATCGCTAGTCGGCATCGTTTATGGTCAGAATTACGACGGTATCTGATCGTCTTTGCGCCTCTTCGTTCTTGATTAATGAAAACATTCTTGACAAATGCTTTCGCAGTCGCTCGTCTTGCGGCGATCCAAGAATTTCACCTCTAATACCGCAATACAAATGCCCCCGTTTATCCCTGTTAATCATTACCTCCAGTTCCAAAACCAACAAAATAGAACCGAGGTCCTATTCCATTATTCCATGCCCCATTATTAAGGCAGCCGAGGCTTGCTTAGAACAATCTAATTTTTTCAAAGTAAACGCGCCGGCCACCCGGTAAGCTCAGCGAAGAGCACCCGCGGGAGAGAGCCGGCAGGCGGTAGGGCAAGAGACAACGGACAGTGAACCGGCGCGAGCCGGACCGCCCTCTTGCGCCTGAAATCCAAGTACGAGCTTTTTAACTGCAACAACTTTAATATACGCTATTGGAGCTGGAATTACCGCGGCTGCTAGCACCGGACTTGCCCTCCAATAGATCCTCGTTAAAGGGTTTAAAGTGTACTCATTCCAATTACGGGGCCTCGAAAGAGTCCCGTATTGCTATTTTTCGTCACTACCTCCCCGTGCCGGGAGTGGGTAAGTTGCGCGCCTGCTGCCTTCCTTAGATGTGGTAGCCGTTTCTCATGCTCCCTCTCCGGAATCGAACCCTGATTCCCCGTTACCCGTTATAAACATGGTAGGCATGTCACGTACCATCGACATTTGAAAGGGCAGACATTTGAAAGATGCGTCGCCGGCACATGAGGCCATGCGATCAGCACAAAGTTATCCAGAGTCACCCGCGAGGGGAAACGACGATTGGTTTTGAACTAATAAAAGCGCTCTTTCCGCGAATATCGGAGCTTGGTAAGCATGTATTAGCTCTAGAATTGTCACAGTTATCCAAGTAGGATCGTGTCATCTAAGGAATCTCTACTGATTTAATGAGCCATTCGCGGTTTCACCGTGAAACAGTGTGAACTTAGACACGCATGGCTTAATCTTTGAGACAAGCATATGACTACTGTCAGGATCTACCAGATATCTGTCGGAGACGGACGAACCACACACACCGTTCGGCGAAGGATGGATGTGTAAAAAGCCTCACCAGGACGGCCGCAGGGACCGACTGACGGTTGTTCCGTCCCTCACTCCGTCGACCTAGAGACTGCCTGGATGGGGCCCCCTTACACGCACGAACCGAACGACCGGTTGCTCGTTCGGGGATGGATGGCACCGCTATGTGCAGAACGGATCCCAACGGCCCCGGCGATGATTTTCACTCGGACTGGAGACGATTTTTGCGGGCCGGCCTGCCATTCTCCGACCGGTTGGTCGGGCGAAGACAGGGCCCTTAGGCGCGATTCCTGCTTTCCATTTGCCGGTCCAAAGCTTATTGCGAGAGAAGGACCACAAGCGAGTCGAACTGTCGAGATTGGCTATACGCGCTGGCCTTCGACGAACCACACGAACTGACAAAGCTTCTCGATACAAACTTCAGTAACGCACGCTTACCAGCGACTCCACCAAAGTGGTCCTGCTAGAGTGCCGGGGAGAGGCGGGCGAGCTTGGTAGGTAAGCTCGCGCTCTCACTCCGCCTGGCGGGACTGAGATCGCTGTACGAACACTGGATGCGAGTCAATCGAGCCACCGAGAGACCAGCCCCAGATCCAGTCGATCTAATCTTGATCGGACACTCCTTTGTACCAGTGTTTGGAGCCAGTCGATCTAATCTTGACCTGACATTCCTTTGTACCAGTGTTTGGAGCCAGTCGATCTAATCTTGACCGGACACTTCTTTGTACCAGTATTTGGAGCCAGTCGATCTAATCTTGACCGAACACTCATTTGTTCCAGTTTTTGGAAGCAGGCGATCTAATCTTGACCGGACACTCCTTTGTCCCAGTTTTTGGAGCCAGGCGATCTGATCTAAAACAATTGACATTTGCCCTGTCCCCGCTTGGTTATATCTGATTATGTCAGTGCCGCTGTGCTTGTGAGAAATGATTTGATTAGTCCAGCCAACAATCTGCTTCGGAAGACAGTCAATTCATCTTAAGGAAAAGTTGCCGCCGCTCACGTCATGAAGGAGAATCGTTTGATCAGAACGAGCCCGTCAAAAAAATCAAATCAGATATTATAAATATTTACATGACTTTGAAAAAGAACTTCATGCAGAACATATACAGAACTGGATATAACGACACTTCAATGGAGATTATTAATTGTTACAAGCCAAACCGGCTATCTCTACCGCAGACTGCCTGTTTTACGTCATTATACAGTAAGGAACAAATTACTACTGAAATAAGAGCACAAGGATCTGCTATATCCACAGCAAAGCATCTATTATTTTAGGAAGAATACTATAAGAGTGAGGCTTCCACAAAGAATGATAAAAAGCTGAGTCTAGTAAAAAACGCAATGAAGGTCTTAATTGCCACACAAATACGTCACCACGACCTTCCAACAACAATGTAAATGACTGCCATGGCTGATGTACTTGTTCCCATTGACAATAATCCCATGAAAGAAAGAAAACACACTTCCTGTTATTATACTGGCAGCTTTCGAGGAAGGAACTGGCGATTGTCACGGAATTCAATGAACACGGGAACACAGTCAATAGAGCAGCGTATTGTCTCCAGTAGAACCAGGTTTAGTTCACAAAAACACATCTCACGGAAATGTTGAAATGTACCAGAAGATGAGCAACGAAAATAAAGAACATATACGGCTTGCTTTAATGGCTACTGAAGCATCCACAACCAAGTTCAGTTGTGATCTTAAAGCAGGGAAAGAAGTAAACATAAACACGCGAACACAGAACTACTGTAAGGCAGATGTTAAAGAAGATTAAAGATGCAGCGAGCCACATAATCTGGAAAGATATTGTCGGAGGAACACATGTTGAACAAGAGTGGGAGAGTTTTATAACGGTTCTAAAAAAAGCTAAAAGAAAAATGATTTCCATGTAGGGAGGTAAACCCCAAGCGTAACAAGTGTAGAACTAGATTTGTAGTGAAATGTAAAAGAGCTGAAAATAAAGAATGGAAAAATATATAGAGGCAGGTAGACCAAGAAAAACATTAAAAATGTTTGGACAAGCAAAACATAGCTTAGAAAGTGAATAAAGCAGCAAAAAGACTTCGAAAATAAACTTGCTCATAGGATCAAAATTGATAGTAAAGGGTGTCTTTTCTTATATTAGAAATAAACAAAGAAAGAAAGACAAAGTAGGCCCACTCATAGAGAGCACAAAAAAATAATACGTGATATTAGGGAGGCAGCCAATCTACTCAATCAGTACTTTAGCACTGTCTACACAATAGAAAACTGTTTCAAGATCCCAGAGCCTATAGACATTTTCCAAAGAGACACGGATACAGTGGGATTAAGATCAATATGTATTTCAGAGGAAATGTTTTTTTTTTTACAAAATTGGAGGGGTTGAAAGTCGATTAATGCAAAGAGCAAGATGGTATTCATCTAAAATTGCTGTTTGAAATTAGAGACCAACCAGCAAAACCATTGGATATATTATATTCTCAATGACTTAAAAAAAAGATTTTTCCACGGGATTGGGAAGATGCAGGAGTGATCCCCTTATTCAATAAGGGCAATCAATTTCACCCAGCAAATTATAGACCGGTGAGATTAACTAGCATAGTCTGTAAATTGTTAGAGAGTGCAATGGAAGAAAACATTGTAATACATTTAGACAAGTTTAATGTAATCATAAAAAGTCATCATGGGTTTACTAGAGGAAGATCGTGCTTAACAAATATATTAGAATTCACGGAGAAGGTTACTAAAATGATAGATAAAGGGAAGCAAGTGGATGTTGTTTATCTAGATTTTGCTAAGGCCTTTGATAGAGTACCTCATAAAAGATTATTTCAAAAGTTAAAACCAGATATAATTGGTTAACGGGAAGAAGGCAGAGCGTGGGCATAACTAAGGAGTACTCTGAGTGGAGTGAAGTGAAAAGTGGTGTGCCACAAGGCTCGGTTTTAGGACCAATTTTGTTCTTGATATATATAAATGATTTGGACAATGATATGAAATCCATGATTGCAAAATTTGCTGATGACACAAAACTATGCAGCAGTGTCTCATCTAAAGCGGAAGTGGATATATTGATGTCGGATTTAGATAAAATTCGATAATGGTCAGTAAGCTGGCAAATGGAGTTTAATGTAGATAAATGTACAGTCATCCACATGGGTAGATCCAATATGGAACATAATTACAGAATGGGAGAAAACAATATTAGAAAGATAAATAAGGAAATTGACCTAGGGGTTATAATAGATCATACAGGAAAGGTGAGTGAGCAAGTTAAGGTAGCAGTGAAAAAGGCAAATGCAATGTTAGGTATGATAACAAGAAATATTAAACATAGGAGCAAGGAAGTGATCGTCAAACTGTATAAAGCTTAAGTTAGACCTAGATTGGAGTACTGTGTACAGGTGTGGAGTCCTTATCATAGAGGGGACATAAACATGCTAGAAAGAATACAGAAAAGAGCGACAAAGATGATAGTGGGATTCCAGAATTACAGTTATGAGGAACGACTCAGAAAAACCGGCCTACAGTGTCTCGAAGAGAGAAGAATTCGTGGTGACTTAATACAGGTTTATAAGATGATCAGAGGAATCGATAAATTAGACTATAACAAGTTTTTTAAAAATATAACCACCTACAGTAACACGAGGGCATAGCTACAAGCTGACTAAAGAGAGGTCCAGGTTAGATATTAGGAAATATTTTTTTAGTCAGAGAGTGGTGTCTGCTTGGAATGCATTGCCAGAGGAGGTAGTGGAGGCAGGGACAGTTAATGCATTTAAGAATAAACTGGATGCGCATAGCTTTTAGAGCAAGGTGATGTAAATGTAACTGGTTGTATACAGACTCTGCAGGGTCTTCTAAACCAGTATAAAGACGTTAAGTTAAGTTAAGGTGGGAAAGTTGCCATGGTATTGAAAATTGGTTAACGGGAAGAAGGCAGAGAATGGACATAAATAAGGAGTACTCTGAGGGGTGTGAAGTAAAAATTGTGGAGTGCCACATGGGTCAGTTTTAGGACCAATCTTGTTCTTGATATATATAAATGATTTGGACATTGATATGGGATCCATGATTGCAACATTCGCTGATGACACAAAACTATGCAGTAGTGTCTCATCTAAAGCAGAAGTGGATATAGTGAGGTCGGATTTAGATAACATTCTAGAATGGTCTGCGAGCTGGCTAATGGAGTTTAATGTAAATAAATGTACAGTCATCCATTTGGGTAGATCAAATATGGAACATAATTACAGAATGTGCGAGTAAAATATTAGAATGACAGACAAGGAAAGAGAACTAGCGGTTATACTATATCATACAGGTAAAGTGCGTGAGCAAGTCCATACAGCAGTGAAAAATGCAAATGAAATGTTAGGTATAACAAAAAGAAATATTACACATAGGAGCAAAGAAGTGATAGTCAAACTGTATAACGCATTAGTTATACCTAGATTGGAGTACTGTGTACGAGTGTGGAGTCCTTATCGTAGAGGGGATATTGAAATGCTGGAAAGGATATTAAAAAAGAGCGATAAAACTGATAGTGGGATTCTAGAATTACAGTTATCAGGAAAGAGGAAAATCGGCATACAGTATCTGGAAAAGAGAAGAATTCGTTGTGATTTAATAGAGGTGCATAAGATGATCAGAGGAATGGTTAAATTAGACTATAACACGTTTTTAAAAAATACAACAACCCACAAGAATAAGAGGGCATAGCTACACATTAACTAACGAAAGGTCCAGATTAGATACTAGGAAATATTTTTGTAGTCAGTGGTGCATTTCCACAAGACGTAGTGGGGGCGCGGACAATTAATGAATTTATGAATGGATTGAATGTACAATGCTTTTACAGACAGGTAATGTAAAGGAAACTGGTTGTATATAGACTATGCTGAGCCCTCTAAACCAGTATAAAGACGTTAAGTTAAGATAAGAAATAAACTTTGAAATCTGAGAAGACAAAAGATTCTTAAACGCTTGAGTTAACAGATTTACTGACACAAAAGCAAAAAGTACTGAAAAGAAAACTGCGAATGTGTCCTGCAAAAAAAACATCTGCAGGTTTTGTTTTGTATGAAATATTGGGCTCTGATGGCCAGTGGTGTCTAACATGGTAGATTAAAACAAAATGTTTCAGACAAGGCATGCCCCGTTCGATTGGATCCTCAAATAAGGTTTGGACAGTACAGAACAAAAAACACACAAAACAAAATGTTTCAGACAAGGCATGCCCCGTTCGATTGGATCCTCAAATAAGGTTTGGACAGTACAGTACAAAAAACACACAAAACAAAATTGAGAATCAGAACTTGTATTCCGGTAAACGATTGCAGCTTAAAGACTCTTCTATTGGAGAAAGATTTGTGCCAGTTATTTCCGCCAGAGAGCAGAGACAATAACATGGAAAGATAGTGTGCTAAGGACTGCAACCGATGATCTGGAGCGGTTGACACCCCACCCCACGCTTATAGGGAAGATCCAAGCAGGAAATGGGCAGCGAACCACATAATCTGGTAAGATATTGTCGTAGGAACAGACGTTGAACAGGAGTGGGAAAGTTTTAAAACAGTTCTAGAAACGCTAAAAGAGGAATGTGTTCCATGTAGGGAGGTAAACCCCAAGCGTAAAAAGTGGATAACTAGATTTGTAGTGAAATGTAGAACAGCGAAAAATAAAGCATGGAAAAAATATATAGAGGCAGGTATATCAAAAGAAACATATTTAAAATATTTGGACAAGCAGAACATATCTCAGAAAGCGAATAAAACAGCAAAAATAGACTTCGAAAAAAAAACTTGCTCAGAGGATCAAGACTGACAGTAAAAGCTTCTTCTCTTATGTTAGAAATAAACAAAGAACGAACGACAAAGTAGGCCCTCTCATAGACAGTACAGGGAAAATAATAAGTGAGAATAGGGAGGCAGATAATTTACTCAATCAGTACTTTGGCACAGTCTTCACAAAAGAGGACTGCTCCAAGGTCCCAGAGCCTATAGATATTTTTCAAAGAGACATGGATACAGCGGGATTAAGATCAATCTGTAGTACAGAGGAAATGGTTTTTAAAAAATTGGAGGGGTTGAAAGTGAATAAATGTCCAGGTCAAGATGGTATTCATCCAAAATTGCTGTATGAAATTAGAGACCAACTAGCAAAACCATTGGCTATATTATGTTCTCAATCACTTACAAAAGGGATTTTTCTACGGGATTGGAAAGATGCAGGAGTGATCCCCTTTTTCAAAAAAGGCAAAAAATCAGGTCCAGCGAATTATAGACCGGTGAGTTTAACGAGCATAGTCTGTGAATTGTTAGAGTCAATAATCAAAGAAAACATTGTAATGCATTTAGACAAATTTAATCTAATTAGAAATAGTCAGCATGGGTTTACTAGAGGGAGATCATGCTTAACAAATTTATTAGAATTCATGGAGGAGGTTACTAAAATCATAGATAAAGGGGAGCCAGTGGATGTTATTTATCTAGACTTTGCAAAGGCCTTTGATAGAGTACCTCATCAAAGATTATTTAGAAAGTTAAAATCACATGGAATAGGTGGGGAAGTTGCCAAATGAATTGAAAATTGGTAAACGGGAAAAAGGCAGAGGGTGGTCTTAAATAAGGAGTACTCTGAGTGGTGTGAAGTGAAAAGTGGTGTGCCACAGGGCTCGGTTTTGGGACCAATTTTGTTCTTGATATATATAAATGATTTGGACATTGATATGGGATCCATTATTGCAAAATTTGCTGATGACACAAAACTATGCAGTAGTGTCTCATCTAAAGCGGAAGTGGATATAGTGAGGTCGGATTTAGATAAAATTCGAGAATGGTCTGTAAGCTGGCAAATGGAGTTTAATGTAGATACATGTACAGTCATCCACATGGGTAGATCCAATAAAGAACATAATTACAGAATGGGAGAAAAAAATATTAGAAAGATAGATAAGGAAAGGGACCTAGGGGTTATCTTCTTCTTCTTCTTCTTCTTCGTACGCAGTCAGACAGTAACCATTATTTTTTCGAAAAAAGCAGCGATCATCCTGAGGCTGTCGACACTGCCATAGAGCTTGTCTAGTGTTGCCACTGGTGATGGCCACATCTGCTCTCTCTGATCCTCGTATGTCGGGCAATTTTGCAGCAAATGCTTAGCGGTCATTTTCCCAGTACCACACGGGCATTCGTCGGTGCCACCTATCTTCCATTTGTTGAATAGGTGGTACCTCAGTCTATTGTGGCCAGTGCGAAGTCTGAAGACCATGACCTACTCTCTTCTGTTCAACTGGTAATATGCATCGTTTTTGGTGTAGCCAGTATGTTTGGTTTCCCATTTGGTCATGTATCTAGCTCTAATAAGCCGTTTTGACTCTTCGTATGTCATACTAGAATCTGGTTGTGGTAGTTTTGCACCTTCTTTTGCCAGTCTGTCTGCCTCCGCGTTGTCTTGGATGTTGCAGTGAGATGGAACCCACTGCACCACTACCCTTTTTGGTGCGGCCTGCTGGCATAGTTGACAGAGTTCTACTCTTAAATCATTAAGTTCAGTATTCTTCTGGCTTTTTAGTGCTGTGACTATAGCCAGAGCATCTGTAAGCAGGACTATGTGGCTTTTATTCCTTTTACCTGTCACCATTTCTTCCACTGCCACCCTCAGTGCCTCTGCCTCCGCTCTGAAATTGCTTGTGTATTTTCTAGTAGCGAATGACAGTGTTATTTTTCTGCCATTTGGTAGGTTCAGGAATGCTCCTGCCCCTCCGTTCTGTGTTGTATTTGTTACGGAACCGTCGGTGTATGCATGGGTCCAGTTCTTGCTTGGGTAGTTTTCCGTTATGTAACTCAGGGAAGTATCTCTTCTTTCTTTTTCAGACTGGCAGTTTTTGTTTCCAATACCTGGTATATTTTCTACCACCTCTGGAAATATATGCTGCATCCAGATATGTTTTCGTACAGCAGGGATGGGCTTTGGTGTTAGTGCGTTCATGGGGTTTTCGTGCATCTTTGCTTTGGCTATTTCTGCAAACTTTCTTCGCTTTAGTTTCCCATTTCCGAAATTGTTTAGTCTCTGGTGCATTGGATGGTCAGTCAGTCTTCTGAGTTTCTCTGATTGCTGCTGGGCTCTGCAGTCTCTTCTGTCGGTCATGGATTGCAGTTTTGTAACCTTTTCAAGTTGTACAATTGGCGTTGACTTCATGCCTCCTGTTATAACTGTCATGGCTTGGTTTTGGAGTTTGCTAACTTTATCGAAGTTCGCTTTTGCTGCTGTTGTCTATGCCACAATGCCATATTCGAGAACTGGTCTCACTCATCCAGTGCACAGTTTCTTTGGTATACTTTCGTCTGCTCCCCAACTTGTGCCAGCAAGTTTCCTCATGATTGCCATTCTTTCTCTGGCTCTCATTCGGTTTCTCTCGATCTGACTTTTCCATTTCGTGCGCCGATCAAATGTGACTGCCAGGTAGTTTGGGTTGTCGTTTGGCTGCATGTATTTGCCGCTAAGACTTAATTTGGTGTTTTGGGGTTTGATTGATAGAGAGAATATTGTACATGTGGTTTTTTCCTCGTTTATTTTGACCAGCCATGAGTTCGCCCACTCTTCTAGCGATGTTAGGGCCTGCTGCATCCGATTTCTTGCAATGGTGAGATTCTTTTCAGAGGTCCACATAGGCAGATCGTCTGCAAACATTGATCTATGAACTCTTCTTGGTATATTCTCTGTAATGTCGTTTATATACACCAGGAAGAGTGTGGGTGACAGTACTCCCCCTTGGGATACTCCCTGCTCAAGTGTCACCTTTTTGCTCATCTGCCCTTGTACTTGAACTCTGGCCGTTCTGTTTTTGAGGTAGTGGTTGATCCACTTGTACATTTTGCCACAAACTTCACTTCTTCTTAGCTTAACTCTAAGTCCATCTTTCCAGACTTTGTCAAATGCCTTTTCCAGGTCCACCCAAACCGCTACTGTGTGTTTCTGTTCCTGGTAGACATCTTCTATTTCCTGGGCTATGAGAATGACCTGGTCCTCAGTGGATCTGTGCTGTCTAAAGCCGGCTTGCTGTGGAATTAGTATTCGTTTTTCTTCAAGATGCCACATCAGTCTGGTGTTTATCATACGTTCCATCAGCTTGCCGACACAGCTCAGTAGGCTGATGGGCCTGTATCCATTTGGATCTGTTTTGTCTTTTCCTTTCTTTGGGACTGGTACAAGTACTGCGTCTTTCCATACCTGGGGTACAATACCCCTTTTCCAGCTTTGGTTCAGGACTGATAGCAGTTTCCTCTTTGCTGTTTGGCCCAGCCCCATCAGCATTTCGTTTGTTATCCCGTCTTTTCCGGGAGATTTCCTTTTCTTTAATGTTCTCATGGCCTCTTCCATTTCGTTCATTGTTAATTTTGCCATCATATGCTCTTCTGGTGCCATATTGATGTTGTCGTGCCCCTTTTGCTCTTCATTAATGTCCGTATGCCTATCTGCAGGGACATCAATGTGGTTTGCTCTGGCATAGTGTTCAACAAAGGCTTTTGCGGCTTTTTTTCCAGTGAGCAAGTTTTCGCCCTGCTTGATGGTAATTTATTTGTTTGACGGAGTTTCGTCATTCATGGCTCTGACTAACTTCCATAGTTTGTTCCCTTCTTTGTCTAAGTTGAGGCTTTCTGTTTTATTTTTCCAGCTTTCTCTTGCTGTTTGGTTTAGAGTGTATTTGTATTTCGCCGTGGCGGCTTTGAAGGCGATATTTGCCTCCATACATTGTTCTCGCTCTGCCATGTTCCTAGCATTTGTGACTGCGTCTTCCGCTTTCTGCAACTCACCATTCCAAAAGGGCTTATAGTTTTTCTTTGCCCCTCTTGGGATGGTTTCAGTGGCAGCTTGCATTATTGCTTTGCTTAGGCTTCATTTTGTTGTTCCGTGTGTTGATTGTTTCCCACAGCCCATCTGTCAGGATTGCAAATCTGTCCCAGTCGGCTCGTTTGTAATTCCAACGTGGGAGCGGTTTTGTTTCCTGTGAGCCTACTTCCATACCTAGGGGTTATAATAGATCATACAGGAAAGGTGAGTGAGCAAGTTAAGGTAGCAGTGAAAAAGGCAAATGCAATGTTAGGTATGATAACAAGAAATATTAAACATAGGAGCAAGGAAGTGATAGTCAAACTGTATAAAGCATTAGTTAGAACTAGATTGGAGTACTGTGTACATGTGTGGAGTCCTTATCATAGAGGGGACATAAACATGCTGCAAAGGATACAAAAAAGAGCGACAAAGATGATAGTGAGATTCCAGAATTACAGTTATGAGGAACGACTCAGAAAAACCGGCCTACAGTGTCTCGAAGAGAGAAGAATTCGTGGTGACTTAATACAGGTTTATAAGATGATCAGAGGAATCGATAAATTAGACTATAACAAGTTTTTTAAAATACAGCCACCTACAATAAGACGAGGGCATAGCTACAAGCTGACTAAAGAGAGGTCCAGGTTAGATATTAGGAAATATTTTTTTAGTCAGAGAGTGGTGTCTGCTTGGAATGCATTGCCAGGGGAGGTAGTGTCACACCTCCACAAATTCCCCCCTCCATGATGTCACACCTCCATAAGTTCTCACCTCCATGATGTCACACCTCCATGATGTCCCCCCTCCATGATGTCACACCTCCATGATGTCCCCCCTCCATGATGTCACACCTCCATGATGTCACACCTCCATGATGTCCCCCCTCCATGATGTCCCCCCTCCATGATGTCCCCCCTCCATGATGTCCCCCCTCCATGATGTCCCCCCTCCATGATGTCACACCTCCACAAATTTCCATCTCCATGAATGTCCTATAAATTAACTAAGTAAAGTTGTGCATGGGGCTGGCGACCTCATTGTGTACAAGAAATTGGAACGGTAACCACTACTGCAAAAGTGCACACATCGCTTTGGTGCAGACTTCCTGAAGGTGGTAAGTTCTAGTGGTGGCTCTAAGCTCTGACATGATGACATGAAGAATGTCAGTCTAGTTGAGTACAATAATCGTTCCACCCCTATACAGAAATACAGAGGGTGAAGGGAAAAGCTCGAGGGATCGGGGGTAGGGGAGGGGGCGTGTTATCAGGTCCAACATACCAGATTCAAATGCTGTCCCGCTCGCTTAGGTGTGCTGCAGGTTTTTTGTCATGGCATCATCACTTCTCCCAGTCGATCCAAATTTGAACGAATATCTTTCGAAGCATGCCAACTTTAATCAAGTCGGCCATGGTCGAAGTCGGGGGCAAATCTATGAGCCACCACGGGAGCTAAATGGGTTCATGTTCTGTCGTCAGCGCCTTCAGTTAGGAAGATGGCGCCCAGTTACAATATCGGTTCAATGGCCCATCTTACATTTCATTTCTTTTGAAAGTGTTTATTGTCTATGTCTAAACACGAAGACAAACATGATTCTTGTGTGCATGTACACTTGACTGGCGTTCCCTTGCATCCATTTGCTCTGACGTCCGATTCCAATTATAACCATTTCTTTACGGTAGTCTAAGCGCTTTCTGCTCCAGCCCGAATGCCAAAATGCGCGCACTCAACTCAGAGCTCGCCGCAGCTTTTTAATGACGTCCTTCAATAGATGTTGTTCTCTGTTCCTCCTTGTTGGAAATTGTCTGCATCGAATCTGATATTTTGCGAGACTTGTGCTTATATATAGTAACATAATATTATTAATACATTTACAGTGTTTCGATGACGTCAGTGCATTTTCGAGTTTTAAAAAAGTTTTACGTTTTGACTTTTGCCATTTTTTAAAATGTGTCCTAGCCTATGGTCCATAACTAGACATGGCTTGGCTTATTGTTCTCAGTCTCCCGCTACCAAACTCTCACAAGGGCATAAATGACAGAATGTGGTCCAGAGAACGGAATGCGTTGTGTAGTAGTTTATAGCTTGACTGCGATATTTGCACCTTTCGGTCCAACACATCCGACTTCAGCAATAATTATTTTGAATACCGGGTTAGCCTTCCCTCTTCGACCCCTTCTCCTTAGCCAGTCTGCTCTGTTGCAGCCTGTTATACAACTAACCTAACTATACCTAACTAGGTATACAAACCAACTATTGCTCTTTATGGCGTTCCTTGTTTAGCATAATGAGCTTCAGTTGTTATTTAGTACATGTTGTCCTTTCGTTGTTTACTATATTATGTTCCAATTGTTATTTCCTGAATGGTGCGCCAGTACTTCCAATTGTGTCTGGTTTCTGTCAAAGACGTTTCTTGTATTTGACTGACATTATCAATGAAGTCCAGCACCTGGTACTAAATAATAGATTACTGTAGATGAGTGCACCATAAGTATCTGCTCTTCGGTTTTCAAATTGGAAAAAGACCACTCAACCCCCTGCCAACATGGAGCAGGAAGTAGCTCCTGATCCACTTCACTTCATGTCCATACTACAGCTGTGTTATCTGTTCCAAAAAACCCACAACATAACAATCCAGACAGACTAGGGGTGTTTTGTCTCTTTCAATAAATGGCGAAGTAGACACTGTCAGACATCAACTTGAATTAGAAGAAAGCAGCGGTCAACCTGAGGATGTCGATACTGTCATAGAGCTTGTCTAGTGTTGGTACTGGTGATGGCCATATATGCTTTCTCTGGTCCTAGTCTGTCGGGCAATTTTGCAGCAGACGTTCAGCGGTCATTTTCCCGGTACCACATAAGTGCATTCGTCCTTTGCACTTATCTTCAGTTTATTGAATAGGTAATACCTAGGTCTGTTGTGTCCTGCGCGTAGTCTGAAGACCAATACCTGCTCTCTTCTGTTCAACTGGTAATAAGCATAATTTTGTGTGTAGCAAGTATGCTCTGTTTCCCATTTGTCCATGTATCTGGTCCTAATAAACCGTTTGGACTCTCGTAGGTCACACTAGAATCTGGTTGTGGTAACCGTACACCTTGTTTTGCCAGTCTGTCTGCCTCCCTGTTGCCTTGAATGTTACAGTAGGGTGGAGCCAACTGTTGCACAATGCTGATAGGTGTTTATTGCTGACATAGTTGAGAGAGTACTGATCTTAGGTCAATTTAGGGCTGTATTTTCATGACTGCTGTGACCACGGACAGTGCATCTGTATACAAGACTATCTGACCTTCATGGCTTTCGCCTGTCAGCATAGATTCTAATGCAGTATTCGATGCCACTGCCTCTGCTCTGAAATTGAAATTGCTTGAGAATTTGCCAGTTTCCAGTGTTATCTTTCAAGCGTTTATTAAGATCTGAAATACTCCCCCCCACCTCCCCCCCCCCCCCCCCACCCTTTCCATTTTTTGTTGTGTTTGTTGCAGAACCGTCTGTGTATAAATTGGCCCAGTCTGTGCTTGGGTAGTTCTTCTTTTGCATCTCAGGGTTATGTTTCTTCTTTCTTTTTCAGTCCGGCTGTTCTTGTGTCCAATACCTGGTATATTTTCTAATACCTCTGGAAAGCTGCTGCTGCTTCCAGATGGGTTTCGTACAGTAGGGATGGGTTTTGGTGTTGAGATGGTGTTCATAGGGTCTTCTCTCATCCTTCTTTGGGATATTGATCACATATGTTTTCACAACCCTCTTCCACGATGTCAGCCTGCCATCTCAATTATTGAAAACTTCTGCCTGGTTCGTCAATTATAGAATCATTATATAACACGTGCCCAGGATAGGTTTCAGCAGGTCCCACTTGATCCACATCTACACGTCCTTGATAAATGATATTCCATGTTGGGGATATCAGCTTCTTCAGTATATTTAACATATCTGAAGGCACGTTCTGTAATCGAGGCCAACGACAGGTCGAGATGTCTACACAGTGTGACAGGTAACCGTTCTGGGTCAGGGTTATATTATATTTGAGCTAATACTTCTCTTGTCAGACGACAGACGAGGCTACCAGTAAACGTGTGCAACAATTGCGGACGCCTTGACAGAATCACGTCCGAAAGGAACATGTTGGTTCGGTCGTTGAACAAAAAACCTACATACTATTTTCCAGATACATCACCAGTAACCAACTACCTTCCCTCCCCCGCCTCTCTCTCTCTCTCTATCTCTCTCTGTCACTCTATTTCTCTCTCTCTCTCTCTCTCTCTCTATCTCTCTGTCATACAAACATATATAAAATTAGGCGTTCACAATTTACTTTAACAGATACTTTCGTTCGCTTTCATGCCTAGGTTTTGATACCTTTAAAACCTCACAAATGACACGTTCCAGTAGACTTTTGCCTGAACATTCTACTGCAAATGTAAACATAGACAGGAAGTAGGCTAGGACTTGAGAGAAGTGTTACTATTTTTGTCAATGATTGCGCTAGAGTAAGATATTCTGGCGTGACGCTTTATGGCGCCCAAACAGCGTACTTTTAAAGAGCGAGTAGACTCCAATAGATTATTTAGACACAGCGTTTCTTCATAATGATCTATTCCAGCAACGTTTCCAGACATATGATTACATCAGAAGAATCGATTGATACTCTGGGTTGGCGATGTAGTGAGACCGAGTTTAGCGCCTCGTAAAGGGAATGCATTTATGTGTGAATAAGTTTGTGAACTTATCAGTGTAGCTGTCAGACACGCACACACAAACATATATATATATATATATATATATATATATATATATATATATATATATATATATATATATATATATATATATATATACCGCAGAGTCGGTTTTGTGTGACTAAAATTGAGACACGTGACTATAAACTAGAACACGGCCCATGGGAGATGTCTAACACATCACTCACACGCTGAGTGATGTCCCTACGACCTCTTGTGGTTATGGGAAAGGTAATACACACAACGATATATGACATCCCCCTCTGCTGCCTTGAGAGATACATGTTTACGAGAAAGGCTACTGGAATTAATGCTGAGGAAAAATCTGCATCATGTGCTATCTCCAGTAGTCTCGACATTGTCTTACTACTGGCTAAAGGAAGCCCAGGACGAGACAGTGAGGTTGACAAAAGACGCGGTTCTTGCTCACTTTCATCCAAATAACCGCTCAAGTCACCCATTTCAGCGAACACGGCAAGACGAAAGACTGTCCACACGGCTGAACAAAGAGAATGGTCTTAATCCCTTGTGATGGACGAACATCATGGACACAGCAAGACTGTCCTTGATCATGTTCCACCGTGATTCATGTTCCACCTTTATTCATGTTCCACATGGATTCATGTTCCACCTTGATTCATATTCCACCTTGACTCATGTTCCACCTTGATTCGTGTTCCACATTGATTCATGTTCCACTTTTATTCATGTTCTACCTTTATTCATGTTCCACCTTGATTCATGTTCCACCTTGCTAAACAAAGAGAGTGGTCTTCATCACTTGTGATGGTGAAGTAAAGTAAAGTAGCATTACTGCCGTAGGGGTGTGACGTGTTGGCGATCTCACATTACTGCCGTAGGAGTGTGACGTGTTGGCGATCTCAGATTTACCGGTATCATTTAAGGCTGGGTTGACCCGGGATGCGTTGCGCTCTGAAAAAAACATTTCCGGCTCAAATGGGGAATGAACCCAGGACAATTCAGATGCGAAGCCAGCTCACTAAACACTGCGCTACGCGGCTCCCATGTGATGGACAACCATCATGTACAACACCAAGACAACCGACCAACGATCACTGATCGCAGTGGCATACCTACTTGGTATTTTCTCCTCAATGAGTTGACTTACGTCGCCAAGAACTAGGCGTCATGAGCTCAAGTCATCTTGATTCATGTTTCATATACTTGGAGTCATGAGCAATAATAATCTTTATGCATAGGTCACCTTCTTGATGTCACGGAATGAATAATATTGTTTATGTGCCGTCTCCGTGGAGTTGTGGTCATGTATACAATTGGTGTATGTGCCGTCTCTGTGGAGTGGTGGTCATGTATACTAGGGAGCCATATGCCGTCTCTGTGGAGTCGTGGTCATGTATAATATTGGTTCACGTGCCGTCTCTGTGGAGTCGTGTCATGTATAATATTGGTTTACGTGCCGTCTCCATGGAGTTGTGGTCATGTATACAATTGGTGTATGTGCCGTCTCTGTGGAGTCGTGGTCATGTATACAAGGGAGTCATGTGCCAGGTGTCACGGGCAAGCACAGTTTGATTCGTATTCCATTTGAGTGGAGTCCTGAGCCGATTCGTTTAATCTTGAATCATATGACATCTTGAGGTATGTTCCATCCTGATTAATCTGCCATCTTGATCTATGTGCCATCTTGATCTATGTGCAATATTGATTCACGTTGTATCTTGTTTAACGTGTTGTTTTGATTGTAATGGCATAGCTACAAATTAACTAAAGAGAGGTCCAGATTAGATATCAGGAAATATGTTTTTAGTCAGGGAGTAGTGAATGCTTGGAATGCATTGTCGAGGGAGGTAGTGGAGACAGGGACAGTTTATGCATTCAAGAATACATTTGATGAGCATAGCTTTTAGAGCAGGGTAATGTAAATGAAACTGGTTGTATACAGACTCTGTAGTGTCTTCTAAATTCTAAACCAGTATAAAAACGTTAAGATTCATGTTGCGTCTTGTTTAATATGTTGTATTGATTAATGTGATCATCTTGACACACTTGTCATGTAGGTCTGGGCCGATGGCATCTGCACTGTGTCATGGACATGTGTAATCCAGATACAGGTGCCATCTGTGTTGAATTATTGGCCCACATTTGATTCGTATGTCATGTTGAGTTCTATGCCGTGTTCGTGAACGTGTCATGTGGATTCATTTTTTATATTAAATAATATGGCATTCGTGTAAAGTCATGGAGTCATACGAATCTGTAATCTTAATTCATGTGCCACGTATGTCGTGTCACGGAGCCTTAAGTATGTGTAATATTAATTCACGTGTCATCTATGTCGTGTCATGCTCATGTGTAATATTGATTGATGTGCCATTTGCATAGAATCATGAGGATGTGCAATTTTAGTGAACGTTTAACATTCATTTACATGTCATTCCTGTATAATCTTCATTATATGCTATATTCGTGCGGTCAGGGGCAGGTATAATCTTGATTGATGTTCCACCTTGATTCATATTCCACCTTGATTCATGTTCCACCTTGATCCATGTTCCACCTGGATTAATGTTCCACCTTTATTCATGTTCCACCTTGATTCATGTTCCACCTTGATTCATATTCCACCTGGATTCATGTTCCACCTTGATTCATGTTTCACCTGGATTCATGTTCCATATTGATTCATGTTGCACCTGGATTAATGTTCCACCTTGATTCATGTTTGACCTTGATTCATGTTCTACCTTGATTCATGTTCCACCTTGATTCATGTTCCCCCTTGATTCATGTTCCACCTTGATTCATGATGATCTGAGGTTCACATTTCACTTTAATTATGATGAGTTTAGATTCATGTCCCACCTTGATTCATGATGAACTTAGGTTCATGTTCCACCTTGATTCATGTTCCATCTTATCATGTTCACCCTTGAATTATGTACCATTTTGACTTGTATGACATCTTGACTGACGAATAGTTTTCAATCCGTGTACCTGCAGTGTCTTATGTCTTTAACACAATCCATTCACCCTAATAAGATAATCCATCCACCCACATAACCTCATCCATCCACCCACATCAGACAATTCACCCACTCACATAACACAATCTATCCACCCATCCATCTACCCACATAAGACAATCTATCCACCAATCCACCCACCCACATAAGACAATCCACCCACCCACATAAGACAATCTATCCACCCATCCATCCACCCACATAAGACAATCTATCCACCCATCCATCCACCCATATAAGACAATCCACCCACCCACATAAGACAATCTATCCACCCATCCACCAACCCACATAAGACAATCCACCCACCCACACAAGACAATCTATCCACCCATCCATCCACCCACATAAGACAATCTATCCACCCATCCATCCACCCACATAACACAATCCATCCACCCACATAAGACAATCCACCCACCCACATAAGACAATCTATCCACCCATCCACCCACCCACATAAGACAATCTATCCACCCATCCACCCACCCACATTAGACAATCTATCCACCCATCCATCCACCCACATAACACAATCCATCCACCCATATAGGACAATTCACCCACCCACATAACACAATCCATCCACCCACATAACACAATCCATCCACCCATATAGGACAATTCACCCACCCACATAACACAATCCATCCACCCACATAACACAATCCATCCACCCATATAAGACAATTCACCCACCCACATAACACAATCCATGCACCCACAGAGCACCCTCCATCCACCAGCTTCGTAACATGCATCTGTTTTTGAAGCACTGTTGTCTGGTGTTGCAGGCTCGTGCGGATCATATGTTTGGAGGTATTCTTGAAATACGCGCACAATATTCCATGATCTGCATGTCTACCTAAGCCGTGCAACTTTCTGTAACGTGCCTCACCTGTCCATTAACCTTGACATCTATTAGTACCTATCTAGGATCGGGTGAGGCAGACAATGGAGAAACAATCAACTACTTGGAGATGACGGATTTGCATCACTGAGCTCCGTAGTGGAAATGGCGAGTTTTGATAACACAGTGGAACAGTTTCATTTCTTCCGTCTTCCCTTTGATGTTTCTTTGAACACCAACTTGTAAACAATTGCGCCTCGTATACGCTACATAGAACATGCGCTACATAGAACATGAGCTACATAGAACATGCACTACATAGAACATGGGCTACATAGAACATGCGCTACATAGAACATGCGCTACATAGAACATGCACTACATAGAACATGGGCTACATAGAACATGCGCTACATAGAACATGCGCTACATAGAACATGCACTACATAGAACATGGGCTACATAGAACATGCACTACATAGAACATGTGCTACATAGAACATATGCTATATAGAACATGGGCTACATAACAACTCTCTTAACATCCAGTGTCGTAATGTATTATTGTCAAGCTCTGTTGCTCTAAGGGTCACCTGCACTTTCCACGGTATAGCTGTTACTAAATGAAACATCAGAAACAGATTAACCCAGATAAGTTCCGTGCAACATTAAGTAGCTAAGTATAAAGGTCAAAACTTGTTTATATCAGCACAGCAACGGAAAGACAACAACAACAACCATCGATTAATGAACAATCAGAAAGAGCGTACATAAAGCTGATAACTAAACAACAATAGAAAATGGCTAAAATAACCAGTATGATTGCTCCAGGCTGACCCCACATGAGCCCATTCTAGCAGGCTCGCCCTCCCCCAAATGAGCCCATTCTAACAGGCTTCCCCCTTCCCCAAAATGAGCCCATTCTAGCAGGCTTCCCCCCTCCCCAAAATGAGCATATTCTAACAGGCGTCCCCCCTCCCCCATATGAGCCCATTCTAGCAGGCTTCCCCCGTCCATATGAGCCCATTCTAATAGGCTTCCCCCCTCCATATGAGCCCATTCTAGCAGGCTTCCCCCCTCCCCCATATGAGCCCATTCTAGCAGGCTTCCGCCCTCCCCCATATAAGCCCATTCTAACAGGCATCCCCGCTCCCCCATATGACCCCATTCAAATAGGCATCCCCGCTCCCCCATATGAGCCCATTCTAACAGGCTTCCCCCATATGAGCCCATTCTAACAGGCTTCCCCCCTCCCCCATATGAGCTCATTCTAACAGGCTTCCCCCCTCCCCCATATGAGCCCATTCTAAAAGGCTTCCCTCCAAAAGAGCCCATTCTAACAGGCTCCCCCCTCCATATGAGCCCATTCTAACAGGCTTCCCCCCTATATGAGCCCATTCTAACAGGCTCCCTCCTCCATTTGAGCCCATTCTAACATGCTTCCCCCCTCCCCCATATGAGCCCATTCTAACAGGCTCCCCACTCCCTCAAAAGAGCCCATTGTAACAAGCTCCCCCCATGTGAGCCCATTCTAACAGGCTTCCTCCCTCCCCCATATGAGCCCATTCTGACAGGCTCCCTCCTCCATATGAGCCCTATCTAACAGGCTCCCCCCTCCCCAAAAAGAGCCCATTATAACAGACTGCCCCTATTTGAGCCCATTCTAGCAGACTGCCCCCTCCCAAGCCCCTCCCAAGCCCCTTCCCAAACCCCTTCCCAAACCCCACCCTCCCAAACCCACTCTCAAACCCCACCCTCCCAAAGTACCGACGACAGAGCACCAACTCCGTAGCATCGTCGGGGGTTCCGAAATGTTGTCCCCTGAGTTTTTCAGGTTCCCATTTACAGCTAGATTGACTGGAAGCATTGAACAAACCATGAAAAACCTCACGACAAACAGGTGTGCTGAACCAAGCGCTACCGGATTTGAACCCAGGTCTTGGGTTGCAAACCATGCTCCTCAAACAATTACTGATATGATCAAATTCTGACTTCTAAAATCGAAGTAGAGAATCGAGAAGGAATGTCAAGTGAACACATATAACACGTCAATATGGAAATAACAAATAACTTTGCAGTCGTCATTGCTGTCTGTTATATTGGCTTTCATCGAATATGAGAGAGGTTGTAGTGTAACTGAATGTCTGTCAATGAGGGACGTAGTTGATTTCGTCTATGTGTGTTTTATGTCTGTTCTTCGTCCATCACGAGTGATGAGGGCCTTGACTTCTTTCACCTAGCCAGTCCTTCCGGGTTGTGGATGGGTGCGGAGATGGCTGACGAGTCCCATTTGGGATCTGCATACTCGCAGGCAGTGAAAACATGACAAGTTCGCTAGGCGGAACGGTGATCATGATAGTCAGCAAATCCATCTATGTCATCGGCTTTATTGCTCAGCTAGGAGTCCCGCAACTGACGCAGTTTTTCTACTGAAGTTTAGCTTGTCAGCGGACTTACCATGGCCGCTCGCCCATCGTCACAGTACTCTACACTGTTAGTACTGGATAAATGAAAAGAGAATGACTTGCGCGATGAATTTGATATAAGGGAGTGAGGGTTGCGTGGTTCGTCGACCTTACTCTCTCGCCTGAGGCCAACTTTAATCAGTGGCAAGACACGTCATGACGACTGGATTTGAACTCGGGTGCAGCGGATGACCACGTCTGCTCAAGTGTCACGCCGTGTTCTATGCGGTCCACACCGCTCAGCACATTGGTTGTAGTGGTAGCCTGATGACGAGTTTCCTGCTTAGCTGGCTGGCTTGAGCAGGTCAGGGCAAATCTAAAACAAACTTTCTCTGTTCTTGGCTTCTACTGTTTCTTTTACCACTTCTCCTGGTTCTTCTCTTTCCGTACGTTTGTTTGTGTCTCTCACTGACAAGGACTCCGAGGTAGGAAAGTCATCTTGCCACCTCCAGTGGTAATGAATGGCCCCTTCACACCTCCGGTCTTAGTGTCAGCAAGATGCATCGAGGGTACATGTGCATTTTCGCTGCACGGGCCAGCAGTTTTGAGCTCACTCGTTGTCGGGAATAGGGGACGATAGGCTTAGAGTATAACTTAGATGTATAACTTCCGGTCAAGCGCAGGAAATGGCCGCTGACACGTCAGCTTCAGATAATCTGTGAAATTTCATCTTCTTCCAAAACTCAAATAATTCAGGAAGTTTTATCCACGGGACAGCACTTGAGGACCATACTACAGTTGGTATATGTGAAATAAGATATACCTTTTTGATAATGTGCCATATTCTGGTTGTAGTCGAAGTCTTGCCTTGTTTTATGCACAGCTGGATTGAAACCATATTTTTTTTACCATCTAATGTTCAATAATTGTTGTAATTGCTTCCTGTTTTGTGTTGTTGTGTTTGCTTTCTGCTGTGTGTTGTTGTGCTTGTTTCCTGTTGTGTGTTGTTGTGTTTGCTACCTGTTGTGCGTTGTTGTGTGTTGTTGTGCTTGCTTCCTGTTGTGTGTTGTTGTGTTTGCTTCCTGTTGTGTGTTGTGTTTGCTTCCTGTTGTGTGTTGTTGTCTTTGCTTCCTGTTGTGTGTTGTTGTGTTTGCTTCCTGTTATGTGTTGTGTTTGCTTCCTGTTGTGTGTTGTGTTTGCTCCCTGTTGTGTGTTGTGTTTGCTTCCTGTTGTGTGTTGTTGTGTTTGCTCCATGTTGTGTGTTGTTGTGTTTGCTCCCTGTTGTGTGTTGTTGTGTTTGCTCCCTGTTGTGTGTTGTTGTGTTTGCTCCCTGTTCTATGTTGTTGTGTTTGCTTCCTGTTGTGTGTTATTGTGTTTGCTTCCTGTTGTGTGTTGTTGTATTTGCTTCCTGTTGTGTGTTGTTGTATTGGCTTCCTGTTGTGTGTTGTTGTATTTGCTCCCTGTTGTGTGTTGTGTTTGCTCTCTGTTGTTTGTTGTGTTTCCTTCCTGTTGTGTGTTTTCTCACTGTTGAGTGTTGTTGTGTTTGCTCACTGTTGTGTGTTGTTGTGTTTGCTTACCGTTGTGTGTTTTCTCACTGTTGTGTGTTGTGTGTTTGCTCACTGTTGTGTGTGTTTCCTGTTGTGTGTTTTCTCACTGTTGTATGTTGTTGTGTTTGCTCACTGTTGTGTGTTGTTGTGTTTGCTTCCTGTTGTGTGTTTTCTCAATGTTGTCTGTAGTGTGTATGATTGTTCACTGTTGTGTGTTGTTGTGTGTGCTTCATGTTGTGTGTTGTTGTGTGTGCTTCCTGTTGTGTGTTGTTGTGTGTGCTTCCTGTTGTGTGTTGTTGTGTGTTCTTCCTGTTGTGTGTTGTTGTGTGTGCTTCCTGTTGTGTGTTGTTGTGTGTGCTTCCTGTTGTGTGTTGTTGTGTTTGCTTCCTGTAGTATGTTGTTGTGTTTCCGTCCTGATGTTTGTTGTTGTGTTTGCTCCCTGTTGTATATTGTTGTGTTTGCTTCCTGTTGTGTGTTTGCTCCATGTTGAGTGTTGTTGTGTTTGCTTCCTGTTGTTGTCTTTATTTCCTGTTGTTGTGTTTGCTCCCTGTTGTGTGATGTTGTGTTTGCTCCCTGTTGTGTTGTTGTGTTTGCTTCCTGTTGTTGTGCTAGCTTCCTGTTGTGTGTTGTTGTGTTTACTCCATGATGTGTGTTTTTGTGTTTGCTTCCTGTTGGGTTTTTGGTCCCTGTTGTGTGTTGTTGTGTTTGCTTCCTGTTGTTGTGCTTGCTTCCCGTTGTGTGTTGTTGTGTTTGCTCCCTGTTGAGTGTTTGCTCACTGTTGTGTGTTGTTGTTTTTGCTCACTTTTGTGTGTTGTTGTGTTTGCTTCCTGTTGTGTGTTTTCTCACTGTTGAGTGTTGTTGTGTTTGCTCACTGTTGTGTGTTGTTGTGTTTGCTTCCTGTTGTGTGTTTTCTCACTGTTGTGTGTTGTGTGTTTTCTCCCTGTTGTGTGTTGTTGTGTTTGCTTCCTGTTGTCTGTTTTCTCACTGTTGTGTGTTGTATGTTTGCTCCCTGTTGTGTGTTGTTGTGTTTGCTCTCTGTTGTGTGTTGTTGTGTTTTCTTCCTGTTGTGTGTTGTTGTGTTTGTTCATTGTTGTGTGTTGTTGTGTTTGCTCTCTGTTGTGTGTTGTTGTGTTTGCTCCCTGTTGTGTGTTGTTGTGTTTGCTCACTGTTGTGTGTTGTTGTGTTTGCTTCATGTGGTGTGTTGTTGTGTTTGCTTCCTGTTGTGTATTTGCTCTCTGTTGTGTGTTGTAGTGCTTGCTTCCTGTTGTGTGTTGTTGTGTTTACTCCATGATGTGTGTTTTTGTGTTTGCTTCGTGTTGGGTGTTTGCTCCCTGTTGTGTGTTGTTGTGTTTGCTTCCTGTTGTTGTGCTTGCTTCCTGTTGTGTGTTGTTGTGTTTGCTCCCTGTTGAGTGTTTGCTCACTGTTGTGTGTTGTTGTGTTTGCTCACTGTTGTGTGTTGTTGAGTTTCCCTCATGGTGTGTGTTTTCTCACTGTTAAATGTTGTTGTGTTTGCTCACTGTTATGTGTTGTTGTGTCTGCTTCCTGTTGTGTGTTTTCTCACTGTTGTGTGTTGTGTGTTTGCTCACTGTTGTGTGATGTTGTGTGTGCTTCCTGTTGTGTGTTTTCTCACTGTTTATGTTGTGTTTGCTCACTGTTGTGTGTTTGCTCACTGTTGTGTGATTTTGTGTGTGCTTCCTGTTGTGTGTTTTCTCACTGTTTATGTTGTGTTTGCTTCCTGCTGTGTGTTTTCTCACTGTTGTCTGTTGTGTGTATGATTGTTTACTGTTGTGTGGTGTTGTGTGTGCTTCCTGTTGTGTGTTTTGTTGTGTGTGCGTACTGTTGTGTGTTGTTGTGTGTGCTTCCTGTTGTGTGTTGTTGTGTGTGCTTCCTGTTGTGTGTTGTTGTTTGTGCTTCCTGTTGTGTGTTGTTGTGTGTTGTTGTATTTGCTTCCTGTTGTTGTGCTTGCTTCCTGTTGTATGTTGTTGTGTTTGCTCCCTGTTGAGTGTTTGCTCACTGTTGTGTGTTGTTGTGTTTGCTCACTGTTGTGTGTTGTTGTGTTTCCTTCCTGTGGTGTGTTTTCTCACTGTTGAGTGTTGTTATGTTTGCTACCTGTTGTGTGTTGTTGTGTGCTGTTTTGCTTGCTTCCTGTTGTGTGTTACTGTGTTTTCTTCCGGTTATGTGTTGTGTTTGCTTCTTTTTGAGTGTTGTTGTGTTTGCTCCATGTTGTGTGTTGTTGTGTTTGATCCCTGTTGTGTTGTTGTGTTTGCTCCCTGTTGTGTGTTGTTGTGTTTGCTCCCTGTTCTATGTTGTTGTGTTTGCTTCCTGTTGTGTGTTATTGTGTTTGCTTCCTGTTGTGTGTTGTTGTATTTGCTTCCTGTTGTGTGTTGTTGTATTGGTTTCCTGTTGTGTGTTGTTGTGTTTGCTCCCTGTTGTGTGTTGTTGTGTTTGCTTCCTGTTGTTGTGCTAGCTTACTGTTGTGTGTTGTTGTGTTTACTCCATGATGTATGTTTTTATGTTTGCTTCCTGTTGGGTGTTTGGTCCCTGTTGTGTTTTGTTGTGTTTTCTTCCTGTTGTTGTGCTTACTTCCTGTTGTGTGTTGTTGTGTTTGCTCCCTGTTGAGTGTTTGCTCACTGTTGAGTGTTGTTGTGTTTGCTCACTGTTGTGTGTTGTGTGTTTGCTCCCTGTTGTGTGTTGTTGTGTTTGCTTCCGGTTGTGTGTTTGCTTCCTGTTGTTGTGTTTGCTCCCTGTTGTGTGTTGTTGTGTTTGCTACCTGTTGTGGGTTGTTGTGTTTGCTACCTGTTGTGTGTTGTTGTGTTTGTTCATTGTTGTGTGATGTTGTGTTTGCTCCCTGTTGTATGTTGTTGCATTTGCTTCCTGTTGAGTGTTTGCTCACTGTTGTGTGTTGTTGTGTTTGCTTACTGTTGTGTGTTGTTGTGTTGTGTTTGTATCCTGTTGTGTGTTATCTCACTGTTGTGTGTTGTGTGTTTGCTCACTGTTGTGTGTTGTTGTCTTTACTCCATGATGTGTGTTTTTGTGTTTGCTTCGTGTTGGGGGTTTGCTCCCTGCTGTGTGTTGTTGTGTTTGCTTCCTGTTGTTGTGCTTGCTTCCTGTTGTGTGTTGTTGTGTTTGCTAACTGTTGTGTGTTGTTGAGTTTTCCTCCTGGTGTGTGTTTTCTCACTGTTGAATGTTGTTGTGTTTGCTCACTGTTGTGTGTTGTTGTGTCTGCTTCCTGTTGTGTGTTCTCTCACTGTTGTGTGTTTTGTGTTTGCTCACTGTTGTGTGGTGTTGTGTGTGCTTCCTGCTGTGTGTTTTCTCACTGTTGTCTGTTCTGTGTATGATTGTTTACTGTTGTGTGTTGTTGTGTGTGCTTCCTGTTGTGTGTTGTTATGTGTGCGTCCTGTTGTGTGTTGTTGTGTGTGCTTCCTGTTGTGTGTTGCTGTGTACTTCCTGTTGTGTGTTGTTGTGTTTGCTTCCTGTTGTGTGTTGTTGTTTGTGCTTCCTGTTGTGTGTTGTTGTGTGTTGTTGTGTTTGCTTCCTGTTGTATGTTGTTGTGTTTGCTTTCTGGTGTTTGTTGTTGTGTTTGCTTCCTGTTGTATGTTGTTGTGTTTGCTTCGTGGTGTGTGTTTGCTTCCTGTTGTTGTGCTTGCTTCCTGTTGTGTGTTTTTGTGTTTGCTCCCTGTTGAGTGTTTGCTCACTGTTGTGTGTTGTTTTGTTTGCTCACTGCTGTGTGTTGTTGTGTTTTCTTCCTGTTGTGTGTTTTCTCACTGTTGAGTGTTGTTGTGTTTGCTACCTGTTGTGTATTGTTGTGTGCTGTTGTGCTTGATTCCTGTTGTGTGTTATTGTGTTTGATTCCTGTTGTGTGTTGTGTTTGCTTCCTATTGTGTGTTGTTGTATTTGCTTCCTGTTGTATATTGTTGTGTTTGCTTCCTGTTGTGTGTTGTGTTTGCTTCCTGTTGTGTGTTGTTATGTTTGCTCCATGTTGTGTGTTGTTGTGTTTTCTCCCTGTTGTTTCTTGTTGTGTTTGCTCCCTGTTGTATGTTGTGTTTGCTTCCTGTTGTGTGTTGTGTTTGCTCCCTGTTGTGTGTTGTTGTGTTTGCTCCCTGTTGTGTCTTGTTGTGTTTGCTCCCTGTTGTATGTTGTGTTTGCTTCCTGTTGTGTATTGTGTTTGCTTCCTGTTGTGTGTTGTTGTGTTTGCTCCATGTTGTGTGTTGTTGTTTTGCTCCCTGTTGTATGTCGTTGTGTTTGCTTCCTGTTGTGTGTATTGTGTTTGCTTCCTGTTGTGTGTTATTGTGTTTGCTTCCTGTTGTGTGTTGTTGTATTGGCTTCCTGTTGTCTGTAGTTGTGTTTGCTCCCAGTTGTGTGTTATTGTGTTTGCTTCCTGTTGTTGTGCTTGCTTCCTGTTGTGTGTGGTTGTGTTTGCTCCCTGTTGAGTGTTTGCTCACTGTTGTATGTTGTTGTGTTTACTCACTATTGTGTGTTGTTGTGTTTCCTTCCTGTTGTGTGTTTTCTCACTGTTGAGTGTTGTTGTGTTTGCTACCTGTTGAATGTTGTTGTGTGCTGTGGTGCTTGCTTCCTGTTGTGTGTTATTGTGTTTGCTTCCTGTTGTGTGTTGTTGTGTTTGCTTCCTGTTGTGTGTTGTTGTGTTGTCTCCATGTTGTGTGTTGTTGTGTTTGCTCCCTGTTGTGTCCATTTGTGTTTATTCCCTTTTGTATGTTGTGTTTGCTTCCTGTTGTGTTTGCTCACTGTTGTGTGTTGTTGTGTTTTCTACCTGTTGTGTCTTGTTGTGTTTGGTTCCTGTTGTATGTTTTGTTTGTATCTGTTGTGCGTTGTGTTTGCTTCCATTTGTGTGTTGTTGTGTTTGCTTCATGTTGTGTGTTGTTGTGTTTGCTCCCTGTTTTTTGTTGCTGTGTTTTCTCCCTGTTCTATGTTGTTGTGTTTGCTTCCTGTTGTGTGTTATTGTGTTTGCTTCCTGTTGTATGTTGTTGTATTGGCTTCTTGTTGTGTGTAGTTGTGTTTGCTCCCAGTTGTGTGTTATTGTGTTTGCTCCCTGTTGAGTGTTTGCTCACTGTTGTGTGTTGTTGTGTATGCTCACTGTTGTGTGTTGTTGTGTTTCCTTTCTGTTGTGTCTTTTCACACTGTTGAGTGTTGTTGTGTTTGTTTCCGTTTGTGTGTTTGCTCACTTTTGTGTTGTAGTGCTGGCTTCCTGTTGTGGGTTGTTGTGTTTACTCCATGATGTGTTTTGTGTTTGCTTCCTGTTGGGTGTTTGCTCCCTGTTGTGTGTTTTTGTGTTTGCTTCCTGTTGTTGTGCTTGCTTCCTGTTGTGTGTTGTTGTGTTTGCTCCCTGTTGAGTGTTTGCTCACTGTTGTGTGTTTGCTCCCTGTTGAGTGTTTGCTCACTGTTGTGTGTTGTTGTGTTTGCTCACTGTTGTATGATGTTGTGTGTGCTTCCTGTTGTTGTTTCTCTCTGTTTGTATGTAGTTGTGTTTTCTCACTGTTGTGTGTTGTTTTTTTTTATTCCTGCTGTGTGTTTTCTCACTGCTGTCGGTTGTGTGTATGATTGTTCACTGTTTTGTGTTGTTGTGTGTGCTTCCTGTTGTGTGTTTTTGTGTGTGCTTCCTGTTGTGTGTTGTTGTGTGCTTCCTGTTGTGTGTTTTGTGTGTGCTTTTTGTTGTGTGTTGTTGTGTGTGCTTCCTGTTGTGTGTTGTTGTGTTTGCTTCGAGGTGTGTGTTGTTGTGTTTGCTTCCTTTTGTTGTGCTTGCTTCCTGTTGTGTGTTGTTGTGTTTGCTCCCTGTTGAGTGTTTGCTCACTGTTGTGTGTTGTTGTGTTTGCTCACTGTTGTGTGTTGTTGTGTTTGCTTCCTGTTGTGTGTTTTCTCACTGTTGTGTGTTGTGTGTTTGCTCCCTGTTGTGTGTTGTTGTTTTTGCTTCCTGTTGTTGTGCTTTCTTCCTGTTGTGTTTTGTTGTGTTTGCTCCCTGTTGAGTGTTTGCTCACTGTTGTATGTTGTTGAGTTTCCCTCCTGGTGTGTGTTTTCTCACTGTTGAATGTTGTTGTGTTTGCTCACTGTTATGTGTTGTTGTGTCTGCTTCCTGTTGTGTGTTTGCTCACTGTTGTGTGATGTTGTGTGTGCTTCCTGTTGTGTGTTTTCTCACTGTTTATGTTGTGTTTGCTTCCTGCTGTGTGTTTTCTCACTGTTATCTGTTGTGTGTTGTTGTTTGTGCTTCCTGTTGTGTGTTGTTGTGTTTGCTTCCTGGTGTGTTGTTGTGTTTGCTTCCTGTTGTATGTTGTTGTGTTTGCTTCCTGTTGTTGTGCTTGCTTCCTGTTGTATGTTGTTGTGTTTGCTCCCTGTTGAGTGTTTGCTCACTGTTTTGTGTTGTTGTGTTTCCTTCCTGTTGTGTATTTTCTCACTGTTGAGTGTTGTTGTGTTTGCTACCTGTTGTGTGTTGTTGTGTGCTGTTGTGCTTGCTTCCTGTTGTGTGTTATTTTGTTTGCTTCCGGTTATGTGTTGTGTTTGCTTCTTGTTGTGTGTTGTTATGTTTGCTTCCTGTTGTGTGTTGTGCTGTTTGCTTCCTGTTGTGTGTTGTGTTTGCTTTCTGTTGTGTGTTGTTGTGTTTGCTCCATGTTGTGTGTTGTTTTTTTTGATCCCTGTTGTGTTGTTTTTTTTGCTCCCTGTTGTGTGTTGTTGTGTTTGCTCCCTGTTCTATGTTGTTGTGTTTGCTTCCTGTTGTGTGTTATTGTGTTTGCTTCCTGTTGTGTGTTGTTATATTTGCTTCCTGTTGTGTGTTGTTGTATTGGTTTCCTGTTGTGTGTTGTTGTATTTGCTCCCTGTTGTGTGTTGTTGTGTTTGCTTCCTGTTGTTGTGCTAGCTTACTGTTGTGTGTTGTTGTGTTTACTCCATGATGTATGTTTTTATGTTTGCTTCCTGTTGGGTGTTTGGTCCCTGTTGTGTGTTGTTGTGTTTGCTTCCTGTTATTGTGCTTGCTTCCTGTTGTGTGTTGTTGTGTTTGCTCCCTGTTGAGTGTTTGCTTACTGTTGTGTGTTTATGTGTTTGCTCACTGTTGTGTGTTGTTGTGTTTGCTCCCTGTTGTGTGTTGTTGTGTTTGCTTCCGGTTGTGTGTTTGCTTCCTGTTGTTGTGTTTGCTCCCTGTTGTGTGTTGTTGTGTTTGCTACCTGTTGTGGGTTGTTGTGTTTGCTACCTGTTGTGTGTTGTTGTGTTTGTTCATTGTTGTGTGATGTTGTGTTTGCTCCCTGTTGTATGTTGTTGCATTTGCTTCCTGTTGAGTGTTTGCTCACTGTTGTGTGTTGTTGTGTTTGCTCACTGTTGTGTGTTGTTGTGTTCGGTTTGCATTCTGTTGTGTGTTATCTCACTGTTGTGTGTTGTGTGTTTGCTCACTGTTGTGTGTTGTTGTCTTTACTCCATGATGTGTGTTTTTGTGTTTGCTTCCTGTTGCTGTGCTTGCTTCCTGTTGTGTGTTGTTGTGTTTGCTCACTGTTGTGTGTTGTTGAGTTTCCCTCCTGGTGTGTGTTTTCTCACTGTTGAATGTTGTTGTGTTTGCTCACTGTTGTGTGTTGTTGTGTCTGCTTCCTGTTGTGTGTTTTCTCACTGTTGTGTGTAGTGTGTTTGCTCACTGTTGAATGTTGTTGTGTTTGCTCACTGTTGTGTGTTGTTGTGTGTGCTTCCTGCTGTGTTTTTTCTCACTGTTGTCTGTTGTGTCTATGATTGTTTACTGTTGTGTGTTGTTGTGTGTGCTTCCTGTTGTGTGTTGCTGTGTGTGCTTCCTGTTGTGTGTTGTTGTGTTTGCTTCCTGTTGTGTGTTGTTGTTTGTGCTTCCTGTTGTGTGTTGTTGTGTGTTGTTGTGTTTGCTTCCTGTTGTATGTTGTTGTGTTTGCTTCCTGGTGTGTATTTTGTTGTGTTTGCTTCCTGTTGTATGTTGTTGTTTTTGCTTCGTGGTGTGTGTTTGCTTCCTGTTGTTGTGCTTGCTTCCTGTTGTGTGTTTTTGTGTTTGCTCCCTGTTGAGTGTTTGCTCACTGTTGTGTGTTGTTGTGTTTGCTCACTGCTGTGTGTTGTTGTGTTTCCTTCCTGTTGTGTGTTTTCTCACTGTTTAGTGTAGTTGTGTTTGCTACCTGTTGTGTGTTGTTGTGTGCTGTTGTGCTTGCTTCCTGTTGTGTGTTATTGTGTTTGTTTCCTGTTGTGTGTTGTGTTTGCTTCCTGTTGTGTGTTGTTGTATTTGCTTCCTGTTGTATGTTGTTGTGTTTGCTTCCTGTTGTGTGTTGTGTTTGCTTCCTGTTGTGTGTTGTTATGTTTGCTCCATGTTGTGTTTTGTTGTGTTTGCTCACTGTTGTTTCTTGTTGTGTTTGCTCCCTGTTGTATGTTGTGTTTGCTTCCTGTTGTGTGTTATGTTCGCTCCCTGTTGTGTGTTGTTGTGTTTGCTCCCTGTTGTGTCTTGTTGTGTTTGCTTCCTGTTGTATGTTGTGTTTGCTTCCTGTTGTGTATTGTGTTTGCTTCCTGTTGTGTGTTGTTGTGTTTTCTTCATGTTGTGTGTTGTTGTTTTGCTCCCTGTTGTATGTCGTTGTGTTTGCTCCCTGTTTTGTGTTGCTGTGTTTGCTCCATGTTCTATGTTGTTGTGTTTGCTTCCTGTTGTGTGTTATTGTGTTTGCTTCCTGTTGTGTGTTGTTGTATTGGCTTCCTGTTGTCTGTAGTTGTGTTTGCTCCCAGTTGTGTGTTATTGTGTTTCCTCCCTGTTGAGTGTTTTTCTCACTGTTGTGTGTTGTGCTTTCTCACTGTTGTGTGTTGTTGTGTTTCCTTTCTGTTGTGTGTTTTCTCACTGTTTGGTGTTGTTGTGTTTGCTCACTGTCGTGTGTTGTTGTGTTTGCTTCCTGTTGTGTATTTTCTCACTGTTGTGTGTTGTGTGTTTGCTCACTATTGTGTGATGTTGTGTGTGCTTCCTGTTGTGTGGTTTCTCACTGTTGTATTTTGTTGTGTTTGCTCATTGTTGTGTGTTGTTGTGTTTGCTTCCTGTTGGGTGTTTTCTTATTGTTGTCTGTAGTGTGTATGATTGTTCACTGTTGTGTGTTGTTGTGTGTGCTTCCTGTTGTGTGTTGTTGTGTGTGCTTCCTGGTGTGTTTTTGTGGGTGCTTCCTGTTGTGTGTTGTTGTGTGTGCTTCCTGTTCTGTGTTGTATGTGTTGTTGTGTTTGCTTCCTGTTGTATGTTGTTGTGTTTGCTTCCTGTTGTTTGTTGTTGTGTTTGCTTCCTGTTGTATGTTGTTGGGTTTGCTTCCTGTTGTGTGTTGTTGTGTTTGCTCGCTGTTGTATATTGTTGTGTTTCCTTCCTGTTGTTTGTTTTCTCACTGTTGAGTGTTGTTGTGTTTGCTTCCTGTTGTGTGTTTTCTCACTCTTGTGTGTTGTGTGTTTGCTCACTGTTGTATGATGTTGTGTGTGCTTACTGTTGTGTTTTCTTTCTGTATGTATGTAGTTGTGTTTGCTTCCTGTTGTGTGTTGTTGTGTTTTCTCCCTGTTGTATATTGTTGTGTTTCCTTCCTGTTGTTTGTTTTCTCACTGTTGAGTGTTATTGTGTTTGCTTCCTGTTGTGTGTTTTCTCACTCTTGTGTGTTGTGTGTTTGCTCACTGTTGTATGATGTTGTGTGTGCTTCCTGTTGTATTTTCTCTCTGTATGTATGTAGTTGTGTTTGCTCACTGTTGTGTTGTTGTGTTTGCTTCCTGTTGTGTGTTTTCTCACTCTTGTGTGGTGTGTGTTTGCTCACTGTTGTATGATGTTGTGTGTGCTTCCTGTTGTGTTTTCTCTCTGTATGTATGTAGTTGTGTTTGCTCACTGTTGTGTGTTGTTGTGTTTTCTTCCTGCTGTGTGTTTTCTCACTGTTGCCTGTTGTGTGTATGATTGTTCACTGTTGTGTGTTGTTGTGTGTTCTTCCTGTTGTGTGTTTTTGTGTGTGCTTCCTGTTGTGTGTTGTTGTGTGTGCTTTCTGTTGTGTGTTTTGTGTGTGCTTTCTGTTGTGTGTTGTTGTGTGTGCTTCCTGTTGTGTGTTGTTGTGTGTGGTTCCTGTTGTGTGTTGTTGTGTTTGCTTCCTGTTGTGTGTTGTGTTTGCTTCGTAGTGTGTGTTGTTGTGCTTGCTTCCTGTTGTGTGTTGTTGTGTTTGCTCACTGTTGTGTGGTGTTGTGTTTGCTTCCTGTTGTGTGTTTTCTCACTGTTGTGTGTTGTGTGTTTGCTCACTGTTGTGTGATGTTGTGTGTGCTTCCTATTGTGTCTTTTCTCACTGTTGTATGTTGTTGTGTTTGCTCACTGTTGTGTGTTGTTTTTTTGCTTCCTGCTGTGTGTTTTCTAACTGTTGTCTGTTGTGTGTTTGATTGTTGACTGTTGTGTGTTGTTATGTGTGCTTCCTGTTGTATGTTGTTGTGTTTGCTTCCTGGTGTGTGTTGTTGTGTTTGCTTACTGTTGTGTGTTGTTGTGTTTGCTGCCTGTTGAGTGTTGTTGTGTTTCCTTCCTGTTGTGTGTTTTCTCACTGTTGAGTGTTGTTGTGCTTGCTTCCTGTTGTGTGTTGTTGTGTGTGCTTCCTGTTGTGTGTTGTTGTGTTTGCTCACTGTTGTGTGTTGTTGTGTTTCCTTCCTGCTGTGTGTTGTGTTTGCTTACTGTTGTGTGTTGTTGTGTTTGCTCACTGTTGTGTGTTGTTGTGTCTGCTCCCTGTTGTGTCTTTTGGTGTTTTCTCCCTGTTGTATGTTGTGTTTGCTTTCTGTTGGGTGTTGTTTTTGCTCCCTGTTGTGTTGTGTTTGCTCCCTGTTGTGTGTTGTTGTATTTGCTCCCTGTTGTGTTTTATTGTTTTGCTCCCTGTTGTATGTCGTTGTGTTTGCTTCCTGTTGTGTTGTTGTGTTTCCTCCCTGTTTGGTGTTGCTGTGTTTGCTCCCTGTTCTATGTTGTTTTGTTTGCTTCCTGTTGTGTGTTATTGTGTTTGCTTCCTGTTGTGTGTTTTTGTAGTGGCTTCTTGTTGTGTGTAGTTGTGTTTGCTCTCAGTTGTGTGTTATTGTGTTTGCTCCCTGTTGAGTGTTTGCTCACTGTTGTGTGTTGTTGTGTTTGCTCACTGTTGTGTGTTTTTGTGTTTCCTTTCTATTATGTGTTTTCTCACTGTTGAGTGTTGTTGTGTTTGCTCACTCTCGTGTGTTGTTGTGTTTGCTTCCTGTTGTGTGTTTTCTCACTGTTGTGTGTTGTGTGTTTGCTCACTGTTGTGTGATGTTGTGTGTGCTTCCTGTTGTGTGGTTTCTCACTGTTGTATGTTGTTGTGTTTGCTCACTGTTGTGTGTTGTTGTGTTTGCTTCCTGTTGTTTATTATCTCACTGTTGTCTGTAGTGTGTATGATTGTTCACTGTTGTGTGTTGTTGTGTGTGCTTCCTGTTGTGTGTTGTTGTCTTAGCTTCCTGGTGTGTGTTGTTGTGTATGCTTCCGATTGTGTGTTGTTGTGTGTGCTTCCTGTTCTGTGTTGTATGTGTTGTTGTGTTTGCTTCCTGTTGTATGTTGTTGTGTTTGCTTCCTGTTGTATGTTGTTGTGTTTGCTCCCTGTTGTGTGTTGTTGTGTTTGCTTCCTGTTATTGTTTGCTTCCTGTTGTTGGGTTTGCTCCTTTTTGTGTGTTGTTGTGTTTGCTCCCTGTTGTGTATTGTTGTGTTTCTCTCACTGTTGTGTGTTGTTGTGTTTGCTTCCTGTTGTGGGTTTTCTCACTGTTGTGTGTTTTTGTGTTTGCTCACTGTTGTGTTGTTGTGTTTGCTTCCTGTTGTGTGTTTGCTCCTTGTTGTGTGTTGTTATGGTTGTTTCCGTTTATGTGTTTGCTCACTTTTGTGTTGTAGTGCTTGCTTCCTGTTGTGGGTTGTTGTGTTTACTCCATGATGTGTGTTTTGTGTTTGCTTCCTGTTGGGTGTTTGCTCCCTGTTGTGTTTTGTATTGTTTGCTTTCTGTTGTTGTGCTTGCTTCCTGTTGTGTTTTGTTGTGTTTGCTCCCTGTTGAGTGTTTGCTCACTGTTGTGTGTTGTTGTGTTTGCTCACTGTTGTGTGTTTTTGTGTTTCCTTCCTGTTGTGTGTTTTCTCACTGTTTAGTGTTGTTGTGTTTGCTCACTGTTGTGTTGTTTTGTTTGCTTCCTGTTGTATTTTTTCTCACTGTTGTGTGTTGTGTGTTTGCTCACTGTTGTATGATGTTGTGTGTGCTTCCTGTTGTGTTTTCTCTCTGTATGGATGTAGTTGTGTTTGCTCACTGTTGTGTGTTGTTGTGTTTTCTTCCTGCTGTGTGTTTTCTCACTGTTGTCCGTTGTGTGTATGATTGTTCACTGTTGTGTGTTGTTGTGTGTGCTTCCTGTTGTGTGTTGTTTTGTGTGCTACCTGTTGTGTGTTGTTGTGTGTGCTTCCTGTTGTGTGTTTTGTGTGTGCTTTCTGTTATGTGTTTTTGTGTGTGCTTCTTGGTGTGTGTTGTTGTGTGTGCTTCCTGTTGTGTGTTCTTCTGTGTGCTTCCTGTTATGTATTATTGTGTTTGCTTAGTTGTGTGTGTTGTTGTGTTTTCTTCCTGTTATTGTGTGTGCTTCCTGTTGTGTGTTGTTGTGTTTCCTTCCTGTTGAGTGTTTGCTCACTGTTGTGTGTTGTTGTGTTTGCTGACTGTTGTGTTTTGTTGTGTTTGCTTCCTGTTGTGTGTTTTCTCACTGTTGTGTGTTGTGTGTTTGCTCCTTGTTGTGTGATGTTGTGTGTGCTTCCTGTTGTGTCTTTTCTCACCGTTGTGTGTTGTTGTGTTTGCTCACTTTTGTGTGTTTTTGTGTTTGCTTCCTTTTGTGTGTTTTCTCACTGTTGTGTGTTGTGTGTTTGCTCACTGTTGTGTGATGTTGTGTGTGCTTCCTGTTGTGTCTTTTCTCACTGTTGTATGTTGTTGTGTTAGCTCACTGTTGTGTGTCGTTTTTTTGCTTTATGCTGTGTGTTTTCTCACTGTTGTCTGTAGTGTGTATGATTGTTCACTGTTGTGTGTTGTTGTGTGTGCTTCCTGTTGTGTGTTGTTGTCTTAGCTTCCTGGTGTGTGTTGTTGTGTATGCTTCCGATTGTGTGTTGTTGTGTGTGCTTCCATTTCTGTGTTGTATGTGTTGTTGTGTTTGCTTCCTGTTGTATGTTGTTGTGTTTGCTTCCTGTTGTATGTTGTTGTGTTTGCTCCCTGTTGTGTGTTGTTGTGTTTGCTTCCTGTTATTGTTTGCTTACTGTTGTTGGGTTTGCTCCTTTTTGTGTGTTGTTGTGTTTGCTCCCTGTTGTGTATTGTTGTGTTTCTCTCACTGTTGTGTGTTGTTGTGTTTGCTTCCTGTTGTGGGTTTTCTCACTGTTGTGTGTTGTTATGGTTGTTTCCGTTTATGTGTTTGCTCACTTTTGTGTTGTAGTGCTTGCTTCCTGTTGTGGGTTGTTGTGTTTACTCCATGATGTGTGTTTTGTGTTTGCTTCCTGTTGGGTGTTTGCTCCCTGTTGTGTTTTGTATTGTTTGCTTTCTGTTGTTGTGCTTCCTCACTGTTGTGTGTTGTGTGTTTGCTCACTGTTGTGTGATGTTGTGTGTGCTTCCTGTTGTGTCTTTTCTCACTGTTGTATGTTGTTGTGTTAGCTCACTGTTGTGTGTCGTTTTTTTGCTTTATGCTGTGTGTTTTCTCACTGTTGTCTGTTGTGTGTTTGATTGTTGACTGTTGTGTGTTGTTGTGTGTGCTTTTTGTTGTGTTTTGTTGTGTGTGCTTCCTGTTGTGTGTTGTTGTGTTTGCTTCCTGTTGTGTGTTTGCTCCCTGTTGTGTGTTGTAGTGTGTGCTTCCTGTTGTTGTTTTTGCTTCCTGTTGTTGTGTTTGCTCCCTGTTGTGTGTTGTTGTGTTTGCTTTCTGTTGTTGTGTTTGCTTCCTGTTGTTGTGTTTGCTCTCTGTTGTGTGTTGTTGTGTTTGCTTCCTGTTTTTGTGTTTGCTTCCTTTTGAGTGTTGTTATGTTTGCTTCCTGTTGTTGTTTTTGCTCTCTGTTGTGTGTTGGTGTATTTGCTCATTGTTGTGTGTTGTTGTGTTTGCTCCCAGTTGTGTGTTGTTGTTTTTGCTTTCTGTTGAGTGTTTGCTCACTGTTGTGTGTTGTTGTGTTTGCTCACTGTTGTGTGTTGTTGTGATTGCTTCCTGTTGTAGGTTTTCTCACTGTTGTGTGTTGTTCTGTTTGCTCACTGTTGAGTGTTGTTGTGTTTGCTTCCTGTTGTGTGTTTTCTCACTGTTGTGTGTTTGCTCACTGTTGTGTGTTGTTGTGTTTTTTTCCGTTTGTGTGTTTGCTCCCTGTTGTGTGTTGTTGTGCTTGGTTCCTGTTGTGTGTTGTTGTGTTTACTCCATGATGTGTGTTTTTGTGTTTGCTTCCTGTTGTGTGTTTGCTCCATGTTGTGTGTTGTTGTGTTTGCTTCCTGTTGTTGTACTTGCTTTCTGTAGTATGTTGTTGTGTTTGCTCATTGTTGTGTGTTGTTATGTTTGCTCCCTTTTGTGTGTTGTTGTATTTGTTTCCTGTTGAGTGTTTGCACACTTTTGTGTGTTGTTGTGTTTGCTCACTGTTGTGTGTTGTTGTGTGTGCTTCCTGTTGTGTGTTGTTGTGTGTGCTTCCTGTATTGTGTTGTTGTGTGTGCTTCCTGTTGTGTGTTGTTGTGTTTGCTTCCTGTTGTGTGTTTGCCCCCTGTTGTGTGTTGTTTTGTGTGCTTCCTGTTGTTGTTTTTGCTTCCTGTTGTTGTGTTTGCTCCCTGTTGTGTGTTGTTGTGTTTGCTTCCTGTTGTTGTGTTTGCTTCCTGTTGTTGTGTTGTTGTGTGTGCTTCCTGTTTTTGTGTTTGCTTCCTTTTGAGTGTTGTTGTGTTTGCTACCTGTTGTTGTTTTTGCTCCCTGTTGTGTGTTTGTGTATTTGCTCACTGTTGTGTGTTGTTGTGTTTGCTCACTGTTGTGTGTTGTTGTGATTGCTTCCTGTTGTGGGTTTTCTCACTGTTGTGTGTTGTTGTGTTTGCTCACTGTTGTGTGTTGTTGTGTTTGCTTCCTGTTGTGTGTTTTCTCACTGTTGTGTGTTTGCTCACTGTTGTGTGTTGTTGTCTTTGCTTCCTGTTGTGTGTTTGCTCCCGGTTGTGTGTTGTTGTGTTTTTTTCCGTTTGTGTGTTTGCTCCCTGTTGTGTGTTGTTGTGCTTGCTTCCTGTTGTGTGTTGTTGTGTTTACTCCATGATGTGTGTTTTTGTGTTTGCTTCCTGTTGTGTGTTTGCTCCATGTTGTGTGTTGTTGTGTTTGCTTCCTGTTATTGTACTTGCTTCCTGTTGTGTGTTGTTGTGTTTACTCCCTGTTTTGTGTTTTTGTGTTTGATCCCTGTTGTGTGTTGTTGTGTTTGCTTCCTGTTGTGGGTTTTATCACTGTTGTGTGTTGTTGTGTTTGCTCATTGTTGTGTGTTGTTATGTTTGCTCCCTTTTGTGTAGTTGTATTTGTTTCCTGTTGAGTGTTTGCACACTGTTGTGTGTTGTTGTGTTTGCTCACTGTTGTGTGTTGTTGTGTTTGCTTCCTATTGTGGGTTTTATCACTGTTGTGTGTTGTTGTGTTTGCTCACTGTTGTGTGTTGTTGTGTTTGCTTCTTGTTGTGTGTGTTCTCACTGTTGTGTGTTGTGTGTTTGCTCATTGTTGTGTGTTTGCTCATTGTTGTGTGTTGTTGTGTTTGCTTCATGTTGTGTGTTGTTGTGTTTTCTTCCTGTTGTGTGTTTGCTCCCTATTGTGTGTTGTTGTTTTTGCTTCCGTTTGTGTGTTTTCTCACTGATGTGTGTTGTTTTGCTTGCTTCCTCTTGTGTGTTGTGGTGTTTACTCCCTGATGTGTGTTGTTGTGTTTGCTTACTGTTGTGTGTTGTTGTGTGTGCTCCCTATTGTGTGTTGTTGTGTTTATTTCCTGATGTGTGTTGTTGTGTGCATTGTTGAAACACGTTCCGCACTACAGTTGGCAGTCGGTCATTCACCTCTAGCGTGTCTACACAAAATAATATTAGCACAAGGGGACATCACTTGAAATGGATAAAAAAGAAATAGATTAGCATCATCAACAGCAATACAGCAAATACAATTCGTGTGATAAAATATGGGAGACGCACACCACAATGCCACCTTTGACATTTTCAACCACAAATGCTGAGTTTTGATGCTCAGTAGAAGAAAACAAAACATCGTGTTCTTAATTAACACGACCTTGGAATTACTTGGCCAAATCATATTTGATGACACGACCTATGAACTTTCACTAGTTACAGGAAATCAAGGCACATTTGATGACACGAGCTAGGAACTTTCACTCGTTACAGTAAACCAAGGCACATTTGGTGACACGAGTTAGGAACTTTCACTCGTTACAGTAAACCAAGGCACATTTGATGACACGAGCTAGGATTTTTCACTCGTTACAGTAAACCAAGGCACATTTGATGACACGAGTTAGGAACTTTCACTCGTTACAGTTAACCAAGGCACATTTGATGACACGAGTTAGGAACTTTCACTCGTTACATGAAACCTAGGCACATTTGATGACACGAGTTAGGAACTTTCCCTCGTTACATGAAACCAAGGCACATTTGATGACATGAGTTAATGGGAAAAAAACATGAAAAAAAACTAGTAAAAGTTGATTAAGGTTGAGCTTAATCAAAATTTAAAAATGGGTATGGTCAGATACCGCACCGAGACGAGAACACAAACAAAACCTACGTTACGACCAATAGGCCTTCATCAGGGACAACAACACTGAACTAACAAATCAACAAATAAGAAAAAATGGTCAACTCATCTGTTTCAGGTGGGAGACGCTTTCAGTCTAAGCGACCTGTCGTGCCAAGTACTCGATAGAAACTGAAATAGGAGCGGTCAAACAAAAAGTGGCGGAATATGCCTGATAAGCCAAGCGTGGCCAAATAGTGGTCCAGATAGGAGAACAATGAGAAGGCAATATAAGCCGGGAGGGCGTGATATTGATATAAGAGAGGGGGGAAGAGAACTGATGGAAGAATGGGGGAGGCGGGGGGGGGGGGAAGGAAGACAAATAGATGGGGGCCAGTGTGAGGGTTTAAGAAAAAGTATGGAAGATATTTATACCATGTGGTTGGAGACATCCCATACTAGAGATAAGTCTGTTCTCAAGGGCGAATCGATGACGATCGTCAGAGAAGCACGAAACTAGACCAGTGACACTGACGTCAGCCATACCCCGGTGCTCAGGACCATTGAAGTGGCTGGCAATTGGGGAACCAGTGCGGTTGCGGATGTCGTTGAGGTGTTGGCGGAAACGCTCCCGTAGTTCCAAACCAGTTTCCCCAATGTAAGTCATACCACACTGGCGGCAGATGATGGAATAGATGAGGTTACGAGATTTGCATGTGAACCCCTCTTTGATGAAGAATTCAGCCTTAGGAAAGGTAATGGAGCGAGAAAGGATGACATGAGGGCAGGTAACACAGCCACGTGAATTTTTGCACGGCCTGGTGCCTGGGAGGCTATGAGGGCTGGTGTGTAGGCGACTACTGACCAGCAAGTCCCTCAGGTTCCTGTCACGCTTGTAGGCGACAAGGGGAGGATCGGGAAAAACTTCGCGAGTGGCAGGATCAGAGTGAAGGATAGGGAGATGGCGGAATAGGATATCCCGGACAGAGACGCTGTGAGGGTGATAGGTGAGGACGAGTTTCACACGGTCAGAGGGAGGACGGCGGGTGGGAGTGAGGGAGTCTTGGCGGGAGATAAGAAGAACCCGCTGAAGAGCGGAGGAGAGAGTGGTCTCAGGGTAGAGTCGCTTGCGGAAGAAGTCAAGCATCTCGTGGGCCCTGAGGAGGAAGTCGTCGTCATCCTGACATAGGCGTCGGAGGCGGAGGAGTTGGGAGAAAGGAAGCGAATCGCGGCAGGATAGGGGATGGGAGGAAGTGTAGAGGAGGTAGTTGTGAGCGTCAGTGGGTTTGTAGTAGACAGTGGTGGAGAGGCCTGAAGGGCAGATAGAGACAGTGATGTCCAGAAAGTGGACAGACGTGAGGGAAATGTCAGACGTGAACTTGATCGAGGGATGGAAGTCGTTGACAAAGTCGATAAAGTTGAGGAGGTCCTTCTCCGACATGTCAGTCATACCAATCCCATCGTCGATGTATCGATAAAACATCAAAGGAAAGGGGCCCTGGAATTGAAGCCAGATCAAGTGTTCCAGGTGACCCATGAACAGGCATGCGTAGCTGGGGCCCATTCTGGTGCCCATAGCCACACCGCTGATCTGGTCGAAGAACTGGCCATTGAATTCAAAGGTATTGAGAGTAAGAACGAGTTCTGCTAGACGGACGATGGCAGACGTGGAGATGGATGGGTTAACCCTTCGGTCAAGGAAGAAACGGAGGGCCAATAAACCGTCAGAGTGGGGGATCGAGGTGTACAGTGAACAGACATCAAGTAGGAAGAGACGATAGGTATGGTCAGGGGAGAGGACAATGGTAGAGAAAGTGGTTAAGGCGTGGTTGGTGTCCTTAAGAAATGTGGGAAGACTCTCCACCATAGGTTGGAAGACACTATCCAGGAAGTCTGATACCAGTTCGGTGGGACAGGAACAGGCAGAGACAATAGGGCGACCTGGGTTGTCGGGCTTATGAATTTTAGGCAGCATGTAGAAAGAAGGCTTACCCAGACAACTGTCAAAGATACGGAGGTTTGTAGCGCTCTTCGGGAGGAGATGTCGTTTGGTCATATCAAGGATGGTGGTAGAGACCTCCTTGTTAAAACGGACAGTGGCATCATCGGCGCGCGGTTTATAGAAAGAAGGATCAGATAGTTGAAGACTGCCCTCCTGAACATATAAATCCTTGCGCCAAACCACCACTGCTCCCCCCTTATCAGCAGGTTTAATCACGAGATCCCTACGCCGACTAAGGCTAGCCAGAGCACAGGCCTCGGTATGGGAAATGTTCGAATAACGCAAGCGCCGAGGGCAGTAGGCCTTGATATCACGAAGAGTAGTTTTAATATAGAGGTCTAAGGCACGGGATCGGCCAGGAGGAGGAGTCCAGTCAGATTTACGATGGGAATAGCTGGAGAAAGGGTCATCGGGGTCAGGAAAAGAGCAAGAGTTGGGATTGTTTTGGTACCATTGTCTAAGACGTAGGCGGCGATGATAGGCATGCACATCCTTGAGAACAGAGTATTGGTCAATGGAGGGCTGGAGGGGGACAAAGTTAAGGCCTTTGCTGAGAACTGATATTTCACTCTCAGTCAGAGGAAGATCAGAGGGGATACAGACCACTTGATGGCGAGAATCAGTGGACGAGGAGGAAGGAGGGGTAGGAGGACGGAGACGAGTAAGCTTGTCCTTCTTGCGAGCAGACAAGAAGTCGTATAACTGACGATTGAGAGTATGAATAATGTAGCGGATGACAGCATAGGAAAAGTAGTTCTTAGGAACTTTCACTCGTTACAGTAAACCAAGGCACATTTTATGACAAGGGCTTAGAAATTGTATACTTGTTCAAGGAAGCCAAAGCACATTTAATAACAATATCTAGAAACTTGACAATAGTGGCAAGAAGTCAAGACGCGTTTGTAAACATGGGCTAGTAACTTTAAACTCTTTATTGCGAACCAATACACATTTAATAATAATATCTAGAAACTTGACAATGGGGGCAAGAAGTCAAGGCGCGTTTGTAAACATGGGCTAGTAACTTTAAACTCTTTAGTGGGAACCAAGGCACATTTGTTAACAAGACCCAGCGACTTTACATTCAAAACAAGAAGTCAAAGAACGTTTGTATTTCGCTAAAAAGACAGAGGATCAAACGAAACTAAGAATTTATAATGGTTTCAACTGAATCATTCAAACAGTTGGAGCGTCTGTCTCAGAGCGGGCCTGCTCACGCGCGCATAGGTGTTTGTTTGTGCCCGCTCACACGATGGACTGGAGTTGTGCCGACTTGCTGGTCTGTTCTCCCATCTCCCGTAACCAGACCACAACTGTTTGCGCGAGGAGGCGCGCATACTACTTTGAAACAACTCTCAGAATGTGCCTGTTAAGTGATACGCACGTCTAGCTTAATATGCACATATGACTTAGTGATATGACTTATGCTAATCTGGCTCCTGATCGCACGCGAGTTTAGGGCGTGAGCTACTGGTTAATGGGGACACTTGCTCAGGTGATTTGTCGTAGTGCGTGCTAAACTAGAGCGGAGTCATTCATAGAATAATCAAACTGTAAGACTTCCTATTTTGGACATTGCCAGTTAATTGTTGTGCACGATTGTGCCAGCAATACGTGTTGTTTCAACTTACTTCCCATTGGTTACTGTGAAACCATGTTCCCGCGTTATGTTATTTCTTAATGCTGTCTAACCGTTTGATCCCCGAGTGCTCTTTTGTCTGGAGGTAAAGTAATCTGTTTAAGAAATATAACTGTGGATATTGAGGCTTTCAAGTCGAATTTGAATGGAATAAAATTAAACTGTTCTTCGAATTAAGTTGGAATTTAAAGTAAGATTGAACGCTTTACAAGTTCTGTAAATTAGATGATGTAAAATAATTAATTTTGGTAGAAGATTCTCCAACTCATAGTTTAACACGCGGTCGTACCCATGTCAACAGGCTGTTAAATGTGCAGATGCCTTCTACAGGTTGACAGATTGGTGTTGAAGCAGTGCCCCGAATTTAATACACAAATAAAGGTGGAATAAACATTTGTTTACACAGGTAAACTACAGAAGAAAACTCTAAAAAAACACACACTATTTACTCATAAACATTTTATATCCGCCACAAAAAGAGAGAACTCTGCTCTCAACTAAGTTTGGCTGTACTAGAACAGACCGCCAAAATCAATTTAGCTTTACACATAACAATAGATTACTGGTTTTTATGCTGCAAAATTTAAGATATACATAAATACATTAGCCTAAGAGACAAATGTCTACCGATTGTTAGTGTAAACAATTCGTTGCTTGAAGTCACGTTTATTTAACAACTAATAACTTAAAATAAGTAACTAGAGAACCATTTGAAAGAATTAGCAATACTAGTGTCTTGTTAACAAAACGAAACTATAATTGAAGTAAAGACTATTTTTTTTCTGATTGAAGGCGTGTAAAACATAGTATTGAATAATCATGAACGTTGAGATAATAATCGCAAACGTTCGGTTAATGAATAAACACGTAGTTTCGGTTAATGAATACACACGTATTTTAGATAATTTCAAGCGTAGAGTTGGAAATAAATTATAAACGTAGAAGATTAAAACAGTCAAATGAACAAAATTAAACCGTTATATGGATAATTACCAATGCAGTGTGAAGATATTAGATGCAAAGAGTATATATTTTCAAACATAGAATGAACAATAATGGTAGAGCAGAGAATTGTAACATATATTGGTGACAAATCAGGCATAGATAGAAAGAGCTATATACAAAAATGGAGTTGAGATTATCAAACCTTGATAAGATATTTACAAATCAATAAAAGAGAATTACAAACACAATGTCTACATTACAAACAATGATATGAGGTGGGAAGAGAGTTGAACATATGGGCGATACAACTACAAAGGTGATGGAGAACATTATGAACGTGTATGATAAGTTTGCAAATACGGATGAAAAACAAAATGTGGATTAAATAATGATATACGTGTATGATAGACTTACAAACAGGACTAGTGTTAGTTTAAATTTAGATTAGAAAGGTGCAAACTTGGGATTGAGAGTGGCAAACTTGGAATGGAGAGTTGCAAATGTGAATTAGATTTTTACAGAAGTTGATGATAGAATTAGAAAAGTGAATGAGATGTTTACAAATGTTGATCAGATAATTCAAAAAAGCTAGAGAGTGGCAAATGTAGATTATATTATTATAGACGTGGGTTAGATTAGTAAATGTGTGGATTATATCATTTGAAATATTAATTAGAGAATTACAAACGTGGATTAAAGCAATGCATAATTGGATGAGAGAACTACAAATGTGGATTAAAGCAATGCATAATTGGATGAGAGAACTACAAATGTGGATTAAAGCAATGCATAATTGGATGAGAGAACTACAAATGTGGATTAAAGCAATGCATAATTGGATGAGAGAACTACAAATGTGGATTAAAGCAATGCATAATTGGATGAGAGAACTACAAATGTGGATTAAAGCAATGCATAATTGGATGAGAGAACTACAAATGTGGATTAAAGCAATGCATAATTGGATGAGAGAACTACAAATGTGGATTAAAGCAATGCATAATTGGATGAGAGAACTACAAATGTGGATTAAAGCAATTGATTATTGGATGAAACAATTACAAATGTGGATTAGAGATCGGCAAACGTGGAATAACTCATTGCACACATTGAATGTGGATTATATCACTATACACGTGAAATAGATTATTGAGCACGTGGAGTTTTTTTTTTACAAAAGTGGATAAGAGAATTCCATAGATTGAATAGAGAGCTACACAAACCAGATCAGGACAGATCATCCGGTCTTCAGACTTCGCACTGGCCACAATAGACTGAGGTACCACCTATTCAACAAATTTAAGATAGGTGGTACCGACGAATGCCCGTGCGGTACTGGTAAAATGACCACTGAACATCTGCTGCAGAACTGCCCGACATACGAGGATCAGAGAGAGCAGATGTGGCCATCACCAGTGGAACTGCAAGACAAGCTCTATGGCAGTGGCGACAGCCTCAGGATGACCGCCGCTTTTTTTCGAAAAAATAATGGTTACTGTCTGACTGCGTACGAAGAAGAAGAAGAAGAATAGAGAGCTACACAAACCAGATCAGGACAGATCATCCGGTAACTGGTCAGGTCAGGTCATCCCGCAACTGGTCAGGTCATTGGGGATCACGTGAAGACAACCTAAAAAAACATAAACGACACGCCTTTCTGCCTCCGCTGCCTATACCTTCTCTGGTCGGAGATTTGTAAATTCGTTTATGGTACTATCTCATTCGTCGTCCGCCATTCAATTGTCCGTGCAACAGTACACGTATGGATTAGAAAATTACACAAATGGAATAGAGATATTCAAATCTCAATCAGATAATTCAGTTCAGGTGCCAGTTTCTCAATGAAGGTCGGCTGCAGTGGATCTCCAGAGTACTATATCTCTTATTGTAATGTCTTGTTCTGTTGCCACAAAATATTGAGAGTCGAATCTTTATTTCGATCATAAATTCTATTTTCACCCCCAACTATTTCAATACCTGAAAATTTATTTTCTTCTCTTTTCAAGAAATGCAACCCAATCTTCTATATTCTCACTTTTCGAAGACTACTATACTATTTTCCAACTTGTTATTCAGTCAATGTTTATGCGCCATAAAGTAGTGACGGGTATACATAGCACCTGACGAGTATCATTCTAATTTCTAATTTATCCGTCTGCATGTCAGTATGTGTCGCATGTTGCTGAATACCGTTTTGGGCATAGCTATTCTCTTTCTGATTTCTTTTTACACCTGTCTGCTTCCGTTAGTATCTGGCCTAGATAGCAGAAACTATGTATCTCGTCTAGTAGCTGATCTTTTGTTTCGTATCTTCATACATGGTTTTCTGTCACTTTCCCCGAGTATTTTAGTCTTTGGATTCCTAATGTTTATGTCTCATCGAATTTCTTGAATTATTTTGTATATTTTCATCACTTCTACAATTATTGCTCACTTTTTGATTAGAGAGTTAGAAATGTTGAATAGAGAGCTACAAACGCTGATTAGATAACTACAAATTTGAATGCGATAATTGCCAACGTGCAACAGAGAATTACAAACACGGATTAGAGAATTACAAACACGGATTAGAGAATTACAAACGAATATGAGATCATTAGAAGCGTAAATCAGAGAATTTCAAACTTATAGCAACAAAGGATGAAAGTTGATTGGATAATTAGAAACGCAAGTTATAGAGTTTCACACGTGGATTAGAGAAGTATAAACATAGATTGTGACAAATCAAAAGTAGGTCTAAAATTTAGAGTATGAAAAACAATGACAAACGAAAGTTAAAAAACTGTAAATGTTAAGTGCATTACTACTATAGTCGCGCAACGGCGATGTGTACATGTAGAAACGGAAAGTAACATCGAAGTAGTTATAACAGTTTTTTACGAAACATGTTTTGTGTATTGACAATTATTTTGTAGTTGTTCATTATGTACATTTGTAATGCTGGAAACAGATTGAAGCTGAGTCGGTTCACTTAAATCTGGCATGAACTCATAAACAGCTGCTAACCTCATAGTGTATGTTTGGACCTCCGCGATGTGCCTTTCACAGAACAAATACAGAAGTTTAAATGGTGCCAAAATAGACAGTTTTTTTTTCAAGTTTGGTGAACTCATTAATGAGAACAGCGTGAACTGAGGAATCTGTCGGAAAACCTAGCTCTCGGTTAATTGTGATTTTTCTGTAACTAGGTCGGAGACAGCAGATACCACACATGGAATCCCTCACAAACGCGTAGAGCCTGCATCATTAAATCGTAGGTATTCATTCCGTTTGTCTGTGTCAATTCTGTGTGCATGTCTAAGTAAATGTATTGCCTATTTCTGAGATGACAAACAACAGCTATATAGCAGATATAAAACAGGAAAACTACGTGAATACATCAGGGCAAGAATAAATAAACAGTTCTACACGCAATTGTTGCCTCGTCTATCCTATAACATAGCAGGTAATGGGTGAGATGGGGATACTGTCTCTCGGTGAATTAGGAATGATCAATTTGTACGCTTTCTGTCTGTCGGTCGCCAGTCTTGTGTTTCACTTTCATCACCTTCATCACCAGTGCTGTGTATTACTATATTCGCCAGTGGTGTGTGTCATTTCAATCGTCAGTGTTGTGTGTCATTTTAACCGTCAGTGTTGTGGTTCATTTCAGTTGTCAGTGCTGTTTGTCATTTCGATCGCAAGTGTTTGTGTGTCGCTCTTAATGATTTTTCCCGTCCATTTCTAAACAGAATGCGTTCAGCGCATCCTGGGTCCTTGTGGTAGCGTAAGGCGTTTACACAGTAAACTTATCCTATAAGATAGCCTGGTCACTCGGACCAAATTGAGATGTGTGACAGAGCCTGGGTTTCGCTGAGTAGTTACTTCTCTAAAGTGTTACAACATGTATCCACACCACGATATGACTACACACAGGAAAACGCAATAAACACTCTCCTGTCATAACATAACATAATTTATTAACAAAAACCAACATAAACAATATTAGCAAAAAGAACAAAATACATCTGGATTAAAAAATCATTATATACATAGAACTATAGCTATTAAAACTGCATCGAAAGTTTTAAGCACTAGCTTTTGAATATTTCCTCCAACTAATAATCCAAGATTGTCGCCGCTACACATACCTTATCTGCACACTCAACACACACTCAACAAACTCGTCCTCAGTTTGTCTTGCAAACTCTGTCGTTCTGTGCATTCACACACAATCATATCTCCTTCAGTCAGTTGATCTGTACATCCACATTCAATCGATTCACGTATGCCCAAGCGATCCGTACATTCAAATGCAATTAGATCACGTCACTTATAGTCGGATCACGTACTCACTTGTGGTCACACACTCAGTCGATCTGTGTATACACATACCTCAGAGCACACATCGTTCCCAAAGTGTCCTGCACAATTCACAGACGTTCAGATCTCTTTCTTAATCTCTTCGCGTTTTCTTAAATTCATTTGTAACTAGATCACGCATCGTTCACTAGGTGTCCTGCAAATAGGACACACATTAAGATCTCTTACTACTCACAGGGTGTCCAACACACACACACTTATATAGCGACTGGCCAACATTCGAATGTGTATGCTGGTTGGTTCAGTAACCCTGCAAATCTATTTCCCAGTCTGCTAGACTACTAACAGTCTATCAATCTCGTTCCTATCCATTCTGCTAACCACTAACAGCTGATCTATCTCCCTGCAAGTCAGTTCCTCGAGTTCATCTTTGCCAGCTATTGTGCAGTCTCAATCAACTTCATGGCTATCCAATGTCTTCTTTTAGTTGTCTGACTTAACCTTCACTCTAATTTGTAACTATCTTCAACTAGTTGTTATTCGATGATTATCCCCGAATTCCTGTCACTCTAAATGTCGCAGCCGCTCGTGGCAGTATTTGACTGCCACCAACTCCCACTACGCTAAGTCGGAACGTCAGAGTGGTCAGCTCCGAACCCCCATCTCAGCTCCGAACACCTCCCTCGCCCCCCCCCCCCCTCACACCCATCTGTAGCAGACACGTTCTTCCACCAAATTCCTCGTTTCCTTTGCCGACCTAGTGTCGAGACAGGGAGTGACATTGGCACACACCCAGGCAACCTTTGTTCACAGAATCGCCGGCCCAATCCCCCTGCCCGTAACTCCTATGCTCCAACTGGAACCGTTACATACTCTCCTCTTTCCGGAACGAATCCATGCTTCGGTGAAGCGTTGAGAAGGTGAACTCTCTCCTCGCCCCGACAGACCAGACAGATAGACAGACAGAGCTCATGATAAACAGCATGTTTCTGTCATTGAAGAGATCATGGTTTTCATACCTGATAGATAACATACCAGAAGTGACGTAAATAGGTACCCAAACTTATATAGATAGAAATATATGGTCTTGGATTTTTTTCAAACGGCATACCCAGCCATAGAATAGACTCACATACGCACAAACATTTAGCAATGGGAGCTAGGACAATGGGGAAATAGGAAAGAGATGTTAACACAAAATTATGGAAACGAAATTCAAGACTCAGTGGCCACAATTCTCGAACATCCACAGATTAGTAACTGAGGCTCAGGCACTAGGAACTGCTGCAATAGCCGTAGTAGGATCATTGGACAATCGCTCATAAAACCGGCATAGACGAACCTGGGCGTCCCCATTTCATCTCCTTCTGCATTCGGGTTTTCTTGATCAGGCTAAATTTTAAGTCCTATCGCCAGAATAAAGTTCACAGTTCTTTCCAGGTCTGAGCGGGGAAACCATAGTTTTTGTCTCAGTTCTGTTCCATCTGGCCAGGTCTGGCATCTTAGTTCACCGTAAGGGCGTCCTCCATGTGACCAGCCCATTCGATTGCTGAAAGTACCAACATCAGCACGACCTCCGTAGTCGAGCAAGCGGTTCTCAAAATGTCTCATGACTTTTTCTGGTACCGATTTACAGCTGGGTCGATTAGCAAAAGCTGTCGTATCTTGAAAACACGACTTTCCCGGGCTCTTACAATAAGCTTGACGAGATTTGAACCTACCGTGGAAAATAGGGACCATGCCACAGAACGATATTGTTTTTCTTACACTTTCTTTCGGCGATAATAGCGGCTGGAAACTCTAACAATAGCGGATTGAAGAATCTGTCATAGGCATCCGAGAATGGCGGCTACAATATCAACAGAGGACAATTATCTGGATTTCTGCAGACTGTAACAAAGATGGAAATGAGGCAGGTTGTATGTGCAGACAAACATGTACCCATGGGTAGAAAGCAATCAAAGAACGGTGGAACATGTTGCACAGGTCTGCCGACGCCACGACAGGAACTGCCTGACAATAAAGCCCTTCACAACTCAATTGCCAGAAAAAAAAATGTGTGGCGACCAGAGAGGCCCAATACATACCACAAATATGGGGAAGGGGGGAGATTTGGTTCAAATATTTGCCTCTTTCAGGCCAACACATAACTTCAGCATGGTATTTGTGGGTACCGCACTATTCCTCCCTCTTCGAACCATTTTCCTTAGCCAGCCTGCCCTGTTGCAGCCTGTTATCTAGTACCGCACTATTCCTCCCTCTTCGAACCATTTTCCTTAGCCAGCCTGCCCTGTTGCAGCCTGTTATACAGGATCACTATGTGGAGGTGGAGATGGTAATGGCAGCGCTTGGTCGCTGTCCGAGACTCAAGCAATCAGCTTTGGGTCGTTGACAGCAATAGCTCATGCGCTGCTCAGCATCTTGATCCCTTGATCTGAAGGCTAAACCGTACACTTGCTGTTATGGTGTAGCCACAACAGTAAGTTAGTCGTTATATTGTCCTGCATTCCAGAGGATTAAATTTCAAATGTTGATATTTGAGATGTGTTACTCATTTATTATTTTAAGAAACAGTTTGAAGCCTCGCATGTTGATGGCGTGAATTTGTTGCTTTCAGTATTTGATGTTCCTGTATAAGACGCATACACGTATACGATGTGTGTTCAAAAAGTGTCCCTGCTTAATTTATTTCGCGAAAACAAATGAATCGTGAGATGTATAAGTGCAGTCATGCACATGCGTGAATTTGTTGCCGACCGCAGATTGCATCAGTCACTGGCAGAAGGCATTTCAGTGTTAAGTATATTGAGCATCCGTCGGGTATTCATTCACCGCGAAATGACGAAAATAATTGAGCAGCGATGTTACTAAAAGCTAGCCGATACCCAAGTGTAAACCATTCAGATGATTCAATAGAATTTCGGTGAAGATGCCATGAGCGTCAGACAAATTAAGACGAGCTACAAATGCTTCAAAGATGGCCGGACATCGGTGGAGAGCGTATCACGTTACGGGTGGCTCTGGCCAAAATGAGGAAGTCATTGACCAAGTACGGACCTTGGTCTTACGGAACCATCCGAGACATTGCGGTACAGGTGAGGATCAACATTGGTTCGGTATACTACATTCTGAGCGAGGATTTGGCTAGGCTGAGAGGGGCCATGAAATTCGTGCCGAAGCTGTTAGGATGAAGCAGAAGCATTTCCGTCTGGAAGTCTCAGTGGTCATGCTGGACTGCCCAAACGCTGACCCCCACTTCTTGAACACTGATTGCTCGTGATATGTCATGGGTTTATGGGTACGAACCTAAAACCAACTGCAGTCGTCACAGTGAAGACATTCATCATCCCCGGGTCGAAAAAAGCGAGACAAGTGCCCAGCAATGTCACACTATCTCCGGACCGCAGGTAATCTAAACACGTCACGACTACCGTGAACTGAAACCCATTGTAGACCAGCCAGACAACTTCTGTAACAACAAAACAGTTGGTCTGTTTGATCAGTTTGCAAGAATCGACCTCACTGGACTCCGGGAAAATACATAGGTGCTCAGTCTCTCAGTAAATGTTGAAGGGTGCAGAGACTGATGGTTTCTACTGTCTCTGTTCCGTCCCTGTCCCGTCCCTGTCCCGTCTCTGTTCCGTCCCTGTCCCGTCCCTGTCCCGTCCCTGTTCCTCTCCTGTCCCGTCCCTGTTCCTCTCCTGTTCCTGTCCCGTCCCTGCCCCGTCCCTGTCCCGTCCCTGTCCCGTCCCTGTTCCTCTCCTGTCCCGTCCCTGTTCCGTCCCTGTTCCGTCCCTGTTCCTGTCCCGTCCCTGTCCCGTCCCTGTCCCGTCCCTGTCCCGTCCCTGCCCCGTCCCTGTTCCGTCCCTGTTCCTCTCCTGTTCCTGTCCCGTCCTCTCTTGCGCCCCTTCCGCACGAACCTTGTTGATTTAATGTCTGTAATGTGTGAATGGCTGATGTATCTCTTGCATGTGTCATCATCTTGTGTACCAAAGAATTGGTGATTGTAACGTCAGGATGACCACTTTTTTGTAGCAGACAAACTCTGGGCAACTAGTTGTCCTGTGTGTCTTGGCTGCGTCATTTATTTTGGTAAAGGATTTTACACATGCTTTTTATGGCAACGTAACGAGACTATGGCTTGAAAGAAACACACTAACTTTCGACAGATACTTACTGTATTCAATGAATAGGTGTCCGCAAAAGGCAACTGAGTGAAAGCCTCAACCTCACAGACCATCCGACATCACATACCATCCGACCTCACAGACCAATCGACATCACATACAATCCGACCTCACAGACCATCCGACATCACATACCATCCGACCTCACAGACCATCCGACATCACATACCATCCGACCTCACAGACCATGCGACCTCACAGACCATCCGACCTCACAGACCATCCGACCTCACAGACCACCCGACCTCACAGACTATCCCACCTCACAGACCATCCGACCTCACAGACCATCCCACCTCACATACCATCCAACCTCACTGTAAGTACTGCTGGGCTCCTCAAGGATAACCACTCAGCAAACTTTCCAGCACTTTTGGTCTGTCTTCATTCAAAATATCATCTGCAATCTCTGCAACATCACGTGTTATCTGACTCCTTAAGCTCCGCTTTCTTTCATGGCTGCTGCTGAGCATAACTCACGTGGTCCTAAACCTGCCCACTGCCTGGGCAATTCGTATAACAGCATTTGTTATCCGACCACTAACACTCCAAATCTCAGCCTCTGAATTGCCCCTTTTCTGCCAGAAGACCCCACCAACATTTATTTGACCAACTTTCTATTAGAATAATGTTGGATTTTGTTTCGCAATCTCCCATTTAGTACTTAGTTATTAAGAACTAAGATGATGGAAGTTAACTAATCAAAATCCACCATTATTCTAGAGTGGCCCGCCGGGCTCTTTGTAAATGACAAGGACAAGAATAGCACCCCTGCCCCACAGAGAGCATGTCACTAAAGGCGACTGTGTGAATTGGTATAACACCAGCCATGTTAAGTGGTTTGTTTAGAGCAGCATAGGTGGCGCCTAACAGGCTGCCGGTCTACTTTGTTCTAGTGCTTGAGTCTATTAAGATGGACTCGCACACCCTCCGCGGCACTTGTCCCAACGTAGCGGAGTGATAAGCTGCTCGAGCCTAGCCGGCTAAGCAGGAAATCCCCATCTCGGCTGCATCCAGCTCCTACCAGACCTGGGACCTGCACAGGGGCATCTGCCACTGTAGAAGTACAGGTCAACTAACAACTATCTCCCATCATCCAACTAAAATGTGCCTCTGCTCCCACTTACTTTGGTCAATCATCCATGACATTACTGGTGAGTTTGGGGCAAGTTCTTGGATGACATGGGAACTTTACGTGTCCATTCATTACAACCGTATTAACTGTGCATAATAAGAGTCGATAATAAATAAAACATAAAAGAGTCGATAATTCATGTCCGTTACGTAGCCAACTTTCCCTTGACCTGATTTCAGACAATGAAAAGTGACATTTAGGAACAAGGCCGGACTTTGTTCGAGATGGACGATACATTTGAACTTTGTTTGAACTTTGGATTTTGTCTGTTTCTCACACATCTCCTTGCTTTCTGCCTACTTGGTTTAGAGTGACCTATTTGAACCGGAATGAAGGCAAGTTACAATTAGCCACATTTCGTTGTCCTGAACGCAAACATGCGATGTCAGCAGATCCACAACAGCTCCTGCAGGATTGAAGCTTCAAAATCAGTCACCCACTCAGGCCTTTGTCAGCCCTTTTGTATCTTCTGTCACCCACTCAGGCCTTAGTCAGCCCTTTTGTGTTATCTATCATCCACATACCTTAGTAGGCCTTCTGTGTCTTATGTCTTCAACTGCGACAATCACAGGGGCATCTCCATGCTGTCATTTGGGAGCAAAATTCTGGCACGAGTCCTGCTTATCCGTCTAACTGATCTTAGCTTGGGCAGGGTTTAATTCCAGAGATTGATTGTGATTTTTGCTCAAATCATTAGCCAAGATTTTTGCAGTACGTCAACTGCAGAAGAAATGTCAAGAACAGCATCGGAACCTGAATGCAGTTTTTGTCGACCAGACAAGGTCTTTCGCATCGTCTGTACGGAAATGTTCAGAAAAATAGGGCGAAGATGGGTTGGTCCGAAAAATGTATTCCAGTTATTCGTGGCTCGAGTAATTCACGAAGAAAACTTGCCTGTAGCCTTCTCAGTCACCAACGGTAGGCTGTGTGCTTGCCCCAACACTGTTTAGCTTAGTCTTTGCGGCAATGCTATCGGATGTTGTAGGCGCTGCTACTGGTATGCATATTAGGTACAGGACGCATGGTCGGCTGTTCAATCCGAGATACCTGAGGACGCCTAGGGTAGTGAGGACATGATCTTGGATCCCAGGCTCGCTGACAACTCCGCCCTTAACACCTTCTCAGAACAGGATATGCAATCCACCGTGACGGAGTTTACAGCGGCATGTAGTACCTTGCTCTAAGACACGATTAGCATTATAAAAAGAGGTACTCTTCCAGACTGCTCCTGGGAAGCCATACATTCCACCAGCTGTACACTGAACCAGAGATACACTGTACCAGTCATACTTTAAACCAGCCGCAAATTAAACCAGCCGCACATTAAACCAGCCGCACATTAAACCAGCCGCACATTAGACCAGCCGTACATTAAATAAGCCATACATTAAATCAGCCGCACATTAAACCAGCCGCACAATAAATCAGACGCACATTAAACCAGCCATACATTAAACCAGCTGAACATTTAACCAGCCGTACACTGAATCAGCCATACATTAAACCAGCCGCAAATTAAACTAGCCGCACACTAAACCAGCCGCACATTAAACCAGCCATACTTTAAACCAGCCATACATTAAACCAGCCGCACATTAAACCATCCGCACATTAAACCAGCCATACATTAAACCAGCCGTACACTGAACAACCCGCACACTGAACCAGCCGTACACTGAACCAGCTGCACATTAAACCAGCTGTACACTGAAACAGTCGTACACTGAACCAGTTGTACACTAAACCAGCTGTGCACTGAACCAGCCGTACACTGAACCAGCTGTACACTAAACCAGCTGTACACTAATCCAGCTGTACACTAAACTAGCCGTACACTGCACCAGCTGTACAGTAAACCAGCTGTACACTGAACCAGTTGAATACTGAACCAGGTATACACTAAATCAGCTGTACACTGAACAGCATGTACACTGAACCAGCCGTACACTAAACCAGCTGTACACTAAACCAGCTGTATATTAAACAAGCCGTACACTAAACCAGCCGTACACTAAACCAGCCGTACACTGTACCAACCGTACACTGTGCCAGCCGCACATTAAACTAGCCGCACATTAAACCAGCCATACATTGAACCAGTCGCACACTGAACCAGCCGTACATTGAACCAGCCGCACATTAAACCAGCGGCAGAACATTAAACCAGCCACACATTAAACTAGCCGCATACTGAACCAGCCGTACACTGTACCAGCCGTACACTGAGCAAGCCGCACATTAAACAAGCCGCACATTGAACCAGCCGTACACTAAACCAGCCGTACACTAAACCAGCAGCACACTGAACCAGCTGTATATTAAACCAGCCGTACACTAAACCAGCCGTAGACTAAACCAGCCGTACACTGAACCAGCCATACATTAAACCACCCACACACTAAACCAGCCATACACTGTACCAGCCGTACACTAAGCCAGCCACACATTAAACCAGCCCCACATTAAACCAGCGGCACATTAAACCAGCCGCAGCACATTAAACCAGCCGCAAATTAAGCCAGCCATACACTAAATCAACCGCACACTGAACCAGCTGTACACTAAACCAGCCGCACATCAAACCAGCCGCACATTAAACAAGCCATACACTAAACTGTATATTAAACCAGCCATACACTAAACCAGCTGTACATTAAACCAGCCATACACTAAACCAGCCGCACATTAAACCAGCCGCACATTAAACCAGCCATACACTAAACCAGCTGCACATTAAACCAGCCGCACATTAAACCAGCCGCACATTAAACCAGCCATACACTAAACTAGCTGTATATTAAACCAGCCATACACTAAACCAGTCGCACACTTAACCAGCCGTACACTGAACCAGCCGCACATTAAACCAGCCGCAGAACATTAAACCAGCCGCACATTAAACCAGCCATACACTAAACCAGCCGCTTACTGAACCAGCCGTACACTGTACCAGCCGTACACTGAGCAAGCCGCACATTAAACAAGCCGCACATTAAAGCAGCCCTACACTAAACCAGCCGTACACTAAACCAGCCGTACACTGAACCAGCCATACATTAATCCAGCCATACACTAAACCAGCCGTACACTGTACCAGCCGTACACTAAGCCAGCCACATATTAAACCAGCCGCACATTAAACCAGCGGCACATTAAACCAGCCGCAGCACATTAAACAAGTCGCACACTGAACCAGCTGTACACTAAACCAGCTGCACATTAAACCAGCCGCACATTAAACCAGTCGCACATTAAATTAGCCGCACATTAAACCAGACGCATATTAAACCAGCCACACATTAAACCAGCCGCACATTAAACCAGCCATACACTAAACTAGCTGTACATTAAACCAGCCATACACTAAACCAGCCATCAACTAAACCAGCTGTAAATTAAACCAGCCATACACTAAACCAGCCGCACATTAAACGAGCCGCACATTAAACCAGCCGCACATTAAACCAGCCGCACATTAAACCGGCCATACACTAAACCAGCTGTACATTAAACCAGCCATACACTACACCAGCTGTACATTAAACCAGCCATACACTAAACCAGCCGCACATTAAACCAGCCGCACATTAAACCAGCCGCACATTAAACCACCCGCACATTAAATCAGCAGCACATTAAACTAGCCGCACATTAAACCAGCTGTACATTAAACCAGCCATACATTAAACCAGCTGTACATTAAACCAGCCATACACTAAACCAGCCGCACATTAAACCAGCCGCACATTAAACCAGCCGCACATTAAACCAGCCATACACTAAACCAGCTGTACATTAAACCAGCCATACACTAAACCAGCTGTACACTAAACCAGCCATACACGAAACCAGCTGTACACTAAACCAGCCGTACTACATGCCGCGGTAAACTCCGTCACGGTGGATTGCACATTAAACCAACCATACATTAAACCAACTGAACATTAAACCAGCCGCACATTAAACCAACCATACACTAAACCAGCTGTACATTAAACCAGCCATACATTAAACCAACTTATTGGCTAACGGAAATAAATAGCAAAATTAGTTTAGCCACTAAGACTAGACGAACTGCTACGAGGAAAGGCCAAGTCAGATTATGTGATTTGTGTGGCGAAAATGTTAGTATTACTATAACGTTGGAAGAAGAAGGAACCGTTTTATGTAGGATATGTAGAGTTGAAGAGAGGCAGGCACAAATGAAGTGCAATATAAGGGAAAATGAGAAGAGATTGGAGGAAATAGAAAAGAGGCAGATGGAAATAGAAGGGAAACAAGTGAAAAGGGAGGAAATTTTAAAGAAAATGCAGTCAAGGTGTAGTCAAGGTAGTAAGGGAGATTTGAGTGAGGAAACAGCTCACAGGGCAGAGAGCTTTGGAGAGAAGTATGCACATATAGGTGAGGGGTCAGTATTGGTAGTAGGAGATTCAATGGTGAGAGAGGTTGGCAGACATTTGTCTAAACAACACAACATGTTTGAAAGAATGGATATTGGGGGAGCAAAAATAGAGGATATAGAGGGGAGAATAAAGAGGTTAGATGACAAAGGAAACAGTCATGTTGTGGTATTGGTAGGAACAAATAATGTAAAGAGAGATGGTACAGAAATAATTATGGATAAATATAAAAGTCTTATGAGAAAACTTAAGGAAAAAAAGTTTAGAAAGGTCACAATGATGGGCATTTTAGACACAGCAAATGCGTCAGACTATCTAGATAGCAAAATAATAGGTATCAACCTTAGGTTACAGGTGATGTGTGCGGACATGGGAATGGAATTTATTGATGTTAAAGTATACAAAAGTAAAATGTTAGATAGGGGAGGTTTACATCTAAATGAGATAGGACAGCATGTTGTAGCAAAGTATATGTTCTATCATTGTGTTAGAAATTTAAACTAGTAAGGCCTATGAAGTATGAGACTAAAGATAGGCCTAAAATAGGGTGCTATAGAGGATGTAGTCAAAGGGGTACGTTGGTGTCAGGGAAGTGTGAAATACATAGTGGAAAAGCAAACACTAAAATGATAAAGCAGAAGCGAAAAGAGGAAAACCAACAACATTACAAACTAAAATGTTTTTATGCAAATGTGAGAAGCATAGTAAATAAAAGAGAAGAATTGGAACTGTATGTAGAAGAAGAAAAACCAGATATAATAGGATTAACAGAATCATGGACATATGAGGACATTGCAGATAGTGAACTTAAAATTGAGGGATATACAATGTTAAGGAAAGATAGGATAATTGGAGACAAGACTAAGGAAGGTGGCGTTTTATTATACTGTATAAATTCTGTTAATATAACGATCAAAGATTATTTATCATGTGGTAACCAAAAATGAAAGTGTATGGGGAGAAATAGAAAGCGGGGGTGAAAAAACAGTGATTGGAGTATGCTATAGATGTCCATCAAGTCAAAAAGAGGAAGATGAGGAGCTGATTAGTAGCATAGCAAAGGCAAGTGAAGGGAAATTATTATTAATGGGAGATTTCAACTATCCAGAAATAAAGTGGGATATGGCAGAAGCACGTGTAGAGTCAAAACCTTTTGTTAAGTGCATAACTGACAATTTTTTAATTCAACATGTAGAAGCAGCCACCAGAGACAAAAACATACTCGACCTAGTTTTTACCACAGAGGAAAATATGATTGAAAACGTTACCGTTGGGGAACTGTTTGGCTCAAGTGACCATCAAATCATCCGTTGGGATCTTATTGCAGGGAAAGAAGTAAACATAAACACGCGAACATACGACTACTCTAAGGCAGATGTTAATAGGATGAAAGAGGCAGCGAACCACATAATCTGGAAACATATTGTTGTAGGAACAGATGTTGAACAGGAGTGGGAAAGTTTTAAAACAGTTCTAGAAACGCTAAAAGAGGAATGTGTTCCATGTAGGGAGGTAAACCCCAAGCGTAAAAAGTGGATAACTAGATTTGTAGTGAAATGTAGAAGAGCAAAAAATAAAGCATGGGCAAAATATATAGAGGCAGGTAAATCAAAAGAAACATATGTAAAATATTTTGACAAGCAGAACATATCTCAGAAAGCGAATAGAACAGCAAAAATAGACTTTGAAAAAAAACTTGCTCTGAGGATCAAGACTGACAGTAAAAGCTTCTTCTCTTATGTTAGAAATAAACAAAGAACGAAAGACAAAGTAGACCCTCTCATAGACAGTACAGGGAAAATAATAAGTGAGAATAGGGAGGCAGCTAATCTGCTCAATCAGTACTTTGGCACAGTCTTCACAAAGGAGGACTGCTCCGAGATCCCAGAGCCTATATATATATTTCAAAGAGACATGAATACAGCGGGATTAAGATCAATCTGTATTATAGAGGAAATGGTTTTTAAAAAATTGGAGGAGTTGAAAGTGAATAAATGTCCAGGTCAAGATGGTATTCATCCAAAATTGCTTTATGAAATTAGAGACCAACTAGCAAAACCATTGGCTATATTATGTTCTCAATCACTTACAAAAGGGATTGTTCCACGGGATTGGAAAGATGCAGGAGTGATCCCCTTATTAAAAAAAGGCAAAAAATCAGATCCAGCAAATTATAGACCGGTGAGTTTAACGAGCATAGTCTGTAAATTGTTAGAATCAATAATCAAAGAAAACATTGTAATGCATTTTGACAAATTTAATCTAATTATAAATAGTCAGCATGGGTTTACTAGAGGGAGATCATGCTTAACAAATCTATTAGAATTCATGGAGGAGGTTACTAAAATCATAGATAGAGGGGAGCCAGTGGATGTTATTTATCTAGACTTTGCAAAGGCCTTTGATAGAGTACCTCATCAAAGATTATTTCGAGAGTTAAAATCACATGGAATAGGTGGGGAAGTTGCCAAATGGATTGAAAATTGGTTAACGGGAAAAAGGCAGAGGGTGGGCATAAATAAGGAGTACTCTGAGTAGAGTGAAGTGAAAAGTGGTGTGCCACAGGGCTCGGTTTTGGGAACAATTTTGTTATTGATCTATATAAATGATTTGGACATTGATATGAGATCCATGATTGCAAATTTTGCAGATGACACAAAACTATGCAGTAGTGTCTCATCTAAAGCGGAAGTGGATATACTGATGTCGGATTTAGATAAAATTCGAGAATGGTCTGTAAGCTGGCAAATGGAGTTTAATGTAGATAAATGTACTGTCATCCACATGGGTAGATCCAATATGGAACATAATTACAGAATGGGAGAAAACAATTTTAGAAAGATAGATAAGGAAAGGGACCTAGGGGTTATAATAGATCATACAGGAAAGGTGAGGGAGCAAGTTAAGGTAGCAGTGAAAAAGGCAAATGCAATGTTAAGTATGATAAAAAAAAATATTAAACATAGGAGCAATGAAGTGATCGTCAAACTGTATAAAGCTTTAGTTAGACCTAGATTGGAGTACTGTGTACAGGTGTGGAGTCCTTATCATAGAGGAGACATAAACATGCTAAAAAGAATACAAAAAAGAGCGACAAAGATGATAGTGGGATTCCAGAATTACAGTTATGAGGAACGACTCAGAAAAACTGGCCTATAGTGTCTCGAAGAGAGAAGAATTCGTGGTGACTTAATACAGGTTTATAAGATAATCAGAGGAATCGATAAATTAGACTATAACAAGTTTTTTAAAATACATCCACCTACAATAACACGAGGACATAGCTACAAGCTGACTAAAGAGAGGTCCAGGTTAGATGTTAGGAAATATTTTTTTAGTCAGAGAGTGGTGTCTGCTTGGAATGGATTGCCAGGGGAGGTAGTGGAGGCAGGGACAGTTAATGCATTTAAGAATAAACTGAATGCGCACAGCTTTTAGAGCAAGGTGATGTAAATGTAACTGGTTGCATACAGACTCTGCAGGGTCTTCTAAACCAGTATAAAGACGTTAAGTTAAGTTTAGTTACACTGAACCAGCCGTACACTAAACCAGCATATACACTAAACCAGCCATACACTGAACCCGATGTACATTAAACCAGCCGTACACTGAGCCAGCCAAACATTAAACCAGCCGTACACTAAACCAGCCATACACTAAACCAGCCGCACACTGAACCAGTCGTACAATAAACCAGCCGCACACTGAACCTTGCTGTAAATTGAACCAAAACATTACCGACCATAACCAACGTATTTAAGCTATCTCTAGCTTTACCTACTTAGGCAGTGCCCTCACTAGAGAGGCTAATATCGGCCTACATGTTCACTAGTCCAGAGCCTGTTTATTGCATCGGCTTCCCCTTAATCCACTGAAAAAAATCAAAAAATCTCATTGATCGTCACTTCTCAGAAATTAATGACGGTCAACAAGATCTACATCCGATTATGACAAGTTTAATGGGAGACTTCAAAGTTTACATTTCTGTGCAAACCGCCAGATCTTCGTCGGTGTGAACACATGTGAACAAACACAGCATACATTGACAATCTGGCAAGTTATCTTACAAAGTCAGGGCTAGTTTTTTTTAATAACACTATTATATAAATATATATATATATTACTAGTTGCAGCCAATGTCTGCAACTGGCTCCAATTTGTGTTGATACATTTAAGTCAAATGAGTGACTCGACTTTGTCTTGGTAAACTGAGCCACGTAATTAATATCTTTTTGTGCTCAGAATTTAGACAACGTAACTGATATCTCTTTGTGCTGGTAAGCTGAGACGACGTAACTGATTTCTCTTTGTGCTGGTAAACTGAGCCCATGTAACTGATATCTCTTTGTGCTGGTAAACTGAGGCCATGTAACTAATATCTCTTTGTGCCGGTAAACTGAACCCATGTAACTGATATCTCTTTGCGCCGGTAAACTGAGCCTATACGACAGACATATATTTGTGCCAGTAAATTGAGTCTATGCGACAGACATGAATTTATGCCAGTAAACTGAGCTCATGCGACAGACATATATTTGTGCCAGTAAACTGAACACGTCTGTGTCTGAGTATCTTTAGACAAGGAAAACTGACTCTTCTCTCCGCTAATAAATTAAAAGAACGTATCTGGCACTTCTCTATGATGATAAATATGAAAGAATGTCATTGATAACTGTTCTTTACCGCCACCTGGTACATGCATACACTTTAACTGAGGTTTAACTGAAGACAAACTCTGCTCAAGCTATATGCATAGCTCGGTCTTCCTCTCCGTCGTCCTCTAACATTTATTTATCATTTTCATCTACGTCTTTCAGATACATAAAAGACGCGAGGCACGTAGACATGCAAATAAATACACACGTTGACTGAAGGAAGGAAGTACAGACAGACAGAGGACATAAATCTAGATAGATAAATAGATAGACAGATGTGAGTGTGTGATTTGGGTGGTTTTTTAAATTTTATTTTTGTGCATATCTGTGTGTGTATGTATATATATATATGTGTGTGTGTGTCTGTGTATATATATATATATATATATATATATATATATATGCGTGTGTGTGTGTGAATAATAGCTGCCCATCGCTAGCTAAGATGGCGGCAGCATCAGAATTGTGCTACGAGATCTGTTCCTGTACGACTTTAGCAACCAATCATTGAATGGCACACACTGTCACATTTAAGGTTTAGCGACCAATCATTGAATGGCACACACTGTCACATTTAAGGTTTAGCGACCAATCATTGAATGGCACACACTGTCACATTTAAGGTTTAGCGACCAATCTTTGAATGGCACACACTGTCACATTTAAGGTTTAGCGACCAATCATTGAATGGCACACACTGTCACATTTAAGGTACACATGTAGAGATCAGGTTGATTAAAATGGACAAATATTTGCGTGACAATCACACTCTTTCGGAGTTAGAAGACGTAGACAAGATGACTTCAGGTACATACATACACACACACACACACACACATACACACACACGAACGCACACACACACAGACATACACAGACACACACACCCACGCACACATACACACACACACACATACATACAACACGTATTAGTAAATTAAAGGTTATATATAACACAAGAAATTATATTCAAGTAATGTTCCAGACTTTCGCAATGTGTTGTCACAGAGTGAAAGTGTAAGCCACATACAAAGTAAAAGCCACATACAAAGTAAAAGCCACACATAGAAAAAGCAACACACAAAGTGAAAGCCACACACAAAGTAAAAGCCACAGGCAAAGTAAAAGCCACACACAAAGTAAAAACCATGCACAAAGTAAAAGCCCCGCACAAAGTAAATGGCACGCACAAAGTAAATGGCACGCACCAAGTGACACTATGTGTAGTTGATTTGCCTGAGAACCACCAGAGATCAACTCAGTTTTCCAGCCTACAGTGACGATGTACTTGTACACAAAAGAAAGTTACAAGACTCAAGTTATCGACCTCTGTAATGGACAACTGAATAACATAATGATCGCTGTTTGAATGTCACCTGCAACACATAACTCTTAGAATTGAGGGGCTGTTAGATCTGAAATACTCACCAAAAGTTAATAACACGCTATCCAACGCACTAGCAGCAGGCATCCATAGTGTTCAATTAAGCGTGAATCGTAGAGCTGTGACCTGTACATAAATCAGTACATCCAGGACAGTGAACGAACAATCAAACAGATGAAGATATCCACCTTGAATATCAAATGGAAAACATTAAAAGAATTACACAAATGTCAGAATCAATGCAAACAACATTATAGATGACAACTAGAGGCAATTCCGTATAATCCAGATGGTCGTATACGATGTCCATAGAAAACCGTTAGTACCAGGTAAAGTTCGAGACTTTCACATGTTGCCATTGATTGTACGAGGGTCGTTCAAATCAAAACGGGACCTTTTATTTAAGAAAAATTGTCGTCATCAGTGTTGAAATGCTGAAATGCCTGAAATTCTTGCAGGAGTCTAAACCAGGTGGAAATTGCTTGTAGCGATGTCTGGACTGTAAGGTGGGTGTGGCAATACCCTACAGCCGAGATGCTGTAGATGGCACAAGGTGCCGTGGACCGTATCAGTTTGGACGTTATCTTGCAAGAGCAGGACGCCCTTTGTGATCAAACCCAACGTGAGTTAACTTTCCGAAAAACAAATGTTCGTGAATAATAGTGTTCACTGTACCCAGAGAAAGGCTTGCCTCTTGTGCAATGTCACTCACTACAGGTTATGCGTCGCGTTTCCAAGACAAGGCCTGCCACAATCTGGATATTCACAGGACTGACTGTAGTGGGTTGAGAGCCACCCCGGCCGGGATCATCACTCACGGATGTACGGCCGTCTCTAAAACGTTTACAAGATTCAAATGTCTTACTGCGGCTGAGTGTCTCTGTAAATTTTCGCAGATTCCACGCCTTCTTTCACAATGTTTATCATCAGAACACACTGTTCCATGCAAGCACAAAAAGTGTCGTATGCGATTTGTATTTATATGTCACTGTTTATATGTTTATATGTCACTGTTTATATGTTTATATGTCACTGTTTATATGTTTATATGTCACTGTTTATCTAGCGACTAACATATGGCAAGTGAGCCACCTAGCAGTAATAGGACACAAGTGCCTCTAACTAATGACAGTAGTTTCAGCAGGTTATATCCGATTCATTTAGCACTAGAACAAACAATCCCAGTTTGATTTGAACTCTGACCGCCCATCGTGTCTTTTTGTGTGTGTGTGTATATATATATATATATATATACACACCCCCCTCGCCCCTACACACACCAGACACACCAACACTCACACCACATAGCAAGGATCAAGCTCAGCGACCAACTTACCCAGAGATGTCGTACCGTCTTCAGCTGTTGATGTCAAATGAACATAAGGACCTTAACGGCTTTCTCCTCTCTTGTATCTGAATGTCAGACATCAGTATTCAGGTCGTCAGTTCGTGCAATATCAGGCCAGCTGAAAAGGGGTCTTAACTGGTACTTTAATTATGCTGTATCACTTCTTAAATTGTGATCGTCGTCTAGAGATTGGCAGCATGAAATTTAGATAACATCATTTTGCAAATGAAGTACTTTGGAGTTTGGACAACCAGCAGAGACAGTAACAGTATTAGCCGAAAATAGACAAGACAATATCTTCGAACATCATAAATACGATATTCTAAGGTAGCAAGACACACACATATTTAAAAATACAAAAAAAGCATAAACAGCAGACACTATAGTAACAATAAATAAGCAGATTTTATAGAAACAATAAATAAGCAGATTTTATAGAAACAATGAATAAGCAGATTTTATAGAAACAATAAATAAGCAGATTTTATAGAAACAATAAATAAACAGATTTTATAGAAACAATAAATAAACAGATTTTATTGTATCAATAAATAAGCAGATTTTATAGTAACAATAAATAAGCAGATTTTATAGAAACAATAACTAAGCAGATTTTATAGAAACAATAAATAAGCAGATTTTACAGAAACAATAAATAAGCAGATTTTATAGTAACAATAAATAAGCAGATTTTACAGAAACAATAAATAAGCAGATTTTATAGAAACAAAAATAAGCAGATTTTATAGTGATAATAAATAAGCAGATTTTACAGAAACAATAAATAAGCAGATTTTATAGAAACAATAAATAAGCAGATTTTAAAGAAACAATAAATAAGCAGATTTTATAGTAACAATAAATAAGCAGATTTTACAGAAACAATAACTAAGAAGATTTTTTAGAAACAATAAAAAAGCAGATTTTATAGTAACACTAAATAAGCAGATTTTATAGTAACAATAAATAAGCAGATTTTATAGAAACAATAAATAAGCAGATTTTATAGTAACCATAAATAAGCAGATTGTATAGTAACAATAAATAAGCAGATTTTATAGAAACAATAAATAAACAGATTTTTATAGAAACAATAAATAAGCAGATTTTATAGAAAAAAAAAATAAGCAGATTTTATAGTAACAATAAATAAGCAGATTTTATGGAAACAATAAATAAGCAGATTTTATAGTAACAATAAATAAGCAGATTTTATAGAAAAAATAAATAAGCAGATTTTATAGTAACAATAAATAAGCAGATTTTATAGTAACAATAAATAAGCAGATTTTATAGAAACAATTAATAAGCAGATTTTATAGTAACAATAAATAAGCAGATTTTATAGTAACAATAAATAAGCAGATTTTATAGTAACAATAAATAAGCAGATTTTATAGTACCAAAAAATAAATAAAGACAAAGAACATACATTACAATTACACCAAATAAAAAGGTATTTTAATGACACGGAGGTTCCTTGGCGAAGTGTTTAAGCAGTCGGTCTCGTGAACAGGTGGTGTGGGTTCGCCTCCGGACTCCGCCGTCTTCATGGGTGCTTATGCGGAGTCCTCTGCATCTCGTAGTCCCCCCCTCCCCCCGGCCGTCTTGTCCTTGACTTGCCACTGTGGTTGGACATCACGAGACGAGAGCATGATGATAAAAGTAGCACAGTTAATCCTTACTAAAAATAGCGCTAGCAAAATAAATTATGCCATCAACGTCGGCCTTTGCCTTTGTCTTTTGTAATGACACCAAAATGAAAGACATTACAGCGACCATAAATTGAGAGTTATTACAGCAACACGAAATATATATTTATTACACCACCACCGAACAACGGTACGTATTATCAAAACCAAACATATATCACAGTAACACAACGCAAAGAGACATTACAGTAACACCACGCAAAGGGACATTACAGTAACACCACGCAAAGAGACATTACAGTAACACCACGCAAAGAGACATTACAGTAACACCACGCAAAGCGACATTACAGTAACACCACGCAAAGAGATATTACAGTAACACCACGCAAAGAGATATTACAGTAACACCACGCAAAGAAACATTACAGTAACACCACGCAAACATACATTACAGTAACTTAACTCAAATAAGGATTACAGCAGCGTCGTACAGTTCTTAAACAGACATCAAACAGCCATATTACATAATATCAACACCCGCTTCAAACAGAGAGTCTGCCTTGCGTTGTGTGTTCTGTTAGCCAGTCCTCCATCTCGAAGCTAAAGTATATCGTTGAAGGCATGCACTCAAAACATATGAGGGCTAGTCTGAATGACACTAAGCAGGTTCGCCGATTCAAGTGGTTGTTTCATAGCTTTTTAATGCCGAAGGTTTAAACTTGTTATATCCCGATGTTGTCAGTCGTATCTATACTTATACCACCCACACACCTACACATACAACACACATCTACACTTATGTCACATACATCTACACTTATACAACACACATTTACACTTTTACCACTCATCTACACTTATACAACACACATCTACACTTATGTCACACGAAGTCACATCTACACTTGTACCACACGAAGTCCCATCTACACATATACCACACAAAGTCACATCTACATTTATACCATACATCTACACATGCACCACATGAAGTCACATCTATACTTATACTACACACACATCTACACTTATACCACACACATCTACACTTATACTACAGACAGTCCCATCTACAGATGGCCACCAAACAAGTGATGACTAGAAGATTGACAGCAGATACGATCCAGATAGTTAGTTAGTCTGTCAACCTTAGTTAAATAAGCCCGTTGTACATTAGAATGACCATCAGATAGAGTTGACCAAAGTGATTGAACCCTTTGGTTGATTAGTATAAGAGAAAGAACTGTGCTACTGACACAAACCTCTTGACTAACACCACGGATAGTTTCCAAGTGCTGGTATTATTGGGAAGATACCATTTGTGTTTGTAAAATAAACCGTTGATTGTTATTGCTGCAGCTCCAATAATCCTTAGAGTGTTGTAGTTAGAGTTGTTATTAAGTAGAAGAGTGGTAGTTGTAAGAAAAGAATACAGAAAGAAAGTGAGTAACCTGTTACATTCTCTTGCACATTCAGCATTTGCTGAAAAGAAATCATCGTCTTCAACAGTCTGAATGTACTGCCTTCAGTCATTGATGCCATCCTTGAGTTAGCCTTCCCACATACATACGCTGGCAACTCAATAACTTCATCCAAGTAACCTACTTTCAGCTCAAGAGAAAACGATTCCACCTTCTCCACACTCTAGAAAACATCATGCAGACACACCCACTGATTCACTCGAGCATCAACAAGCACACACACTGAGGCTCGTTTCATATCAATATCGCAAAAACATTGGTACGGCCACTAGTTTTCAAAATAAAATTTAAAAAATATGCAAGCAGTTGGCTCTGAGCATAAAAGGAACAGTAGGTTTTACTTGGTGACAAAAAAGAAAACAGAAACAACTTTTAAGGAAGAATGGTATTGAAACATATCGTGAAAAGAAACAAAAAGAAATGGACAAGAGAGAATATGTCTCTCCAAGCATTCACCACTCTATACCTAAACAAATATGTTCTAATGTCTCTGGACCTTTCCTAAGTAATTTGTAGCTATGTCCTATTGTTCTTGTAGGTGGTTGTATTTAGAAAAAAACTTATTATAGTTTAATTTATCCGTTCCTTTGATTATCTTATAAACCTGTACTGTCACCTCGAATTCTTCTCTTTTCTGGACATGTAGGCCGGTTTTTCTGAGTCTTTCAGCATCATTGTAATCCTGGAATCCCACTATCAGCTTTGTCGCTCTTTTTTGTATCCTTCCCAGCATGTTTATATCCCCTCTATGATAAGGACGCACACGAACTGTAACAGATCTTGGCTGCAGAGACAATATGTAGGTATGAGCTTAGACATGTTTTTACATGTAACAGTTGGGAGGAAGATAGACAGAGCTTAGACAATGATCTTTTTTCTTTCTTCTTCGTGGGATTTGAGTCAGTGCATCTGAACTCAGTCCTGCCAGAGTTTTTGGTAGACATTCGTAATATGACGTAAGTTACGAATCATGTGTCAACACCTGGAACGATAGTGTTTGAAGACTCGTAGACTTGTTGCCGCCGACCAACCCGCGTCGTCTGGAGACCGCTCGAATAGGATGGGGCAATAATGGTAGGAGACTAACGCGCTTCGTTTTTTGAAATCACGTGATTTGGGGATGGAGATCGAATATAAAAGCCCGACAGAGAAGGACGTGATGCACAACTTTCACACGCGCTCTCATGGTGAGGCCTTTCCATTGCACTTTGGTTGGGCTAGCTTCTGATGGCGCACACACCTAGCATAGGTACATACAGACGCACACATTCATCCAAGCACTGGTTTATGCGTCCTGATATCGCCCAATGGACCGTGAGAGAGACGGCGAGTGACAGCAGACGGCGGAGAGAATAGACTTCACTTCAGAGACAGAGAGAGAACACTTCACAGAGAATTACGAGAAAACCACAGAAAGAAAACATTTGATTTCAGAGATTACGTGAGATAGACACAGCGAGAGAACATCTCACTTCAGACACAGAGAGAGAACATCTCACTTCAGACACAGAGAGAGAACATCTCCCTTCAGACACAGAGAGAGAACATCTCACTTCAGACACAGAGAGAGAACATCTCACTTCAGACACAGCGAGAGAACATCTCACTTCAGACACAGCGAGAGAACATCTCACTTCAGACACAGAGAGAGAACATCTCACTTCAGACACAGAGAGAGAACATCTCACTTCAGACACAGAGAGAGAACATCTCACTTCAGACACAGAGAGAGAACATCTCACTTCAGACACAGAGAGAGAACATCTCACTTCAGACACAGAGAGAGAACATCTCACTTCAGACACAGCGAGAGAACATCTCACTTCAGACACAGAGAGAGAACATCTCACTTCAGACACAGAGAGAGAACATCTCACTTCAGACACAGAGAGAGAACATCTCACTTCAGACACAGCGAGAGAACATCTCACTTCAGACACAGCGAGAGAACATCTCACTTCAGACACAGCGAGAGAACATCTCACTTCAGACACAGAGAGAGAACATCTCACTTCAGACACAGAGAGAGAACATCTCACTTCAGACACAGAGAGAGAACATCTCACTTCAGACACAGAGAACATCTCACTTCAGACACAGAGAGAGAACATCTCACTTCAGACACAGAGAACATCTCACTTCAGACACAGAGAGAGAACATCTCACTTCGGACACAGCGAACATCTCACTTCAGACACAGCGAGAGAACATCTCACTTCAGACACAGCGAGAGAACATCTCACTTCGGACACAGCGAGAGAACATCTCACTTCAGACACAGCGAGAGAACATCTCACTTCAGACACAGAGAGAGAACATCTCACTTCAGACACAGAGAGATAACATCTCACTTCAGACACAGAGAGAGAACATCTCACTTCAGACACAGAGAGAGAACATCTCACTTCAGACACAGAGAGAGAACATCTCACTTCAGACACAGAGAACATCTCACTTCAGACACAGAGAACATCTCACTTCAGACACAGCGAGAGAACATCTCACTTCAGACACAGAGAACATCTCACTTCAGACACAGAGAACATCTCACTTCAGACACAGAGAACATCTCACTTCAGACACAGAGAGAGAACATCTCACTTCAGACACAGAGAACATCTCACTTCAGACACAGCGAGAGAACATCTCACTTCAGACACAGAGAGAGAACATCTCACTTCAGACACAGAGAGAGAACATCTCACTTCAGACACAGAGAACATCTCACTTCAGACACAGAGAACATCTCACTTCAGACACAGCGAGAGAACATCTCACTTCAGACACAGAGAGAGAACATCTCACTTCAGACACAGAGAGAGAACATCTCACTTCAGACACAGAGAGAGAACATCTCACTTCAGACACAGAGAGAGAACATCTCACTTCAGACACAGAGAACATCTCACTTCAGACACAGAGAACATCTCACTTCAGACACAGCGAGAGAACATCTCACTTCAGACACAGAGAACATCTCACTTCAGACACAGAGAACATCTCACTTCAGACACAGAGAACATCTCACTTCAGACACAGAGAGAGAACATCTCACTTCAGACACAGAGAACATCTCACTTCAGACACAGAGAGAGAACATCTCACTTCAGACACAGAGAGAGAACATCTCACTTCAGACACAGCGAGACAACATCTCACTTCAGACACAGCGAGAGAACATCTCACTTCAGACACAGCGAGAGAACATCTCACTTCAGACACAGAGAGAGAACATCTCACTTCAGACACAGAGAGAGAACATCTCACTTCAGACACAGCGAGAGAACATCTCACTTCAGACACAGAGAGAGAACATCTCACTTCAGACACAGAGAGAGAACATCTCACTTCAGACACAGAGAACATCTCACTTCAGACACAGAGAACATCTCACTTCAGACACAGCGAGAGAACATCTCACTTCAGACACAGAGAGAGAAAATCTCACTTCAGACACAGAGAGAGAACATCTCACTTCAGACACAGAGAGAGAACATCTCACTTCAGACACAGAGAGAGAACATCTCACTTCAGACACAGAGAACATCTCACTTCAGACACAGAGAACATCTCACTTCAGACACAGCGAGAGAACATCTCACTTCAGACACAGAGAACATCTCACTTCAGACACAGAGAACATCTCACTTCAGACACAGAGAACATCTCACTTCAGACACAGAGAGAGAACATCTCACTTCAGACACACAGAACATCTCACTTCAGACACAGAGAACATCTCACTTCAGACACAGAGAACATCTCACTTCAGACACAGAGAGAGAACATCTCACTTCAGACACAGAGAACATCTCACTTCAGACACAGCGAGAGAACATCTCACTTCAGACACAGAGAGAGAACATCTCACTTCAGACACAGAGAGAGAACATCTCACTTCAGACACAGAGAACATCTCACTTCAGACACAGAGAACATCTCACTTCAGACACAGCGAGAGAACATCTCACTTCAGACACAGAGAGAGAACATCTCACTTCAGACACAGAGAACATCTCACTTCAGACACAGAGAACATCTCACTTCAGACACAGCGAGAGAACATCTCACTTCAGACACAGAGAGAGAACATCTCACTTCAGACACAGAGAACATCTCACTTCAGACACAGAGAACATCTCACTTCAGACACAGCGAGAGAACATCTCACTTCAGACACAGAGAGAGAACATCTCACTTCAGACACAGAGAACATCTCACTTCAGACACAGCGAGAGAACATCTCACTTCAGAATTCAATTGAGAAGACATGTGAAAAATACGTTCAGTTGAGAGCAGGCGGGGAAGAGAGAAGACTTCACTGCAGATCATTACATGAAAACACTTACAAGAGAGACTGGAAGAGAGAGCAAGACTTGACTTCAGTGACAGAGATAGAACACTTCACATAGCATTACATGAAGATAGACAGAGAGAGAGAGAGAGAGAACATTTAACTTCAGAGAAAGAGGCACTTTTGAAAGAGACGCTCAGTGGAGGGCACGCGACGGAGAGATGTGGTGAGGCATATTTGAGTTAGGATTTACGGGACGGATAGACGCAGCAAGCGAGGTAACTACCTTCATTTTATGTAGTGGTCGAGATTACAAGTCGTCAGTAGCTTATAGAAGCAGTCTTCCAGTCACCCCATTCATCATACTGACACAGTTCCACTGATCACGTCGACATTACATTGATCGCGTGGATGTAAGTCATCAGTCGCAGCTAGAGGCAGTCTTCCAGTGATCCCATGGATCATAGTTGATACCGCCGACAAAGAGGAACAAGCCCACGGCCGTCATACCTGGGTTCAGAACCTACGAGCTTCACCATCATCGGCAATCCGCAACTAAGTTCGATCGCAGCAGGTCAGATTAGGAGCGGAGAAAGAACCGGGTAATAACAGTATCGATAAGGTTAGGTTTAGCGGTAGGAGTGTTTTAGATAAGCGTGTGAGAGATGGAATTTTAGTTGCTAGAGATTTATAAATTGGCAGTGTTACGGGAATAAATAATATGTTGTATTGTATTTAGATTGAGTGTTTCTAAAATTGGTTTAGAGTGAGTGCAGAGTGAAATAGAATAGAGCAGATTCCTTTTACCGTCTGCGACAGAGCTCCATCAAATCAACCGGCTCTGGTACAACACACTTGCTCATAGCGCACATACAAAGGTGTTACACATGAACATACTTGCTCATAGCCCACATTCAAAGGTGTTACACATGAACATACTTGCGCATAGCCCACATACAAAGGTGTTACACATGAACATACTTGCTCATAGCCCACATTCAAAGGTGTTACACATGAACATACTTGCTCATAGCCCACATTCAAAGGTGTTACACATGAACATACTTGCGCATAGCCCACATTCAAAGGTGTTACACATGAACATACTTGCTCATAGCCCACATTCAAAGGTGTTACACATGAACATACTTGCGCATAGCCCACATACAAAGGTGTTACACATGAACATACTTGCTCATAGCCCACATACAAAGGTGTTACACATGAACAGACTTGCTCATAGCCCACATTCAAAGGTGTTACACATGAACATACTTGCTCATAGCCCACATTCAAAGGTGTTACACATGAACATACTTGCGCATAGCCCACATTCAAAGGTGTTACACATGAACATACTTGCTCATAGCCCACATTCAAAGGTGTTACACATGAACATACTTGCTCATAGCCCACATACAAAGGTGTTACACATGAACATACTTGCTCATAGCCCACATACAAAGGTGTTACACATGAACATACTTGCTCATAGCCCACATACAAAGGTGTTACACATGAACATACTTGCTCATAGCCCACATACAAAGGTGTTACACATGAACATACTTGCTCATAGCCCACATACAAAGGTGTTACACATGAACATACTTGCTCATAGCCCACATTCAAAGGTGTTACACATGAACATACTTGCTCATAGCCCACATTCAAAGGTGTTACACATGAACATACTTGCGCATAGCCCACATTCAAAGGTGTTACACATGAACATACTTGCTCATAGCCCACATTCAAAGGTGTTACACATGAACATACTTGCGCATAGCCCACATACAAAGGTGTTACACATGAGCATACTTGCTCATAACCCACATACAAAGGTGTTACACATGAACATACTTGCTCATAGCCCACATACAAAGGTGTTACACATGAACATACTTGCTCATAGCCCACATACAAAGGTGTTACACATGAACATACTTGCTCATAGCCCACATACAAAGGTGTTACACATGAACATACTTGCTCATAGCCCACATACAAAGGTGTTACATATGAACATACTTGCTCATAGCCCACATACAAAGGTGTTACACATGAACATACTTGCTCATAGCCCACATACAAAGGTGTTACACATGAACATACTTGCTCATAGCCCACATACAAAGGTGTTACACATGAACATACTTGCTCATAGCCCACATACAAAGGTGTTACACATGAACATACTTGCTCATAGCCCACATACAAAGGTGTTACATATGAACATACTTGCTCATAGCCCACATACAAAGGTGTTACACATGAACATACTTGCTCATAGCCCACATACAAAGGTGTTACACATGAACATACTTGCTCATAGCCCACATACAAAGGTGTTACACAAGAATAAACATGAAAACAAAACTACAAATTAGAGGCCCAGAGCTGAATGAAGGGACAGACCCATTCTGATTACGCTTAACCGGCGGTAATAAAGCTGGCATAGCTTGAACAGTTTATGAGAACGTGTACCGTTTTGTGTCCCGCATGATTGTGTAAGTCATGTGATCTTATCAAAGCCCTAGACCACCACCAATGACATGCTTTGTTTAACTCTCACACAGCCTTGACGCACAGCTGTCCTACTTTATTCCATGTTGACACTTGTGCCGAATATTAATACCTCAGTACATTTGCGCATGCATATCAATTATTCTGTGTGGAAACCTTCAACTTTCAATATGGTGTGGCTAATGTTCCCCACGTTGGCGTTTCGTCTTGTCCAGTTTGGCAGACACGAGGGTTTTATTCCTCAGTAATATCGCTCCTCCAAGTACAGAAAGAAATGGCAACATTACCGTACTGCACTCCAGCCAAGAAACGGCCACATGGGTTGGCGATTGGGAGAAGCGAGGTTTTTTTTTTTTTTTATTTTTTTATTTTATGTGTTTGCCTCACTAGTTTCTACTGGCGGAGGCGCGCCTATTCCACCCCAGACCGTAGTCAATTTGGGCGATATTAAGACGCATAAACCAGTGCTTGGATGCGTGTGTGTATCTGTTTGTACCTAGCCTGGTATTTCCGTGATGTTCCTCCCGTTGTTCCTCGCTTTTGATGTTCCTAGTTGTCCGCCGTAGGTATTTGCATAAATACGCACAATAGTTTTCCTGGGACCATTTTTATTTTCTGTCATACTTGATTCGGATCTCTTTTTTTTTGTTTCCTGATTTCTTTCTTTCTTTTTTTTTTTTTTCCCCCTCTTCCCTTCTTTTTTTTTTTTTTTTTTTTTTTTCCTTCTATTTTATAAAAAAAAAAAAAATATAAAGCCCCCTCATACATTTTATACACAATTGTGAAGATAGCAGTGTAGTGAGGTGTACAACGAGAATGAATGAGATGGAATGATTGGGAAATATAACAAACAATATACTTGATACATAAGGATTAAGAGTAAAATATAAATTAATTGAAAAGTGTCTTCCTTCTGTTGTGAGGCCCATCTGTGTTGACTTCCTTCTGTCTGGTCTTGGTGTATCAGGTTTTGCCTGCTCTCATATTTTTCCATCGCATTCATGTACTCCAACTTGTAAGCGATTCACTGATTTGTGTGTCACCTTGTAGATCCCTCGTCTCACCTGTGCCCTCTAGCTCTCGCAGTCAATTATGTGTTGAATGTGTGGTAGGCTCAGGAACAGAAGAACAATAGAAAGGTAGATAATTGATTAAATAATTATAGATAAAAAAGGTTGATGTAGTAGTAGTATAATTATATTAAGTGTGGATATATAGTGGTGAGGATGCCCGCAGAAGGGATATACATATATAAACCTATAAATACATACATAAGTGTAAATTAAAATGTCCACATATATATACTCATACGTACATATCTACACACCTACATATCTACACACCTACATATGTGCACATCTACATGTGTGCACACTGTAGCGTTCGGGATTTGTCACACCCACTTGCTACATAACCGATGGGCTAATTGTAGTGTGAGTCCGTTACATCATCAGTCGACGCATCCTCCCACTGAATCCACAAGCATCGACCACCGATCACCACGTGCAAGGCACAGGCGACACAGAAACTGTGGCCAAGCTAGAGCAATCCACCGAGTCTATCGCCACATGGGCACCTGTGTGTTAATTTACCCACGGACAACAATAGGTCAAATTTAGTAGAATGTAACCACACGAAGCACCACATTTTTAAGTCGCGAGGTATACCACTGTCATTTTCAGATCCAACTCCGCACGTGGAAAATGGACCTCCTGCACCGCAGGAGAATAACCCCGTGTGCAGTCATCGCAGGAAAGACGAATCTTACGCATCGTCGGACTGCGCACCAAACAAAGTGTCAAGACCTGCTATGTCTCCAACAGCCCACCAAGAACGCTTAGAGATGGTCGCACATGTCAGCAGGGCATTTCTGCTCGCTCCGGCACATGGCTAGAGGGTACACGTCTGTCCTACAGGGAGACCACTCTCTTCATGTATTGAGCAAAGAGATGAATGGTATTGCCTTCCGTAAATCAGAGCCAGGAGCTGCCAATAATACTGCCATAAAATGGGACATCCACCTCCGTGAGGCTTGTGCAAATTCATCAATTGCCCACAAAACTCACAACCCAGCATCAAGGTCTCTTTTGGGTCAACAACAAACAACAAAAAAAACACAAAAAAAACAAAAAACAAAAAACAAACTAAGTGACAGCTGTACACACAGTTATTTTGGTATGGAAGACTGTGTGGTCATAGAATTCCAGAAACGGTGTGCCCTTAGCACGCTCCAGGATGTCTGAGACGCCCAGCTCGTCAAGTTATCAACAAGAAAAAATTTGATATTTTGTTTCTCTAAGTACGGTGACCCTACCAATAGTCATTTTTATACTGCTGGATTCGTCACGTCCATCTACACACGATTTTTGCCGGTAAAAGCACCGCATGCTAGATCACAAATGGCTTTTGACCGATTTATTATTGTTCCACCGATTGGGCCAGGCCGACTTTTTGGGGGGAAAGGTGAAGTAGGTTGTTGGGAAAGATCTTTATCTTGTACATCCGCCCATTTTACTTGTTTAGGTGACAGAACTACTGCACTCCAGCCAAGAAACGGCCACATGGGTTGGCGATTGGGAGAAGCGAGGTTCTGCAAGGGACATGCTACTTATATTACTGTCTTGTTAACGTCTGCACAGAGGCGTCTCTAATCGTTTAGGGGTAGGAAGAGATACATTTTGTGTTGCGCTCTGTCCAGTATAGGAACGCCCAGAAATACATTTTGTGTTGCGATATGTCCAGTATAGGAACGCCCAGAAATACATTTTGTGTTGCGATATGTCCAGTATAGGAACGCCCAGAAATACATTTTGTGTTGCGATATGTCCAGTATAGGAACGCCCAGAAATACATTTTGTGTTGCGATATGTCCAGTATAGGAACACCCAGAAATACATTTTGTGTTGCGCTATGTCCAGTATATGAACGCCCAGAAATACATTTTGTGTTGCGCTCTGTCCAGTATAGGAACGCCCAGAAATACATTTTGTGTTGCGATATGTCCAGTATATGAACGCCCAGAGATACATTTTGTGTTGCGATATGTCCAGTATAGGAACGCCCAGAAATACATTTTGTGTTGCGCTCTGTCCAGTATAGGAACGCCCAGAAATACATTTTGTGTTGCGCTATGTCCAGTATAGGAACGCCCAGAAATACATTTTGTGTTGCGATATGTCCAGTATAGGAACGCCCAGAAATACATTTTGTGTTGCGATATGTCCAGTATAGGAACGCCCAGAAATACATTTTGTGTTGCGCTATGTCCAGTATATGAACGCCCAGAAATACATTTTGTGTTGCGCTATGTCCAGTATATGAACGCCCAGAAATACATTTTGTGTTGTGCTCTGTCCAGTATAGGAACGCCCAGAAATACATTTTGTGTTGCGCTCTGTCAAGTATAGGAACGCCCAGAAATACATTTTGTGTTGCGCTATGTCCAGTATAGGAACGCCCAGAAATACATTTTGTGTTGCGATATGTCCAGTATAGGAACGCCCAGAAATACATTTTGTGTTGCGATATGTCCAGTATAGGAACGCCCAGAAATACATTTTGTGTTGCGCTCTGTCCAGTATATGAACGCCCAGAAATACATTTTGTGTTGCGCTATGTCAATGTCCACACTTATCGCTTTCATCTACCGAATCGTCGATCGCCACCACATGACCCCCCATTCACTGTTATCTTTACAATTACCTGACATTATCTTATCATTATATTTGTCCTTTTCGTCCATATTTTCTGTCGGGAGCATCGTTTGATCAATCCTGTGATATTTAAAACTGACACAATCCCCATCCTAGAGGATATCTCACATCAACATTATTAGAAGCCTCATACACAAATTACGAATTTCCGAACGAGTAATTTCTAAATAAGGCTTCACTGGAAGAGGACGACCATGTAAACTATGGAGGAGTCGTATTCAACAAATACTTAAAAGGCAATGACGGAATACAACTACTGCAACATAAATGGCACAAGAAAAAAGAGACTACATCTACTGATTCACGGTTAGCTTCTTCTTCTTCTTTTTCCTCTCCTTCTTCTTCTTATTCTTCTTCCTGTTCTTCGATAAACTGATGCTATGTTTTTAGCCCAGCGAGGTTCACGATGATGAAAGTGCGCTTAGCCGGTCCCCCACATCCTTTCACGCAAGTATCCATGTGTCACGCCATAAAGTAGTCACGTGTATACATAACACCTGACAATTCTCATTTTATGATTTATCTGTTTGGATGTCAGCATGTGTCTCATGTTGCGGAAAACCATTTTGGCCATAACGACTCTTTCTGATTGTTTTGTTCACAGCAGCCATTTTCCGTTATAAAATGACCTAGATAAGAGAAACTGTGTTCCTGTCACATTTGTTGATCTTTTATTTTTATCCGCATACATGATTTCTTGTCACTTTTCCCAAGTATCCATAGTCTGTACTAGTTCTCAACAAGAAAACAACCTTTCTTGTTCCCTTAAACTTCCGAAAGAGAAATTATTCTTCTAATCCTTCTTTTTGTTTTTATTTTTTGCTTAGATGTTTGCCTCACTAGTTTCTACTGGCGGAGGCGCGCCATTTTCCACCCCAGACCGTAGTCCATTGGGCGATATCAGGACGCATAAACCAGTGCTTGGATGCATGTGTGCATCTGTATGTACCTATGCTAGGTTTGTGCGCCCTCAGAAGCTAGCCCAACCAAAGTGCAATGGAAGGGCTTTACCACGAGGGCGCGTGTGAAAGTTGTGCAAGGGTGTGACTGTAGGACAGAGTCAAATGAAACAGAGTGAGGTGAGAGAGAGAGGGGGTAGGATCTCTCTTCTAATACTTTTTTTTTTTTTTTTTTGCTTAAATGTTTGCCTCACTAGTTTCTACTGGCGGAGGCGCGCCATTTTCCACCCCAGACCGTAGTCAATTGGGCGATATCAGGACGCATAAACCAGTGCTTGGATGCATGTGTGCATCTGTATGTACCTATGCTAGGTTTGTGCACCCTCAGAAGCTAGCCCAACCAAAGTGCAATGGAAGGGCTTTACCACGAGGGCGCGTGTGAAAGTTGTGCAAGGGTGTGACTGTAGGACAGAGTCAAATGAAACAGAGTGAGGTGAGAGAGAGAGGGGGTAGGATCTCTCTTCTAATACTTCTATTTCTGTTATTAGTCTTATTCTCTCTTGTATGGTTGCATGTTCATTGCGTGGCTGCAGATTCCATTTCATGACGTTTTGTGGGTGTTGTATCAAAGATTGCCATTTGTAGGTCATATGGTATATATGTAGATCCGGTGTTGTCATTACACAGAACAATGATTACATATATACCGAAGTAATCTGAGATCTAGATCATTTCTGTGTTAATGGAGTCTGGGCCTGTTTATTTCCCTTTTCCCATAGCGTTTGTCACATTCTGCACCTTTGATCTGAGGATGCTGGTTCACATTTTAATGGTTTGGCTCCGTCGTTTGGCTCCGTCGCTTGGCTCCGTCGCTTGACTCCGTCGTTTGGCTCCGTCGTTTGACTCCGTCGTTTGGCTCCGTCGTTTGACTCCGTCGTTTGACTCCGTCGTTTGGCTCCGTCGTTTGACTCCGTCGTTTGGCTCCGTCGTTTGACTCCGTCGTTTGGCTCCGCGACTGTCCTAAAAAAGGTTGATACAGTAGCGTGTTTAGTTGTGATGTGACTTTGGTGTGGTTATATGTTTAGTTGTGATGTGTGTTGGTGGTTGCCTGTTAAGTTGTGATGTGTGTTGGTGGTTTTCTGTTAAGTTGTGATGTGTGTTGGTGTGGTCGCCTGTTTAGTTGTGATGTGTGTTGATGTGGTTGCCTATTAAGTTCTGATGTGTGTTAGTGTGGTTGCCTGTTAAGTTGTGATGTGTGTTGGTGGTTGCCTGTTAAGTTGTGATGTGTGTTGGTGGTTTTCTGTTAAGTTGTGATGTGTGTTGGTGTGGTCGCCTGTTTAGTTGTGATGTGTGTTGATGTGGTTGCCTATTAAGTTCTGATGTGTGTTAGTGTGGTTGCCTGTTAAGTTGTTATGTGTGTTGGTGGTTGCCTGTTAAGTTGTGATGTGTGTTGGTGTGGTTGCCTGTTAAGTTGTGATGTGTGTTGGTGTGGTCGCATGTTTAGTTGTGATGTGTGTTGGTGTAGTTGCCTATTAAGTTCTGATGTGTGTTAGTGTGGTTGCCTGTTAAGTTGTGATGTTTTGGTGTGGTTGCCTGTTAAGTTGTGATGTGTGTTGGTGTGGTCGCATGTTTAGTTGTGATGTGTGTTGATGTGGTTGCCTATTAAGTTCTGATGTGTGTTAGTGTGGTTGCCTGTTAAGTTGTTATGTGTTGGTGTGTTTGCCTGTTAAGTTGTGATGTGTGTTGGTGTGGTTGCATGCTTAGTTGTGTTGTTACGATGAGTTGTTGCATGTTTAGAGAATATTTGCTGTTATTCTAGAGGACGAGACATAAAAGGTAATTATTTTGTCTCCACTTAATTGAAGAAATCAACTTGGAGTTTAAGTAGGGACAATTTATTATCGCATGAAAACTAAGACATCATATATTTTCAACAAGTTCAATGCTGAAAATATCATAATATTAGAAACCTAAGTCTGTGGTGTTAATATTGCGTGAAAAAATGACTTATTAAATGTGGATCAATGTCAAGGCTGTTATTTACAAATCTAGTCATGAGTTGTATCAGAACACTTTACGTTAACAATATTTTTGCTGTTAATTGCCACACTTACCCAGACGACAAAAATGGCTACCGTTGCTGTGCCACACGTTTGGTTTCAGAAATGATGCTCAGGACACACAAGTAGTATTCTTTAGCCATGTACCAAAGCCAACTGATTTGATGGAGTTTTGTCGCAGACGGTAAAGGGGTCTGTTCCATTATATTTTACTCTACACTCATTATAAACAAATTCAAGAAACACTAAATCTAAACACAATGCAACAGATTCTTTATTCAAATAACACTATCAACTGTACACTCTCTAACAACTTAAATTCTTTCTCTCACACGTTTGTCTAAAACACTCTTACCGCTAACCTAACCTTATCGATACTGTTATTGCCCGGTTCTTTTTCCTCTTCTAATATTGTCTGCGGCGATCGAACTTTGTTGCGTATTGCCGCTGATGGTGAAGTTCGTAGGTACTAAACCCAGGTATGACGTCCTTGATCTTGTTCCTCTTTGTCGGCGGGAGACAGTTGTTCATGGACCTGTTCTAGTTGTGAGACAGTTGTTCATGGACCTGTTCTAGTTGTGAGACAGTTGTTCATGGACCTGTTCTAGTTGTGAGACAAGTGTTCATTGACCTGTTCTAGTTGTGAGACAGTTGTTCATGGACCTGTTCTAGTTGTGAGACAGTTGTTCATGGACCTGTTCTAGTTGTGAGACAGTTGTTCATGGACCTGTTCTAGTTGTGAGACAGTTGTTCATGGACCTGTTCTAGTTGTGAGACAGTTGTTCATGGACCTGTTCTAGTTGTGAGACAGTTGTTCATGGACCTGTTCTAGTTGTGAGACAGTTGTTCATGGACCTGTTCTAGTTGTGAGACAGTTGTTCATGGACCTGTTCTAGTTGTGAGACAGTTGTTCATGGACCTGTTCTAGTTGTGAGACAGTTGTTCATGGACCTGTTCTAGTTGTGAGACAAGTGTTCATGGACCTGTTCTAGTTGTGAGACAGTTGTTCATTGACCTATTGACTAAAAGACCAATGATTGAGAACTAATTCGAATTTTCCTCTTCGGCAAGGACAGTTAATCACGCTCCCCCTTGACGCACATGTGGATCACTTGCAGACTGAAGTAATAATGACAAGACGTGTCGGAAACCGTTCGTTTCTACACCGATAAATGGTCAAAGCAAAACTTACGGCCTATATTATATGTCTTTCACTGTTGGTCTGAATGTTTAGTTTAGTTTAGTCAAAGAGTCAACGTAATTGCACACGGTTTAAGCCATATGTGTCCTGTTGGTCTCCATATTTGAGCAGAATCTCTACACAATGTAATAACTCCCTAGCACCGCCCACGATCCCGTCATAAATTTAGTAGATGTTTAACATAATTTTGATTTTTTTACTAGGCAGCGGCCGTAAAGTCTACTATTTGCGATTTCTAACTGCCAAGCAATTTTTAACGTGCGCGACACTGCAATCGGGCGTCTTATCTCAACTTTAGGGAAATACCAGAAAGTCCACGTGAAAGAAATGGCTGTGTCCTTCGTGATTTGAACCCTAGACCTTCAGCAACCGAGGCCGAAGTCATACCCCGAGACCGCTCATCTCCCTACAGTCTGGATGTGTTAGCTTCACAATTATATACATCGTTCCACAACTATGTACTTCATCTCATGCTGCAGACACGTTCTTGCCCTATGTGTTTGAACATAGGTCTTTAACGACTCGTCTCCATAACTATCAGCTGCTTCACATATCTGTCCATTTTTGTGTCAACCATGCGCACGAGTACTTACTTGTTCTACTGGTCAGCTGGTGTATGCCTACAGTAAGGTTTCGAGAGACTAGCCCCCAGTTGCTAGATTTGTGTGGGATTTTTCTTTCTGCGTGTTAATAGGTCTAGGGGAAGGTAGGTGTTACTAAGTCTATTAGAAGGTAGGTGTTACTAGGTCTAGGGGAAGGTAGGTGTTACTAGATCTATGTGAATTTAGGTGTTACTAGGTCTAGGGGAAGGTAGGTGTTACTAGGTCTAGGGAAGGTAGGTGTTACTAGGTCTAGGTGAAGGTAGATGTTAATAGGTCTAGGGAAAAGTAGGTGTAACTAGGTCTATGGGAAGATAGGTGTTACTAGGTCTAGGGAAAGGTTGGTGTTACTAGACGTAGGGGAAGGTATGTGTTATTAGGTCTAGGGTAAGGTAGGTGTTACTAGGTTTAGGGGAAGGTAGGTGTTACTATGTCTAGGGGAAGGAAGATGTTACTAGGTCTAGGAGAAGGTAGGTGTTACTAGGTCTATGGGAAGGTAGGTGTTACTAGGTCTAGGGGAAGGTAGGTGTTACTAGGCTTAGGCGAAGGTAGGTGTTACTAGGTCTAGGGAAGGTAGGTGTTACTAGGCTTTGGGGAAGGTAGGTGTTACTAGGCTTAGGGGAAGGTAGGTGTTACCTGGTCTAGGGGAAGGTAGGTGTTACTAGGTCTAGAGGAAGGTAGGTGTTACTTGGTCTAGAGGAAGGTAGGTGTTACTAGTCTTAGGCGAAGGTAGGTGTTACTCGACCTCAGGTAAGGTAGATGTTACTTTACCTTGGGCAAGATAGGTGTTACTAGGCATGTAGGAAGGCAGTTGTTACTTGACCTAGGGAAAAGTAAGTATTACTTGGTCTCCATGAGGGCTGATCGCGTACTGTAATAGCTTTTAATTAATTTTTAGTACTGAATTATTTATGTTTAATGAGTGACATACCATTAATGAGAAGTTAAATAAAGATGTTATTCAATTTGCCAGTAAATGAGGCAATAGCTTGTATTTATGTGAATACATTTCCAAAGCTCTAATGTCACGACATGAGCAATTATCGGATTGTTCAGAGAGAAATGATTTTTGTGTCTCATAAGAGGAAAGAGGTTTTTGTGGGAACCTGAACAACATCCATTGACAGTTGATCACACTGAAGGATTATCATTATTGGCGGTGAAGCCAATTTTCTTCATCGTTATCATGTAAAACCTTCCCTAATTGCGCTGGCGATTATGTTCTTTAATTATTTTTATTTCTCAGACAACTTAAATCACATCATACTTTATTCAATGTCAAGGCCATGTGGCCAACTTAATGAGGTGCTTTTTGTAACTCTATTTGTTTCCCCTTCATCCAACTCGAGATTGGTCAGTGCTACCAGGTTTGTTTAGTTAGCTTTTCTTAACAAGTGTCAAACAACTGTGATGGTGTGTTGGAGGTTTCCTGTTCACTGATTAGCATATTTTGTGAGTTGATCTTTTGATTATTTGGCATTTCAATTTGCATGATGTAAACATATAACAACACATATAACAACACATATAACAACACATATAACAACACATATAACAACACATATAACAACACATATTGATGCACGTCCTTCATAGTTCTGTCTACAATTCTTTTTGTGGTGTGATAGGTTACAGTGTCAGTCCTCTGGAACTAGTTCTGTCAATCCTCTAGCACCAGTTCTGCCGGTTCTCTAGGACCAGTTCTATCAGTTCTCTGGGACCAATTCTGTCAGTTCTCTACGACTAGTTCTGAGAGCTCTAAATGACTACTTCGTCAGTTCTCTACCCAAAGACTAGTTATATCAGTTCTCTACCTCACGACTAGTTATGTCAGATCTCAATGACTAATTCATCAGTTCTCTACTATATGGTTAGTTCTGTCAATTTTCTACTCCATGACTAGTTCTATCAGTTCACTACTCTACGACTAGTTCTGCCAGTCCTCTAATCTACTAGTTCTGTCAGTTCTCTACTCTCCTAGTTCTAACAGCTCTCTACTCTACGACTAGTTCTCGTAATTATGTACTCTACGACTAGTTCTCGTAATTATGTACTCTACGACTAGTTCTCGTAATTATGTACTCTACGACTAGTTCTCGTAATTATGTACTCTACGACTAGTTCTCGTAATTATGTACTCTACGACTAGTTCTCGTAATTATGTACTCTACGACTAGTTCTCGTAATTATGTACTCTACGACTAGTTCTCGTAATTATGTACTCTACGACTAGTTCTCGTAATTATGTACTCTACGACTAGTTCTCGTAATTATGTACTCTACGACTAGTTCTCGTAATTATGTACTCTACGACTAGTTCTGTCAGTTCTATACTCTACGGCCAGTTCTATCAGATCTCTACTCTACGACTAATTCTGCCAGTTTTCTACTATATGGCTGGTTCTGTCAGTTCTCAGTAAATAATTCGTCAGTTTTCTACTCCACGACTAGTTCTGCCAGTTTTCTACTTTTCGACTAGTTTTGTCAGTTCTCTACTTTACGACTAGTTCTTGTAATTCTGTACTCTGCGAATAGTTCTGCGAGTTCTCTACTCTACGGCCAGTTTTATCAGTTCTCTACTCATCACCTAGTTCTGCCAGTTCTCTACCCTACTGCTAGCTCTGATAGTTATCTACTCTACGGCTAACTCTGGTAGTTCTCAGCGACTAGTTCTGTCTTTTCTCTACTCTACAATCAGTTCTGTGAATCATCAGCTAAATTTCTTGCCTATTTCAGGAGAACGTATGTGATTCCCGTTTGGAACGTTTACCTATTTATTTTGACCAGCAAATTAAGTGTTTATATCAACTTTTTATTTTCTCCTATAACGTCTTCAATCTCTGAAACAGTTTATTGACAGATCAATCAAGTCTTTCTTCTCTGAGCACTCCTCCTATTGGGTATTCAGACCTAATGTTTCTCCGAGGTATTCCCCACACATGGCTTTCAAGATGGTTTGCTTTTCTCGTATACATGCTTCCCACAAGATCTTCAGGAAGATGTGTATCAACTTTACCACATATGGTAGTTCTATGTCTAGTGTTCAGAACGTATTTCCAGCCTTTTATCTTTTGATATTCCTCTCAACAGCAATTCAGGTACACATATTTAAAGCCTTTCCATTTCTGATATTTTTTCAATTTCTCAATATGTATCCTTCCACGTAGGACAGTCCTCTCAATATGTATTCTTCCACGTAGGACAGTCCTCTCAATATGTATCCTTCCACGTAGGACAGTCCTCTAAATACCTAGCCTTTCCACGTAGGACAGTCCTCTCAATATGTATCCTTCCACGTAGGATAGTCCTCTAAATACCTAGCCTTTCCACTTAGGACAGTCCTCTCAATATGTATCCTTCCACGTAGGACAGTCCTCTAAATACCTAGCCTTTCCACGTAGGACAGTCCTCTCAATATGTATCCTTCCACGTAGGATAGTCCTCTAAATACCTAGCCTTTCCACTTAGGACAGTCCTCTCAATATGTATCCTTCCACGTAGGACAGTCCTCTAAATACCTAGCCTTTCCACGTAGGGCAGTCCTCTCAATATGTATCCTTCCACGTAGGATAGGCCTCTAAATACCTAGCCTTTCCACGTAGGACAGTCCTCTCAATATGTATCCTTCCACGTAGGACAGTCCTCTAAATACCTAGCCTTTCCACGTAGGACAGTCCTCTCAATATGTATCCTTCTACGTAGGACAGTCCTCTCAATATGTATCCTTCCACGTAGGACAGTCCTCTCAATATGTATCCTTCCACGTAGGACAGTCCTCTCGATATGTATCCTTCCACGTAGGACAGTAAATACCTAGCCTTTCCACGTAGGACAGTCCTCTCAATATGTATCCTTCCATGTAGGACAGTCCTCCAAATACATAGCCTTTCCACGTAGGACAGTCCTCTCAATATGTATCCTTCCACGTAGGACAGTCCTCTCAGTAACTAGCCTTTCCACGTAGGACATGTAACAGATCTTCGCTGTAGAGACATATCATAGAAGGAGCTTAGGCGTGTTTTAACACATTCCAGTGTTGACAGGAAGAGCTTCGACAACCATTTTATCCTTCTCTTTCTTGGGATTTAAAGGACTAGGTCAGTGCAGCTGAACTCAGTCCGCCAGAATTTAAGTAGCCAAAAACGAATCACGTACGTTTTTGTCTCAAAGTGTGCAGGTGGGACTTTAGGTAAACATACGTGACTTGACGTACGTTTCCTGCCATGCCCACACGTGGGACGGAAGCTGTGGTAGAGAGGTGGAATTTTTGCCGCCGACATACCCGCGTTGTCTGGAAACCGTGTCATCAGGATGGGAGATAATGGAAGGGGAGCGAACTAACGCGCGTCGTTTTGGAAATCACGCGATCTGTGGATGCAGATGGAATATATATCCCGGTGGAGTGGCATGAGACACATTTTTAGACAGCACTGGAGAGAGACGCTCAGTGGAAGAAAGGCGATGGAGATGGAGCCACATTTGAGACGAGAACCACAGAGAAAGAACATTTCACTTCAGAAACAGAGAGAGAACATTAGAACACTTTGGAAAGAGACGCTCAGAGGAGAACATGCGATGGAGAAATGCAGGTGAGAAACATGCAGCAAGAAAGGTAACTATCCCCATAGTATGTTGTGGTCGTAATTACAAGTCGTCAGCAGCTAGAGGCAGTCTTCCAAGGATCCCATGGATCATATTTGACGAAGTCTATTCTAATCAAGAGGAGACCACTTTGATCTACCGCCGACAAAGAGGAACAAGGTCACGGACGTGATACCTGGGTTTAGAATCTACGAACTTCACCATCAGCGGCAATCCGTAACAAAGTTCCATCGCAGCAGATCAGATTAGGAGAGGAGAAAGAACCGGTCAATAATAGTATCGATAAGCTTAGGTTTATTGGTAGGAGTGTCTTAGATAAGCGTGTGAGAGACAGAATTTCAGTGCTTAGAAGTTTATAGTTGGTAGGGCTACTTGAATACAGAATCTGTTGTATTGTGTTTACATTTAGTGTTACTTGAATTTGTTAAAGTGAAAGTAGAGTAAAATATAAAAGAGCTGCCCCATTTGCCGTCTGCAACAAAGCTCCATCAAATTGATTGGCTCTAGTACAAGTGCATGATAAATCGTGGACTGTTCCAGAAAAGGGTATGAACGCTAACGCGCTAATAGCACAACGTTGTCGCACATGGTACACGTGGTAGGCAAGGAGGACAGTAAACATTTATAATTAATTAAGAAGTGTAGAATTTTCAGCAGGAAGAAACTCATGCTAGTTAGTAGGTTAGAGTAATTAAAAAGTATGTTTTTGTCCAGAAACTGGGACGAGCAAAAAATAAGATATCATTTTTTAATTTTTCTATTATTTCAATTGCGTGAAATAACTTGTCTTTTCATATATTGATTACTGGTCAACATGTATTTTATATATATATAGTTTGAGTAAGTTTAGTTTAGCCTATGCTTAGTAGTAGACATGGAGACACCCATGGCACCGTTCAGGAGGCACAAGAAAGCCATGAGATTCTACAAGTGCCAGGCACTCGGGCATATAATGGTGGGGTGTACAATTCTACAAGTGCCAGGCACTCGGGCATATAATGGTGGGGTGTACAATTCTACAAGTGCCAGGCACTCGGGCATATAAGGGTGGGGTGTACAATTCTACAAGTGCCAGGCACTCGGGCATATAATGCCAAGGGTTTACAATTCTAAAAGTGCCAGGCACTCGGGCATATAATGGTGGGGTGTACAATTCTACAAGTGCCAGGCACTCGGGCATATAATGGTGGGGTGTACAATTCTACAAGTGCCAGGCACTCGGGCATATAATGGTGGGGTGTACAATTCTACAAGTGCCAGGCACTCGGGCATATAATGCCAAGGGTTTACAATTCTAAAAGTGCCAGGCACTCGGGCATATAATGGTGGGGTGTACAATTCTACACGTGCCAGACACTCGGGCATATAATGGTGGGGTGTACAATTCTACAAGTGCCAGGCACTCGAGCATATAATGGTGGGGTGTACAATTCTACAAGTGCCAGGCACTCGGGCATATAATGGTGGGGTGTACAATTCTACAAGTGCCAGGCACTCGGGCATATAATGGTGGGGTGTACAATTCTACAAGTTCCAGGCACTCAAGCATATAATGGTGGGGTGTACAATTCTACAAGTGCCAGGCACTCGGGCATATAATGGTGGGGTGTACAATTCTACAAGTTCCAGGCACTCAAGCATATAATGGTGGGGTGTACAATTCTACAAGTGCCAGGCACTCGGGCATATAATGGTGGGGTGTACAATTATCGTTCCATTTTTGTGGCAGCCGGGTGGACTAAGGAGGTAGCTTGTCGGAAAGTACGGTAGACCATTGGAAATTGGAGAAAGAAACCATAAGGTGGACCCCATAAAGAGACGCATCAGCCCAGAGAGCGGTTTGAGATTGCTCGTCATGAGGGCGGCTGTCAGCTTCAGGAGGGAAGACAGAATAAGGAGGTTAGAGATGGAGGTAGAAGACAGTACACGTTTGATAGAAGGGTTGACAGATAGGATTGTCTCCATAGAAAGACAGACAGCATCTTGCACTGTTAGTGCCCATAGGAAGGACGAACTAGAGACATCTTTCATAGGTGATACGTGGTCAGTTGAGGCAGGGACTGACTGTAGAAGACAGAGACGATTTAGAAGTCGAGAGTACAGTGGGGAATGATAAGGTAGGGGAAATAGAAGTTACATCATGTGGGTGCATTCTGACTCTCTTCAAGAGGAGTATAGTGACAGGATCAGACGGCTAGACTTAATTAAGAGGAGTGAGAGAAGGCAGAATAGCTTTAGGAAGAGACTAAGACACGATACACACGGTCAGCCCTCGTCTGACGAATAGACGAGCAGGTGGTCTCAGCATGAAGTGAGAAGGAAGAAGAGGATTAGGCAGAAAAATGTGCAGGCACTAACCGAAGTGCAGCTCGCAAGTATCGAGAGTGAGGCTATAACCAGGCACTAACCGAAGTGCAGCTCGCAAGTATCGAGAGTGAGGCTATAACCAGGCACTAACCAAAGTGCAGCTCGCAAGTATCGAGAGTGAGGCTATAACCAGGCACTAACCGAAGTGCAGCTCGCAAGTATCGAGAGTGAGGCTATAACCAGGCACTAACCGAAGTGCAGCTCGCAAGTATCGAGAGTGAGGCTATAACCAGGCACTAACCGAAGTGCAGCTCCAAAGTATCGAGAGTGAGGCTATAACCAGGCACTAACCGAAGTGCAGCTCGCAAGTATCGAGAGTGAGGCTATAACCAGGCACTAACCGAAGTGCAGCTCGCAAGTATCGAGAGTGAGGCTATAACCAGGCACTAACCGAAGTGCAGCTCGCAAGTATCGAGAGTGAGGCTATAACCAGGCACTAACCGAAGTGCAGCTCGCAAGTATCGAGAGTGAGGCTATAACCAGGCACTAACCGAAGTGCAGCTCGCAAGTATCGAGAGTGAGGCTATAACCAGGCACTAACCGAAGTGCAGCTCGCAAGTATCGAGAGTGAGGCTATAACCAGGCACTAACCGAAGTGCAGCTCGCAAGTATCGAGAGTGAGGCTATAACCAGGCACTAACCGAAGTGCAGCTCGCAAGTATCGAGAGTGAGGCTATAACCAGGCACTAACCGAAGTGCAGCTCGCAAGTATCGAGAGTGAGGCTATAACCAGGCACTAACCGAAGTGCAGCTCGCAAGTATCGAGAGTGAGGCTATAACCAGGCACTAACCGAAGTGCAGCTCCCAAGTATCGAGAGTGAGGCTATAACCAGGCACTAACCGAAGTGCAGCTCCCAAGTATCGAGAGTGAGGCTATAACCAGGCACTAACCGAAGTGCAGCTCGCAAGTATCGAGAGTGAGGCTATAACCAGGCACTAACCGAAGTGCAGCTCGCAAGTATCGAGAGTGAGGCTATAACCAGGCACTAACCGAAGTGCAGCTCCCAAGTATCGAGAGTGAGGCTATAACCAGGCACTAACCGAAGTGCAGCTCCCAAGTATCGAGAGTGAGGCTATAACCAGGCACTAACCGAAGTGCAGCTCGCAAGTATCGAGAGTGAGGCTATAACCAGGCACTAACCGAAGTGCAGCTCGCAAGTATCGAGAGTGAGGCTATAACCAGGCACTAACCGAAGTGCAGCTCCCAAGTATCGAGAGTGAGGCTATAACCAGGCACTAACCGAAGTGCAGCTCGCAAGTATCGAGAGTGAGGCTATAACCAGGCACTAACCGAAGTGCAGCTCCCAAGTATCGAGAGTGAGGCTATAACCAGGCACTAACCGAAGTGCAGCTCCCAAGTATCGAGAGTGAGGCTATAACCAGGCACTAACCGAAGTGCAGCTCCCAAGTATCGAGAGTGAGGCTATAACCAGGCACTAACCGAAGTGCAGCTCCCAAGTATCGAGAGTGAGGCTATAACCAGGCACTAACCGAAGTGCAGCTCGCAAGTATCGAGAGTGAGGCTATAACCAGGCACTAACCGAAGTGCAGCTCCCAAGTATCGAGAGTGAGGCTATAACCAGGCACTAACCGAAGTGCAGCTCCCAAGTATCGAGAGTGAGGCTATAACCAGGCACTAACCGAAGTGCAGCTCCCAAGTATCGAGAGTGAGGCTATAACCAGGCACTAACCGAAGTGCAGCTCCCAAGTATCGAGAGTGAGGCTATAACCAGGCACTAACCGAAGTGCAGCTCCCAAGTATCGAGAGTGAGGCTATAACCAGGCACTAACCGAAGTGCAGCTCCCAAGTATCGAGAGTGAGGCTATAACCAGGCACTAACCGAAGTGCAGCTCGCAAGTATCGAGAGTGAGGCTATAACCAGGCACTAACCGAAGTGCAGCTCCCAAGTATCGAGAGTGAGGCTATAACCAGGCACTAACCGAAGTGCAGCTCGCAAGTATCGAGAGTGAGGCTATAACCAGGCACTAACCGAAGTGCAGCTCGCAAGTATCGAGAGTGAGGCTATAACCAGGCACTAACCGAAGTGCAGCTCCAAAGTATCGAGAGTGAGGCTATAACGGCACTAACCGAAGTGCAGCTCCAAAGTATCGAGAGTGAGGCTATAACCAGGCACTAACCGAAGTGCAGCTCGCAAGTATCGAGAGTGAGGCTATAACCAGGCACTAACCGAAGTGCAGCTCGCAAGTATCGAGAGTGAGGCTATAACCAGGCACTAACCGAAGTGCAGCTCGCAAGTATCGAGAGTGAGGCTATAACCAGGCACTAACCGAAGTGCAGCTCGCAAGTATCGAGAGTGAGGCTATAACCAGGCACTAACCGAAGTGCAGCTCGCAAGTATCGAGAGTGAGGCTATAACCAGGCACTAACCGAAGTGCAGCTCGCAAGTATCGAGAGTGAGGCTATAACCAGGCACTAACCGAAGTGCAGCTCGCAAGTATCGAGAGTGAGGCTATAACCAGGCACTAACCGAAGTGCAGCTCGCAAGTATCGAGAGTGAGGCTATAACCAGGCACTAACCGAAGTGCAGCTCGCAAGTATCGAGAGTGAGGCTATAACCAGGCACTAACCGAAGTGCAGCTCGCAAGTATCGAGAGTGAGGCTATAACCAGGCACTAACCGAAGTGCAGCTCCCAAGTATCGAGAGTGAGGCTATAACCAGGCACTAACCGAAGTGCAGCTCCCAAGTATCGAGAGTGAGGCTATAACCAGGCACTAACCGAAGTGCAGCTCGCAAGTATCGAGAGTGAGGCTATAACCAGGCACTAACCGAAGTGCAGCTCGCAAGTATCGAGAGTGAGGCTATAACCAGGCACTAACCGAAGTGCAGCTCCCAAGTATCGAGAGTGAGGCTATAACCAGGCACTAACCGAAGTGCAGCTCCCAAGTATCGAGAGTGAGGCTATAACCAGGCACTAACCGAAGTGCAGCTCGCAAGTATCGAGAGTGAGGCTATAACCAGGCACTAACCGAAGTGCAGCTCGCAAGTATCGAGAGTGAGGCTATAACCAGGCACTAACCGAAGTGCAGCTCCCAAGTATCGAGAGTGAGGCTATAACCAGGCACTAACCGAAGTGCAGCTCGCAAGTATCGAGAGTGAGGCTATAACCAGGCACTAACCGAAGTGCAGCTCCCAAGTATCGAGAGTGAGGCTATAACCAGGCACTAACCGAAGTGCAGCTCCCAAGTATCGAGAGTGAGGCTATAACCAGGCACTAACCGAAGTGCAGCTCCCAAGTATCGAGAGTGAGGCTATAACCAGGCACTAACCGAAGTGCAGCTCCCAAGTATCGAGAGTGAGGCTATAACCAGGCACTAACCGAAGTGCAGCTCGCAAGTATCGAGAGTGAGGCTATAACCAGGCACTAACCGAAGTGCAGCTCCCAAGTATCGAGAGTGAGGCTATAACCAGGCACTAACCGAAGTGCAGCTCCCAAGTATCGAGAGTGAGGCTATAACCAGGCACTAACCGAAGTGCAGCTCCCAAGTATCGAGAGTGAGGCTATAACCAGGCACTAACCGAAGTGCAGCTCCCAAGTATCGAGAGTGAGGCTATAACCAGGCACTAACCGAAGTGCAGCTCCCAAGTATCGAGAGTGAGGCTATAACCAGGCACTAACCGAAGTGCAGCTCCCAAGTATCGAGAGTGAGGCTATAACCAGGCACTAACCGAAGTGCAGCTCGCAAGTATTGAGAGTGAGGCTATAACCAGGCACTAACCGAAGTGCAGCTCCCAAGTATCGAGAGTGAGGCTATAACCAGGCACTAACCGAAGTGCAGCTCGCAAGTATCGAGAGTGAGGCTATAACCAGGCACTAACCGAAGTGCAGCTCGCAAGTATCGAGAGTGAGGCTATAACCAGGCACTAACCGAAGTGCAGCTCGCAAGTATCGAGAGTGAGGCTATAACCAGGCACTAACCGAAGTGCAGCTCCCAAGTATCGAGAGTGAGGCTATAACCAGGCACTAACCGAAGTGCAGCTCCCAAGTATCGAGAGTGAGGCTATAACCAGGCACTAACCGAAGTGCAGCTCCCAAGTATCGAGAGTGAGGCTATAACCAGGCACTAACCGAAGTGCAGCTCGCAAGTATCGAGAGTGAGGCTATAACCAGGCACTAACCGAAGTGCAGCTCCCAAGTATCGAGAGTGAGGCTATAACCAGGCACTAACCGAAGTGCAGCTCGCAAGTATCGAGAGTGAGGCTATAACCAGGCACTAACCGAAGTGCAGCTCGCAAGTATCGAGAGTGAGGCTATAACCAGGCACTAACCGAAGTGCAGCTCGCAAGTATCGAGAGTGAGGCTATAACCAGGCACTAACCGAAGTGCAGCTCGCAAGTATCGAGAGTGAGGCTATAACCAGGCACTAACCGAAGTGCAGCTCGCAAGTATCGAGAGTGAGGCTATAACCAGGCACTAACCGAAGTGCAGCTCCCAAGTATCGAGAGTGAGGCTATAACCAGGCACTAACCGAAGTGCAGCTCCCAAGTATCGAGAGTGAGGCTATAACCAGGCACTAACCGAAGTGCAGCTCCCAAGTATCGAGAGTGAGGCTATAACCAGGCACTAACCGAAGTGCAGCTCCCAAGTATCGAGAGTGAGGCTATAACCAGGCACTAACCGAAGTGCAGCTCGCAAGTATCGAGAGTGAGGCTATAACGTCAGTTGTTGTGCTTGTGGCAACACCAGATTGGCAGGTAGCAGAAGTTACAAAGGATGTCGAGAGATGACCTCTACAGGCAGTGCTAGTTGCGGACACAGAAGAGAAGCCACCCTAAAGCAGATCCTATCGTGGATGAAAAGGAGGTTTTGATGGCCATTAGGAAGTCCATGGAAGATAGGCTACACCAGTTCTTGGAATTATAGAAGGGGAGAGTGTGTGTGCGTGCGTGTGTGTGTGTGTGTGTATGTGCGTGTGTGTGTGTATGTGTGGGTGTGTATGTGTGTGTGTGTATGTGTGTGTGTGTATGTGTGTGTGTATGTGTGTGTGTGTGAATGAAGTAAAGGCTTATACTGTCGTGGGTGTTTGCGGCTGTAATTTTTTATGTCTTAGAATGAACTGGTGTACGTTGGGAACTACCCAGCCTAGAACTGGTGTACGCTGGGAACTACCCAGCCTAGAACTGGTGTAAGCTGGGAGCTACCCAGCCTAGAATTGGTGTATGCTGGGAATTACCCAGCCTAGATCTGGTGTAAGCTGGGAGCTACACAGCCTAGAATTGGTGTATGCTGGAAACTACCCAGCCTAGATCTGGTGTAAGCTGGGAGCTACACAGCCTAGAATTGGTGTATGCTGGAAACTACGCAGCCTAGAAGTATGGCAGAAGGAGAGGACGATGAGGAGAAGGAATATAAATATATGCATTGTGTATGTGTTTTTTTTGTGTGTACATAATGGTATTGCAGGTTAATAATATATCAACGCGAGTGGTTGACCCTGGACGCTGTTTTGTACAGGTCCAAAGATTATGAACACTGCTCAACCGAGTGCAGGTCGTAAGAGGCAACTATAAGTGTCGGCATGACATAATACCACCATCACCAGCAAGGCAGTCGCCGAGAGTTCTGCCTCTGAACGGAATAATTTATGTGACCACTGTACGAAGAAGCCTGTTAAGCACTGTACTGAGAAGCCTGTTAACCACTGTACTGAAACGTCTGTTGACCCCTGTACTGAGAAGTCTGTTGACCCCTGTACTGAGAAGTATGTTGACCCCTGTACTGAGAAGTCTGTTGACCCCTGTACTGGGAAGTCTGTTGACGCCTGTACTGGGAAGTCTGTTGACCCCTGTACTGGGAAGTCTGTTGACCCCTGTACTGAGAAGCCTGTTAACCACTGTACTGAAACGTCTGTTGACCCCTGTACTGAGAAGTCTGTTGACCCCTGTACTGAGAAGTCTGTTGACCCTTGTACTGAGAAGTATGTTGACCCCTGTACTGAGAAGTCTGTTGACCCCTGTACTGGGAAGTCTGTTGACCCCTGTACTGAGAAGTCTGTTGACCCTGTACTGGGAAGTCTGTTGACCCCTGTACTGAGAAGTCTGTTGACCCCTGTACTGAGAAGTCTGTTGACCCCTGTACTGAGAAGTCTGTTGTAAGAGGCGTTTATCAGTCGACGCATACATAGCATACGAGTAAGTGACAGCCTATACCCGAGATGATGTGGCTGATTTCTCGTTCGGAACATGGCAAAATGTTTTTTAATTCTTATTTCCTTCTCTATGTATCGCTAAGTGTATCACTATTTTTATGTATTGCTATTTTTTGGTGGTTGATAAGTGTATTGTTATGTGCATTTCGTATATATAAATAATTACATGTTGGGAGCAAGCGGGTGAAGTTCGAGGAAGGGGAAAATGTCCCATTGGACTTGAAGTAGTCAGACGGATGAGAAAAGGTGCCCCATGGGAGTTGAAGTAGTCAGACAGAGGCGAAAAGGAATGTTCCATAAGACTTGAAGTAGTCAGACAGACGAGAGAAGGAGTCTCCCATGGGAGTTGAAGTAGTCAGACAGATGAGAAAAGGAATGTTCCATAAGACTTGAAGTAGTCAGACAGACGAGAGAAGGAGTCTCCCATGGGACTTGAAGTAGTCAGACAGATGAGAAAAGGAATGTCCCATTTGAGCAGTATTAAAATGGTTGCTACAACTGAGCCATCAGGTTGGAGAAATGATCACCGGAATTTGTTCGATATAGGTGAACGCGGTTGCCTCCTATAGATGGGTAGCACGTGAGAGAGGAAGTACTCATGTAGGACTGACAGAGGAAAGGGAACTACCCCCTTAGGAGCAGGAGATAGTTGTTACTACAACTGAGCGATGGGGAACGCCAAAAGTTCACCTGGTACCTGGGCAGAATGTGCAGGAGGATATCACATAGATTTAGAGAGATATGGAGACACATTAATAATGGACCGAGACCGTTATCAGAATGTTATCCTTTATGATATATTACTATTTAAATGTGTGCCATTGTATGACTTTAATACAAATCTTTGGCCATAAAATGTTATGTGTATGTGTGAGTAGGCAACGAGTAGGTTAATACGGAGGAAAGATCCGCCGTGCAAGTGTAAGAATAATAGCCCAGGAAGGCCGCAAGAGGGCGTTATTGATTTCGGTTGTTGTTGGGTATTTGTTGCTTTATTCATGAATTGCATGTTTTAAGTTGAAACATTGACTGTCAAGTTTTGTTTTGAATATTCCAGTAAGATCTGCGAGAGTTGTGTGAAAGGGAAACAAAAGGCTTAGTGAATATTCCAGTAAGATATGTAAGAGTCGTGTGTAAGGGAAACAAAAGGCGTAGTGTAGACCTTGTTGATTTCTGGCTCGGGACGGTGTTGTAGCAGATCTTAGATGTAAAGACATATCATAGAAGGAGCTCAGACATGTTTTAACATTTAACAGAGTTGGGAGGAAGGAGCTCAGACATGTTTTAACATTTAACAGAGTTGGGAGGAAGGAGCTGAGGCATGTTTAAACATTTAAAAGAGTTGGGAGGAAGGAGCTCAGACAGGTTTTAACATTTAACAGAGTATGGAGGAAGGAACTCATAAATGTTTTAACATTTAACAGAGTTGGGAGGAAGGAGCTCAGACATGTTTTAACATTTAACAGAGTTTGGAGGAAGATAGCAATAACTTCGACAACCTGTTTTTCATTCTTTTTCTTGGAATTGTAAGGACCACGTCAGTGCAGCTGAACTCAGTCTCGCCAGAATTTTAGTAACCAAAACCGAATCACGTACGTTTTTGTCTCAAAGTACACAGGTGGGAGTTTATGTAAACATACCTTGTCTGACGTAAGTTACATGCCATGACGACAAACCCGCGTCGTCTGGAAACCGTGCGGTCAGGATGGGAGAAATGGAAAGTGAGCGAACTAAACGCGCGCGTTTTGGAAAACACGCGCGATCTGTGGATGCAGATGGAATATAAATCCAGGTGGAGAGACGTGAGGCACATTTTTAGACAGTAGTTTGGAGAGAGACGCTCAGTGGAGAGCAGGAAACTAAGATATGCAGTTCAGATAGACACGCAGCAAGCAAGGTAACTATCCCCATATAATGCAGTGGTCGAAATTACAAGTCGTCAGCAGCTTGATGCACTCTATCCTGATCACGTCGAGACCACGTTGATCTACCGCCGACAAAAGGAACAAGGCCACGGACGTCATACCTGGGTTTAGAACCTACGAATTTCACCATCACCGGCAATCCGTAACAAAATTTATTCGCAGCAGGCCAGATTAGGAGAGGAGAAAAAACCGGTCAATAACAGTATCGATAAGTTTCTGTTTAGCGGTAGAGGTGTTTTAGATACGTGTGCGAGAGAAAGAATTTAAGAGGTTAGATGTTTATAATTGATAGTGTTATTTTAATATGGGGATTGGTGAAAAAGATGGCGCCGGACATGGTCGCAGTCGATTTCGTTCTTGATAAAACGGTGTTTTGTTTGTGTTTTCTATGATAACTCTCGGACTATTAACGTGATTCCTAGATATAAATGTGCCGACTTGGGAATTAAGCATACTAATGTGAAAGAAGTGATGCAACGAAGTATATAACAGTGTATTTTTAGTCGTGAAAGGTAGACTTAATGTGTACAGTTTCGATGGGACAAAGCGTGGCCGAAACTTGACCCGATAAAAGGCTAGTGTCGCTCCGTGCTGTATTGTGACCCAGATAACGAAGCATGAACACTGAAACGAAGTAAGTCATCCTGACCCCATCAAACATACGGTACTTCAGAAAGGAGCTCATCGCGCTTCGATCAGCACACTACGTCCCTTCAAACTCAGATCTACATCTGTTGCGTGTGCTGAAAATACACTTAACCGAGGAGGCATCGGGACTCACAAGTATACAATCAAGGCGAAAGACTAGAGAAACGAGAGGTGGAAGAAGAATACACAAACAAATGCACTCAGAAACAGATACATCAAAGCTCCACCCCAGCGATAAAGGAGAAGGTAAGGGCTATCGAGAAAATGAGGCACACGCTGACACCATACTGTCTGCATCCGAACCCTTCACTAGAAGTCTTGACAATGTCTTGCCTCTAGAACATGTTGAGTCCGGACGAGAGAGTGAGGAAGATCCTGCGCACATCTCCCTCACTATAAACACATTGCGCAACTCACGACATCACCCTACAGATCACACCCTGACTAGCAGCTCGCAACTGGCAGGGCCCCCAAACTGCAGCGGCGGAACAGGCAGAAAACGATCACGAAAACTACCCATCACGCTTGCAACATGGAAAGTCCGCACGCTACTGGACAACACCAAAGCAAACAGACCCGAACGACGGACAGCACTGATCGCCAGGGAACTGGCTAGATACAACATCTTTATAGCTGCCCTGAGCGAGACACAACTGGCACAGGAAGGACAGATAACAGAGGAAGGCCCTGGTTATACTTTCTTCTGGAGCGGCCGCAGCAAAGAAGAACGCCGTGAAGCTGGAGTTGGTTTTGCCATCAAGACCAACATCGTCGACAAGCTCAAATGCATGCCCAGAGAAATAAATCACCGCCTGATCACACTGCGTCTCCCCCTAATAGGAGGGCACCATGCAACACTTATCAGTGCATACGCATCCACAATGACAAATCCTCAGGAAACAAAAGATAAGTTTTATGAGGACCTAGAGGCGCTCATCGCTTCAGTCCCCAAATCTGACAAACTGGTCATCCTCGGTGATTTTAACGCTAGGGTTGGCACAGACCATACAGCCTGGGAGGGGGCCATTGGCAGACATGGTATCGGAAAATGCAATAGTAACGGACTGCTCCTTCTGAGGACATGTGCCGCAAATGAACTACTCATTACAAACACAGCTTTCCGACTTCCTGTCCGAAATAGAACCACATGGATGCACCCAAGGTTCCGCCACTGGCACCTCATTTACTACATTATCATCAGACGTAGGGATCGAGCGGATGCTATGGTAACGAAGAGTATGTGTGGTGCAGAATGTTAGACCGACCATCGACTTGTCATTGCCAAGCTAAACTTCAAGATCCAGCCCAAAATGCGCCCCCAGGGAAAGAAACCACCGAGGAGGCTAAATGTCTCTCAGCTGAAATACGAACCCAGGAGAGGAGGCTTCCAGGAAGAGCTTGAGGGCAGACTATCTGAGCTTCGTTTTGAAAAGAACGACATCGAAGAGAACTGGGCATCATTGAGAAACACACTCTACGATACAGCTGTTAAACACATTGACCCACTCACGCGCAAGCATAAGGACTGGTTTGATGAGAACGATCTGGAAATACAAGGCCTTCTCGATGCAAAACATGAAGCGCACAGGGAATACCAGAGGGACACACCATCTCCGGCAGCAAAAGCTGCCTTCAATACTGCTCGCAAAGCTGTCCAGACCAGGCTTAGAGAGATGCAAGACTCCTGGCTCAGCAAAAGAGCTGACGAAATTGAGATGTTCGCCGAGCGTCATGACACCAAACGGTTTTACGAGGCACCGAAAGCTCTCTACGGCCCGCAGCCCTCTAGTAATACTCCAGTTCGCGGTGCGGATGGGCTACTGCTAACAGATAAGGTTCAGATTCTAGACAGATCGGCAGACCACTTCTGCAAAATACTAAACCACCCATCGTCCATAAATGAAGAGGCCATCCGGCGAATGCCGCAGGTGGAACTGAACCTGGCGTTGGATGAAGTCATTACTGAGGAGGAAGTCGACAGGGCAATAAGTTCAATATCTATAGGAAAAGCTCCAGGAGCTGATGCAATACCAGCAGAGGTATATAAGGCAGCTGACCCATCCCTCACCAGAAGGATCACTGAACTCTTCTGTCACATGTGGGCGGAAGGAAAAAATCCGCAGGAGCTAAAGGACGTTTCAATCGTTCACCTGTACAAAAAGAAAAGGCAACCGTCAGGAATGCGACAATCATCGTGGAATATCGCTACTCTCCGTAGCAGGCAAGATCCTAGCTCGCTTACTGCTAAACAGGCTCCACAAACACCTTGAACAAAGCCACCACCTCCCAGAAAGCCAATGTGGATTCAGAGCCAGAAGAGGAACAGTGGACATGATTTTTGCCGCTCGTCAAGTACAAGAGAAGTGTCGAGAACAAAATCAGGCCTTGTACACCACATTTATTGATTTGACAAAGGCATTTGATACAGTTAACAAAGGAGGGCTGTGGATGACAATGTCTAAGTTTGGCTGCCCCAACATGTTCATAACAATGGTAAAACAGCTACACGAAGGCATGTGTGCTCGTGTACTGGACAGCGGTGCAATCTCTAAAACGTTTCTAGTATCAAACGGAGTAAAACACGGATGTGTACTCGCCCCGACTGTGTTCAACATGATGTTCGCGGCCACGATGACAGACGCCTTCAGATCATTGGAGCTTGGCAAGAAGAATGAAGGCCAAAACCAAAGTGGCTGGCGACATAATCATGGAACTTGTATTTACTGACGACTGCGCTCTAATGAGCAACTCAGAACTGAACATGCAGGTTGGAATGGACCAGTTCTCTGCCGCATGCAAAAATTTTGGCTTGACCATAAATTCCAAAAAAAAACAGAGGCCATGTACCAACCAGCACCAGGCATGCCGTACACAAAACCAGAGACTACAGTCAGCGGGCAGACGTTGAATGCCGTAGACAAATTCACATATCTGGGCAGCACGCTGTCGAGATCTGTCAGCCTAGACGATGAGGTGGCAAGCAGAATAGCAAAGGCCAGCACAGCCTTTGGTAGAATGCGCTCGATGGTCTGGGCACGTCGTGGCATCAGCGTCAAGAACAAACTCAAAGTCTACCGTGCAACAATCATTCCAACCCTACTATACGCTTACGAAAGCTGGACTGTATACTCTGGACATGCAAGGAGGTTAAACCACTTCCACACAAGGTCGTGGCAAGATCGTGTCACTGACATCGAGGTTCTCTCGAGGGCTAATATTCCCAGCATCAATGCACTGCTAGAAAAAGCACGACTAGGATGGGCCTCGTCCGTATGTCAGACGAGCGGCTCCCAAAGAAGCTTCTCTACGGCGAGCTGAGAGACGGATGGCGCGAGAGAGGGCGCCCAAAGAAACGTTTTAAAGACTGTCTGAAGGACTCCCTAAAAAGTTGCCAGATAGACATCGACACCTGGGAATGTCTTGCGCAAAACAGATCTGACTGGAGAAGCGCAGTCAAATCGGGTGTAGCTGCCGGTGAAGATGACCGTGTTGTGAAAGTCCAGAGCAGACGCGAGACGCGGAAATCCCGAGCAGCGAGAACACCATCCCCCTCTACAAACCTCGTGTGCCCGATATGTAGCAGATGTTTTCGTGCTCGCATTGGCCTGTTCAGCCACATGCGCACCCACACCCAACAGGGAAATCTGTGACAAGGATGATGTCGGCGGTCCTCATCGACAACTATGGACAGCTATTATTATTTTTTTAAATACAGAATCTGCAGTATTGTGTTTATATTTAGTGTTAGTTAAAATTGTTTAGAGTGAGTGTAGAGTGAAATAGAATAGAGCAGATCCCTTTACCGTCTGCGACAGAGCTCCACCAAATATATCGGCTCTGGTGTAAATAGTCCTCCCAATAGTCTGTCACGTAGATGTCTCTGATTTCAGCAACGGTTGCTAATGACTTTGTCAATACATGCGGCACTCACTCACCTCTCTTTATATATATCATTCCTGTAACATTGAGTGCTCTAGATGATGTTAGTCTATGTATCCCAACGTACCCAGCGACTGATCATGTGATTGTACTCTTGTAGCGAAAGCATAATTTTACGATTTATTCCATTTTTTTAAAAGCAAATCAGATCTGCGCATTAGGTGAGACAGAAAGCAAGATCTGTGAATGACGACCATCACGCGCGAACAGTTATACAATGTATTGCGATCACACGAACATTATGAAGCTGCTGTTAATCGTTTCAAATTATTCACTGTATTCATGTGTGCCGCTATCTAGTGATAATTTCTTGATAAATACCTGTTAGTTAGCAGCGATGGTATCATGGCTATCATGATGTGATATTTCTGGTATCATGGCTATCATGATGTGATGTCTCTGGTATCATGATGTGATGTCTCTGGTATCATGATGTGATGTCTCTGGTATCATGATGTGATGTCTCTCGTATCATGGCTATCATGATGTGATGTTTCTGGTATCATGATGTGATGTCTCTGGTATCATGGCTATCATGATGTGATGTTTCTGGTATCATGATGTGATGTCTCTGGTATCATGGCTATCATGATGTGATGTCTCTGGTATCATGATGTGATGTTTCTGGTATCATGATGTGATGTCTCTGGTATCATGGCTATCATGATGTGATGTTTCTGGTATCATGATGTGATGTCTCTGGTATCATGGCTATCATGATGTGATGTTTCTGGTATCATGATGTGATGTCTCTGGTATCATGGCTATCATGATGTGATGTTTCTGGTATCATGATGTGATGTCTCTGGTATCATGGCTATCATGATGTGATGTCTCTGGTATCATGATGTGATGTTTCTGGTATCATGATGTGATGTCTCTGGTATCATGATGTGATGTCTCTGGTATCATGATGTGATGTCTCTGGTATCATGTCTATCATGATGTGATGTCTCTGGTATCATGATGTGATGTTTCTGGTATCATGATGTGATGTTTCTGGTATCATGATGTGATGTTTATGGTATCATGATGTGATGTCTCTGGTATCATGTCTATCATGATGTGATGTTTCTGGTATCATGATGTGATGTCTCTGGTATCATGATGTGATGTCTCTGGTATCATGTCTATCATGATGTGATGTCTCTGGTATCATGATGTGATGTTTCTGGTATCATGATGTGATGTTTCTGGTATCATGATGTGATGTCTCTGGTATCATGATGTGATGTTTCTGGTATCATGATGTGATGTCTCTGGTATCATGATGTGATGTCTCTGGTATCATGTCTATCATGATGTGATGTCTCTGGTATCATGATGTGATGTCTCTGGTATCATGATGTGATGTTTCTGGTATCATGATGTGATGTCTCTGGTATCATGTCTATCATGATGTGATGCCTTCATTTGAGCATGCCTGAATTTTCTTCTGTTATAAGGAAAGAACCCAAAAATTAAATTTTAAAGGTGATATGACAAGTAACAAGCGGCATATCGCTAAAGTAACACGATTGAGATGAGTAATGTTAATCGTTATAGTTGTTATGGTGATATTATTTGTTGTAGTTACAGTGATTATAGTGATGAGAATGTGCATCTCGCATCTAGACTAGGCCTCTACATTTTATGGGCAAGAACCAAGGTACAAAACCTTGACCTTAACCCGGCGAGAATAGGAATAGTTTTCGATGGCCACCATGTTTACTCCGCGGAGAACATCATTTACTTGGATAGCAAACATAGCTTTTATACGCGTAGCCATCTAGACAACATTCCAATGGATGGGCTGGCTGCTTCCTCTCTGAACGCCCTGCATCGTGTTTGCAACTAGCAGAGAATAATACTGTTAACTAATCTACGGATTGACCTAGCCTGTGTTGTTTCCATCCTGCTGAACGCGTCCTAATCCTCGACTACTCTGCAGGGCGATCAGAAGCACATTGAAACTTTCAATATGTGCAGCCAAAAACGTATCCACTGATACGACTGGGTCACAGACGTTGAAACCATCTGACGGATACGCCTCGAGAGCATATAGGCCATGGTAAACCGTCGCCGTTTTGCCATATTTATGCATAAGACCCGCCTTGCCAGGGACATACCCACCAATCAACTCTTAAAGTAGACTTGGAAACCTTTCCGCCATATTCCCATCCCCACAACCTTTCCCGAACGACCTGACTATGTGAAATTGGATAGACCTCATCCTCTTTGCACGAAGCCTGGGACTCATCCGCTCATCATGCCCACGAACCATTGGCGAGACGACCGCTTGCTGCCTACGCGAACTACTTACATGGTGTGACGCATTCCAAGCGTTCATCATTCACCAACTAAAAAACACATTTCTAGGTTCGAATCTGGACATTTCTTTCCTTTATTAACGGCTGAACTATCTCGTTCTTGTCTTCTTCTTACTCTTAGTCGACCTGTACTTCTACAAGAGCATACGTATATGTACAGGTCCGATCTTTGGCGACCTGTACTTCTACAAGAACATACGCCCTTGTGCAGGTCCCATCTTAGTCGACCTGTACTTCTACAAGAGCATACGTATATGTACAGGTCCGATCTTTGGCGACCTGTACTTCTACAAGAACATAAGCCCTTGTGCAGGTCCCATCTTTGTCGACCTGTACTTCTACAAGAGCATACGTATATGTACAGGTCCCATTTCTGATGTAAGCTGTATGTAGCCATGATGAGGATTTCCTGCTTAGTTGGCTAGGTTCGAGCAGCTTATTACTCCAGTATGGAGGATGATTAACTGATGTGCGAGTTAATCTTTAACTGATGTGCGAGTTCATCTTAAAAGACTCAAACACTAGAGCAGAGTAGACCCGTAGCCTGTTAGGAGCCATCTATACTGCTCTTGACAAACCACCTAACCATGACCGGTGCTATGCCATTTCACACAGTTAGTTGCCTGTTACGACATGCTTTCTGTGAGGCAGTGGTGCTATTCTAGCCCTTGTCATACACAAAGACCTCGGTGGAGCACTGGAGGCCTTGTTCTTGTAGGTGGTTGTATTTAAAATTTAAAATTATGGTTATAGCCTAATGTATCCAATCCGTTAATTATCTTATAAACAAGTATTAAGTCACCTCGAATTCTTCTCTTTTCTAGACACGGTAAGCCTGTTTTTCTGAGTCTTTCCTGAAATCTATAATTCTGGAATCCCACTATCAGCCTTGTCGCTCTTCTTTGTATCCTTTCAATTATGTTTATCTCCCCTCTATGATAAGGACTCCCCACCTGTACACAGTACTCCAATCTAGGTCTAGCAAATGCTTTATGCAGTTTGACAATCACTTCCTTGCTGCTATATTTAATTTCTCGTTTTATCATACCTAACATTGCATTTGCCTGTTTCACTGCTACCTGAACTTGCTCACTCACCTTACCTGTATGATCTATTATAACCCCTAGGCCCGTTTCCTTTTCTACCATTCTAATGTTGTTCTCGCCCATTCTGTAAATATGTTCCATATTGGATCTACCCATGTAGATGATTGTACATTTATCTACATTAAATTTTATTTGGCAGCTCTAAGAGCATTTTCGAATGTTATTTAAATCCGACCTCAATATATCCACTTCTGCTATGATAGTTATGCTATAATATTAATAACATGACGCTATACCTTTATTGGGGCTAGTAAATGTAATCTTGTCTGTGATATTCCCAGAGGACTATAATCAATCTTATTACCGATAACATTGTGACTTGGTTTTTTTTACGTGTGTTCTGGATTACACTTTTACATCTATCATCAATTTCACAGTTTCTACCGGTTTGAACTTTTCCCTCATTCACAAGAGGAGGCAAGGTAAATTAATGCATTAAAGAAAAGATTAAATGCGCATAGGTATTTTTAGATCAAGTGAATGTAAAAGAAACTGATTGTATGCAGACACTGCAAAGTCTTCTAAACCAATATGAAGACGTTAAATTAAGTTACATTATATCATTATTACCATATCATTAATATCATATCATTAATATACCAAATCATTAATATTTAATAAAACTAAGTAAATATTATAGGAGACCAATATCACAAGATAATTATCATTAACAAAGTTCATAAAATAACGTTGGTTACACCTGTAGTTGTGTGGGTGTTATACATGCAATGAGAACAGGACAGTTAATGGACAAGAACAGAATAGAATGACAATTGTAAAGACCTTTATTGTCCGACAAGTTGGCTGAGTAAATAGCGATCACGTGATGTGGTTACGCTATGAAGAGGCCGTCTTATTTCTTGGGAGATGGCCGCTACCCACCGAAATTGATGATTGGATGGGGAGAGTGCCTTGGAATTACCTGTAAAACCGATTTCCGGTATAACAAAATAGAAGAAAGGAGATATTAACTAGCTTTCAACGCTGAAACAACTGCGTGAAAAGTTTTATTTGACAAAATTATCTAATTAATCATGCATTTCAGTTCATTGTAAATAGTGTCGAGTTATACTGCAGGGCAGGCTCATTTTGGCTATACTTCCCTTTTACTCATTGATAAAGTGGCTTTGCTGTACTATCTCTTTAACCCTTGGTACTTAGGTGTCTGTTAGAAGTGGCTTTGTTGTACTCTGTCTAACCCGTGGTACTTAGCTGTCTGCTATAAAGTGGATTTATTTACTCTTTCACTTTAACCCGTGGTACTTGGCTGTCTGCTATAAAGTGAATTTCTTTACTCTCTTTCACTCTAACCCGTGGTACTTAGCTGTCTGCTATAAAGTGGATTTATTTACTCTCTTTCACTCTAACCCGTGGTACTTGGCTGTCTGCTATAAAGTGGATTTATTTACTCTCTTTCACTCTAGCCCGTGGTACTTAGCTGTCTGCTATAAAGTGAATTTCTTTACTCTCTTTCACTCTAACCCGTGGTACTTAGCTGTCTGCTATAAAGTGGATTTATTTACTCTCTTTCACTCTAACCCGTGGTACTTGGCTGTCTGCTATAAAGTGGATTTATTTACTCTCTTTCACTCTAACCCGTGGTACTTAGCTGTCTGCTATAAAGTGAATTTCTTTACTCTCTTTCACTCTAACCCGTGGTACTTAGCTGTCTGCTATAAAGTGGATTTATTTACTCTCTTTCACTCTAGCCCGTGGTACTTAGCTGTCTGCTATAAAGTGGATTTATTTACTCTCTTTCACTCTAACCCGTGGTACTTGGCTGTCTGCTATAAAGTGGATTTATTTACTCTCTTTCACTCTAACCCGTGGTACTTGGCTGTGTGCTATAAAGTGGATTTATTTACTCTCTTTCACTCTAACCCGTGGTACTTGGCTGTCTGCTATAAAGTGGATTTATTTACTCTCTTTCACTCTAACCCGTGGTACTTGGCTGTCTGCTATAAAGTGGATTTATTTACTCTCTTTCACTCTAACCCGTGGTACTTGGCTGTGTGCTATAAAGTGGATTTATTTACTCTCTTTCACTCTAACCCGTGGTACTTGGCTGTGCGCTATAAAGTGCCAGAAAATTTTAAAACATCTGATGCAAACATGCAATCAAAATAAATGCACCGTCTATATTTAATATTCCCATAATTGATGCCTTCCAAGTATTAACCATAAAGAGACCCAGAATGAAGACTCACACAAACCATTTAAGGAGCGGGGATAGGGAGTGGAGTCGGAGATAACCATTTAAAGAGCGGGGATAGGGAGTCGAGTAGGACATAACCATTTAAGGAGCGGGGATAGGGAGTCGAGTAGGAAATAACTATTTAAGGAGCGGGGATAGGGAGTCGAGTAGGAAATAACTATTTAAGGAGCGGGGATAGGGAGTCGAGTAGGAAATAACTATTTAAGGAGCGGGGATAGGGAGTCGAGTAGGAAATAACTATTTAAGGAGCGGGGATAGGGAGTCGAGTAGGACATAACCATTTAAGGAGCGAGGATAGGGAGTCGAGTAGGACATAACCATTTAAGGAGCGAGGATAGGGAGTCGAGTAGGACATAACCATTTCAGGAGCGGGGATAGGGAGTCGAGTAGGACATAACCATTTCAGGAGCGAGGATAGGGCGTCGAGTAGGACATAACCATTTCAGGAGCGAGGATAGGGAATCGAGTAGGACATAACCATTTCAGGAGCGAGGATAGGGAGTCGAGTCGGAGGTAACCATTTCAGGAGCGAGGATAGGGAATCGAACATAACCACTGTCGTGATTCATGAGGTCAGAGATGGCCAGATTAGAACCGAAGTGATCCCGTGAATCTGGTGTTATCTCAGAGAGGACGATGACGTCAGAAATGTCTGCTGCCTTCAGCAACGGCCCTCCCTCATGCCGTGAAGCCCCATCCATGTTTCTCAGCACGCCCCGCTAATCCATCATTATACAGGACAGTCTTACTATCCCGAGGAGTATCCTTATCAGCTGTTTAGGCTGACGTCAACATCAATCTGTGCATTCCCTGCCCAGTGCCATCAACCACAGGAAATATTTCATTTCAGAAAAGTAGAAAACACATTCGCAATAAATATTTGCCAAAAGAGTAAAAATGAGATTGCTTCTTAGTTTCACGTAACGGGCCATGTCACGGGAACACAAGTCGTGAACAAACAAGAAGATCAGTGATGGGGAAGGGGGGAGGGGGTGGGGGTGGGGATGGACTTGGAATGCTGGAGCGGGGGGACGTTAGGGGGGGGGGGGGGTTGGAGCTGCAATTTATAATCTTTCAAACAATTTCATCCCCATACAATAGCGAACAGCGTATGGCTGGAGCTTTGTACACTGATCTGATATAAAGAAGCAAGCCGTCCTCAGTTTGAGAAGTGGAAAGTAAATGAGAGCAATATTTCATAATGAGAAAGTTGGTTGACAGAAGAAAAGTGTAGCATGACAACGTTGACAGACGAAGGAGTATAGAATGACACAGCTAACAGAAGGAATGTAGAATGACACAGCTAACAGAAGGAATGTAGAATGACACAGCTGACAGAAAGAGTGTAGAATGACACACCTAACAGAAGGAATGTAGAATGACACAGCTGACAGAAAGAGTGTAGAATGACACAGCTGACAGAAGAAGGAGTGTAGAATGACACAGCTGTCAGAAGGAGCGTAGAATGACACAGCTGTCAGAAGGAGTGTAGAATGACACAGCTGACAGGAGTGTAGAATGACACAGCTCAAAGAAGGAGTGTAGAATGACACAGCTGACAGAAGAAGGAGTGTAGAATGACACACCTGATAGAAGTGTAGAATGACACAGCTGTCAGAAGGAGTGTAGAATGACACAGCTGACAGGAGTGTAGAATGACACAGCTGTCAGAAGGAGTGTAGAATGACACAGCTGACAGGAGTGTAGAATGACACAGCTGACAGGAGTGTAGAATGACACAGCTGACAGAAGTGTAGAATGACACAGCTGACAGGAGTGTAGAATGACACAGCTGACAGAAGTGTAGAATGACACAGCTGACAGGAGTGTAGAATGACACAGCTGACAGGAGTGTAGAATGACACAGCTGACAGAAGGAGTGTAGAATGACACAGCTGACAGGAGTGTAGAATGACACAGCTGACAGAAGGAGTGTAGAATGACACAGCTGACAGAAGTAGTGTAGAATGACACAGCTGACAGAAGAAGGAGTGTAGAATTACACAGCTGACAGAAGTGTAGAAGGACACAGCTGACAGAAGGAGTGTAGAATGACACAGCTGACAGGAGTGTAGAATGACCCAGCTCACAGAAGGAGAGAAGGAGGACAAAGTTGACAATATAATCAGTGTTGTAGATTAGCTAAGTGGTCCCGATGTAAGGTGTCCACTTCGAGTACAGGAGTTCGCTTGGTTCTCTAGGTAGTGAGATCGGACCCCTGATCTCTAGGTAGTGAGATCGCACCCCTGATCTCTGGGTAGTGAGATCGGACCCCTGATCTATGGGTAGTGAGATCGGACTCCCGTGCCAGTGTCGAGCACGTAAATACCTTGGCAGTTAGAAATATAAAAGAGTAGGAATAGCGCCAGCTTCCCAGGACACAATTCATAAATTATAGTTTAAAAATATACCCACATTATTTTTTATCTTCCCCCAGGTCTAGTAAGCCGCAGATGTTGTCAAATACATGTTGCAGATAGCCAAAGAATTCCATGTCTAATATGTCTGTTTGAAAAGCAGGATTCCAAGTAGATTGTCTAAAGTAACTGGACATTCAATTCCTTGACAAACAGTATCCTATTTATCCGAAGCAGCCACTGCTGTAGCAGATGTTTTACGTTAATGGCTGTCTAATGTGAATTGACGTAATCGCTTATATTCTACCCAGAGGTGTGGGGGTATTTTTGTTCTGTTTTTCGTGGCCTTATATTTCTATAGATAAATAAATCAATGTTTAACTTTCTCGAGTTGGTATATGTCAAGCAGGTTACAGTGCCACTGTTATTTACTCCTTCGTCGTGTCCTTGTCGGACACAGACTGCTGACGAATGTACCACTTGCAGGAAATCGAAAGAGATTACTAGTACATGAGCGACAGAGAGATACACTAGTTTTGGAAAGGAGGAGATTACTGGTACATGTGCGACAGAGAGATACATTAGTTTTGGAAAGGAGGAGATTACTGGTACATGTGCGACAGAGAGATACATTAGTTTTGGAAAGAACATTGTCAAGGTCACACATGTTATAACAATGATATGCCTGTTTATGATACAGTAGGAGCTATCGTGCAAAACATCGAGAGAACACAATAACAACTTTAAACTGGATCTCGAGAAATTATAAAATTGAACGCACCATAAAACAGCAGTTTTATATCCCACTGGAAGATAGATATGAAACCTTAGCTAACTTAATAACGTAGAAGATGAATGGCACCCATCTTTGAAGATTATTCCACGAAACCGGTAAAGCATAAATAAAAAATATTTCAAGAAAAACAGTAATGGCTGATTCATTAAATTGCATCACTGATGGATGCACAGACAAAGACAAAATCAACGGATTATAAATATATTATATATCAGGCAGTGAACGAAAATATATGAGACAAATGCAGGATATCAAAAACAACTACTGGCTTTATGAGTAATGTAAAATGATAGTGTTCCCCCCATCTACGGAACATCACCCATTACTTTCAACGGGACATAAATGAGATTTTCAATAACATGTTTAGATAATGTCGGAAGTAGCTACATACATATCTGCCATTTCTGGCGGAGGACGATGGATTTCCTTCACAGGTTCTGTCCTCTGAGCACGTCAGCTCTTCAATTAGTCTTTGATTACCTGGCCTATCATCACCAGATTTGGTTGTCCTCTGTCGGCCTCTGCTCCTGTGGCGGCACATCGTTTCTGTTGTCTCATCAAGGCTTTCCCGACTCTCCTAAGTGAGAATTTCTCCAATGACCAGTGGCTATCTTCTTTCGTTATATAGTCAGTAGACATATCTTCATATTGTTTTCTTATTACATATTGTAATTTCAGACATGTCGAGGTATACGCATCATTCTTCTCTGAAACAGCATTTCTCTTGGGCAGGGTACTTGTTGAATCATTGCCTAGAACTCGCTTCGTTAGGCAGTATTAGCTTTATATAAGACCACATTTACAGACAGGCACACACCCACAGAATCACTCAAACGCGTGTGTTCGCGCACGCGCACACACACACACACACACACCCACACACACACACACACACACACACACCCACACACACACCCGAGCGCACACGTACTCTCGGTATCTCTCGGTGTCGATGTGACTGTGTGTCTGGGCAAGTGACTGCGCATGTGTCTGTATATGTCTGAGTGTGTCTGTGTGTCTCTGTGTGTCTGTGTGTATATGTGTGTGTCTGGGCATGTGACTGCGCGTATGTCTGTGTATGTCTGAGTGTATATGTGTGTCTGTGTCTGGGCATGTGCCTATGCGTGTGTCTGTGTGTGTCAGTTTGTGCATATGTGTGTGGGTGTGTCTGAGCACATGACTGTGCATAAGTCTGTGCGTGTGTATATGTGTGTGTGTGTGTCTGTGTGCGTGTGTGTGTTGATGTCTATGTGAAGGTGTATATGTGTGTATGCCCATGTGCGAATGTGTTTGTATACGTGTGTCTGTGTGTGTGTCTGTGTGTGTGTGTCTGTGTGTGTGTCTATGCATGTGCCTGTGCGTGTGTCTGTGCATGTGCCTGTGCGTGTGTCTGTGTATGTCTGAGTGTGTCTGTGTATATTTGCTGTCTCTGTGAAGGTGTATACGTGTATGTCTATGTGTGAATGTGTGTTTGTATACTTGTGTCTGTATGTGTCTGTATGTATGTCTGTATGTGTGCATGTGTATGTCTGTGCGTGTCTGTGTGCTTTATTGCGTGCGTGTATGTGTGTCTGTTTTCTGAAATCCTGTATTTGCTATCCCCTTTATTTCATTCGACCTCTGCTCCATACATCTTGGGCCGTCTGCTGTGATGTTTGCAAGGCACCTGTATTTCCTTATTTGTTGCAGTCATTTCTTTTCTGTTTAACATCTCGTTTGATCAATCTTTTTCCAATTTGTGTTGGCCATGATATCCCTTGTGACGACAGTTTGACCTAGTCTGTTTGTCTACTTGCTATTTCCTAACGTCGATCAGTTTCTGTAATCTTGTTTATTTCCAGCCGTGAGGGTCAGGGTCAACTGCATGATTCAGATTGATAATCATACGTTCTTTATCGGGTATTCCTGACAGATATTCTTCTTCTTTGATTTTCCTCATCAGTCTCCTCAGAATAAAGACGTCATAATTGTTTTACAGTATAAATCAAGTGGGATGTAGAAACGACCTTATCTTAATCCTCTTTCGATATAAATGATCTTGTTTTTATTTTAGTATTCAATCTAACTGCATCTCATTTGTGCCATTACAGATTCCATATAATCCGCTGGTCTTTCTTGTATATGCTTTTCACGTAGCGGTATTATCATTCCTTCCCGACCAATCCTCTCGAAGTCCTGATATGCAGCCGTTCAAGCAACAATACAGATACATTTCTTTTTATCTCAAGGTTACTTTTGCGTCCACGAATCCGTAATGTTTTCTTGGTAATTCAGATTTTACTGAAGTACGTGCTCAAGGATTTGTTATTGCCATAAGAATGTTGATAATAGGGCTCAAAATTCGTAAGCAATTATTCTTGACACTTTATTGTCCTGGTTTTTCTTTTAAGTGGAATAAAAATGGATTCGAATGTATTGGATGGAATGTGTCTTGTTTGTTTCACATAATGTCAGGTGTTATTGACTTCCTTGTCATGCATTGCGGGGCCTCGGAGAATTTTAAACTTGTTGAATTATTGTCTTCTTTTGTCATAATTTAATATAATTGTAAAAGTGCATCAAATGAAAATCTCACTTTCGTTTCATTACAAATGTAGCAAGAGAAGGGAGCGCACAAATATTGTCAGTTTGTGTGACGTAGTCTCCATTACATCCGATAGAAATATTGTCAGTTTGTGTGACGTAGATCCATTACATCCGATAGAAATATTGTCAGTTTGTGTGACGTAGATCCATTACATCCTATAGAAATATTGTCAGTTTGTGTGACGTAGATCCATTACATCCGATAGAAATATTGTCAGTTTGTGTGACGTAGATCCATTACATCCTATAGAAATATTGTCAGTTTGTGTGACGTAGATCCATTACATCCGATAGAAATATTGTCAGTTTGTGTGACGTAGATCCATTACATCCTATAGAAATATTGTCAGTTTGTGTGACGTAGATCCATTACATCCGATAGAAATATTGTCAGTTTGTGTGACGTAGATCCATTACATCCTATAGAAATATTGTCAGTTTGTGTGACGTAGATCCATTACATCCGATAGAAATATTGTCAGTTTGTGTGACGTAGATCCATTACATCCGATAGAAATATTGTCAGTTTGTGTGACGTAGATCCATTACATCCGATAGAAATATTGTCAGTTTGTGTGACGTAGTCTCCATTACATCCTATAGAAATATTGTCAGTTTGTGTGACGTAGATCCATTACATCCGATACAAATATTGTCAGTTTGTGTGACGTAGATCCATTACATCCGATAGAAATATTGTCAGTTTGTGTGACGTAGATCCATTACATCCGATACAAATATTGTCAGTTTGTGTGACGTAGTCTCCATTACATCCTATAGAAATATTGTCAGTTTGTGTGACGTAGATCCATTACATCCGATAGAAATATTGTCAGTTTGTGTGACGTAGATCCATTACATCCGATACAAATATTGTCAGTTTGTGTGACGTAGTCTCCATTACATCCGATAGAAATATTGTCAGTTTGTGTGACGTAGATCCATTACATCCGATAGAAATATTGTCAGTTTGTGTGACGTAAATCCATTACATCCGATACAAATATTGTCAGTTTGTGTGACGTAGTCTCCATTACATCCTATAGAAATATTGTCAGTTTGTGTGACGTAGATCCATTACATCCGATAGAAATATTGTCAGTTTGTGTGACGTAGATCCATTACATCCGATACAAATATTGTCAGTTTGTGTGACGTAGTCTCCATTACATCCTATAGAAATATTGTCAGTTTGTGTGACGTAGATCCATTACATCCTATAGAAATATTGTCAGTTTGTGTGACGTAGATCCATTACATCCTATAGAAATAGTGTCAGTTTGTGTGACGTAGATCCATTACATCCTATAGAAATATTGTCAGTTTGTGTGACGTAGATCCATTACATCCTATAGAAATATTGTCAGTTTGTGTGACGTAGATCCATTACATCCGATACAAATATTGTCAGTTTGTGTGACGTAGTCTCCATTACATCCTATAGAAATATTGTCAGTTTGTGTGACGTAGATCCATTACATCCTATAGAAATATTGTCAGTTTGTGTGACGTAGATCCATTACATCCTATAGAAATAGTGTCAGTTTGTGTGACGTAGATCCATTACATCCTATAGAAATATTGTCAGTTTGTGTGACGTAGATCCATTACATCCTATAGAAATATTGTCAGTTTGTGTGACGTAGTCTCCATTACATCCTATAGAAATATTGTCAGTTTGTGTGACGTAGATCCATTACATCCTATATAAATATTGTCAGTTTGTGTGACGTAGATCCATTACATCCTATAGAAATAGTGTCAGTTTGTGTGACGTAGATCCATTACATCCTATAGAAATATTGTCAGTTTGTGTGACGTAGATCCATTACATCCTATAGAAATATTGTCAGTTTGTGTGACGTAGTCTCCATTACATCCTATAGAAATATTGTCAGTTTGTGTGACGTAGATCCATTACATCCTATAGAAATATTGTCAGTTTGTGTGACGTAGATCCATTACATCCTATAGAAATATTGTCAGTTTGTGTGACGTAGTCTCCATTACATCCTATAGAAATATTGTCAGTTTGTGTGACGTAGATCCATTACATCCTATAGAAATATTGTCAGTTTGTGTGACGTAGATCCATTACATCCGATAGAAATATTGTCAGTTTGTGTGACGTAGATCCATTACATCCGATACAAATATTGTTAGTTTGTGTGACGTAGTCTCCATTACATCCTATAAAAATATTGTCAGTTTGTGTGACGTAGATCCATTACATCCGATAGAAATATTGTCAGTTTGTGTGACGTAGATCCATTACATCCCGATACAAATATTGTCAGTTTGTGTGACGTAGTCTCCATTACATCCTATAGAAATATTGTCAGTTTGTGTGACGTAGATCCATTACATCCGATAGAAATATTGTCAGTTTGTGTGACGTAGATCCATTACATCCTATAGAAATAGTGTCAGTTTGTGTGACGTAGATCCATTACATCCTATAGAAATATTGTCAGTTTGTGTGACGTAGATCCATTACATCCTATAGAAATATTGTCAGTTTGTGTGACGTAGATCCATTACATCCGATACAAATATTGTCAGTTTGTGTGACGTAGTCTCCATTACATCCTATAGAAATATTGTCAGTTTGTGTGACGTAGTCTCCATTACATCCTATAGAAATATTGTCAGTTTGTGTGACGTAGATCCATTACATCCTATAGAAATAGTGTCAGTTTGTGTGACGTAGATCCATTACATCCTATAGAAATATTGTCAGTTTGTGTGACGTAGATCCATTACATCCTATAGAAATATTGTCAGTTTGTGTGACGTAGTCTCCATTACATCCTATAGAAATATTGTCAGTTTGTGTGACGTAGATCCATTACATCCTATAGAAATATTGTCAGTTTGTGTGACGTATATCCATTACATCCTATAGAAATAGTGTCAGTTTGTGTGACGTAGATCCATTACATCCTATAGAAATATTGTCAGTTTGTGTGACGTAGATCCATTACATCCTATAGAAATATTGTCAGTTTGTGTGACGTAGTCTCCATTACATCCTATAGAAATATTGTCAGTTTGTGTGACGTAGATCCATTACATCCGATAGAAATATTGTCAGTTTGTGTGACGTAGATCCATTACATCCTATAGAAATATTGTCAGTTTGTGTGACGTAGATCCATTACATCCGATAGAAATATTGTCAGTTTGTGTGACGTAGATCCATTACATCCTATAGAAATATTGTCAGTTTGTGTGACGTAGATCCATTACATCCGATAGAAATATTGTCAGTTTGTGTGACGTAGATCCATTACATCCGATAGAAATATTGTCAGTTTGTGTGACGTAGATCCATTACATCCGATAGAAATATTGTCAGTTTGTCGTGACGTAGTCTCCATTACATCCTATAGAAATATTGTCAGTTTGTGTGACGTAGATCCATTACATCCGATACAAATATTGTCAGTTTGTGTGACGTAGATCCATTACATCCGATAGAAATATTGTCAGTTTGTGTGACGTAGATCCATTACATCCGATACAAATATTGTCAGTTTGTGTGACGTAGTCTCCATTACATCCTATAGAAATATTGTCAGTTTGTGTGACGTAGATCCATTACATCCGATAGAAATATTGTCAGTTTGTGTGACGTAGATCCATTACATCCGATACAAATATTGTCAGTTTGTGTGACGTAGTCTCCATTACATCCGATAGAAATATTGTCAGTTTGTGTGACGTAGATCCATTACATCCGATAGAATTATTGTCAGTTTGTGTGACGTAAATCCATTACATCCGATACAAATATTGTCAGTTTGTGTGACGTAGTCTCCATTACATCCTATAGAAATATTGTCAGTTTGTGTGACGTAGATCCATTACATCCGATAGAAATATTGTCAGTTTGTGTGACGTAGATCCATTACATCCGATACAAATATTGTCAGTTTGTGTGACGTAGTCTCCATTACATCCTATAGAAATATTGTCAGTTTGTGTGACGTAGATCCATTACATCCTATAGAAATATTGTCAGTTTGTGTGACGTAGATCCATTACATCCTATAGAAATAGTGTCAGTTTGTGTGACGTAGATCCATTACATCCTATAGAAATATTGTCAGTTTGTGTGACGTAGATCCATTACATCCTATAGAAATATTGTCAGTTTGTGTGACGTAGATCCATTACATCCGATACAAATATTGGTCAGTTTGTGTGACGTAGTCTCCATTACATCCTATAGAAATATTGTCAGTTTGTGTGACGTAGATCCATTACATCCTATAGAAATATTGTCAGTTTGTGTGACGTAGATCCATTACATCCTATAGAAATAGTGTCAGTTTGTGTGACGTAGATCCATTACATCCTATAGAAATATTGTCAGTTTGTGTGACGTAGATCCATTACATCCTATAGAAATATTGTCAGTTTTGTGTGACGTAGTCTCCATTACATCCTATAGAAATATTGTCAGTTTGTGTGACGTAGATCCATTACATCCTATAGAAATATTGTCAGTTTGTGTGACGTAGATCCATTACATCCTATAGAAATAGTGTCAGTTTGTGTGACGTAGATCCATTACATCCTATAGAAATATTGTCAGTTTGTGTGACGTAGATCCATTACATCCTATAGAAATATTGTCAGTTTGTGTGACGTAGTCTCCATTACATCCTATAGAAATATTGTCAGTTTGTGTGACGTAGATCCATTACATCCTATAGAAATATTGTCAGTTTGTGTGACGTAGATCCATTACATCCTATAGAAATATTGTCAGTTTGTGTGACGTAGTCTCCATTACATCCTATAGAAATATTGTCAGTTTGTGTGACGTAGATCCATTACATCCTATAGAAATATTCTCAGTTTGTGTGACGTAGATCCATTACATCCGATAGAAATATTGTCAGTTTGTGTGACGTAGATCCATTACATCCGATACAAATATTGTCAGTTTGTGTGACGTAGTCTCCATTACATCCTATAAAAATATTGTCAGTTTGTGTGACGTAGATCCATTACATCCGATAGAAATATTGTCAGTTTGTGTGACGTAGATCCATTACATCCGATACAAATATTGTCAGTTTGTGTGACGTAGTCTCCATTACATCCTATAGAAATATTGTCAGTTTGTGTGACGTAGATCCATTACATCCGATAGAAATATTGTCAGTTTGTGTGACGTAGATCCATTACATCCGATACAAATATTGTCAGTTTGTGTGACGTAGTCTCCATTACATCCTATAGAAATATTGTCAGTTTGTGTGACGTAGATCCATTACATCCGATAGAAATATTGTCAGTTTGTGTGACGTAGATCCATTACATCCGATACAAATATTGTCAGTTTGTGTGACGTAGTCTCCATTACATCCTATAGAAATATTGTCAGTTTGTGTGACGTAGATCCATTACATCCTATAGAAATATTGTCAGTTTGTGTGACGTAGATCCATTACATCCTATAGAAATAGTGTCAGTTTGTGTGACGTAGATCCATTACATCCTATAGAAATATTGTCAGTTTGTGTGACGTAGATCCATTACATCCTATAGAAATATTGTCAGTTTGTGTGACGTAGATCCATTACATCCGATACAAATATTGTCAGTTTGTGTGACGTAGTCTCCATTACATCCTATAGAAATATTGTCAGTTTGTGTGACGTAGTCTCCATTACATCCTATAGAAATATTGTCAGTTTGTGTGACGTAGATCCATTACATCCTATAGAAATAGTGTCAGTTTGTGTGACGTAGATCCATTACATCCTATAGAAATATTGTCAGTTTGTGTGACGTAGATCCATTACATCCTATAGAAATATTGTCAGTTTGTGTGACGTAGTCTCCATTACATCCTATAGAAATATTGTCAGTTTGTGTGACGTAGATCCATTACATCCTATAGAAATATTGTCAGTTTGTGTGACGTATATCCATTACATCCTATAGAAATAGTGTCTAGTTTGTGTGACGTAGATCCATTACATCCTATAGAAATATTGTCAGTTTGTGTGACGTAGATCCATTACATCCTATAGAAATATTGTCAGTTTGTGTGACGTAGTCTCCATTACATCCTATAGAAATATTGTCAGTTTGTGTGACGTAGATCCATTACATCCTATAGAAATATTGTCAGTTTGTGTGACGTAGATCCATTACATCCTATAGAAATAGTGTCAGTTTGTGTGACGTAGATCCATTACATCCTATAGAAATATTGTCAGTTTGTGTGACGTAGATCCATTACATCCTATAGAAATAGTGTCAGTTTGTTTGACGTAGATCCATTACATCCGATAGAAATATTGTCAGTTTGTGTGACGTAGATCCATTACATCCGATAGAAATATTGTCAGTTTGTGTGACGTAGATCCATTACATCCGATAGAAATATTGTCAGTTTGTGTGACGTAGATCCATTACATCCGATAGAAATATTGTCAGTTTGTGTGACGTAGATCCATTACATCCGATAGAAATATTGTCAGTTTGTGTGACGTAGATCCATTACATCCGATAGAAATATTGTCAGTTTGTGTGACGTAGATCCATTACATCCGATAGAAATATTGTCAGTTTGTGTGACGTAGATCCATTACATCCGATAGAAATATTGTCAGTTTGTGTGACGTAGTCTCCAATACATCCTACAGAAATATTGTCAGTTTGTGTGACGTAGATCCATTACATCCGATACAAATATTGTCAGTTTGTGTGACGTAGATCCATTACATCCGATAGAAATATTGTCAGTTTGTGTGACGTAGATCCATTACATCCGATACAAATATTGTCAGTTTGTGTGACGTAGTCTCCATTACATCCTATAGAAATATTGTCAGTTTGTGTGACGTAGATCCATTACATCCGATAGAAATATTGTCAGTTTGTGTGACGTAGATCCATTACATCCGATACAAATATTGTCAGTTTGTGTGACGTAGTCTCCATTACATCCTATAGAAATATTGTCAGTTTGTGTGACGTAGATCCATTACATCCGATAGAAATATTGTCAGTTTGTGTGACGTAGATCCATTACATCCGATACAAATATTGTCAGTTTGTGTGACGTAGTCTCCATTACATCCTATAGAAATATTGTCAGTTTGTGTGACGTAGATCCATTACATCCGATAGAAATATTGTCAGTTTGTGTGACGTAGATCCATTACATCCGATACAAATATTGTCAGTTTGTGTGACGTAGTCTCCATTACATCCTATAGAAATATTGTCAGTTTGTGTGACGTAGATCCATTACATCCTATAGAAATATTGTCAGTTTGTGTGACGTAGATCCATTACATCCTATAGAAATAGTGTCAGTTTGTGTGACGTAGATCCATTACATCCTATAGAAATATTGTCAGTTTGTGTGACGTAGATCCATTACATCCTATAGAAATATTGTCAGTTTGTGTGACGTAGATCCATTACATCCGATACAAATATTGTCAGTTTGTGTGACGTAGTCTCCATTACATCCTATAGAAATATTGTCAGTTTGTGTGGACGTAGATCCATTACATCCTATAGAAATATTGTCAGTTTGTGTGACGTAGATCCATTACATCCTATAGAAATAGTGTCAGTTTGTGTGACGTAGATCCGTTACATCCTATAGAAATATTGTCAGTTTGTGTGACGTAGATCCATTACATCCTATAGAAATATTGTCAGTTTGTGTGACGTAGTCTCCATTACATCCTATAGAAATATTGTCAGTTTGTGTGACGTAGATCCATTACATCCTATAGAAATATTGTCAATTTGTGTGACGTAGATCCATTACATCCTATAGAAATAGTGTCAGTTTGTGTGACGTAGATCCATGTACATCCTATAGAAATATTGTCAGTTTGTGTGACGTAGATCAATTACATCCTATAGAAATATTGTCAGTTTGTGTGACGTAGTCTCCATTACATCCTATAGAAATATTGTCAGTTTGTGTGACGTAGTCTCCATTACATCCTATAGAAATATTGTCAGTTTGTGTGACGTAGATCCATTACATCCTATAGAAATAGTGTCAGTTTGTGTGACGTAGATCCATTACATCCTATAGAAATATTGTCAGTTTGTGTGACGTAGATCCATTACATCCTATAGAAATAGTGTCAGTTTGTTTGACGTAGATCCATTACATCCGATAGAAATATTGTCAGTTTGTGTGACGTAGATCCATTACATCCGATAGAAATATTGTCAGTTTGTGTGACGTAGATCCATTACATCCGATACAAATATTGTCAGTTTGTGTGACGTAGATCCATTACATCCGATAGAAATATTGTCAGTTTGTGTGACGTAGATCCATTACATCCGATAGAAATATTGTCAGTTTGTGTGACGTAGATCCATTACATCCGATAGAAATATTGTCAGTTTGTGTGACGTAGATCCATTACATCCGATAGAAATATTGTCAGTTTGTGTGACGTAGATCCATTACATCCGATAGAAATATTGTCAGTTTGTGTGACGTAGTCTCCATTACATCCTATAGAAATATTGTCAGTTTGTGTGACGTAGATCCATTACATCCGATACAAATATTGTCAGTTTGTGTGACGTAGATCCATTACATCCGATAGAAATATTGTCAGTTTGTGTGACGTAGATCCATTACATCCGATACAAATATTGTCAGTTTGTGTGACGTAGTCTCCATTACATCCTATAGAAATATTGTCAGTTTGTGTGACGTAGATCCATTACATCCGATAGAAATATTGTCAGTTTGTGTGACGTAGATCCATTACATCCGATACAAATATTGTCAGTTTGTGTGACGTAGTCTCCATTACATCCTATAGAAATATTGTCAGTTTGTGTGACGTAGATCCATTACATCCGATAGAAATATTGTCAGTTTGTGTGACGTAGATCCATTACATCCGATACAAATATTGTCAGTTTGTGTGACGTAGTCTCCATTACATCCTATAGAAATATTGTCAGTTTGTGTGACGTAGATCCATTACATCCGATAGAAATATTGTCAGTTTGTGTGACGTAGATCCATTACATCCGATACAAATATTGTCAGTTTGTGTGACGTAGTCTCCATTACATCCTATAGAAATATTGTCAGTTTGTGTGACGTAGATCCATTACATCCTATAGAAATAGTGTCAGTTTGTGTGACGTAGATCCATTACATCCTATAGAAATATTGTCAGTTTGTGTGACGTAGATCCATTACATCCTATAGAAATATTGTCAGTTTGTGTGACGTAGATCCATTACATCCGATACAAATATTGTCAGTTTGTGTGACGTAGTCTCCATTACATCCTATAGAAATATTGTCAGTTTGTGTGACGTAGATCCATTACATCCTATAGAAATATTGTCAGTTTGTGTGACGTAGATCCATTACATCCTATAGAAATAGTGTCAGTTTGTGTGACGTAGATCCATTACATCCTATAGAAATATTGTCAGTTTGTGTGACGTAGATCCATTACATCCTATAGAAATATTGTCAGTTTGTGTGACGTAGTCTCCATTACATCCTATAGAAATATTGTCAGTTTGTGTGACGTAGATCCATTACATCCTATAGAAATATTGTCAATTTGTGTGACGTAGATCCATTACATCCTATAGAAATAGTGTCAGTTTGTGTGACGTAGATCCATTACATCCTATAGAAATATTGTCAGTTTGTGTGACGTAGATCCATTACATCCTATAGAAATATTGTCAGTTTGTGTGACGTAGTCTCCATTACATCCTATAGAAATATTGTCAGTTTGTGTGACGTAGATCCATTACATCCTATAGAAATATTGTCAGTTTGTGTGACGTAGATCCATTACATCCTATAGAAATATTGTCAGTTTGTGTGACGTAGTCTCCATTACATCCTATAGAAATATTGTCAGTTTGTGTGACGTAGATCCATTACATCCTATAGAAATATTGTCAGTTTGTGTGACGTAGATCCATTACATCCTATAGAAATATTGTCAGTTTGTGTGACGTAGTCTCCATTACATCCTATAGAAATATTGTCAGTTTGTGTGACGTAGATCCATTACATCCTATAGAAATATTGTCAGTTTGTGTGACGTAGATCCATTACATCCTATAGAAATATTGTCAGTTTGTGTGACGTAGTCTCCATTACATCCTATAGAAATATTGTCAGTTTGTGTGACGTAGATCCATTACATCCTATAGAAATATTGTCAGTTTGTGTGACGTAGATCCATTACATCCGATAGAAATATTGTCAGTTTGTGTGACGTAGTCTCCATTACATCCTATAGAAATATTGTCAGTTTGTGTGACGTAGATCCATTACATCCGATAGAAATATTGTCAGTTTGTGTGACGTAGATCCATTACATCCGATACAAATATTGTCAGTTTGTGTGACGTAGTCTCCATTACATCCTATAGAAATATTGTCAGTTTGTGTGACGTAGATCCATTACATCCTATAGAAATATTGTCAGTTTGTGTGACGTAGATCCATTACATCCTATAGAAATAGTGTCAGTTTGTGTGACGTAGATCCATTACATCCTATAGAAATATTGTCAGTTTGTGTGACGTAGATCCATTACATCCTATAGAAATATTGTCAGTTTGTGTGACGTAGATCCATTACATCCGATACAAATATTGTCAGTTTGTGTGACGTAGTCTCCATTACATCCTATAGAAATATTGTCAGTTTGTGTGACGTAGATCCATTACATCCTATAGAAATATTGTCAGTTTGTGTGACGTAGATCCATTACATCCTATAGAAATAGTGTCAGTTTGTGTGACGTAGATCCATTACATCCTATAGAAATATTGTCAGTTTGTGTGACGTAGATCCATTACATCCTATAGAAATATTGTCAGTTTGTGTGACGTAGTCTCCATTACAACCTATAGAAATATTGTCAGTTTGTGTGACGTAGATCCATTACATCCTATAGAAATATTGTCAATTTGTGTGACGTAGATCCATTACATCCTATAGAAATAGTGTCAGTTTGTGTGACGTAGATCCATTACATCCTATAGAAATATTGTCAGTTTGTGTGACGTAGATCCATTACATCCTATAGAAATATTGTCAGTTTGTGTGACGTAGTCTCCATTACATCCTATAGAAATATTGTCAGTTTGTGTGACGTAGATCCATTACATCCTATAGAAATATTGTCAGTTTGTGTGACGTAGATCCATTACATCCTATAGAAATATTGTCAGTTTGTGTGACGTAGTCTCCATTACATCCTATAGAAATATTGTCAGTTTGTGTGACGTAGATCCATTACATCCTATAGAAATATTGTCAGTTTGTGTGACGTAGATCCATTACATCCTATAGAAATATTGTCAGTTTGTGTGACGTAGTCTCCATTACATCCTATAGAAATATTGTCAGTTTGTGTGACGTAGATCCATTACATCCTATAGAAATATTGTCAGTTTGTGTGACGTAGATCCATTACATCCTATAGAAATATTGTCAGTTTGTGTGACGTAGTCTCCATTACATCCTATAGAAATATTGTCAGTTTGTGTGACGTAGATCCATTACATCCTATAGAAATATTGTCAGTTTGTGTGACGTAGATCCATTACATCCGATAGAAATATTGTCAGTTTGTGTGACGTAGATCCATTACATCCGATACAAATATTGTCAGTTTGTGTGACGTAGTCTCCATTACATCCTATAGAAATATTGTCAGTTTGTGTGACGTAGTCTCCATTACATCCTATAGAAATATTGTCAGTTTGTGTGACGTAGATCCATTACATCCTATAGAAATAGTGTCAGTTTGTGTGACGTAGATCCATTACATCCTATAGAAATATTGTCAGTTTGTGTGACGTAGATCCATTACATCCTATAGAAATAGTGTCAGTTTGTGTGACGTAGATCCATTACATCCGATAGAAATAATGTCAGTTTGTGTGACGTAGATCCATTACATCCGATACAAATATTGTCAGTTTGTGTGACGTAGTCTCCATTACATCCTATAGAAATATTGTCAGTTTGTGTGACGTAGATCCATTACATCCGATACAAATATTGTCAGTTTGTGTGACGTAGATCCATTACATCCGATACAAATATTGTCAGTTTGTGTGACGTAGTCTCCATTACATCCTATAGAAATATTGTCAGTTTGTGTGACGTAGTCTCCATTACATCCTATGGAAATATTGTCAGTTTGTGTGACGTAGTCTCCATTACATCCTATAGAAATATTGTCAGTTTGTGTGACGTAGATCCATTACATCCGATAGAAATATTGTCAGTTTGTGTGACGTAGATCCATTACATCCTATAGAAATATTGTCAGTTTGTGTGACGTAGTCTCCATTACATCCTATAGAAATATTGTCAGTTTGTGTGACGTAGTCTCCATTACATCCTATAGAAATATTGTCAGTTTGTGTGACGTAGATCCATTACATCCGATAGAAATATTGTCAGTTTGTGTGACGTAGATCCATTACATCCTATAGAAATATTGTCAGTTTGTGTGACGTAGATCCATTACATCCGATAGAAATATTGTCAGTTTGTGTGACGTAGATCCATTACATCCGATACAAATATTGTCAGTTTGTGTGACGTAGTCTCCATTACATCCTATAAAAATATTGTCAGTTTGTGTGACGTAGTCTCCATTACATCCTATAGAAATATTGTCAGTTTGTGTGACGTAGTCTCTATTACATCCTATAGAAATATTGTCAGTTTGTCTGACGTAGATCCATTACATCCGATAGAAATATTGTCAGTTTGTGTGACGTAGATCCATTACATCCTATAGAAATATTGTCAGTTTGTGTGACGTAGATCCATTACATCCGATAGAAATATTGTCAGTTTGTGTGACGTAGATCCATTACATCCGATAGAAATATTGTCAGTTTGTGTGACGTAGATCCATTACATCCTATAGAAATATTGTCAGTTTGTGTGACGTAGATCCATTACATCCTATAGAAATATTGTCAGTTTGTGTGACGTAGATCCATTACATCCTATAGAAATATTGTCAGTTTGTGTGACGTAGTCTCCATTACATCCTATAGAAATATTGTCAGTTTGTGTGACGTAGTCTCCATTACATCCTATATAAATATTGTCAGTTTGTGTGACGTAGTCTCCATTACATCCTATAGAAATATTGTCAGTTTGTGTGACGTAGTCTCCATTACATCCTATAGAAATATTGTCAGTTTGTGTGACGTAGATCCATTACATCCGATAGAAATATTGTCAGTTTGTGTGACGTAGATGCATTACATCCTATAGAAATATTGTCAGTTTGTGTGACGTAGATCCATTACATCCTATAGAAATATTGTCAGTTTGTGTGACGTAGTCTCCATTACATCCTATAGAAATATTGTCAGTTTGTGTGACGTAGTCTCCATTACATCCTATAGAAATAGTGTCAGTTTGTGTGACGTAGTCTCTATTACGTCCCATACAAATATTGTCAGTTTGTTGTGACGTAGTGCATTGATTATTTGAGGAAACGGTATGTTCATCGTCTGCTGGACTCACGCACGTCGTTGTTCAATCCTGAAAGCAGCTACCATGGCACTTACCCTACAGTCACCTTGTGGAGCTGGTGATCGCCATGGAGGAGTTTACGTGGCTCCTATCCTGCAGCCACCTTGTGGAGCTGGTGACGCCATAGAGGAGCTGACGTGGCTCCCACCCTGCAGTCACCTTGTGGACCTGGTGACACCATGAAAGAGCTGACGTGGCTCCCACCCTGCAGTCACCTTGTGGAGCTGGTGATCGCCATGGATGATCTGACTTGGCTCCTATCCTGCAGTCACCTTGTGGACCTGGTGACGCCATGGAAGAGCTCACGTGGCTCCCACCCTGCAGTCACCTTGTGGAGCTGGTGATCGCCATGGAAGAGCTGACGTGGCTCCCACCCTGCAGTCATCTTGTGGACCTGGTGACGCTATGGAAGAGCTGACGTGGCTCCCACCCTGCAGTCACCTTGTGGAGCTGGTGATCGCCATGGAAGAGCTGACGTGGCTCCCACCCTGAAGTCACCTTGTGGACCTGGTGACGCCATGGAAGAGCTGATGAAGTTGACTTCTGTGTCACTACTAGGTGTCCCTGACCTGGTCGAGAACAGTCTGTCACATAACGTACACCCCTCCGAACCTCCTACTCAACTAGCATTTACGTCGATATGACAGGCATACGTCATCGTCTTCAATCGTCCATGGATTTCGATACGATTCACTCATTGGCTGCCCCAATAACTAATAATAGAGCGACGCTCCTCCTACGTGTATGTCGGATTGGACGGTCATCTTTAAACGGCTACAATGTCCTGCTGAGACTCGTCCCCGCCGTGGTAGCACCTGTGTGACCCTCTTGATGTCATCAACAACCACACTGCCAACATGTATGACAACTCCGCAACCACACTGCCCACATGTATGACAGCAACAACACTGCCTACATGTATGACAGTAACCATACTGCCCACTTGTATAACAGCAACCACACTGCCCATATGTATGACAGCTCAGCAACCAGACTGCCCACATGTATGACAGCAACCACACTGCCCACATATATGACAACTCCGCAACCACACTGTCCACATGTATGACAGCAACCAGACTGCCCACATGTATGACAACTCCGCAACCACACTGCCCACATGTATGACAACAACCACACTGCCCACATGTATGACAGCAACCAGACTGCCCACATGTATGACAGCAACCAGACTGCCCACATGCATGACAACTCCGCAACCACACTGTCCACATGTATGACAACTCCGCAACCACACTGCCCACATGTATGACAGCAACAACACTGCCTACATGTATGACAGTAACCATACTGCCCACTTGTATAACAGCAACCACACTGCCCACATGTATGACAACTCAGCAACCAGACTGCCCACATGTATGACAGCAACCACACTGCCCACATATATGACAACTCCGCAACCACACTGTCCACATGTATGACAGCAACCAGACTGCCCACATGTATGACAACTCCGCAACCACACTGCCCACATGTATGACAACAACCACACTGCCCACATGTATGACAGCAACCAGACTGCCCACATGTATGACAGCAACCAGACTGCCCACATGCATGACAACTCCGCAACCACACTGTCCACATGTATGACAACTCCGCAACCACACTGCCCACATGTATGATAACTTCGCAACCACACTGCCCACATGTATGACAGCAACCACACTGCCCACATGTATGACAACATCCAGGTGTTTCCAACGGCTGTCAGGATTGGAACGTTTTCATGTCAAGACCTCGTGCTGTATAAGCTGATTACAGTGCTAAGATCTAAGATTTTGCATTTGTACATACCACGTACCAACTTCCCGCTTGTACACACCCCTCACTCGTACCAACTTCCCGCTTGTACACACCCCTCACACGTACCAACTTCCCGCTTGTACACACCCCTCACACGTACCAACTTCCCGCTTGTACACACCCCTCACACGTACCAACTTCCCGCTTGTACACACCCCTCACACGTACCAACTTCCCGCTTGTACACACCCCTCACACGTACCAACTTCCCGCTTGTACACACCCCTCACACGTACCAACTTCCCGCTTGTACACACCCCTCACACGTACCAACTTCCCGCATGTACACACCTCTCCCCCATGTATTTGAACGCTTCCCTCGCACGTGTGTCATGTTATTGTACACATTTCCTTGAAGTGTTGCAGACGGCGATGGCCTATCATTTCACATTGTTCGTTGAACCAGTTCTCTAATCTCATGTTTCCCTTCTCTTTAATATCTATAAATGTACTTGTTATTGGTGAGTGTTTACACGCTAACACGGCCGCTCACGCTAACAGGGCCGCACATGCTAACATGCCACACACGCTAACAGGGCCGCTCACGCTAACAGGGCCGCATACGCTAACAGTGCCGCACACGCTAACATGCCACACACGCTAACAGGGCCGCTCACGCTAACAGGGCCGCATAAGCTAACACGGCCGCACACGCTAACAGGGCCGCACATGCTAACAGGGCCGCACACGCTAACATGGCCACACACGCTAACACGGCCGCTCACGCTAACAGGGCCGCACACGCTAACACGGCCGCTCACGCTAACAGGGCCGCACACGCTAACATGGCCACACACGCTAACAGGGCCGCATACGCTAACACGGCCGCACACGCTAACAATGCCATACACTAAGTAAATGTATGGCAGCAATAATAGCTCAAAGCTGATTACTTGTGTCAGGATAAGTTAACCAGAACTTTCAGAGGCCCTATTCTGTCTCGAGTTGGCGGCACTTGAGCCAGACTAGATCTGTTCATAAACTCGGTAAACTAGGTTATAAAAATGCTCACTTACTGAAACCGGGTGAATCTGGGCGCAAGGCTGAGATGTCTCAGCAAGCTGCACTTGAGACCGGGTCGCAAGGTTGAGATGTCTCAGAAAGCTGCACTTGAGACCGGGTCGCAAGGTTGAGATGTCTCAGAAAGCTGAACTTGAGACCGGGTTGCAAGGCTGAGATGTCTCAGCAAGCTGAACTTGAGACCGGGTTGCAAGGCTGAGATGTCTCAGAAAGCTGCACTTGAGACCGGGTTGCAAGGCTGAGATGTCTCAGAAAGCTGCACTTGAGACCGGGTCGCAAGGTTGAGATGTCTCAGAAAGCTGAACTTGAGACCGGGTTGCAAGGCTGAGATGTCTCTGCAAGCTGTATACTATAACACATCGTAACAGCAGATTCGTTCCAGGACGAAGGACGAGACGGAACCAGATGTAGGTTAACATTGGATGAATAATACCAGGTACAGTAAAAACCCAGCAGGTGTTAAACAAATTTAGGACGGACCAAAACTTCATGATAATGATAGTCATAGATCACCAACATTACCGACGAGTGGTCCACCGGGGCGAGGGGGGGGGGCAACATTACCGACGAGTGGTCCGCCGGGGCGAAGGGGGGGGCAACATTACCGACGAGTGGTCCGCCGGGGCGAGGGGGGGGCAACATTACCGACGAGTGGTCCGCCGGGGCGAGGTGGGGGGGGGGGCAAAATTACCGACGAGTGGTCCGCCGGGGCGAGGGGGGGGGGCAACATTACCGACGAGTGGTCCGCCGGGGCGAGGGGGGGGCAACATTACCGACGAATGGTCCACCGGGGCGAGGGGGGGGCAACATTACCGTCTAGTGGTCCTCCGAAGAGGGTGGGGGGAAGGTTGACCAACAATACCGCCGAGTGGTCCTCCGGGGGGGGGGGGGGCATGCAATACTTCCGAGTGGTCTTCCGGGGTCTTTGGGTATGACAATGACAAGAATAGCATTACTGTCCCACAGAGAGCATGTCGTAAGAGGCGACTAACTGTGGCACCAGCATGTCGTAAGAGGCGACTAACTGTGGCACCAGCATGTCGTAAGAGGCGACTAACTGTGGCACCAGCATGTCGTAAGAGGCGACTAACTGTGGCACCAGCATGTCGTAAGAGGCGACTAACTGTGGCACCAGCATGTCGTAAGAGGCGACTAACTGTGGCACCAGCATGTCGTAAGAGGCGACTAACTGTGGCACCAGCATGTCGTAAGAGGCGACTAACTGTGGCACCAGCATGTCGTAAGAGGCGACTAACTGTGACACCAGCCATGGTTAGGTGGTTTGTTCAGAGCAGCATAGATGGCGTCTAACAAGCTGTGGGTTTACTTTTCTCTAGTGTTTAAGTCTATTATGATGGACTGGCACACCAGCTAGCCACCCTCCAAGAAACTGGTTGTATATATACTCTGAGAGTCTTAAAAAAACCCAGTATAAAGACGTTACGTTAAAACAAAGAAATTATTGAAAAAAGCATTAAAACATTGAAAAACGTCATTCTGTTGTAAAATTAGTTGTATTTTATGACGTGTTACAGGGTCTGGAAGATTCTGCCTTGGATATAAATGTTCTGGAAGTCTCTGCCTAAGATGTAACTGCTGGTTTCTTGAGAAACATCTCTGAGACACTGCAACTTGTATAACATGTGTTACAATGACTATTTATAGCATGACCAAATGCAAGCCTTGAGCATTGATAATGTTTCATAGTATGAGCCTCATCACATCAGTAATCCCGATTAGAAGACACGACTTAGAAGGACTGAGAATGATGGGGAAAATTAAATGTCTGAGAAATGCCATAACTGGCATCAGAAGCGATAACGTGATACATGATTGCATCCAAGCTATTGTCTGAGTTATCGCTGCGCTGAATGCTTAGCAGCACAGAGAATACAATAGTTCGGTCATCTCAATAGACTTAAACCGGGTCATATAACAATGCCCCTTTGTAATACGAGAAGATATGGAGAAAGACAACGTGACAGATAGATAGAGAACATAACATAAATTTTACATCAACGCAAGATGCAGACGACCTACACAACCTGCTTGACCCAAGGAAGGATACTTCAGTTTTCCTCGCCGCTTAACGGAAACGTCGGGACGTACTGAAACACCGACATTAAGATCAACCAAATAGTGGCTGGGGGATTGATAACACTAGTACACAGGAGAATCAACCGGATTTAGCCAGTCTTCAAAGAACAAACGAATAGACCAGTATCTGGCAATAGATGTCAGAGACCGAGAGCCTTGCAGTGTTGTATAGAACCGATATTGGTTTATAGATGTGAATCAGGTACAATGGATATACACAACATATAAGTCACTTGGAGCAACATAATGGGTTTCTAAATGGTCGTGATCTGTGTGTGATTGACAGCTGAGAAACCAGGTAAAGACCTATTCCTGGACAACAACACTGACAGATTACGAGTTTGGTGAAATGGGGAATGCCCACACTTAATTGTACACGTCTTCTGTTGGACGGATCTAGAAAACTGTTTAACACAGGGGACAGTTAAAGAGCAAAGGGCACTAAGGACAATATGTGAGGACGATCTAGGAATGGAATGACATACTGGGTAGACAGATAAAGTTCTTCAGTAATCAATGAACATAAGGTAAGGTTGTGGAAGAATGTGATTCACCAACGCTCCGACACATAGCATATGATGATGATGGATGTACACGGAGATAATTGACGCGTTGTGGAGGTGCGACGAGTCAGCTAGATTAATGACGCGTTGTGGGGGTGTGACGAGTCAGCTAGATTAATGACGCGTTGTGGAGGTGCGACGAGTCAGCTAGATTAATGACGCGTTGTGGGGGTGCGAAGAGTCAGCTAGATTAATGACGCGTTGTGGAGGTGCGACGAGTCAGCTAGATTAATGACGCGTTGTGGAGGTGCGACGAGTCAGCTAGATTAGTGACGCGTTGTGGAGGTGCGACAATTCAGCTAGATTAGTGACGCGTTGTGGAGGTGCGACAAGTCAGCTAGATTAGTGACGCGTTGTGGAGGTGCGACAAGTCAGCTAGATTAGTGACGCGTTGTGGAGGTGCGACGAGTCAGCTAGTTAAAGAGAAAGCAAATATAATGTCATCATTTTCAGTTGATCATGAAGCTAGTATGTCAGCCAACCCAAGACATGCAATATATTGCTTGAACACAGTAGCTGAACGGTTAACATACAATATATTTCTTGCACACAGTAGCTGAACGGTTAAAATACAATAGATTGCTTGCACACAGTAGCTGAATGGTTAACATACAATAGATTGCTTGAAGACAGTACATGAACGGTTAACATACAATAGATTGCTTGCACACAGTAGCTGAACGATTAACATACAATAAATTGCTTGCACACAGTAGCTGAACGGTTAACATACAATAGATTGTTTGAACACAGTTAGCTGAACGGTTAACATACAATAGATTGTTTGAACACAGTTAGCTGAACGGTTAACATACAATAGATATGACATATCCATCTGAAGGGAAAGAGTTTTATTTTCTAATATTAGCTACGTGATTCTTCTATAGACTTTCCATGACGTAGTGAAAATGACTAATAGCAAATTTATGACTATCGCAAAAAAGTCACTTAAAATGTCTACTATCTGGAGATACTATTCTCTGATATATACACACATTTCTAAGTTTATATTATGCATGTGTACTTCATGGGCTTCTGTGGAGCAGCGGGGTCAATCCCAAATACAGTTTTCAAAACCCAACTTGTTTTTTAATGCCGACACATAACATTCAAGGCCAATGCTAGGACGATAATATCATGGCATGAATGATATCGTCTGCCTACATTCCCTAGAGAGACCATATCCATGTACGATCATAAGAGTCAGTAAGTACGGTATTCGTTCACATTAGCGCGCAAATAGTGGATACTACATGAAGAGGGAGAAAACACAGTTCATCTCTCGGTTTCAATTATTTAATGAATTGAAGCAATTGAATACATTCAAAAATGAATAATGTATATACCAGCCATTGTCATATCAGGATCTTTTCATTGGTTCGGAAACGTAATGACCTACTGGATGCTCTTCAATAGAGACGATTGATTTCTATAGTCGTTGGGTTATAGTTTCTTCAAGATTGGATAATTGATAACATGCCAAACCTTCTCAGTCCCCTCTTATGACGTGATTGACAGATTACAGTAGTGCTGCTCTTTACTCATCGTTTAGACCCCGACAACATAATTACCGGTTTTAGATTATCAGTAAAATAATAATAGAATGAGTCATACCACTTTTCCCTCTGTCGTCCATTGTACTTCCATACATGCCTCAAAACAACCTTCAACTGCGGGTTGCACTGAGTGTTTGAAACAAAAATTGGATGGGTTGAAAGTGGATACATGTTCAGGTCAAGATGGTATTCATCCAACATTGCTGTTTGAAATTAGAGACCAACTAGCAAAACCATTGGCTATATTATGTTCTCAATCACTTGCAAAAGGGATTGTTCTACGGGATTATAAAGATGCAGGAGTGATGCCCTTATTCAAAAAATCAGATCCAGCGAATTATAGACCGGTGAGTTTAACGAGCATAGTCTGTAAATTGTTAGAGTCAATAATCAAAGAAAAAATTGTAATGGATTTAGACAAATTTAATTTAATTTTGAATAGTCAGCATGGGTTTACTAGAAGGAGATCATGCTTAACAAATCTATTAGAATTCATGGAGGAGGTTGCTAAAATGATAGATATACGGGGGCCAGTGGACGTTATTTATCTAGATTTTGCTAAGGCCTTTGTGGTGTGTAGTGAAAAGTGGAGTGCCACATGGCTCGGTTTTTTAGACAAATGTTTTTCTTGATATATATAAATGATTTGGACATTGATACAGGATCCATTATTGCAAAATTTGCTAATGACACAAAACTATGCACTAGTGTCTCATCTAAAGCAGAACTGGAAATATTGAGGTCGGATTTAGATAAAATTCGAGAATGGTCTATAAGCTGGCAAATGGAGTTTAATATAGATAAATGTACAGTCATCCACATGGGTAGATCCAATATGGAACATGAATACAGAATGGGAGAGAACAATATTAGAAAGATAGATATGGAAAGGGACCTAGGGGTTATAATATATCAAACAGGTAATGTGAGTGAGCAATTTCAGGTAGCAGTGAAAAAGGTAAATGTAATGTTAGGTATGATAAAATGAAATATTAAACATAGGAGCAATTAAGTGATAGTCAAACTGTATAAAGCTTTAGTTAGACCTAGATTGTAGCACTGTGTACAGGTGTGGAGTCCTTATCATAGAGGGGATACAAACATGCTGGAAATAATACAAAAAAGATCGACAAAGATGATAGTGGGATTCCAGAATTACAGTTATGAGGAAAGACTCACAAAAACCGGCCTACAGTGTCTCGAAAAGAGAAGAATTCGAGATGACTTAATACAGGTTTATAAGATGATCAGAGGAATGGATAAATTAGACTTTAACCAGTTTAAAAAAAAAATACAGCCACCCACAAGAACAAGAGGACATAGCTACAAGTTGACTAAAAAGAGGTCCTGATTAGATACTAGGAAATATTTTTTAGTCAGAAAGTGGTGAATGCTTGGAATGCATTGCCAAGGGAGGTAGTGGAGGCAGGGACAGTTAATGCATTTAAGAATTAATTGGATGTGCATAGCTTTTAGAACAAAGGGATGTAAATGAAACTGGTTGTATACAGACTCTGCAGTGTCATCTAAACCAGTATAAAGACGTTAAATTAAGTTAAGTTAAGTAACCATTACAAGGTGTAAATGAAATTCAACGTATATTATTTTCCAAATGTGCATATTACTTAATGAACCAACTACGTCATGAATCCTTCATTAATTCATCTTGTTTTAGGGATGGAGATGCTGAACTGTGCCTGACGTATCAGTCAGCAGACCAAAGCTGATTGTTAGCGTCAGGGCCAGCAACCCAGAGCTACCAAGACCTTTCTCCACCTCCACGCGATGATCCTAGATAACAAGCTACAACAGAGCAGACTGGCTAAGGAATAGGGATCGAAACGGGAAGACAAACCCGGAGCCCAAAAATGCCTATTGAAGTCGGATGTGTCTGGTCGAAAGATTCAAATATCAAATTCAAGCTGTGAACTACGACACAACACATTCGATTATCCAGACTATATCCTACTTGCAAGGCCCTGTCCAGGGCGTTGTAGCTGGAGTTTGAGAATGAACGACAAAGAAAAAAAATACTTTTTAAAGAATGTCTTGAAATTTAGTTTTTGAGAAAAATGATCTTCAACGTTGCTCTGGCAGCCAATTTTATTTTTAAATAAAAACTAAATGAAAAAATCAAACGCAGACATGTCAAAACAAAAGAGACCACTGCCACTCCTAACTGCTACTTATTCTCACTACGTACTGTTTCGCAGTTTTCAATTTGTAAATCAAGCAGAATATACCAAACAGATAAACGCTATTGAAACATACCGTCCCGACTACGCAATGTAGAGGACGCCACTGCTTCACATGATAGTGATAATCTATAGTTTTAAAGATAGGAGACAGCAAGAAAAGAAGTGAAAGGGCAGACAAAAGGTAAGCTCAAGTGTAATTCATTTGGAAATATGGAAAATGGTTCACAGAACCGACATTATTGCACATGAGCCCCCATCAATTGTTCATTTAATCACTCGTATTGCTACATGTGTGAACCACAGACAACCAACTCCGCAGTTCTGTAACAGACTTACAAAGGTCCAACGAGCCAGCGCCAGGGAAGCCCTGAAAATACTAACAGATAACAATGTGTAGAGTTCTGAGTAAAAGATAGTTTCACTGAGTGAAAGATAGTTTCAACGAGTAAAAGATAAGCGTTTCAACGAGTAAAAGATAACATTGTGTAGAGTTTCACCTAGTAAAAGATAACAATTTGTTGAGTTCAACAGATCTCCGAGTAAAATATCACAAATGTGTAGAAAACAAGAAACAAGCAGACTGAAGGAAATCTGACCTCTCGAGAAGCTAAACATAATTAGACTGAAGAATGTCAAAGATTGGCTCGATGTGACGGTGACTCGGTGCACTATGCAAGCGTGCTAGACCTGGGCTGTTGGAAACAGAGAAAGTATTATTCGCCCATAAGCAATAAATAAACGGCTTCTGTCTGTGATATTCTTACAAAAGAGAAGATTTATTCGACACTTCCTGTGTAAGTTTCTTTACTGACACATTTTTATGTAAGACATGCTAGAGTTATGTGTGAGGGCGCGCGCTGAGTACTTGAGCTCGCGCTGTTCTCCGAGATCTCAACTGTTCCAAGTCTTCGTTGTTCGAGATCTCAACTGTTCCAAGTCTTCGTTGTTCGAGATCTCAACTGTTCCAAGTCTTCGTTGTTCAGGGTCTCCAGAAGGTGCAAGACTACCACAACCAGATATTAGTGGGCCATACGAAGAGTCAAAAAGGCTTGTTAGAGCTAGATACATGACCAAATGGGAAACAGAACATACTGGCTACACATAAAACGATGTCTATTACCAGTTGAACAGAAGAGAGCAGATCGTGGTCTTCAGACTTCGCACTGGCCACAATAGACTGAGGTACCACCTATTCAATAAATTGAAGATAGGTGGCACTGACCAATGCACGTGCGGTACTGGGAAAATGACCGCTGAACATCTGCTGCAAAACTGCCCGACATACGAGGATCAGAGAAAGCAGATGTGGCCGTCACCAGTGGCAACACTAGACATGCTCTATGGCAGTGTCAACAGCCTCAGGATGACCGCTACTTTTTTCGAAAAAATAAAGGTTTACGTCTGACAGCGTTCGAAGAAGAAGAAGGATCGGTTATATACATTATCAGGTATACGGCAAGAATGTGTTCTCGCATCGTAATTCTTTGGGGCACCATAGACTGGATCCTTGATGAGAGGGAGAAATACAATTCAGGAGTCACCATCGGTGACTTACCAGATGACGTAGTCAAACCAGGCTCCCATCTTCAGTTACTAAATAACCGCTGGATCAAATTTAAGGCCTTGCTTCCATATTAGGCATCCACATCACATAGGAAATAATAAACATGCACAAACGAAACTGCAACCCAACCCCTACAAGAGCAGAGATGATTGTCGATAACAACCGTGTCCACTACACTGGGGATCTCATTTACCTGGACAGGAAACATATACGAAGCCATCAGGGAATTAATTCGAAGAGTCCGTCTGGCTGCCGCTTCTATGAACCCCTGCATCGGGTCTGAATTCAGCCAAGGCGTTTGCTGAAAACCAAGCTACGAATTAACATGACACGTGCCACGCCCTTGCTGGTGTGTGGTTCCGAATCTTGGACTGTTCCGCAGGACGAGCAGAAACGAATTGAAACCTTGCATTTAGAGGTGAAACTACGATCCACTGATTTGACCGAGTCTCTATAGACAAGGTCACCCGACGGACAGGTATCGAGCGAGAACACTATCACCACGTCACCCGTCGCCCTTGTGCGCTTTTAAGATAAGTAACCCCCCCCCCCCCCTTCCTTCCCTGATGAGGCTGTTACAGAAGAACATGGACATCCGGGAATGGAAGTGACCCTCTCTGCCATGATCTCGCTCTTCTGTCTGTACCCTCACAAACTAGTTAGGTCGCATCAGAAATACATCATCTTCATTGTATGCAGCCTAGGACTCATTTACTAATAGTGTTCATGTGGAAGGATGGGCCCATATCGCCTTAGCGGAACACATGCAGTTAGTCACGTGCTACTTGTGTACAAAAAGTCCAACGCAGTTTCTCATTTTTTTCTCTGGTCATTAAGAGTCGTGAGACGGCTCACAATTATTTAAGAAATAAACTAAGACACTTCCAGCTTTTTTGCACACACACACATTCACATATACACATACATGCACACATACACACATATACATACACACATATACATATACTCATACGCATATACATATACATCCACATATACATATACATACACATATACATATACATACACATATACATATACATACATATATACATATACATACACATATACATATACATACACATATACATATACATATACATACACATATACATATACATACACATATACATCCACATATACATATACATCCACATATACATATACATACACATATACATATACAATTATGTTTTCATAAAGGAGTAGATAAACAACAACAAAAAAGGCTTATATGGAAACAGCCAACTATCATCATATGCGTCTCAGTCTCTGTAGACCATGCGCGTGGTACACTGTGAGTTTTGTCCATCACTGTCTCCTGTTTTTCGACAATGTCTGCTATAGCTGTAACGGCTGATCCGCGAGTGACAGTCCCAGGCATAGATTGTACAACCGTGCTGAGAATCTGGCTCGCTGGAGTGTAATCTCTTCACTCTTTCTCTTCTCTCTGCAACCAGAAGGCCTCTTCGAGCGTGAGCAGCCAATATGCCCCCTCCAACTGACAATGTTGGGTATCTTTGTGTTGTTTTCTGTCCAAGCAATGTTGGGTGTCTTTGTGTTGTTTTCTGTCCAACCAATGTTAGGTATCTTTGTGCTGTCGTCTGTCCAAACAATGCTGGGCATCTTTGTGTTGTTTTCTGTCCAAACAATGCTGGGCATCTTTGTGTTGTTTTCTGTCCAAAGTTTTCCAATCAATGATGGATATATTTGTGCTGTCTTCTGTCCCTACGATGCCGGTTGTCTGTGTGATGTCTAACTGCCCAAACGTGTCTCAACAATGCCGGGTATCTTTGTGCTGTCTATTTGTTTATTCACTTTGGGTATATTTATATTTCCAGTGGGATCTCTTCTATGTTCAGGTTGTGTTTTCAAAAAATGTCAAGGCTTGGTACGTCGTGTATTTATCATTGTTTGCCCAGTAATACAACCTCTGCTTATTTATGTGCAGTTCTAATGACATAATTCACATATCATCGTCAGATGCTTCTGACAAGGTTCCTTTTGATACATCTTGTAACGAGTCTTCAATCAGTAGAGGTTATCCTTACAGAGCTACTTCCCCTGTCCTGGGCAACACGTCATGTCTCCAATGTCCAGCCATGGATTGACTTGTCCTTCCCCCCCCCCCTTGTCCTGGGCTGCACGTCATCTCTCCAATGTCCAGCCATGGATTGACTTGGTATCCCCCCTGTCCTGGGCAGCACGTCATGTCTCCAATGTCCAGTCATGGATTGACTTGTTATTCCCCGTCAACACGTTGCCCATATTGCCTATCTTTAGAAGGTGGACAGATCATTATGTGGTTGGGGTTATTTGTTGCTCCACAGTTGCATGTCCCATCATATCTGTATTTCGTTCTCTTGTAAGTGCTTCCAGCACCACGATACACCAGTTGGGAATCTGTTTAGTGACTTCCATGGTATGGTGTCCAGGGGCAGATTACTGCCGCAGTTCTATTCAGAGGACCAGTGTCCTTTTATTCCATTATTCAGTGCGGCATTTTCTGGTTGACTGCTAGTAACATCGTCAAGAATTCATTCTTGTGCACTGCACCTGGTCTGCAAACATACAGTGACTTGGGTCGTTCCCCTGTTTCTCTCTTTCTATTTCGGATGCGATACTTTTTCGTGTCTGTTTTCCATGTTTACGCAGCCACCTAAGCTAGGGAGGAACAGAGTGCGAGAGGCGATGTTTGGATGGCATCTGGCTGTGCTCCCTGTGTTGTGCCAGTCAATTGTCGGAGGATATTATTTCTCGCAATTATCGCCCGTTTTGTTTCCCGCGTGCATCACTTAAGACAGCGCGTGATCAGCTTTACACCCATGTATGTGGGAATCTTACTGTATTCCGGTTCCTGTCCTTGCCATGGAATCTGAAGTTTTATGTTTGAGTATCTCTGAAGTGGAAATCACATTCTTGGGTTTAGTTGGGGTTCGGTTTGAGGTGATTTTTGTTTGTTAATATACGGTAAGGCTGTCAATCACAATGGCTTTGAAGAGGTTTAACACAAACTGACAATTCCTGTCACAGCGACTGCTAGGTCGTCGGCATAAATGAATTTCGTCCCCTCTTTGTCTATCAATTGGACGTATAGGGGCAAGGCCGCTGTCTTGTGTCAGGCAGTTGTTACAGTAGAGCCTTTCACTGAACACTAAGCTACCCAATTATATAATCTGTGTCGTTGCTTTCCTGATGTACAATTTCGAAACCTGGATTATTCCGGAATGCGATCAGAAGCGCACTGAAGTCTCCAAACAAGCAGCCAGAGGCTCATTGGTACAGGACACCTGAGTGACTGGGGGTCAAACGACGAACTTGGGGGCCTTATCTTGACATGTGGCCCGCCTAGTCGAGACCGTCCCCGTCGACCAGTAGGCCATGGACAGCACGGGTGGGACACAACCCTCATCGCCATGCAAGGCAGCCATCCACCCATCACTTGGTTTGGTCGAATAAAGAAGAAATCATTGTCATTGTAGCTTGGAACAACTAGTCATCGTGTTCATGGACGGTTGACGTGACGTGCACTTGTTGCCTAAGCGGACTACCTACTCTAACCCGTTAATTGAGTTTTCCCAAACTGTGTCCAGCTTATCTTTGTGGTCTGGGGCAGAAAGTTGACGTACAGTACTGGCACAGTGCAGATTTCCTTTGATAAATAACTTGCAGGAAGTCTTAATGCGTGCTCTCACTCCAACAACTTTAATGTATCTTATTTTGTCGACTGTTCCTCTATAGCTTTCTATGTAGCAGAGTCCAGGTTTCCACTGGGGTTATTCTATCTACAATGTTACCACACTCATCCACATCCTCATTATATGTTTTCTCCAGTATAGTATATGGTCAAGCCTCATTATATGTTTTCTCCAGTATAGTATATGGTCAAGCCTCATTATATGTTTTCTCCAGTATAGTATATGGCCAAGCCTCATTATATGTTTTCTCCAGTATAGTATATGGTCAAGCATCATGTCTATAAATCGTGTGCTAGTCGCTGTGTCCATTTATTGTTGTGATTCTTAATATCAATTTCTCCGTTGTTTGAACTTCTGAAAATTATTCTTATATCTTTTTTAAAATTCAATCTAAAACCTTATTTTGGTACTCCGTCGGTAGATTGCTCCATTTGAATTGTTTCAGTTATGCATAAATGGTCAATGCATATCTTGATTTTCGCTTTATCTGCAAGCTCGATTCGACCATATTGACGGTCCTTGTATCCCACGCTTTCAAATGAAAACATGAAAAGCCAGATATAAACTAGAAAAACCAAACCTGTGTTTTGTAACTTGTTGATGTGGTTGCTAAGAATGTCAAGAGTGTTGTTTAAGTGCCATCACGGTGCAGAAGAACAAAATGACGTCATAATTGCAGTAATGAGATGACCGATCCACTATTGACGTGCTGAAAAGTACTGACTGCAGCTTTGCGCTGTAATTTTTGTAGCCCCGGGAAGTACTGTTTGTAGCTTTGAGAAATACTGTCTGTACTTTTAGAAGTACTATGCGTAGCTTTGAGAAGCACTGTGTGTAGCCATGAGAAGTACTGTTTGTAGCTTTGAGAAGTACTGTTTGTAGCTTTGAGAAGTACTGTTTGTAGCTTTGAGAAGTACTGTTTGTAGCTTTGAGAAGTACTGTTTGTAGTTTTGGGAAGTACTGTTTGTAGCTTGGAGAAGTACTGTTTGTAGCTTTCATAAGCACTGTGTGTAGCTTTGAGAAGTACTGTTTGTAGTTTTGGGAAGTACTGTTTGTAGCTTTGAGAAGTACTGTTTGTAGCATTGAGAAGTACTGTTTGTAGCGCAGGGAAGTACTGTTTGTAGCGCAGGGAAGTAATGTTTATAGCCCTGAGAAGTACTGTCTGTAGCTTCGAGAAGTATTGTTTGTAGCTTTGAGAAAGTACTGTCTGTACCTTTGAAAAGTGCTTTCTGTACATTTGAGAAGTACTGTTTATAGCCCTGGGAAGTACTGTCTATAGCTTCGAGAAGTATTGTTTGTAGCTTTAAGAAAGTACTGTCTGTACCTTTGAAAAGTGCTTTCTGTATATTTGAAAAGTACTGTCTATAGCTTTGGGAAGTGCTCTCTGTACTTTTGGAAGTACTGTGTCTAGGCACTCGAAGATACGTGTCTGTATTTCCCAAACTGTAAACAAGCTAGCCCTTGCTGCGTCGCCTAACACATGTTGATAACCTGGATCTATCCAGTAGATTTGAAATGAGAAACGACCCCCCCTCGCCGCCCCTAACCCCCTCTCCACCTCCACTCTAGCACTCTGATACTCGGTACTTTACAGTTAGCTTCACCTGGATCTATCCAGACATAGTACCTATAGACGGCTCAGAAACGCACAGAAGACGAAAATGAATAAATCAGTGGTTTTGTTTGTAATGTTAAGAGCTTAAATCAGTAGTTTTGTTTGTTATGTTAAGAGCTTAAATCAGTGATTCTGTTTGTTATGTTAAGAGCTTAAATCAGTGATCTTGTTTGTTATGTTAAAAGCTTAAATCAGTGGTTCTGTTTGTTATGTTAAGAGCTTAAATCAGTCATTTTGTCTTTTATGTTAAGAGCTTAAATGAATGGTTTTGTTTGTTATGTTAAAAGCTTAAATCAGTGGTTTTGTTCATTATAATAAAAGCTTACATCAATGGCTTTGTTTGTTATGTTGAGAGCTTTAATAAATGGTTTTGTTGGTTCTTATTGAGCTTAATGACGTAATCATTAAAATCTGAACATCTAATTTGTCATATTTTTGGGTCTACTTCTCAGAGTACATGCGTCACCAACCATCGCCTAGTCGTCCATAATATTGCTTCCAGTGACTATAGATCGGATGAAGGAAAGGTAAGCATTTGAATATTGGTGATTATATGTTCGAGTTCCAGTATTGGTAATAAACTAATTTTGTTATGAACCCCAATTAATTCTTCCACATCACCGATTTCTCAATTTCAGAAACATTGTAACCATATTACTTTTGTACAGCCCAGTTTGTCCTGAGATAAACGGTATAGTGTGACAGCCACAATCTTATTGATAAAGTCAAGCATGAGGACTTGAACAATATTCTTTTGCTTATTGATAGATTCACAAAGGGGGTGTGAACATCCCTTCACTTATTGACAGATTCATGCATAAATGTGTGAACAACATCCACTCGCTTGTTGACAGATGCATGCATAAATGTGTGAACAACATCCCTTCACTTATTGACAGATTCATGCTTAAATGTGTAAACAACCATTCAATTATTGATAAGACAAAGGAGAACACGGAAAACATCCTTTCACTGCTATGTTTTCTTTCTCAAATCCCCAACTTCTCAGAAACAGAAAAGCCCTGCAAAATCGTCAAAGAAATATATCTGAGAAACAAAAACATCTTCTAAAAGTGTCAAAGCAATAGACCTATCGAAGCAATAGACCTATCGAAGCAATAGACCTATTGGAGCAATAGACCTATCGAAGCAATAGACCTATCGAAGCAATAGACCTATCGAAGCAATAGACATATCGAAGCAATAGACAAATCGATACAATAGAAATATCGAAGCAATAGACAAATCGATACAATAGGCATATCGATGGAATAAACACATCGATGGAATAGACATATTGAAGCCATTAACATTTCAAACCAATTGTAACTGTGTTATATATCCGGGAGGATAGACTGGGATTAGAGAGTGCCAGGGTTCGAATTCACAGCCGGACAGACACAAAATCGGAACCATAGTTCGTTTCTGGTACGACCGCTCCTCCCGTCAACCCAGCTGTAAATAGTGACCTGGCGTTTGCGTTGGAGAAGGAAAATTGTAAAAACCGGAACTGGCCACCCTACCTCAGATATGCTGCGACTTAATACATGAAGTTATCTTTATCCCCCGATTGCACTTTTAGCTATAATACTGACCTTTATATGAGAGAGAAGATGGATATAACTGGGGCATGTCACGAGAAGGAGTCTGGACATGCACGCAAAAACATGACTTATGTGAACACCGGAGGGTAAGAGACAGAAAGGTAGAACACGAACTATTTTGGATACGCACGGTGGAGATGAGTTGAGAGACAGAAAGGTAGAACACGAACTATTTTGGATACGCACGGTGGAGATGAGTTGAGAGACAGAAAGGTAGAACACGAACTATTATGGATACGCACGGTGGAGATGAGTTGAGAGACAGAAAGGTAGAACACGAACTATTTTGGATACGCACGGTGGAGATGAGTTGAGAGACAGAAAGGTAGAACAAGAACTACTTGGATAAGCACAAGGGAGATGAGTTGAGCTACGAATCTCTGACATGGGGCACTGCCCGAAAGGTTGGCCACAGATATAAAGACATGGACAGATTGTATGGAAGCCCCATGTGCCACGGAGCATAAAGAGGATTAGAGGATTAGTTACCGCTGCTTTCTTGAGATGAAATCTAGTTGAAGTCTGAAAGCGTGCGAGGAGAAAGGAGAAGAAAATACAAATCTTTGCATGTATTTTGTTTCAATTTGAAGAATGTGGGTCAATCTGTAGTTGCAAATTTCCGATCCATTGTTGCATAGGGTTTTCTGTAATAGTCAGCACATTGAATTCATCTTAGCTATCCGCTTATCAGGCCCGAGGAAGGCTGATTGGTGTCTGGGCCCCTCGTCTCGTATAAGGAAATATTTAGTCTCAAACGTCTTGTAATGGTAATAGACACATGATATATTTAGATTTATAAAAATACTTGTATTTTATTTTGTGGGATTGTTTTTTTTTTTTTACAAATTTATTTTTCAGAACTAATTATGCCAAACAAGATGAAACAAATTTGTTGAAAATGTTTTTGTGAGAATTCTTTCGACAATTTGTTTAATAATGAACACACACACAACGTTTTTCCGAGAATAACAATGACGATTAATGCCAAATTGTTCAGTTTATATCTTTCATTGTAGATCGTATTTTATTATTAACTTTTTTCATGTAGAAATGGAGCGACCTCAGTGGATACTGGCTGTACAAAAACTATAAATAATAACGAAGGCGAATAAATGCAGGCGTAGAAATAAATTTAAGAACGTCGTGTTCATAGATATTAATCGTAGGAGAAAAATTGAAGGCGATTCAATTGACGTTTTTTGTGAAACGAGAAGAATTAAAGGTGACTTAATACAGGCTTATAAAATAACCAAAGGAACGGATAAATTAGACTATAACATGTTTTTTTTCAAAATACAAACACCAACAAGAACAAGAAAGCATAGATTAAAATTAAGTAAAGAAAAGTCGAGATTAGATATTACGAAATAGTTTTTTAGTCATAGAGTAGTGAATGATTGAAATGCATTGTCACAGGAAGTAGTGGAGGCAGGGACAATTAATGCATTTAGGAATATATTGGAAGCACAAAGCTTTTAGATCAAGGAAATGCAAATGAAACTGGTTGTTTACAGATTCAAACCAGTTTAAAAACGTTAAGTGAAATTTACTAACGTGAATTATTTGTTTTTGCGTTCGCCTTTTTCATTTTTCCCCAAGGCGGTGTGCGTTGCACTACGGTTTTTATTTTTCGCCTGTAGTTCCTGTGCATCCGATTTCGGCATGCCTTTTATGTAAGGGTCTGCTTCCTCCTGCGTTTTCTAAGGGTTTGCTTCCCCGGGGTAACGGCCGGTGATGTGATGGGGATCGAACCCAGTGTCTTTTGGTTGTGAGCCATGTCACTAAACCACCGCCCCACGCCGCCCCCGCCCTAACGTGAATAATTTCATCATCATCGAAACTGTCACCAAGATCACGTCAGTAGACAAGACTCACTCCGCATCCTCCAGCTTTGGTAGATCGTAGACTAGACTCACTCCGCATCATTCAGCTCATTATTACTAATGTAAACTTAACCTTTGTGGACACTGAAGTATCTGACACTTAAAGCCTCATTGCAAGGTAGGTGACAGGTGGTCAATGTTGGACACATTCATCTTCATTATAGTTATAGCTAAAGGAAAATGGCAACTCATACGTTGCATACTTTCATTTATCGATCTCTGAGATTCCTTGACATAATCTGAATGGGCCACTGTGTTCTCTCCCGTTCCTTCAAACCCATCTCAAGCTCATCTATAAATTGGAAATGTGTTGCCTTCAGAAACTTCAGAAAATTAGTTCACTCAGTGCTTTGCAGTTTCAGCAGTTTCAGGAAATGACGTTTTGAACGACAAAACGTACCAAGATATCAATTCTGACCACAACCCCCGACTGCATAAAATGACAAGTAAAACTAAAGATTACCAATAGCAACGTTTAAAACGAAGTCTAATAAAGATATGACAGCATTAAAACAGCCATATACGGCGACAATATATTGTAGTAGTAAAACTAGATATGAAAAGTAAACTACGAAGGGCATAGAATGTTTAAAAGGAAAGAAATACAGAAGATAGAACAGATGCCAAATGGAGATGTCTAAAATTAAATGTGCAAGAAGCTAATAAATCGCTACCAAAGAAAGGGCTGGAGAAAAGCATGAGTGAATGACGGAGAATAGCCTTGCAAACATATGAAAAAAAGAAGACAAGAAATACTCCTGCATATAAATGATTAAACGAAGAGATATCTTCAATGGGCAGAAAGGCGAAAGAGAATGGATTGAAATAGTATGCAAGGTAATTGAAGATATGGGACTAAAACACAATACAGGAGGGATCCACGCATAGAGAAACTCCATCAGCATATATGTGTTGGAAGCTTTAGAAGATTTTGGTACAGATCAAATTATTGACCTATGTAGCAACATATATATTTATATCACTATATTTATAACGAATGACCAGACACATCGCTCTTTAATACTACAGGGAGGAAAACTAACGTTTTGGTCAGGGAAAACAAGCCAAGACCCTCACATCGACTTCCACGTAGTCCTTCCTGAGAACGGGTTGTTCTTCTTGGCAGTCCGGCTAGCGATATTCCCACCCCTCTCTGACAATTTTCCTCCAACTGAGTAAACACTAACTGCCTCTCTCTGCTGTTGACAATCCAAACCCAGTCCAGATAATGGACACGTTGCGCTGTGACCCTAGATTGACCTGACATGGCCTTGTCTGATTTTAGATACTCAGTTGAAATTTATAAATACTTTTCCAGCCAAGCTTGGCTCTACGAGAATAGGCCTCCAACCCCAATCGCTCCATCTCTATATAGATATATTACAAGGGTATTCACATAACCTGTGGCATTTACACGCTGGTAAAGGACGATGTTTGCTTTTCTATGAGATCTGTTGCTTTCCTGAGCTGAACTGCACGCTTTCAATCCAAACAACCAATTGCTGTGAAAGAGTTATTATTTGTTAAAACAGTTTCCATTGGAAACAGAAAACGTTTACCAGCGCCTGCTCATCTACGAGAAGATAATGAAAAGCTGGTGTTATTATCGAGAAATGTTGAATGGACCGTTTTATTTTAGCTGGTGTACATGTTATCGTTTAAAACCATCGTTTAAGAGCCTTATGAGCGTGATTGCAAAGCGCAAATGTTTTCAGTGTGCACATAATGACACAACCAAAAAAATGATGTTTTGTCTAGTGTGTGCACGGGTTCAGAAGGGCTTCGGGCCTCTAGTCTTGAGCGTGATAAATCTAATGGGTAATTAGGTCCTGCCGACTGTCCTGCCACTTCCACTGCAACTTGTCCGCATGTCCTGCCGCCTGTCCGCTTGTACTGTCGCCTGTCCTGTCGCCTGTTCGCCTGTCCTGCCGTCTGTCCGCTTGTCCTGCCACCTGTCCTGCCGCCTGTCAGCTTGTCCTGCCACCTGTCCTGCCACCTGTCCGCCTGTCCTGCCGCCTGCCATTCTTCCTGTCCTGCCGTCTGTCTGCCTGTCCTGCCGCCTGTCCGCTTGTCCTACCGCCTGTCCTGCCGTCTGTCTGCCTGTCGTGCCGCACGTCTGCCTGTCCTGCCGTCTGTCTGCCTGTACTGCCACCTGTCTGCCTGTCCTGCCGCATGTCTGCCTGTCCTGCCACCTGTCCTGCAGTCTGTCTGCCTGTCCTGCCGCCTGTCTGCCTGTCCTGCCGTCTGTCTGCCTGTACTGCCATCTGTCCTGCCGCCTGTCTGCCTGTCCTGCCGCTTGTCCTGCAGCCTGTCCTGTCGCCTGTCCTGCCGCCTGTCTTGCCGACTGTCCTGCCGCCTGTTCTGTCGCCTGTCCTGCCGTCTGTCTGCCTGTCCTGCCGCATGTCTGCCTGTCCTGCAACCTGTCCTGCCGTCTATCTGCCTGTCCTGCCGCCTGTCTGCCTGTCCTGCCGTCTGTCTGCCTGCACTGCCGCCTGTCCTGCCGCCTGTCTGCCTGTCCTGCAGCCTGTCCTGTCGTCTGTCCTACCGCCTGTCCTGCCGCCTGTTCTGTCGCCTATCCTGCGGTCTGTCTGCCTGTACTGCCGCCTGTCCTGCCGCCTGTCTGCCTGTTTTGCCGCCTGTCCTGTCGCCTGTCCTGCGCCTGTCCTGCTGCCAGTTCTGTCACCTGTCCTGCCGTCTGTCTGCCTGTCCTGCCGCCTGTCCTGCAGCCGGTCCTGATGCCTGTTTTGTCGCCTGTCTTGCAGCCTGTCCTGCCCCCTGTCCTGTCGCTTGTCCTGCCGCCTGTCCTGCCGTCTTTTCTGTCGCCTGTCCTGCCGTCTGTCTGCCTGTCCTGCCGCCTGTCCGGCCGCCCGTCCTGTCACCTGTCCAGCCGCCTGTCCTGTCGCTTGTCCTGCCGTCTGTCTGCCTGTCCTGCCACCTGTCCTGCAGTCTGTCTGCCTGTCCTGCCGCCTGTCTGCCTGTCCTGCCGTCTGTCTGCCTGTCCTGCCGTCTGTCTGCCTGTACTGCTGCCTGTCCTGCCGCCTGTCCTGCCGCCTGTCCTACCGCTTACCCTGCTCTGCATTTGAACATTAATTCATACCATTACTTGAGGGAAGGGTCGTATCCTTGCAGCTATGCTTGATACCTGTCTCGATACACAGACATGGGCGACACGACATCCACATCTGAACGTAGGATAATACAGTTGTTAATATTCTTCTGAAAATTGTATGCTAAATGCATACACATGGATGTCGCATGGATACACATGGATATCGCATGGATACACATGTATGTCACATGGATATACATGAACATCGCATGGATACACATGGATGTCAGATGGATATACATGGATGTCACATGGATACACATGGATGTCATATGGATGCACATGGATATCAGATGGATTTACATGGATGTCTCATAGACACACACGGGTTTCACATGCAAATATATATTTATCAACGTGTTATAAGTTTTTGCTAAACAAGATTATTGATAAACAAACTTATCTGCAAGAATATGAATGAAACAAAAAGCAAGATTACAGATAAGAGATGTCAAGCCATAGAAATGTCCTTTTGACAATAATAATATACTCGTATGTTCCATTGGCTGAATTAAACGTGTGCATATTTGAATTGAAGAAGTTATCGATATGAATTAGCAAGTCTCTTGTCAGTCATGAAGACATGTTGGGTCGTGTTTAGAGTGGGAAGAAAACTGTTTATTGGTGTGCACATTAGGCTGCTGGGTCAACAGGGTCCTCATTGACTGACATGGGGTCAATAAGTTCCACGCTGACTCGCACTGGGTCAGTAAGTGGTCCAGGTTGAGTGTTGTTGGGTCAGTAAGTGGTCCAGTTTGTGTGTTGTTGGGTCAGTAAGTGGGTCAATTTGTGTGTTGTTGGGTCAGTAAGTGGACCAGTTGTGTGTTGTTGGGTCAGTAAGTGGAACAGTTTGTGTGTTGTTGGGTCAGTAAGTGGTCCAGGTTGTCTAGCTTTGGGTTAATAAGTGAACGAAGGGGAAGTGCATGGGTCCAATACCTGGACAAAGTTTATTGGCATTGGGTAAATAAGTGGGCCGAGTTGACTGGCAAGAGATCAATAATGGATCAACGTTAGCTGTCATGGGATCAACAAGGGATCAACGTTAGCTGTCATGGGATCAACAAGGGATCAACGTTAGCTGTCATGGGATCAACAAGGGATCAACGTTGAACAACATGAGTTCAATAAATGGAAAAGGATGACTGGCATGGGTCCAATATGTGGTCCAAGTTCACTGGCATGGGTGGAATATGTGGTCCAAGTTGACTGACATGGGTCCAATAAGTGGTCTAAGTTGACGGACATGGGTCCAATAAGTGGTCTAAGTTGACTGACATGGGTCCAATATGTGGTCAAAGTTTCTGATATGGGTCCAATAATTTGTCTAAGTGACTGACATGGGTCCAATATGTGGTCTAAGTTGAATGAGATGAGTCCAACAAGTGGTCAAAGTTGACTGACATGAGTCCAATAAACTTTCCAAGTTGACTTCCCTTATTGCCAATCTGAACATTGACATGAGTATATGATTCCCCAACTTTAAAGACAATGGTTGCTCCCTTCGATGCCAGCTGAGCTGCACTATTTGTGAGCTGAAGTGTACGCAAATACATTGACCATCCAACTAGCAGTAAGATCCCAGCTAACATAAGCGATGTCAACTTGTCTTTTCATATTTAAAATATAATTAATAATCCAATTGTCACGACTCCGATCAGTGTGCGGATCAGTGGTCTCGAGGTAAGGTGTCCGCCAAGGGTGTCGGAGGTATCACGGTCGAGACCCGTATTTTTTTACATGGATTTTATGGCAATAAGTCCCATGATCTCTGGTAAGTGAGATCAGACTCCGGTATTCAGTGTTAAACATTCCTTGGCAGTTACAAATTGAAAAGTGTAGGCTTAACGGCCGCTGGCCAGACAAAATTCAAAATGCAAGTTAAAAATCTACCCGAATTAGTAAGCCACAGGAAGTGGGAAAATACCTACTACGTATAGTCGAAGTCTTCGACTACCTGGCAACAGACAATCTTGCCTGTTTGAATACCAGGATTCCAAGTATTCCAAATATATATAAAATATATAAATTATCCTCGAATTTAACCACGGTGTGCGAGGAAGCCAACACTATTCGGTATGCTTGTTTCCCACCTGTAGCAGTGTTGTACCAATGCAGTCTTTCATCGCCATCGAATAGGTCGGCTGCACCGTGGACGTCTGCAGGTCAAGGACCACACAACGTTCTTCGTATCCATCTGTTTTGAGACAACCAAACCGCATGTCCAGCCCAGCGATGTTAGAGTGATATCGCTGCTTAAACATGTCCAGCCCAGTGATGTTAGCGTGATATCGTTGCTTCAACATGTCCAGCCCAGCGATGTTAGCGTCATATCGCTGCTTAAACATGTCCAGCCCAGCGATGTTAGCGTGATGTCGCTGCTTAACAACGTTTCGAAACTAATTCTGAAGTCGAATTTCTCCATTCCGGATCTTATTTCCTGACAACATATTTAGCATTTGCCGTTCCATTGTTCTCTGTGTGACTCGGACGTTTCTCAGCATCCGTTTTGGTGAAGCTCAAATCTTTCCATCCGTTATTCATTCGTGTGAGCACTTGGAGTTCCTGAGGCATTGGGTTATACTAGCTTTCATCTACATACTAGCAGTAGTATATGTGTACAAACGTATGTACGTGTACACGTATACACAAGTGTCTGTATGTGTGTATGTATGTATGCTTATTATGCAACAATCTGCACTTACACACATATACTCACACACAAACGAATAGTACATGTATATTGAACGGCCTCCGGCCTGGCCATCGGGCACCCCCACACACTTTTACAGTATCCAAGACACACCCATCCGACAACTTGTTCTATCATCAAGGAAACCAGATCAATACAGCACTTTGTGACAAAACACACCCACCGACAACTTGTTCTATCATGAAGGACACCCGATCAATTCAGAATCTAGTGACAAGACAACAAAGTATTCAACGATGATGCAAGCCATCTTCTTCTTCTTCTTCGTACGCTGTCAGACGTCAACTTGAATTTGTTCAAAGAAAATAGCTGTCATCCTGAGGCTGTAGACACTGCCATAGAGCTTGTCTAGTGTTGGCACTGGTAATGGCCGCATGTGCTTTCCCTGGTCCTCGTATGCCGGGCAATTATGCAGGAGATGTTCTGCGATTATTTTCCCTGTACCACAGGTGCATTCGTCAGTACCATCTATCTTCAGTTTATTGAAAAGATGGTACCTCAGTCTGTTGTGGCCTATGTAGAGTCTGAAGACCACGACCTGCTCTCTTCTGTTCAACTGGTAATAGGCATCATTTTTTGTGTAGCCAGTATGCTCTGTTTCCCATTTGGCCATGTATCTGGCCCTAATAAACCTTTTGGACTCTTCGTAGGTCACAGTAGAATCTGGTTGTGGTAACCCTGCACCTTCTTTTGCCAGTCTGACTGCCTCCTCGTTGTCTTGAATGTTACAGTGGGATGGAACCCACTGTACCACTACTCTTTTTAGTGCGGACTGCTGGCATAGTTGACAGAGTACTGCTCTTAAATCATTAAGTTCAGTATTTTTCTGGCTTTTTAGTGCTGTAACCAGGGACGGGGCATCTGTAAACAGGACTATCTGGCTTTCATTGCTTTCGCCTCTCAGCATTGCTTCTACTGCAGCCTTCAATGCCTCTGCCTCCGCTCTGAAATTGCTTGAGAATTTTCCAGTTGCCACTGACAGTGTTATTTTTCTACCGTTTGTTAGCCTCAGGAATACCGCTCCCCCTCCATTCTGTGTTGTGTTTGTTGCAGAACCGTCGGTTTATGCGTGGGTTCAGTCCAGGCATGGGTAGTTTTTCGGTATGTACCTCAGGGTTACGTCTCTTCTTTCTTTTTCAGTCTGGCTGTTCTTGTTTCCAATACCTGGTGTATTTTCTACCACCTCCGAAATGATATGCTGCTTCCATGTGGGTTTGCGTACAGTAGGGATGGGCTTTGGTGTTGTTATGGTGTTCATATGGTCGTCGCTGATCTTTGCTTTGGTTATTTCTGCAAAGTTTCTCCGCTTTAGTCTCCCTTTTCCAAATCTATTTAGTCTATGAACACAAGCCATCTAAGGACAGGCTCCCGACCGGTCAAGGTCGCTGCTAGTTTATTCCGATTGTGGGTTCGATCTGACGTAACAATGTATCAACAGAACCGATGACGTGACCTCACCTGTCTGTCTGTTGAATGACCTTTGTTTCTCTCCCATTCTCTGTGCCACTAGATCTGTCTATCGAATGACCTTTGTTTCCCTCACATTCTCTGTGCCACTATATATGTCTGTCGAATGACAAATGTTTGCTACTCATTCTCTGTGCCACTAGATCTGGCTGTCGAATGACCTTTGTCTCTCATTCTCTGTGCCACTAGGTCTGTCTGTCGAATGACCTTTGTTTCTCTCTCATTCTCTGTGCCACTAGATCTGTCTGTCGAATGACCTTTGTTTCTCTCTCATTCTTAATTAATTAAAGTGGAAATTCAGCAGAACTATCCGCCGGTTGGAATTGGAGTTTTTGAAGACTTCATTTTACTAAGTCGTAGTCTGTGAGAGGTGGGGTGGCCAGTCCCCTTCCTTTATGTTTTTACTTTTCCTTACTCATGCGTCAGGTAACCATTTACAACTGGATTGACTGGAGTCCCCAATTAAAATCAAGACCTGGAATTGTTCAGTCTCCGTACTCGATTCGAACCGAGACACGCTCTTACCACAGGAAATATCGAATTACTCACTATGAACTTTGAACTTTGAACTGAGCTAACACGCCTCTCTCTCATTCTTCCTGCACATAAATATATAACTGGCTGATTGTATTCTTCGGCTTTTGTTATTCATCATAAATGAAGTGTAGAGAGAGAAAAGGCCACACCTAAAATGGAAAATGGGATTAGTGTTAAAATACATACATAAACTACGACAAGATTGCTTGCTGTTACCGAATCTCTGAAACACACTACTAAAACACACTACCAAAACACGCTACCAAAACACGCTACCAAAATACACTTCCAAAACACACTACCAAAATACACTACCAAAACACACTTCCAAAACACACTACCAAAACACACTACCAAAACATACTACCAAAACACACTACCAAAACACACTTCCAAAACACACTACCAAAACACACTACCAAAACATACTACCAAAACACACTACCAAAACACACTTCCAAAACACACTACCAAAACACACTACCAAAACATACTACCAAAACACACTACCAAAACACACTTCCAAAACACACTATCAAAACATACTACCAAAACACACTATCAAAACACACTTCCAAAACACACTATCAAAACACACTACCAAAACACACTTCCAAAACACACTACCAAAACACACTACCAAATCGTAGAGGAAAGGTCAGATAATAGAAAAGTTAACAATCATCGCAAGTGTTGAAAATATCAAAACACTATGCTATTACAAACTAAGCTCGTCCTACGAAATGATAAAGATTTGTGAAACACAAATAGAATCTGATAGCAAAAGCAGTGATTTAAAACAGTAATTATGGATACACCCGACAGGAAAGATTAAATATCTTCTTCTTCTTCTTCTTCTTTTTCTTCTTCTTCGTACGCTGTCAGACGTCAAATTGAATTTGTTCGATGAAAGCAGCTGTCATCCTGAGGATGTCGACACTGCCATAGAGCTTATCTAGTGTTGCCACTAGTGATGGCCACATGTGCTTTCTCTGGTCCTCGTATGTTGTGCAATTTTGCAGCAGATATTCAGCGGTCATTTTCCCTGTACCACAGGTGCATTCGTCAGTGCCACCTATCTTCAGTTTATTGAATAGATGGTATTGAAGCAAATATCTCCCTTAAGGCCATCACTGCGAAAAACAAAAGAACCAAATAACAAGAGACAGTTGGAAAAAAAAAACAGAAAGCCTCAATCTAGATAAAGAAGGGAACAAACTATGGAAATTAGTCAGAGCCATGAATGACGAAATACCATCAAATAAACAAATTACCATTAAGCAGCGCGACAATATGCTTACTGAAAAAAAAGCAGCAAACGCTTTTATAGAACATTATGCCAGAGCAAACAACATTGATGTTCCTACGGACAGGCATACAGACATAAGTGAAGAAGAAGAGCGCACGACAACATCAAGATTGCACCAGAGGAGCACATGATGGCAAAACTAACCATGAATGAGGCCATGAGAACTTTAAAGAAAAAGAAATCGCCCGGAAAAGATAACAAATGAAATGCTGATGGGGATTGGGCCAAACAGCAAAGAGGAAGTTACTGTCAGTCCTGAACCAAAGCTGGAAAGCGGGAATTGTACCGCAGGCATGGAAAGACGCTGTACTTATACCAGTACCAAAGAAAGAAAAAGATAGAACAGATACAAATGGATACAGGCCTATCAGTCTACTGAGCTGTGTAGGAAAACTGATGGAGCGTATGATAAACACCAGACTGATGTGACACCTGAAAGCAAAACACATATTAATTCCACAGCAAGCAGGCTTTAAACAACACAGATCCACTGAGGACCAGATCCTCGCATAGCGCAGGAAATAGAGGATGCTTACCAAGAGAAAAAGCATACAGTAGCGGTTTGGGTGGATCTAGAGAAGGCATTTGACAAGGTATGGAAACAGGGACTTAAAGTCAAGCTACGTAGAAGTGAAGTATCTGGAAACTTGTACAGATGGATCAGCCACTACCTCGATAACAGAACAGCCAGAGTTCAAGTACAAGGGCAGATAAGCAAAAAGGTGACACTTGAGAAGGGAGTACCCCAACGGGGAGTACTCTCACCCACACTTTTTCTGGTGTATATAAACAACAGCATAGAGAATATACCAAGAAGAGTCCACAGCTCCATGTTTGCAGACGATCTGGCTATGTGGACCTCTGAAGAAAATCTCAAAGTAGCAAACAATCGGATGCAGCATGCCCTAACATCGCTGGAGAAGTGAGCGAAATCATGGCTGGTCAAAATAAGTGAGGAAAAAAGAACATGTACGATATTCTCCCCTTCAAATAAACCACAGAACACTAAAATAAGTCTTAACGGCAAATATCTGCGGCCAAACGACAACCCAAACTACCTGGGAGTCACATTTGATCGGCGCATGACGTGGAAAAGTCAGATCGAGAGAAACTGAATGAAAGCCAGACAAAGAATGCTGGCACAAGCTGGGGAGCAGACGAAAGTATACTAAAGAAACTCTACACTGGAAGAGTGAGACCAGTTCTCGAGTATGGCATTGCGGCATGGACAACAGCAGCAAAGGCGAACTTTTATAAAATTAGCAAACTTAAAAACCAAGCAATGAGAGTTATAACAGGAGGCATGAAGTCGCCGCCAATTGTAGAACTTGAAAAGATTACAAATCTGCAATCCATGACCGACAGAAGAGACTGCAGAGCCCAGAAGCAAGCAGAGAAACTAAGAAGACTGACAGACCATCCAATGCATCACATTAAATATAATTCTTAGGACAATGTAAATCATACAAAAATGAACTGCTTGCTAGAATGCTCAAGTTAACTTTTAGTATACCGACACTAAAACTACGTTTTTCACCGTCTTTCATGATAAATTTGTTTAGGTTGGAGTTACATAACATATGTTATCATAAGTTTCTTATTTTAAACATTACATTAATTTATCTCATAAACAAATCTGCAGAATTTAATGAGCTATCCAACAGACCCACTTTGTTTCTTTATATTTAAAAAAAAATAGATACATAGTAACTTACTTTTATTGAATTTTTTTTTAAATTTTGAACTTCCCATAATATATCAAGCTCTGTGCATGTCTAAAGCTCACACCATTAGTCATCACATGGAATATCCAGTCATGCACAACATTTACAAATTGTATCCTTTTATGTCAGTAAATAAAGCTTGAGTGTGCATTTGTATCTTTGAAATGACATGGTGGAAAAAAAGTCAGCTAGGAAAACTATATAAGTTGAGGTTACGTCACTATAATATATTATTACATAATTTTCTTATTTTGTTCATGTATTTCATGTACAAAACTAAATAGGTTATCAAATAGAGCCAATTTTGTTTTTTTACATAAAGATACATAGATAAATAGGTGCCCAAATATGTTGCGAATACATTTAAAACAAAATATTTTTTTAATGTTTGAACTGACCATAATATACCATAATATATTTTTACAGGTCTGAAGCTCCTAGCACTAATCCTCACTAACAATATTAATTTATTAAAAAACATATGTCAGTTTTATAGTTTTCGTAAACAGATAAGTTGTAGTACTTGTTCTGATAATAATTTTTACTTACGATCACTGGAAGCCATTTTTATCAAACAAATTTTGCTGTAGCAAATCGATTGATCGGCTAATTTCTTAAATTCGAACGTCTTTGTCTTAGATAAAAAGCGCCAAAATGGCTCTTAAATTGTAAAATTCATCAAAAGTAAGTAACATAAACAATGTCGTATTGGTCTAAGCTTCGAAAATAGTTTTTTTTGTGGAAACGTTTCTAATAGAGATCTATAACATGACTAGTCACTCTAAGTGGCTTGTGTAAAAAGGAGTCCAAAAATACGCCCCCTAAAGTGGTTCAGGTAGTACAGGAAGATTTGTGAAACACAAATAGAAACTGACAGCATGAGCAGTGATTTAAAACTGTCATTATGTAAACACCCGTCAGGAAACATTCAATATAAATCTCAGGACAATGTAAATCATAAAAAAATAAACTGCTTGCTGAAATGCTCGAGTGGAGAATCCACTACTGACTACAACAACATTCTAAGAAACATTAGAAATGTCTAAGACGGAAGAAAAATATATTTTTACTTAAATAGCGAGATGAAGTACTAAACGTGTAATCACAATTGATCAAGAAGAATCGTGGAAAATTGTGAAGAGCATTGATCATTGAAATACCAAAATTGGTAACGAGTTATTTCTATAGCTCTATCAACGCAAACAGCTTAGGCCACGAGAGTTTCAATCGCGACTTCAATTATTAATGCTATAAATGGATCTCCAGTATTTAACAAGCTTGTAAAATCAAGCATCGATGAAAATAGTACTTCCAACAGGCAGGGACAATCAATGTTGATAAAAAGGAAAAAGGGCCATTTGGAACCTACATTCATTCAAGAGCTTTACATTTTTTCATCTTCATCTACATTTTCTTCTTCTTCTTCTTCTTCTTCTTCTTCTTCATCTTCATCTTCTTCTTCGTTCGTTTTAAATCTTCCGCTACCAAGCCCCGGAAAGGACCTTGCACGTATCCTGATGTTGGCAGAGAACGGAATGCGTTGTGTCGTAGTTTACAGCTTGTCTGTGATATTTGCACCTTTCTGTCCGACACATTCGACTTCAACGGACATTTTTGGGTACCAGGTCAATTCTCCTTAGCTAGTCTGCTCTGTAGCAGTCAGTTATCTAGGATCATCGCGTGGAGGTGTAGAATGGTCTTTGCAGCTCTGGTTCGCTGGCACTGACGCTATATCAGCTATGGGTCGCTGGCCCTGACGTTAGCAGTCAGCTATTGGTCGCTGGTCCTGACGCTATGTCAGCTATGGGTCGCTGGCTCTGACGCTTGCAGTCAGCTATGGGTCTCTGGCCCTGACGCTAGCGGTCAGCTATGGTTCTATGGCCCTATGAGTTTTGTCTAGCTGTCTCTGTAGACCATGCGCGTGGCGCCGTGAGCTTTGTCTAGCTGTCTCTGTAAACCATGCGCATGGCGCCCTATGATTTTTGTCTAGCTGTCTCTGTAGACCATGCGCGTGGCGCCCTGTGAGTTTTGTCCAGCTGTCTCTATAAACTATGCGTGTGGCGCCTTGTGAGTTTTGTCTAGCTGTCTCTGTAGACCATGAGTGTGGCGCCCTGTAAGTTTTGTCCAGCTGTCACTATAAACCATGTGCGTGGCGCTCTGTGAGTTGCTGGCCCTCACGCTAACAGTCAGATATGGGTCGCTGGCATTGACGCTAGCAGTCAGCTATGGGTCGCTGACCACTGCAGCTCATACACTGCTCAGTATCTTGATCCCAAGAGCTATATACGAAACATCGCGGGACATCAGTCACAGCGGATGGACGACATAATAACTGAGACAATTCAATCGTGTTTGGACACAAGACTGGGTGGCCTAGAGAGAATTTTGACAGAATCGTGGACAGAAGGCAGAGTGCCAGAAGATTTGTGAAAGGCTATAATAGTACCAGTCTGAAAGATTATCCTCATCACTGGAGTCGCGATCTCTGTAGACCATGCGCGTGGCGCCCTGTGAGCTTTGTCCAGCTGTCTCTGTAAACCATGCGCGTGGCGCCCTATGAGTTTTGTCTAGCTGTCTCTGTAGACCATGCGCGTGGCGCCCTGTGAGCTTTGTCCAGCTGTCTCTGTAAACCATGCGCGTGGCGCCCTATGAGTTTTGTCTAGCTGTCTCTGTAGACCATGCGCGTGGCGCCGTGAGCTTTGTCTAGCTGTCTCTGTAAACCATGCGCGTGGCGCCCTGTGAGTTTTGTCCAGCTGTCTCTATAAACTATGCGTATGGCGCCTTGTGAGTTTTGTCTAGCTGTCTCTGTAGACCATGAGTGTGGCGCCCTGTAAGTTTTGTCCAGCTGTCACTATAAACCATGTGCGTGGCGCTCTGTGAGTTTTGTCTAGCTGTCTCTGTAGACCATGCGTGTGGCGCTCTGTGAGTTTTGTCTAGCTGTCTCTGTAGACCATGGGTGTGGCGCTCTGTGAGTTTTGTCCAGCTATCACTATAAACCATGGGTGTGGCGCTCTGTGAGTTTTGTCCAGCTCTTTCTTTTGCATTTCAACACAGTCTGCCATGGCTATAAATGCCGATCCACAAATAACAGTGCCCGCGGAGTAACCTGGAATAACCCGGTGTGTTCTCGGGTCTCTTCAGTCTTTCCCTATGGTGTGTTCCTTCCAACTGTCTCCAAACAGCTCGATCCTAAGCAATCGTTTCCCAGCCCTCGGATGTCGCAGGACTTCATGTCCCTCTTGCGTACGTCCTTGAATCGCAGTGTGGAACGGCCGTTTCTTTTAGCTCCAGTGGCCAGATATTGATAGGAGTACCCTTTGGCATCCATGCAGTAAGTATGCCCCAACCATCAAATCGTCGTTGTCTCAACAGCGAGTACTTACTGGGAGTGTTTGCCCGCTGTACAATCACATTATGTGGCGTTCTCTCTTGCAAGCCAATCCTCAATAAACACGGTTGACACATCATGTCAGAAGTGCTGATCCACCGTTTTGTTTAGTGTAATCGGTTTGTTTCAATCTCCATCCGAGAAAGCCTACTTTCAATCTCCATCCGAGAAAGCCTACTTTCAATCTCCATCCGAGAAAGCCTACTTTCAATCTTCATCCGAGAAAGCCTACTTTCAATCTCCATCCGAGAAAGCCTACTTTCAATCTCCACCTCTTCGTCAGACAGGTCATGACGGTGCGGTCCCATTTAGCCTACTTTTAATCTCCATAGAGTAAGCCTACATTTAGTTTCCACCTCAAGTAAGCCTACTTTTAGTCTTCACCTCAAGTAAGCCTACTTTTAGTCTCCACCTCAACTAGGCCTACATTTAGTCTCCACCTCGAGTAAGCCTAGTCTCCACATCAAGTAGGCCTACATTTAGTCTCCACCTCAAGTAAGCTTACCTTTAGTCTCCGCCTCAACTAAGCCTACATTTAGTCTCCACCTCAAGTAAGCCTAGTCTCCACCTCAAGTAGGCCTACATTTAGTCTCCTCCTCAAGTGATCCTACATTTATGTAACAGGTCTATACGTTACTTTTCTATCTTAATCTTCATTACCTCTATCACTCCTTAACTCTCTAACCGTAACACCAACAATACTTTTAACCCAGGTAAAACAAGGAATGTATTTTTCTCACACAAGTAAAACAATATGCACATTCATCAAATCGCTACTCATTCTTTCATATTATTCTGCTCATCAATTATTTAATTAATTCTAATGTCTCTCAAATGGTTGGTTATGATCACTTCTCTAACTGACTAAGATTACTTCTAAAGGTTCGTGCAAGTAGCACAGGTCTTACTCTAGTACTAAACTTTTCCCTGGGTTCTCATCACGTGGTCGGAATCTAGAAATTGTTCTATTCACTGTCTATCTCTGTGCGTTGATATAATGGATGTCTATCTACAATTTCTCAGTTCTCATCTATCTGACCTGTCAGCTTACTAAAATGGATGTCTACTGGACTTCTTGTCTTGTCTCTACATCAGGCAGTCGGTGACTGCTTCTGTGCTCTGTCTGCAGCTGTGCTCGTGTCTATGACAGTGCTCGTGTCTGCGGCTGTGCTCGTGTCTATGACAGACGACAGTGGTTGTGTTACTGTGGTTGTCAGGACGAGGAAACCCACAAATCACAACGGTCGTCTAGGACGACAGCTTCGTGTTGCAGCAACACGTCTCCGTCTGACGAGAATGAAGTCAGGTCACTCGAGCAAGATGTTAGCGACAACGACTTGAACATCACACACAGACAGATTCTTACATGTGTGTTGTCTCTCGTTGCCTTTCCGTGTTGGTCTGCTTCAGGGGCTTCTAACTCTATGACTCTACTATTTTCACTCACTGGCTAAGTTTCTGTAGCTTTTAACTATCTACTTGTTCTAGACTAAGTGCTACTGACTACACTGTCTGGTAGGACACCCTTGCCTACTGCTTCTGATCTCTCCACTAAACTGTCTCACTCCAGTTTATATGCTCCGGTTTTCCATCTTAAAGTACTGACTTCGCTTTCTTGAGTTCATTTCCCACCAACTTTATTTCAACTCGCGGGTCTCAAAGAAAGGCTGCATTATCTTCCAACCACTGACTGACCGCTTGTTGACGGGGATTCCCAGTTCAAACCGTGAGAATTCAACCTACACTGGTCGACCAGCCCCAAACTTGCATTGTTTGATAGTTGAGGACCATGTCTCGTTCAATGAACTGAAACTCTCGGGCCGGGTTCTCAAGTTATGTTTGGGTACCATGAACGGTATTTTCAGGGCTTCCCTGGCTTTGGCTCGTTGTACCCCTGTAACTCTGTTACACCTCGAGTAAGCCTAGTCTCCACCTCAAGTAAGCCTACATTTAGTCTCCACCTCAAGTAAGCCTACATTTAGTCTCCGCCTCAAGTGAGCCTACATTTAGTCTCCACCTCAAGTAAGCCTACATTTAGTCTCCTCCTCAAGTGAGCCTGCATTTAGTCTCCACCTCAAGTAAGCCTATATTTAGTCTCTTCCTCAAGTGAGCCTACATTTAGTCTCCACATCAAGTAAGCCTACATTTAGTCTCCTCCTCAAGTGAGCCTACATTTAGTCTCCACCTCAAGTAAGCCTACATTTAGTCTCCTCCTCAAGTGAGCCTACATGTAGTCTCCACTTCAAGTAAACCTACATTTAGTCTCCACCTCGAGTAAGATAGTGTTGCGTGTGAAGGACTCCAGGTAAGTGAAGCTGTTGACGACCTCCAGAGTGACGCCAGCAATCTTTATGGTCGGGCGGTAATACCCTACGCGCAGAACTTCGTCTGGTCCAGGTTCATAGTGCTCCCAAACTGCTTGCACCCCTTGTCTCCTAGTCTCTGGAGATCCTCCTTCCTTGTAGTCACTGCATCGCAGCAAATAGCGTTTACTTAATGAGCATCGCTCTCACCTTGGTCCCCGTACGCATTCGGGGCAGGTAAACATCCGCCAAGCTGACCTGGTGTGCAGAAAAACACCGTCCACAGACGTGCCATAAGCTTACGATGGGCGGATATAGAAAAAAGAGCACACAGAAAGTTGTTGGCACAAGCGCACATTCCTGATACGTAAAGAGTTTGACGAAGATCGGAGTGAGCCAATGTTAGTGTGGAAAAGAAATTATCATGTGGAGCTGATTTTTTGGGGTGATTAGGAGAGGGGTGGGGAAGCCAATATTCACGAGGAGTTCGAGTAGACCCTTTCTATTGACCAGGTCGAAGGCCTTGGTGAGGTCTAGGAACATCACAAAGAGCGGTTGGTCCTCTTTTCTGTAATTCTTCTGAATATGGCGAAGAGAGAAAATCGTGTCCGTTGATCTAAAGGCACACTGGGATTCTAGGTACACTTTGTCCACGAGCAGTCTCAGCCTTTTGAGTAGCATGCGGGATTAAACCTTGAATACGACGCTCAGGAGTAAGATCCCTCTATAATGATTACAGTCCCCATGGTCAACCCTGTTTTTATAACCTGCAAGGAAGAAACTAAAATAAAATAAACTGTGATACATTGAAAGGGACGCTAATTGTATGAGAGGGACGCCACTGCTAAGTGTATGAGAGGGACGCCGCTGCTAAATGTATGAGAGGGACGCCACTGCTAAATGTATGAGGAGGACGCCGCTGCTAAATGTATGAGAGGGACGCCACTGCTAAATGTATGAGAGGGACGCCGCTGCTAAATGTATGAAAGGGACGCCACTGCTAAATGTATGAGAGGGACGCCACTGCTAAAGAAATAGGGCCGCCACTGCTAAATGTATGAGAGGGACGCCACTGCTAAATGTATGAGAGGGACGCCACTGCTAAAGAAATGAGAGGGCCGCCACTGCTAAATGTATGAAAGGGACGCCACTGCTAAATGTATGTGGATAAATAATGGAATTGATCGGCCGTTGAGTCTCGAGCAAAGCTCAATTTGGTTTTTCTTATAATTACCACAGTAGTGTGACGTCATCATTGTGGTGAAAAATGGTTTGAACCAAATACGAACAGAAGACAGCACGATGTTGTCACCAGAACTTGAATCCAATCAACACAGAACCAACATCAACAGATGAACTACTCTTTGGGGGACGGCGTGGCCTAGTGGTTAAGTGGCACGGCTCACAATCTGAAGGTGCTGGGTTCTATCCCCATCACATCACCGGCCATTACCCAGGGGAAGCAAACCCTTAGAAAATGCAGGAGGAAGCAGACCCTTACATAAAATGTTTGCTGAAGTCGGATGCACTGAGCCGACAGGCGCAAAAAAGCACAGTGCAATGCACACCGTCTTGGAAATAGATAAATAAGGCGAACGAAACAACAACAACAACAAAAATGAACTACTCTTTGCAGACGACCAAAGTCTCATGTACCAGGACGACCAGTGGCGGCCAGCTGTACTGCTGGCATATTCGAGGTGCCGAATAAGAACAAGAAGACGATAAACACATTATAAAGTCAGAACGTGCGTAATAGAATCATCTTTTAGAACAGGGGAAATACAACCGTCTTTTAGATGCAGCAGTGAATTAGCGACTGAAACCAGCGACTCGTGTATTGGCTGTTTGCATGAGGGCCAGCGAACCACAGCTGCCCAAGATCCACTTTGGTCTGCAAGCGTCGGTCCTGGAAACAGGCTGCAATCGTTTAGTTTGGCTAAGAGAATATCGATCGCAGTAGAAAGATAAACCAGGTATCCATAAAAGTTATATGAAATTGGATGTTTTGGCCGAAACGTTTAGATATCGCAGCCTCACAGTAAACAGCGACACATCGTCACAACGCCCTATTCAGGACGAACCTAGAATTGAGTGATTATTGAACATGGCGGTTGGTGTACCGGAATCCAGATATTTTGTAGCAAGTTCCATAGGGGAAATGACAGATGTCGGAAAGCATCCAAATGTGCTAGCAAAAATCTGGTCACACTATAGGTATTACACTTCCGCGACAATATACATTAAGAAGAACTGCACCGGCCACCTTTTAAGAGCATACGCCTACCTTTTAAGGCCACGTGATCATCTTTTTAGTGCGCAAGACCAGGTTATCACGAGAACTGCGCATGACAATCTTGTGAAATATCATAAAGGGAAATAGGAAATCAATTGGGACGTTTCAATTAGTAGATACATATTTGCACAACTGATGTGGCATTCAAAACGGGGATAATGTTTTGTCATAGGCAGTGATGGGCGGTTAGAGGTAGTTGCCGTCGATCCTGCGATAATTGGCTGTGTCATATTATGTCTAGAAGAAAATAATAAATACTCAACTCAAATACTGGGATAATCGAAATCCTAATGTTGGAGACTGTGAACCAGCATGACTTAATGTTTCCTGTTTTAAGATTGCGTGACCTTCATTTCATTCGCTGGCTTGACCTTGCTGGCGCAATCAGACATATTTGTATCATTGTATCATATTAATAAACGCGCATATTTGTATCATTGTATCATATTAATAAACGCGCATATTTGTATCATTGTATCATATTAATAAACGCGCATATTTGTATCATTGTATCATATTAATAAACGCGCATATTTGTATCATTGTATCATATTAATAAACGCGCATATTTGTATCATTGTATCATATTAATAAACGCGCATATTTGTATCATTGTATCATATTAATAAACGCGCATATTTGTATCATTGTATCATATTAATAAACGCGCATATTTGTATCATTGTATCATATTAATAAACGCGCATATTTGTATCATTGTATCATATTAATAAACGCGCATATTTGTATCATTGTATCATATTAATAAACGCGCATATTTGTATCATTGTATCATATTAATAAACGCGCATATTTGTATCATTGTATCATATTAATAAACGCGCATATTTGTATCATTGTATCATATTAATAAACGCGCATATTTGTATCATTGTATCATATTAATAAACGCGCATATTTGTATCATTGTATCATATTAATGAACGCTTTTGTGTTGTGTTTCACATGTGTGTATGTACAGCAGGTGCGTACACACTGCGTGTTTTCATTTCACTGTTATCAGACTCAGCTATATGCACTGGGCACTGATGTCCTGCCGTACCGACTACACGGCACATACACATGCCAACCACATCTTACATATCAAGTGTTTATCTAGAACTTGCAGCCGACAATTATTCTTCCAGAACGACAACCAGAAGCACTACGAGTCTGTGCCTTGTGCGTGTTATACACGTGATGTCATTGAAATGATAATGGTTGAACATCTGAACAATTGGTCGGGATGTGTGCGAGGGCTGGACTAAGAATATGAAACTACGCACTCTCAGACCATTCTCTGTCCATACACTCTGACAAAGTGCACACATTATTATGAGCATATGGAGTGAATATGCTGTTACCTACAATGAGTGTATTCTGTGTTTGCGTGATCCACAAACATGCCTTGATTGTGATCAGCACCGTGCAGTTCTAGTCCTACATGTACACAGTATGATGTTCTTTCCGCGCTCTGCATATAAGACAATATACCGCGCTGTGCAGGCGAGCATGTTTTTCCACATGACATGTCTGATGAGACTGAAGAAATCAATCATATAAATGTATCATCTGGTTTAACAGACTTAACACTGGTAGTAAGGTTGTCTGAGCCAGTTGCTTTATGGTAGTCATATCATCTGGTTTGACGGTCTTAAGACTGGTTGAAAGGCTGTGTGAGCATGTCTCTCCATTTGACTCTTTCCTCTGCAGGTCTCCGATTCACAATAGGTTCGTGCTTTAATGTCTCTGTATGCCTCTGATGAAAGGACGAGTCTTCTGCGTCTCATCTTCTCGTTCCCTGAATGTTGCCATATAGTATCTGCTGTAGAAGGCTTTCACGTCTCATATTGTGATCCAGCCAACTTAATCTTTGTCTCTGTATCATTTTCATTGTTGGTCTTTGTATACCTACTTCAGTAAGGGCATTGCCATTAGATCTTCCTTCTGTCCGTCTCACTCGTTGCTTTCTACGGTAACACCACCTTTCAAGTTTCCAAGCTTTTTTCATCCTTCCAGGCTGGAGGCAATATTCAGCCCCAATACAGTGTAAGTGCCCATAGTGTAAGTGCCCATAGTGTAAGTGCCCATAATGTAAGTGCCCATAAGGTAAGTGCCCATAGTGTAAGTGCCCATAGTGTAAGTGCCCATAGTGTAAGTGCCCATAGTGTAGGTGCCCATAGTGTAGGTGCCCATAGTGTAAGTGCCCATAGTGTAAGTGCCCATAGTGTAAGTACCCATAATGTAAGTGCCCATAGTGTAAGTGCCCATAGTGTAAGTGCCCATAATGTAAGTGCCCATAGTGGCGATTATTGTTTTCCACAGGTCTATCTGGATATTCTTTGAGGTTACCGATCGTTTGTTTCTCGCTGAAAACCGTTTCTTCCAATGCAATACTTGCCTTATTTTCGTCTCATTGCGAGCATATTTTGTTTTAGTCAGTTCCAAATCAATAAACTGCTATACGTGTTTGATTATTTCGCTATTGATTATTATATTCACGTACCTACGTTTTTTGGCGATTACCAACGTTCTTGTCGTCTGTTCATTTTCATGCCAAACTTTTTCGCTGTGCTGTAAATTTGTCCAAGCAGAATTCGCAACGTTGCTAACGATCCTCTCACTATGGCCTAGTCATTGGTCAGCAAATTTGATGATATTAACTTTCATACCACGCTGAACAACATTGTCCATCATCATCATAGAATATGCGTTTTATAGACTTGGTGAACGCAAGCAACTCTGTCGAACCCCTTGTCCTATTGACACTGGGCCTGTTAGTCCTTCTTTGATTGAAATAATCGACTCTTGACTTTCATTACAGGTGCATGCATGTGTGTATGTATGGTGGGTAGGTGGGTGTAGGTATGTGTGTGCGTGTGTGTGTGTGTGTGTGTGTATGTATATAAGCATGATTGTCTGTATGTATGTATGTATGTATGTAACAGCAAAGAAAAGTTAGCTTATTAAATGATATGAGCACGACCCACTTTCCCCCTGCTGTAGTAATGCAATAGGCAACATACACTTAACACTATCAATTCATTTCGTCTCCAACTGGAAACTCATGATACATAGGGCCGTCACTGTAAGATAGTTCCTTTAGATAGACTGCACGAAATCACTTTCTGTGCGGTTTAGTAAGACATACACAAAGATTAGAAATCAAGATTTGGATTTCGAGTGAAACGAGATGTGAAGACAGTCCACACAAGTGAAGAGAAAGCCTTTATGGAAATGAAATTACAGAAAACTGAGTATCTGTTGAAATAGTTTAGGGTGAGATAATGGTTAAGAGACTAGAGACACCGTGACATCCTGAGTTTGGAAAGATGATAGTTAGACTAAATCCGCGTGCTTATAATCCTGAATTTGAGGAGACGATAACCAGATACTAGAGACATAGTGTCGTTATAATCCTGAGTTTGAATGATAATGACCATATATTACAGAAAGATTGAGCTTATATTCCTGAGTTTGGGGAGCTGATGGCCAGATACTATAGACATACTGAGCTTATAATCCTGAATTTCGTCTGGTTGTTTAGAGTATAAGACCGCCGTTAGGGAATCGTTATTAGATTTAAAGTTGGAGCATTGTTAGTTGTTTAGCGAGATCAATGATTGCTTGTTTCATTCCATTCTCCATGCATTGGAAATACATTTTTTAGATCTCGATTTCTGAGTGATTATACTGTAGTCATCAGTATCTATATGTGTTTAGCTGTTCTATGTTGCTCATGTAAACGTCTCCAACTTGACCAGCATGCGTCATACCACGCAGGCGAATCGTTTTCAAACAGATGTATCTCAGCTATCTGAATTGACAACATACTTGTCACTGACAGCATTCTTCTTGCTATTTCTAGTGTCACAATTTGCATTCTCTAAACAGTTTTTTGTTTTTTTCTTGACACATTATGAACGCCCTGTCCTTGCCCTTCCACCCAACCTCTCCCCACCCCAACACACACACACACACACACACACACATTTTAAACATTTTTAATTTGTCAGATTGTTGTTTGGTACAACATGCAATAAATTGCCAGGTAAACTATTCTACATGTCCGCTACATGCGCTTCTCAAAGACATGCCTGTACCGTTTGTTGGAGTACCTGTAACGTATACAAATACGCAAAACAAAACTTCAAAACTTATAATGGACAACCTTAACAACAACCAAATTTCTAAGTGTTTCAACAAAATTAAATTACTTAAACAATTATGTGAGATCAAAAATCCACTCCATTAATTTCAACCTTCGATACATATGTCAGCACCTGGAAATCCCCCCCCCCCCCCCAGATTAACTTCTAACTTAATCTGATTATCGTCCTCCCTTGTCTGTGTCCAACATTATCTCGTCCAACTGTCTGGTTATGTAAAGAGGGTAATGCTAGCCCGTTCAGACACAGTCTACTTTTGTCTGAGTTTAACTAGCGCCGTTACTGAAAACTGGTCGCGACTATGTCAAGGCAACCGCGATAGGGTGTTGGGACCTAAATTTAACACGGTTTCCCCCCCCCCCCCCCCCAAATCCCTACATCAAAGACAACTGGTCTGCTCTGGCGCATGGCGCCAAGTTTCTCTATTACCCTTGGTCACCACTAACATTACCCTTGGTCACCACTAACATTACCCTTGGTCGCCGCTAACTTTACCCTTGGTCACCACTAACATTACCCTTGGTCACCACTAACATTACCTTTGGTCACCACTAACATTACCCTTGGTCGCCACTAACATTACCCTTGGTCACCACTAACATTACCCGCCGCATGTAACATTACATTTCTTTGATTTTAGGTCGAGCTACCGAGGATCCGATTTCCAAATCTGATGTTCGAGAATTTTCTTTGATCACGCTCATACTAAACTCAGTCTGGCTGGATCAGACAATGATTTCAAAGGGATTTTAACCTCTGGTTATTCCTCAATTCTGACCTAATTAATCCAAATCTTCGCTACACAAACAACGGTACATAAAACGAATTTATGTAAATTTATACTACGTATACCGACTAATCCAATTCCAACACCAATTTTAAAGGAACATTCTTTCCATAGTACTGAGAAATGCCAACATATTTTCTTTCTTAGCAGTAATGGCTTCTTCAAACCGACTCTGTGGAGCGGCCACCAAATTCAACACAACCCCGTTGTGGGCCCCGTTAGGTGTTTCTAATTGCTGGACTGTTTGTTGCTTGGTTTGTTTGTTCTTCTCTCTCGTGTCCAGCGTGTTGTAGTTATTATCTCCGATTTCGTTGATTAACACGCGTTCATGATTCCATCTACCTGTATTACATGTTTGTGGGACGGACGTATAACACTGTTTGTTCGAGCGTCCAAGTACTTTACAATCCTGCGACCTACCGTTTCAAGACACCACAGTTTACTTGAAGTCTCTTTCAACTCGTGCATCGAGTCGTTCATCTCTTCATGTGGTCGTTTGACACGTCCTTCATTCTTTCCAATTACTTCTTTAATATCTATCATTTCCTCTTCTTCGTCATCCGCCAAATAGCAATCTGTCACGTGGATATAACATTACTTAAAGTGTAAGTCTGTCTCCACTAGATTCGTTGCTTCATCGCCTACAATTTTTTCACTACTAGGTTTGAACTCAGGTTCCTTGTCAACTTCACGTCTTTTATCAGGCCCGGCCGGGCTATCTGTGGCGACTTCCAACTGAGTTCGAATGTAATCATTAGTAATTCATACTGCCCGAGTCTCCTGACTGAGCTGCTTAAATGGGTTAAATTTAATCTCAGAGTCTGAGCATAGCCGAGCGTTTGTCTCGGTTTCATTGCGTACCTGTTTCTCGTTTCTAACTTTTCGGGATAAAAAAAGCCTGCATTTATTCCTTTATGTCTATTTTTATTTTCCTCACTGTCTCTTTTATAGTTCCTGATTTGTTCCTCCATAAACGGCATTTGATTAAGTTTTGAAATTCTATCCGACACTTTTTTCATTTTAACTAATTTATCAACAGTCTATTTTGGAAAATTCAACGCGAAGCATTTTCCCTGCGTCACGCTCCTCCCCTTTTTCGTCACTTACATTTCTTGCAGTCCAAAGTGACTGTCGTGATATCCTCCATTTCGATCAGTCATCCTTTGATGTGGTCAAACCACGGCCGACATTATCGGTACCTAATCCTTGAACCCACTTTGCTTGGAATGCGTAGGTCTGGTCGGTGTATAAACTTCTCCACTATATACCGCTGGCAGATACTCGGCAGTGTTTACATTGTTCATGTCTTTATTTCTTCATTCTTTCGTTTCTTGTTTCTGATTGTCAGATCGGTCGTTCTTATTTCCGATTGTTGCACGAGTTGCTGCAACCTATCTATGTTGTCTATTTCCTGCCTCCCCCTTTCAGAACAACTATGTTCACTAGTTCTCTTATCTGGATTTAAACCAATCAGAAACTCGTTCTTACGATCGGACTACGTGCTCAGTCGTTCTGTGTATTCACATACAATCAGATCACTTTAATTCATGTGATCTGTAGATCCACATACAATCTGTTCACGTTTGGTCAGGCGATCTGTGCATTCATCTGAAATTAGATCACGTCACGTATAATATGATCACGCACTCACTTGTGATCACGTACTCAGTCGATATGTGCATTCACATACAATCGATTCACAAAGTGTTCTACACATATGACTCCCATTCAGATCTCTTCCTGTTCACGCGGTATACAATATGAACACCTATTGAGGGACTGGCCAAGACTCGAGACGAATGCTGGTCCAGTCACCCAGTAAAGTCACTCACTCTCAGACTCTTGACATCCTCTCAGCCTCATCCTAGACAGTCTCTTGGGTTCATCCTTGCGGAGTATTTTATAGTCTCATGCAACAACATGGCTGTCCTATGGGCTTCTGTTGGTTGACTGACTTAGCCATCACTCTAATTTGGAACTACCCCCAGCGAATTGTTATTGGATGACTATCCCCGAATCCCTGTCACTCTAAATGTCGCAGCCGGTCGTGGCGGCATCTGACTGTCATCAACTGCCCTCTATGCCAATTTGGATTGCCAGAGTGGTCATCTCCGAGCCCCCACCCAGCTCCAAACACCCAACTCTGTACCAGACAAAATCTTCCACCTGAACCCCTCGTTTCCTTTGTCGACCTAGTGTCGAGACGGTGATTGACTTTGCCACACATACAGGCCACATTTTTTCTTAGAGTCGCCAGCCTAATCTCCTCTACCCTAAACGCCCATGCTTCAGCTGGAACTGTCACAAATAGAACAATCCTACAAGTCAGATACATACACTTGACATAAGAACAATCCTACATGCACTTGACATAAGAACAATCCTACATGCACTTGACATAAGAACAATCCTACATGCACTTGACATAAGAACAATCCTACATGCACTTGACATAAGAACAATCCTACATGCACTTGACATAAATCAATCCTACATGCACTTGACATAAGAACAATCCTACATGCACCTGACATAAGAACAATCCTACATGCACTTGACATAAGAACAATCCTACATGCACTTGACATAAGAACAATCCTACATGCACTTGACATAAGAACAATCCTACATGCACTTGACATAAATCAATCCTACATGCACTTGACATAAGAACAATCCTACATGCACTTGACATAAGAACAATCCTACATGCACTTGACATAAGAACAATCCTACATGCACTTGAAATAAGAACAATCCTACATGCACTTGACATAAGAGCAATCCTACATGCACTTGACATAAATCAATCCTACATGCACTTGACATAAGAGCAATCCTACATGCACTTGACATAAGAACAATCCTACATGCACTTGACATAAGAACAATCCTACAAGCATTTGACATAAGAACAATCCTACATGCACTTGACCTAAGAACAATCCTACATGCACTTGACATAAGAACAATCCTACATGCACTTGACATAAATCAATCCTACATGCACTTGACATAAGAGCAATCCTACATGCACTTGACATAAATCAATCCTACATGCACTTGACATAAGAGCAATCCTACATGCACTTGACATAAGAACAATCCTACATGCACTTGACATAAGAACAATCCTACAAGCATTTGACATAAGAACAATCCTACATGCACTTGACCTAAGAACAATCCTACATGCACTTGACATAAGAACAATCCTACATGCACTTGACATAAATCAATCCTACATGCACTTGACATAAGAGCAATCCTACATGCACTTGACATAAGAACAATCCTACATGCACTTGACATAAGAACAATCCTACATGCACTTGACATAAGAACAATCCTACATGCACTTGACATATATCAATCCTACATGCACTTGACATAAATCAATCCTACATGCACTTGACATAAGAACAATCCTACATGCACTTGACATAAGAACAATCCTACATGCACGACATAAATCAATCCTACATGCACTTGACATAAGAACAATCCTACATGCACTTGACATAAGAACAATCCTACATGCACTTGACATAAGAACAATCCTACGTGCACTTGACATAAGAACAATCAATCCTACATGCACTTAACATAAGAACAATCAATCCTACATGCATTTGACATAAGAACAATCAATCCTACATGCACTTGACATAAGAACAATCCTACATGCACTTGACATAAGAACAATCCTACATGCACTTGACATAAGAACAATCCTACATGCACTTGACATAATAACAATCCTACATGCACTTGACATAAGAACAATCCTACATGCACTTGACATAAGGACAATCCTACATGCACTTGACATAAGAAAAATTCTACATGCACTTGACATAAGAACAATCCTACATGCACTTGACATAAGAACAATCCTACATGCACTTGACATAAGAACAATCCTACATGCACTTGACATAAGAACAATCCTACATGCACTTGACATAAGAACAATCCTACATGCACGACATAAATCAATCCTACATGCACTTGACATAAGAACAATCCTACATGCACTTGACATAAGAACAATCCTACATGCACTTGACATAAGAACAATCCTACGTGCACTTGACATAAGAACAATCCTACATGCACTTGACATAAGAACAATCAATCCTACATGCATTTGACATAAGAACAATCAATCCTACATGCACTTGACATAAGAACAATCCTACATGCACTTGACATAAGAACAATCCTACATGCACTTGACATAAGAACAATCCTACATGCACTTGACATAATAACAATCCTACATGCACTTGACATAAGAACAATCCTACATGCACTTGACATAAGGACAATCCTACATGCACTTGACATAAGAAAAATCCTACATGCACTTGCCATAAGAACAATCCTACATGCACTTGACATAAGAACAATCCTACATGCACTTGACATAAGAACAATCCTACATTCACTAGACATAAGGACAATCCTACATGCACTTGACATAAGAACAATCCTACATGCACTTGACATAAGAACAATCCTACATGCACTTGACATAAGACCAATCCTACATGCACTTGACATAAATCAATCCTACATGCATTTGACATAAGAACAATCCTACATGCACTTGACATGAGAACAATCCTACATGCACTTGACATAAATCAATCCTCCATGCACTTGACATAAGAACAATCGTACATGCACTTGACATAAGAACAATCCTACATGCACTTGACATAAGAACAATCCTACATGCACTTGACATAAGAACAATCAATCCTACATGCACTTGACATAAGAGCAATCAATCCTACATGCACTTGACATAAAAACAATCAATCCTACATGCACTTGACATAAGAACAATCAATCCTACATGCACTTGACATAAGAACAATCCTACATGCACTTGACATAAGAACAATCCTACTTGTTCGCACTTTAGACTAACGATGTGGTAAGGATGGTACCAGAGGAGGGATAGTTTGATAGAATGACTTCCGGGATTTCACCACTTTATAAACTAGTGAAAACGGTCCTTGTGAGATACACATGTCTGGAAAACTACATTTCGCGAAATTAAACGCTTGTTCAAAATCATTGTTGTTGTTTAATGCCCACGATGAGTAATTTTACTCTTTTGTGCGCCCTGAAAAGGACGTTAAGTGGCCGGTTATAGTAGCTTTCTTCACATCCCAGCATGCTGATGAAGGTGGACAGCGGTCCTCCAGGCGGTTATACTATGCTTGAATTCATCTGCGTGGCGCATCCACATCTCGTCAGACAGACTGCCTTGTAAACAGTCCGTATCCAGCCAGCGATATAAGTTCCCCGTACACAATCATATGTCAAGATGAGTGAGATAATGAGAAATGAGGTCAGCAGAAATAATGTAGAAACTACTCACAATTGTATGCGCCAAACTGGAGATGACGCTTCTGATGTAACAAAAAATAAACAGTAAAACAAAATATTATGGTCATGTGGACACAAACTATTAGTCTGCTGAAGCTCATAATGGAGGGAGGACGGGAGGATAGGACATCCAGAGGGCAGCAGAGATATAGATGGACAGACATTAAGATGGGGTCCGGACACAATCTGACTGAGTGTACCAACCTGGCACTGAAGAAAGACAGCCCTGAACCTCTGCTGCGGAGACTTGCTCATGATGATAATGATTATACGTTAATAAGAGGCTGTTAATTAAAACAAGCAAAATGATTGTGTCAAGGAAATGTCAGAGGCGTCATTTTAAGGGGTCTCAGTTTGTGTGAGATGATATAACCAACTCCCTTTATTTTAAGGGGTCTCAGTTTGTGTGAGATGATGTAACCAACTCTCTTTATTTTAAGGGGTCTCAGTTTGTGTGAGATGATGTAACCAACTCTCTTTATTTTAAGGGGTCTCAGTTTGTGTGAGATGATGTAACCAACTCCCTTTATTTTAAGGGGTCTCAGTTTGTGTGAGATGATGTAACCAACTCCCTTTATTTTAAGGGGTCTCAGTTTGTGTGAGATGATGTAACCAACTCTCTTTATTTTAAGGGGTCTCAGTTTGTGTGAGATGATGTAACCAACTCCCTTTATTTTAAGGGGTCTCAGTTTGTGTGAGATGATGTAACCAACTCCCTTTATTTTAAGCGGTCTCGGTTTGTGTGAGATGATATAACCAACTCCCTTTATTTTAAGCGGTCTCAGTTTGTGTGAGATGATGTAACCAACTCCCTTTATTTTAAGCGGTCTCAGTTTGTGTGAGATGATGTAACCAACTCCCTTTATTTTAAGCGGTCTCAGTTTGTGTGAGATGATATAACCAACTCCCTTTATTTTAAGCGGTCTCAGTTTGTGTGAGATGATGTAACCAACTCCCTTTATTTTAAGCGGTCTCAGTTTGTGTGAGATGATGTAACCAACTCCCTTTATTTTAAGCGGTCTCAGTTTGTGTAAGATGATGTAACCAACTCCCTTTATTTTAAGCGGTCTCAGTTTGTGTGAGATGATATAACCAACTCCCTTTATTTTAAGCGGTCTCAGTTTGTGTGAGATGATTTAACCAACTCCCTTTATTTTAAGCGGTCTCAGTTTGTGTAAGGTGAAATAAGCAACTCCCTTCCTCGGTGTCTTCTAATTGATAACTTTAAGTCGCGTAGGTAGCATGACCTGGTGTTAAACAAAGTTATGTCCTGGCTCCGACTCAGTGGCGTACGAGAATCTAAAGAAGTGCAATCATCTCTTGAAAAAGTGTACACAAATTAGAGATCTCATGAGATCAAGATGCTGAGTAGCGTATGAGCTGCAGTGGATAGCGACTCAAAGCTGACTGCTAGCGTCAGGGCCAGCGAACCAAAGCTGCCAATACCCTTCTACACCTCCACGCGGTGATCCTGGATAACAGGCTGCAGCAGGGCAGACTGGCTAAGGAGAAAGAATCGAAGAGGGAATGCTAACCCGGTACTCAATATATGCTTGCTGAAGTCGGATGTGTTGGACCGAAAGGTGCAAATATCGCAGTCAAGCTGTAAACTACGACACAACGTATTCCGTTCTCTGTACTACATCCTGCTACTTAATCCCTTTCAGGGTTTGGTAGCGGGAGATTGAGAACGAACGAAGAAGAAGAAGAAGATATCTCATGAGAAGGTGTACAATTATTATATCCTCTAACAAGAATGGAATCTCACCAACTCGTTCTGCGTGCCCAAAACAAAACAGGCTAGGAGGAAGAACACGTGGCAGATATATAAATAATATAACACAAATACTACAACACAGGCTTAACTTACAGACATAAGATAGCACAAAAGACACAGACTTGGCTTACAGACATGAGCACGTCACATGCGACACATGTTTAGCTTACAGGTATAAGCACAGCACACATGTTTCGCTTACAGGTATAAGCACAGCACATGCGACACATGCTTAGCTTACAGACAGGAACACATCACATACGACACATGAGATAGGATACTTCAACTCACCAAGTGGGGACGGTGGGCTAGTGGTTAAGTGACACGGCTCCCAACCAGAAAGTGCTGGGTTCGATCCCCATCGCAGCACCGGCCGTTACCCCGGGGAAGCAAACCCTTATAAAATGCAGGAGGAAGCAGAGCCTTACATAAAATTAATGCTGAAGTCGGATGCACTGGGCCGACAGGCGCAAAGTAAAAATTTCAGTGCAACGCACACCTCCTTGCGGATTAGAGAAATGAGGCGAACGCGAAAACAAAAAACGAAAACAAATTACAATTCAGAAAAGTTTAAACAGTAACCTTAAACAAAGACTGTGAAATGCAGAAACCAAAAGAGACATTAGTAAACAACCTGGCCTTATTTGTTTCTAATACGGGGGAGATTTCTAAATGAACAATCTGACATCGCTGTGACATGTCACTTCCATTTGGCAGACAAAAAATGATTTGCCTGCATCCCCCAGTAACAATAACAATTTCATTTGTTTAAGTCCACTAAATGAGCACACTATTTCGTAGAGAAAAGTTTATCTCTATGAAACAATTATTGTCTAAAAACAATGTCTTCTAGTCTAGGAATTGAATTGATCACAATATTTTGAGAAACCATCGATAACAGGCATTAATTGTGTTCAAGATTAGAACTGTGTCGTTATTTTCTGATCTCTTCATAGAAAATCAATAGGGAATCAAAAGACAATCTCGTAAAAACAAGGCTGAGTTTCCACTCTCTTGGTTGAAGACAAGGGTAGAGGTGGTGCAATACTGCAGTCGCGGAGAAAGTGTTGTAGTATTATTGTGCAATGCTTTCCGTATTATGGCCGGACATGTCAGACACTGCAGTCGGGGATGAAGCGTTTTATAACGTTATTGTACAATTCTTTACTTATTCTGACAGGAGGTAGTCCACATTCATACACTGTTGTCAGTAATGAAGTGATAGAAGACTCATTTTACTAGGCTTAAGTTTTGTTATTAGTTGAGATGACTGATTTCCTCCCTTAATTCTTTTCTTTCTCTAAAATGGACCAGGTACCAATTTATAGCTTATCCGTTTGTAGTGTTTCGATGACAGACAGTTTTTCATTAATTTGAAGATGACTAATTTGGAACATGTTTGGATCCTGGTTGCAATGCGTGGAGAGACGGTTTGTGGTACATGCCAGATGGTTTTTGTAGGACGAGCAAAAGGACAGCATACTCAAACAATGTAGTCGTGAGTTCGGTATTTATTTTTCTATAGATTTATGCCCACGAGCGCCGTGATGAACTGGAAGTCGTCTGGCATGCGCCAAGTGCGTTGCGTCGGTCAATGTGAACCATTGTCGCTGCACAATCAGTATACTGTCTTCTATCCGCCTTGCCCTATATATAGCCAGATCTCCCAGCGCGGTAAGCCATCAGTAGAAGTTGATGAGGACGTATTAAGTATGAGATGACCGAACTAGCGTGTGCATGGACATGTATTCAGCAGAAGACGTAGGGCCGACCATACTTGCAATGTCGTCGTTTCACATTCTGTCTTTCCTGGTAACATCGAGGACATTCTTCAAACACTTCATTTCACACGTCGAAATTCTGCTCTCACGCGCCCTGGACAGAGACCAATTTGGCACTGGTAGCTCAGAGTCAGCATAAATATACTGTTTAATAATTGGGTACCTAATCAGTGGTGATAACCGATAAGTAACAGCCGATGCTTTCTGTCATCAAATCTGGATGTCCCCTTTGAGTCTACCATGTGGCTGTACGCACTACTTAGAGCTTTGTGAAAGTACAAACATACTCTAATTCATGAAACAAAAATGTTGTGGTAGGTCAAACCATTGAGAATTGCAAGCAGAAGTCGTCTTCATTGGACTGCCATGGTGTAAGACACAGTATATAGGATTCGACATTATGAAACCTAACGAACGAAAACAAAGACAATAAAAACAATTTCATTTTCTTTGAGCACGAGCAAACTTGCTAACATTAAACGTCAAGGCGTGTTTTGAAGCCAAGTGCGATAAAATGACAAATCAAGGTAAAATATTAGATTAACAAATTATAAAAATAGTTGTAGTTTTAGATAGAATGATGATTAAGCTTAAATTGGTATTATTAATATAAAGAATGAGGATCAAATGATAAAGAAAACTGCATAGCATGTTGTTTATATGTGCGTTTGTTGACAGCACAAGGAAAACAGGTTCAGGAGGAGTTGTGTATCTTTGATGGCTGTACTAGATCACCGCTGATAAAGATTCAAATAGTCTCAAACGTGTAGTCCGTCAATCCATATCTTGTAGTCCGTCAATCCATTCCTTGTAGTCCGTCAATCCATTCCTTGTAGTCCGTCAATCCATTCCTTGTAGTCCGTCAATCCATTCCTTGTAGCCCGTCAATCCATTCCTTGTAGTCCGTCAATCCATATCTTGACTTTCATGCTTCTTGTCACTCGTGTTGTTGTTCAGTTTAGCCATTGATCGCTTTCCATTCTAGGGCTTTAAGCTGTCAAATCTTGTCTCTCGTTGAATTTCCCTGTAACGGATCATCAAAAATCCTTGCTTGTTTATCTCCTGTACTTTTTTACATTTATATTGTTCTAACAAGTGCTCAAACTTGTATTGCATTCACAGAGCTTGTTCTCTAAAAGTTGAATCAATCCTTGAACTCTTTCGGTTCTTGTTAAAAATGATTTTTTCCAATAATATCGTTATATTCTCTTTTCCATACATTTGTTTTTCTTATTTCCACTAACTAAAAATATATCTGTTGTGTCCATGTCTCCCAAAACTAATATCATATCTATTGTGTCCATGTCTCACCTAACTAATATCATATCTGTTGTGTCCATGTCTCCCCTAACTAAAATCATATGTTGTGTCCATGTCTCCCCTAACAAATATAATATATGTTAGTCGTACAGTTCTGGGTATTTGATGCATTTACTCATCGGGCCTCTATTTCGTCCTCGCTTTAAACTGAAGTTAATGCACATGTTTTGCTGGATGGATTTGCTCTGATGTTCAATGGCATCATTAAGTAACTATGTTTCCAGTATCCACACAATGTGTACAGTATCCGCATGGTTTGTCTAGTATCTGCAAATGTTTTTTTCTTTGAAGCGAACGTGCTTTGTCGTTTAGTCCTACACATGCCTGCAACCTCACATGTCAACTATATTTACTTCTTGGATGTTATTTCCATTCAGCTTCATCCTGTTTTCTTCATCTTCAAGCTATATCTTTAGACCAAACAGTGATGTTCCAGTTACATTTCTTTCTCGCCTTCATCAACCCATTCTAATGAAAAGTAAGATTCTAGTAACATTTCTTTCTCGCCTTCATCAACCCATTCTAATGAAAAGTAAGATTCCAGTTACATTTCTTTCTCGCCTTCATCAACCCATTCTAATGAAAAGTAAGATTCCAGTAACATTCCTTTCTCGCCTTCATCAACTAAGGGAGCTACACGCGGACACCGGCGCCAGAGCTCGCCAAGGTGGCACTCTCTCTCAGACATGTTCTCAATATCTTCGGGGTCAGACACGGTTGTGTCATTGTCCCTGATCTTTTCTGCTTCGCCACCGACTGGATTCTACACTGCCCTGACCTCTACCACCTGGACATTGTCGTGGACCGTATCACAGACCTCGCCAATGACATAGTCCTAGTCAGCCCAGACAACAGTCTCTCGAAAAACTGGGTCTCGAAACCTCAAGCCTGGGTTTATCAATATCCTAGGCCAAGACGAAAATTCAGAACCTTTGCTCCGAAACTGGTTCTCACAACATTGTTGTCCGTGGTCACACGGTGGAGTGCACCAATAAGTCCTACTTAGTGAGTAGTTTTTCATGCGATGGACGACCTTCGCCGAGTGTGGAATAATGACAGACTTTCTCGGATCCACAATTCATATTTATTAGACGTGTGTGATTCATGTCCACCTGTATGGTTCAGAACCTTAGACCCTACTTAAACAAAACATATCATGACTCGATGCCTTTCATATCCGCAACTAGCGACGCATCCTCGGTATCCAGTGGTTCGATCTCGTCCGTAATATCCAGGTGTCTGCAAAGACAAGTCTTTCCTCCATCTCGGACACTCTGGTCCGCTGGCGGCTGTCTCTATTTGGTCACGTGGTTTGACTGGACCAGGAAGTACCGGCTCACCAGATAATGTCCAAGTCTGGAATGTGTAACAACGATCTACGACCGACCGGCTGGAGGCGTGGGAGGGGCCGTCTCCCTTCTACATGGCACCGCCAGATAGCAGTCTCCCCTTCAGCAGTGGACAAGGTGTGGCTACACGTTTCAGCAGTTGGACATGATAGTGGTAGTTCGACGCAACGGGCCCTAGACGCCTAGGCGAACATCTAATATATTAATAGTCGTAGAACCGGATATCACGTGGCAAGTTTTATGATTTTTATATTCGACATTTCTGTAATTTCTGTCGTTTCAGTCATAACCAGAACAACCTCTACTTTTTATTTCCGTTGCCACAATTGAACTCATAATTTAGCATATGCTATTTTCTGGCATACTAAAGAATGTAACCACGGAGAGTGCCAGGTTGGTCGTTGGAGGATATTACGCAATAATGAAATTGTAAAAAGTTGCCGCTTTGGCATATGTTGCTAAATCTAAAAAAAGAATTTACAAGTTTAGTACACGAATAGAGGAAAATCACTGCTTAGCCATACTGGAAAGATATTATGTTAAATACTGGAAACAACGCCCAAGAACGTTATGGAGTAACAAAAACATAATACCAATCAATGTAAAAGTCTTTATGTGAGTAGCCAATGTACATTGGAGTACTGTGTACAGGTGTGGAGTCGTTATCGTAGAGGAGATATAAACATGCTGGAAAGGATACAAAGAAGAGCGACAAAACTGACAGTGGAATTCCAGAATTACAGTTACGAGGAAAGAGAAAAATCGACCTACACTGTCTAGAAAAGAGAAGAATGCCGTGTGACAATACAGGTTTATAATATAATTACAGGAAAGATAAAAGTAGACTATAACAAGTTTTTTTCTTCAAAATATAACCCCCAACGAGAACAAGAGGGCACATATGCAAATTAACTAAAGAAAGGTCCAGATTGGATCTTAGGAAATATTTTTTTAGTCAGAGAGTGGTGAATGCTTGGAATGCATTACCACAGGAGGTGGTGGATGAAGAGACGGTTAATGCATTTAAGATTATAGTTTTGGATGTACATAGCTTTGCAGGGCAATGCAAATGTGATTGTTTGTCTACAGACTCTGATGGGTCTTCTGGACCAGTATAAAAACGTTAAGTTAAGACCAAGCGCAGGGTATTCGATGTACGGAAAGGTTGTGTACTATTCCCTTTACTGTTTATCTGATATATGAACGTAATATGAAAGAAAGCCAACAATAATTGATGAATGAACCAAACTCAGTAATCACTTAAATGAACTCCTCTTCACTGATGACCAAGCAGTAATAGCAGCCTCAGACAAAAACTGTAGGAACATATCAACAATCTTGATGAGACCTGTACGGATTACAGTAGGAAAATCAACACAGAGAAAATCGAAGTTATAACGATTGCAAAAAGAAAAAGAAAAACACATATATTTATAGAAAACCAACAAGTGAAAACAGGCGAAAAATTTCACGTATTTGGGAAATATAATCTCAGTGAATGGCAAAGGAGTCACTTAAATCCAACACAGATATAATAAAGCAAGTCAAAGCATTTGGCAAATGTCTACAATATTACAATGTAAACACGTCACAATTGATACACAAAGAACACTACACAACTTGATATTTCTACCCACATTGTGCTAATAATGACAACATTTGTCATTGTCAAGCAAAAATAAAAGAGACACTGTAACAACAGAGTTAAAATATCTTCGCAGAATGCTTCGAGTAACAATAATGGATAGAATTAGCAACGAAGATATTAGGAGACAAGTAGGTACAACACCAGTGCTAGACCTCATCAAGAGACAGCAAAGCAAATGGTTCCACCACGTTGCACATCAAACACAAGATGGTATCCCGCAGAAAGAAACGCAACATAGACACAATGGAAACAAAGCCAAGGGCCGAGCACGCAAACGATAGATGGCAGAAATAACAGAAGCAGTAAAGCTAGGAAAAGGCATTGATAAAGATGAAGGAACAGACCAAGGTGTTAACGACAAGCTCAACAAGGACATATTTGCTTTCAACTCTCTTCACCCGAAATGGAACTTGGCAACACATTTCCCGTGGAGAATAAGACCAGGCTGTTTAACGTGAATGTAAAGTAGGTCATGCTATATAGTTCTGGGACATTATTTGACTAAAATTGTCACATTCACACTGCCAATTTTTTTTAACAGTGTCTTTGTCGCACACTACATGTTAGATGGCCATAGGTAATGGATAACACATATTTCTCTTAAAACAGCACGGCAACAACAAACACAGCAAGGAATTCTGAAAGACAGTGGGGTTGGTTTGGAGACACTCAGAAAGACAGTGGGGTTGGTTTGGAGACACTCAGAAAGACAGTGGGGTTGGTTTGGAGACACTCAGAAAGACAGTGGGGTTGGTTTGGAGACACTCAGAAAGACAGTGGGGTTGGTTTGGAGACACTCAGAAAGACAGTGGGGTTGGTTTGGAGACACTCAGAAAGACAGTGGGGTTGGTTTGGAGACACTCAGAAAGATAGTGGGGTTGGTTTGGAGACACTCAGAAATATAGTGGGGTTGGTTTGGAGACACTCAGAAAGACATAGCTTTTTAAGCTCTTTCCACCCACTCCAAAATCCTGACAATAACCTCACGCTCGTCAGTAATGATACAAAAATCAGAAAACATTTACACCAGGTATCTTGAAGAGATATTGAAAGTGACCCTGGCCTCCCTTGAGAGTGACCCAGGCCTCCCTTGAGAGTGACCCAGGCCTCCCTTGAGAGTGACCCAGGCCTCCCTTGAGAGTGATCCAGGCCTCCATTGAGAGTGACCCAGGCCTCCCTTGAGAGTGACCCAGGCCTCCCTTGAGAGTGTCCCAGGCCTCCCTTGAGAGTGATCAGGCCTCCCTTGAGAGTGACCCAGGCCTCCCTTGAGAGTGATCCAGGCCTCCATTGAGAGTGACCCAGGCCTCCCTTGAGAGTGACCCAGGCCTGCCTTGAGAGTGACCCAGTCCTCCCTTGAGAGTGACCCAAGCCTCCCTTGAGAGTGACCCAGGCCTCCCTTGAGAGACGCTTGGTAGGAATCACTCATCCGAACCACCGGGTGCAAAGGGATCCCCAATTCTGACATAAGACAATTGTTCCTGATGAATTATGTGGTAATCCTTGCAGCACAGGCAAACTATAGATGGACAGGCTACATGTTACGACGAAACGATGGTCAATGGAGCAAAGCGACTGTAGTCTGGTTCCTCCGTGGTAAGAAGAGACTTCGGGGAAGGCCTTCAATGCGTTGGTAAGACTCCCTTGTTGTACGCTACAACATTCGTAATGACTCTGGAGGGGTACTTACCACGCACTGGACTTCCGTGACCCAAGACAGTGTCCGCTGGAGACTAAATTGTGACCCACAGCTACACTGAGGAACGGGTCTTCAAGATCTTAAAAAGATAGTTACCAGAACCATAATGTGTCTTCTAGAACATCAACATGTTCGACCTGACATCCTTGATAGTTATGGACAAACTAAGGAGACCCAGCATAATGCTGGGACATTTGCATATGTTTATGAAGACTTCCTGTGCATACAGGAAACAGTAGCAGCTGCTTTACACCTAGACGACGCATATAACCAGGTCGACTTTTGTGCATATGTCATTTTTAAAGCAGTGTGGAATCAACACATGGCTGGTTAGATGTATATCAGCTACTCTGATGCAGAGAACAATTACACTCTGCTTGGAATCTTGGACATTTCCATTTCAGTCAAAGATTTCCAAAATGATTTTGAACATAATTGTTTGATGCCAATATCTCCTCAGTTATTCCTGATTGTCATGTACAAAAACGTTTGCTACATACCAATCTAGCATTGTTTGGAAAAATCGTTTTCCTTTATTACATTTTTCTGTTTGATTCTCAGAATAAGACTTCGTGTCAAACATGGCGACACACCTTGAACAAACTTGACTAGAACCGTGTGTATGAATGTAACATTTAAAGAATTTTAGACCAGGACACATGTTTTCTAAAGCGATAAACAGTTTGTGGAAAGTGACCCAAATTAGAAAATGTATGGCTCGCAAGCTAACAAGAACATATACTGGACAAGTTCTTAACCTATCTGCAGAAAATAACATAATTTTCAGTAACGCTTTCCATCAACACTGTAGAAGTCAAATGCTCATATGGTATAGATGGAACAACACAAGCCATGCATCCCAAATAGATGGAACAACACAAGCCAGGCATCCCAAATAGATGGAACAACACAAGCCAGGCATCCCAAATAGATGGAACAACACAAGCCAGGCATCCCAAATAGATGGAACAACACAAGCCATGCATCCCAAATAGATGGAACAAGCCATGCATCCCAAATAGATGGAACAAGCCAGGCATCCCAAATAGATGGAACAAGCCAGGCATCCCAAATAGATGGAACAACACAAGCCAGGCATCCCAAATAGATGGAACAACACAAGCCATGCATCCCAAATAGATGGAACAACACAAGCCATGCATCCCAAATAGATGGAACAAGCCATGCATCCCAAATAGATGGAACAAGCCAGGCATCCCAAATAGATGGAACAAGCCAGGCATCCCAAATAGATGGAACAACACAAGCCATGCATCCCAAATAGATGGAACAAGCCATGCATCCCAAATAGATGGAACAACACAAGCCATGCATCCCAAATAGATGGAACAAGCCATGCATCCCAAATAGATGGAACAAGCCAGGCATCCCAAATAGATGGAACAAGCCAGGCATCCCAAATAGATGGAACAACACAAGCCAGGCATCCCAAATAGATGGAACAAGCCATGCATCCCAAATAGATGGAACAAGCCATGCATCCCAAATAGATGGAACAAGCCAGGCATCCCAAATAGATGGAACAAGCCATGCATCCCAAATAGATGGAACAAGCCATGCATCCCAAATAGATGGAACAAGCCAGGCATCCCAAATAGATGGAACAAGCCATGCATCCCAAATAGATGGAACAAGCCATGCATCCCAAATAGATGGAACAAGCCAGGCATCCCAAATAGATGGAACAAGCCATGCATCCCAAATAGATGGAACAAGCCATGCATCCCAAATAGATGGAACAAGCCAGGCATCCCAAATAGATGGAACAAGCCAGGCATCCCAAATAGAGGGAACAAGCCAGGCATCCCAAATAGATGGAACAAGCCAGGCATCCCAAATAGATGGAACAAGCCAGGCATCCCAAATAGATGGAACAAGCCAGGCATCCCAAATAGATGGAACAAGCCATGCATCCCAAATAGATGGAACAAGCCAGGCATCCCAAATAGATGGAACAAGCCATGCATCCCAAATAGATGGAACAAGCCATGCATCCCAAATAGATGGAACAAGCCATGCATCCCAAATAGATGGAACAAGCCATGCATCCCAAATAGATGGAACAAGCCATGCATCCCAAATAGACGTTATACAAACAAGAAAGGGATAAAGACTCACGAGATGGCGTAATGGAAAAGTAAAAATTCCATTCAAGAAAAGAAACAATATTGTCATAAATAATAGAAATGGAAACCCTGGAAGATTACAAAGCTTACAGACAAGTTGCAACAGACAGCAAACAAACACACATTTTAAAAAAACCATTGAGATTTGCAAAATATGATTCATGGACAAAATATGGAGAGTAAGTAGCAAACTTATATATACTACATCTTCTATACATTTTTATCCAAGCAATGAGAGTGAGAGAGGACAAATTAGATCCATCCATAATTGTCATCAATAAGTTCAAGGAACAACTCACCAACAGTCAAGACATAAGAAACTGATGGAAAGAATACTTTAGCAAGCTGCTAAATCTAGGACAGTATGAAACAGCACATCATCAGATGGAGAATGAAACACAGAGCAGCTAAGATATATTGAAATCAGAAGATGAAGTGGCCCTACGGGATAGGACGTCGAGAAAGGTATCGACAGATTAGCAGAAAGTGATCATCGTTCCTATCTGGAAAAGTAAAACTAACAAGCGAGAGTGTAAAACATATAGTGGAATCTCTCTTCCAAGCCACATGGACAAGATATATGCAGAGATACTAGAAGGACGTGCAAGGACTAATACTGGAACACCAACTAGAAAATAATCAGTTCAGGTTCTGGAAAGGAAAGAACTGCATAGACGCCAAATTTACATTGAGTCAAATATGTGAACGGTCTATAGAATACATGGTAACAACAGTCTTATATTCATAGATCAAGATATGTGAACGGTCTGTAGAATACGTGGTAACAACAGTCTTATATTCATAGATCAATATATGTGAACGGTCTGTAGAATACGTGGTAACAACAGTCTTATATTCATAGATCAAGATATGTGAACGGTCTGTAGAATACGTGGTAACAACAGTCTTATATTCATAGATCAATATATGTGAGTGGCATATAGAATGCATGGTAACACCAGTCTTATATTCATAGATCAAGATATGTGAGTGGCATATAGAATGCATGGTAACAACAGTCTTATATTCATAGATCAAGATATGTGAGTGGCATATAGAATGCATGGTAACAACAGTCTTATATTCATAGATCAAGATATGTGAGTGGCATATAGAATGCATGGTAACAACAGTCTTATATTCATAGATCAAGATATGTGAACGGTCTGTAGAATACATGGTAACAACAGTCTTATATTCATAGATCAAGAAAAGGCGTTCGATAGTCAAGGGGAGATTTACATGAGATCCTAACTGATTATGGACTGCAAGGTCCTCCCCTTAGTAACATCAAAGCTCTATATCAGGACAGCCAGAGTGCAGTAAGAACAATCATAAGACATGTCAGAGTGGTTTCCCATTTCATCGAACGTCAGACAGGGATCTCTCACGACTCCTCGTCACTTATATTAATAAAAATCTTCCTAAAAGCATTTACAAAACTGGAAAGTACTAATCGAATGATCTTTGCAAATGACTAATGTTTGATCCATCCCAATAAACATAACCTACAACGTCATTTTGACTGACTGTACTTAAACTGAAGTAAGTGAGACATGAATATCAGCACATCAAAGTCAGAAATAATGAGTAAAGGTCGAAAGCAAACCAATTTATATTCATGTAAATGAGGAAACAATCAAGCAGGTGCAAGAATTTATGTATTTAGGGACTGTTTTTACTGAAGACTGTAGACTTGAAAGAGAAATAAAGACGAGAGTGCAGAGGGCAAACGATATCACTAACCAGCTGTCTCCACTAGTAAGATACTCCAAGATTTCTCTCCAAGGAAAAAAGCAGATGATAAATAGTATCTTTATCTTCACCCTGTGCTACCAAAGCCGAACATGAGCATTGCATAAAGCTAGGGAGCGAAATTTAGCCACCTGCGAAATTGACACTTGTAGAGTCAAAACCTTTTGTTACGTGCATAACTGACAATTTTTTAATTCAACATGTAGAAGCAGCCACCAGAGGCAAAAACATACTCGACCTAGTTTTTACCACAGAGGAAAATATGATTGAAAACGTTACCGTTGGGGAACTGTTTGGCTCAAGTGACCATCAAATCATCCGTTGGGATCTTATTGCAGGGAAAGAAGTAAACATAAACACGCGAACATACGACTACTCTAAGGCAGATGTTAAGAGGATGAAAGAGGCAGCGAACCACATAATCTGGAAAGATATTATTGTAGGAACAGATGTTGAACAGGAGTGGGAAAGTTTTAAAACAGTTCTAGAAACGCTAAAAGAGGAATGTGTTCCATGTAGGGAGGTAAACCCTAAGCGTAAAAAGTGGATAACTAGATTTGTAGTGAAATGTAGAAGAGCAAAAAATAAAGCATGGCAAAAATATATAGAGGCAGGTAAATCAAAAGAAACATATGTAAAATATTTGAACAAGCAGAACATATCTCAGAAAGCGAATAAAACAGCAAAAATAGACTTTGAAAAAAAACTTGCTCAGAGGATCAAGACTGACAGTAAAAGCTTCTTTTCTTATGTTAGAAATAAACAAAGAACGAAAGACAAAATAGGCCCTCTCGTAGACAGTACAGGGAAAATAATAAGTGAGAATAGGGAGGCTGCTAATCTGCTCAATCAGTACTTTGGCACAGTCTTCACAAAGGAGGACTGCTCCGAGATCCCAGAGCCTTTAGATATTTTTCAGAGACATGGATACAGCGGGATTAAGATCAATCTGTATTACAGAGGAAATGGTTTTTAAAAAAATTGGAGGGGTTGAAAGGGAATAAATGTCCAGGTCAAGATGGTATTCACCCACAATTGCTGTATGAAATTAGAAACCAACTAGCAAAACCATTGGCTATATTATGTTCTCAATCACTTACAAAAGGGATTGTTCCACGGGATTGGAAAGATGCAGGAGTGATCCCCTTATTCAAAAAAGTCAAAAAATCAGATCCGGCAAATTATAGACCGGTGAGTTTAACGAGCATAGTCTGTAAATTGCTAGAGTCAATAATCAAAGAAAACATTGTAATGCATTTAGAAAAATTTAATCTAATTAGAAATAGTCAGCATGGGTTTACTAGAGGGAGATCATGCTTAACAAATCTCTTAGAATTCATGGATGAGGTTACTAAAATCATAGATAAAGGGGAGCCAGTGGATGTTATTTATCTAGACTTTGCAAAGGCCTTTGATAGAGTACCTCATCAAAGATTATTTCGAAAGTTAAAATCACATGGAATAGGTGGCGAAGTTGCCAAATGGATTGAAAATTGGTTAACAGGAAGAAGGCAGAGGGTGGGCATAAATAAGGAGTACTCTGAGTGGAGTGAAGTGAAAAGTGGTGTGCCACAGGGCTCGGTTTTGGGACCAATTTTGTTCTTGATATATATAAATGATTTGGACATTGATATGAGATACATGATTGCAAAATTTGCTGATGACACAAAACTATGCAGTAGTGTCTCATCTAAAGCGGAAGTGGATATATTGATGTCGGATTTAGATAAAATTCGAGAAGGGTCTGTAAGCTGGCAAATGGAGTTTAATGTAGATAAATGTACAGTCATCCACATGGGTAGATCCAATATGGAACATAATTACAGAATGGGAGAAAACAATATTAGAAAGATAGATAAGGAAAGGGACCTAGGGGTTATAATAGATCATACAGGAAAGGTGAGTGAGCAAGTTAAGGTAGCAGTGAAAAAGGCAAATGCAATGTTAGGTATGATAAAAAGAAATATTAAACATAGGAGCAAGGAAGTGATCGTCAAACTGTATAAAGCTTTAGTTAGACCTAGATTGGAGTACTGTGTACAAGTGTGGAGTCCTTATCATAGAGGGGACATAAACATGCTAGAAAGAATACAAAAAAGAGCGACAAAGATGATAGTGAGATTCCAGAATTACAGTTATGAGGAACGACTCAGAAAAACCGGCCTACAGTGTCTCGAAGAGAGAAGAATTCGTGGTGACTTAATACAGGTTTATAAGATGATCAGAGGAATCGATAAATTAGACTATAACAAGTTTTTTAAAATACAGCCACCTACAATAACACGAGGGCATAGCTACAAGCTGATTAAAGAGAGGTCCAGGTTAGATATTAGGAAATATTTTTTTAGTCAGAGAGTGGTGTCTGCTTGGAATGCATTGCCAGGGGAGGTAGTGGAGGCAGGGACAGTTAATGCATTTAAGAATAAACTGGATGCGCATAGATTTTAGAGCAAGGTGATGTAAATGTAACTGGTTGTATACAGACTCTGCAGGGTCTTCTAAACCAGTATAAAGATGTTAAGTTAAGTTAAGTTATGTGGTGCCTACTAAAAGCACACGAATAGACCAAATCACAAATATAAATATTCGAGAGGAGGTTCAAAGAATTCGGGAGATCTCACGAAGGATAACAGCGGGCGGGCTCAGCTTCAACTGTATTAAATCCATACTGTAACAGCGGGCGGGCTCAGCTTCAACTGTATTAAATCCATACTGTAACAGCGGGCGGGCTCAGCCTCAACTGTATTAAATCCATACTGTAACAGCGGGCGGGCTCAGCTTCAACTCTATTAAATCCATACTGTAACAGCGGGCGGGTGCAGCTTCAACTGTATTAAATCCATACCGTAACAGCGGGCGGGCTCAGCTTCAACTGTATTAAGTCCATACTGTAACAGCGGGCGGGCTCAGCTTCAACTGTATTAAATCCATACTGTAACAGCGGGCGGGCTCAGCTTCAACTGTATTAAATCCATACTGTAACAGCGGGCGGGCTCAGCTTCAACTGTATTATATCCATACTGTAACAGCGGGTGGGCTCAGCCTCAACTGTATTAAATCCATAATGTAACAGCGGGCGGGCTCAGCTTCAACTGTATTAAATCCATACTGTAACAGGGGGCGGGCTCAGCTTCAACTGTATTAAATCCATACTGTAACAGCGGGCGGGCTCATCTTCAACTGTATTAAATCCATACTGTAACAGCGGGCTGGCTTAGCTTCAACTGTATTAAATCCATACTGCAACAGCGGGCTGGCTCAGCTTCAACTGTATTTAACCCATACTGTAACAGCGGGCTGGCTCAGCTTCAACTGTATTAAATCCATACTGTAACAGAGGGCTGGCTCAGCTTCAACTGTATTAAATCCATACTGCAACAGCGGGCTGGCTCAGCTTATACTGTATTTAACCCATACTGTAACAGGGGGCGGGCTCAGCTTCAACTGTATTAAATCCATACTGTAACAGCGGGCGGGCTCATCTTCAACTGTATTAAATCCATACTGTAACAGCGGGCTGGCTCAGCTTCAACTGTATTAAATCCATACTGCAATAGCGGGCTGGCTCAGCTTCAACTGTATTAAATCCATACTGCAACAGCGGGCTGGCTCAACTTCAACTGTATTTAACCCATACTGCAACATCGGGCTGGCTCAGCTTCAACTGTATTTAACCCATACTGCAACATCGGGCTGGCTCAGCTTCAACTGTATTTAACCCATACTGCAACAGCGGGCTGGCTCAGCTTCAACTGTATTTAACCCATACTGCAACAGCGGCCTGGCTCAGCTTCAACTGTATTTAACCCATACTGTAACAGCGGGCTGGCTCAGCTTCAACTGTATTTAACCCATACTGCAACAGCGGGCTGGCTCAGCTTCAACTGTATTTAACCCATACTGCAACAGCGGGCTGGCTCAGCTTCAACTGTATTTAACCCATACTGTAACAGCGGGCGGGCTCAGCTTCAACTGTATTTAACCCATACTGTAACAGCGGGCTGGCTCAGCTTCAACTGTATTTAACCCATACTGCAACAGCGGGCGGGCTCAGCTTCAACTGTATTTAACCCATACTGTAACAGCGGGCTGGCTCAGCTTCAACTGTATTTAACCCATACTGTAACAGCGGGCTTGCTCAGCTTCAACTGTATTTAACCCATACTGCAACAGAAGCAAAACGTCAACGCTAGGGCTCATACCTTCAACAGTCTGGTTATTCCAGCCATGGTATACAGGTGCGAGTTGTGGAACCTACGGAAAGCTGATGCAGATAGACTGCACGTTGCCCAACAAGCGATGGAGCGAAGAACATTGAAGATCTCCATTCGACACCAAATCCGCAACGGAAAGATCAGACGTCAAACTTCTGTTTCTTTCATCATAGATGTCGCGCTGTTACAAATATACAGATGGGCCAGCCGTGTGATGCGCATGTCGGATAACAGATGGGCCAGCCATGTAGTGCGCATGCCGGATAACAGATGGGCACGTAGAGTGACGTTGTGGTTGCCTTACAACTTAGCTGCCCTCGCGGGTAATGGAGCATGCGGTGGAGAGATGATCTGAAGGAGGCCCTGAACCTAACATGGTGCACCAACGGAAAAGATCGACATGAGTTTACTGAACGTTTGGCTACCTGGCATCAGACACCCGTACTTGGTTGAATACCAGGAGTTAGAGATTTGTTTGACAACACCAGCGGCTCCGCTAACATCAGTTTCAAGGGCACCTTTTTTATTATTCTCAGATTAAAAATACATGGATGGACCCGCAACAAGGTCATAGCCTCGATTCTGCTTGTCAATGTGTTACATCGGGGATATGGTGCATAGCTCACAGATGCTGCTGACTGTAGATGATCTAAACTCCAGGCTAGCTCTCCTTCGTGTCGAATAAACAGAATCATATTATTGGTTTCCATCTGAAACTGAATAGTTTAACAAACATACTTTCTTTTCTTCATCGTGTGAAAATGATCTACATAGTCAAACCCTAGAAAGGTGTTTCAACGGCTTCTCAATCAACATAGGCGCTAACATGCTTGTCTACTTCATCAGCACATAGTCCGGCGTAACAGTAAACACTCTGCTCTAACAAACGTTTCGCCTATTTTGGTGTACTACTGTAGGGTCACCGTAATCCTGTGGAGTGTTTGGCAGACTGTCACAATGTCATCAACCTTCTGAGTAGTCTTGACAGACTTCTGCCGAGTCATCAACATTCTGAGCAGTCTTGACAGACTACTGCCGAGTCTTCAAGGTTGTGAGCAGTCTTGACAGACTACTGCCGAGTCATCAAGGTTCTGCTGAGAAGATGTACATACTGTTGCAATTGGAAAGCGTATTTCGAGGTAAACAAAAACTAATTAAGGGATACTACCCAGTATTATAATGTTACAACATAAATCGATGGATCCGTGCTGTACTGTAAGAAAACCGGTTTGGGGCTTACCTGCTAGAATGAGAGACATGGACGTTGCTGAGCGGATCGGTGCATACATACAACAACCTCCAGCATGAGAATGGAGATCGAGGCAGTAACTTTGGTTTTGAAGTGGTTATCTGGGACTTTTTTAATAACTTCTGAAATGTCTCTAACAATCAATCAGTGCTTCGTTTCTCATGTAATGCGTGTGCTCTCGGACCCACCTCTCAGCAGAACACCCACTGTTGGCTATTTACTGGATCCAATATTGAAGGCAATAAAGCTGTAGACAAAATAACAAAGTGTAAGAGGGGCTTGAGGCTAAGACTATAATTAAATTCAACTTCAGAAGGAAATTATATGATTAACACTCAGATTTTGGAGACAAAGAAGACACATATTGTGCTTTAACTAGAGAAGAGCAAGTCATCATCTCCAGACTGAGATCTGGGCATTACAGACTCAAGGGTCATCTTGACAACAAAGTAAGGCTTGAGGAAGATGACAGGTGTCGATGTGCGGAGCATACCATTATCGTGGAACACATCTTACAACACTGCATGCTCACCATGCTCAGGCATGACGTGAGAGAATAATACGTGCCTCACGAGGCAGATATGAGACACAAGCCGCACAAAGATAAAACAGTCTTACAGACAACTTGGATCTTGATCTGAGAATGAATAAAGGAAAGGAGAAGGAGAAGTGGCAGAAGGAGAAGAAGATGAAGAAGAAGCAGAATATGAAGAAGACACAGAAGAAAAAAAAAGAAGAAGAATCTTCTTTGCTTCGGTAGGTACATGCGTGCTGACTATGGCATTAGTGGATAGTGGTCACCGAGACCTTGAAGATCTTGTGTGGTGACTGTGCTGGTCCGCTAGCGTTGACAAGCATGAAAGGGCTGGTATCAAACCCACACGCGATGGGGGCATGGATAGTGGAGACATTTTGAAGCTAACCAGTGACTGCCTATTGGACGAAGATACTGCAAGGAAACCGGTAATATATATATTGCAAACTATGTGTAAATCGTATGCAGGTCCGGTAGAAAGAGGGGCAAGAGAGGAGGCAGAAAGAGTTTGTATAACCAGGGAGCTAAATGAAGCATTAGTATATACACGCTTAATCACTTACTGACAGGGACTGAGCACCTATTAGTGTTCCCGGAGTGCAGTATCGTCGATTACAATTATGAGGAAAGACTCAGAAAAACTGGCCTACAGTACCTAGATTAGAGAAGAATTTGAGGTGACTTAAAACAGGGTTATGAGATAATTACAGGAACGGATAAATTAAACTATAGCAAGTTTTTTTTTCAAAATTCAAGCTTTTGTAGCAAGGAAATGCAAATGAAACTGGTTGTACACAGACTCTGCAGAGTCTTCTAAACCAGTATAAAGATATTGAGTTAACGTTACGATGCTTCACTGAACAAAACAACCCCTTTCGCTTCATGTACACACGAGCTCTCTCTGTGTTGTGTGTTTCTGTGGGCGTCTCTGGTCATCTCAAATCACGTGAGTCATTAAACCAAAAGTCGTCATCCGGGTCTCAACTCTAGAACAAGCCGAACCAACCCAGTGTTGTAAATGTAACGCCGGGAGGCCGAACAAACTTCCGGACTGTAGAATCTGAGGTCTGTTTCGCTGTCCGGCCTATCTGGTCTTATTTTCATTCCACTTATTCTCATTCTCGTCTCTCCCTCTTCGTCCACTAACCACGTAGTTACACAGAGACCGTTCAGTTTTCACAAGTCTACTAGTCCTTCTCCGTCCTGAATGAACACGTCAGTCCATCAATTCTCATGTGTTCATCTGCATATAGTCCATGTACTGACTACAACTGAGCCAACTCTCTCATGCTCAGATCAAAGAAATAAGTAGCCTAAACATATATCCCTCTCGGTGTGAGCTGGTTACCTCCTTTCATTACTGTAAGAGGACAACACATGGCGTTCCTTGCGTTCCTCCAATGCTTGAACAAAAGCGTTTAGTTGACCACTAATGTATTCATGGAGGTAGTTTTTCCAAGACTGCCAGTTGAATTGGCTCTCCTTCTGGTAGTAGCTTTGAACAGACACACAGAAGCAGTCCAATTTGTACCAAATAATGTAGTGCAACCGGTGACTAGCCCAACAATACAAATTAGAACAAATATGATATCTTTGTAAAGCTATAAGCTACACCAAATATGTTGTTGTTGTTGTTGTTGTTGAATGACCCCAATAAGTATAATTACTCTTTTGTGCTCCCTGAAAAGGACGTTAAGTGACGGTTTGCCGTAGTTTTCCTAACATCCCGAGCGTGCTGGTGAAGGTGGACCTGGCTCCTCCAATCTGGTTGTGTTATGCTTGGCTTCATCTGCGTGTCGCTCACTACTTTAAGTAACACGTCGATCATTCACCTTGTTAGCCAGACTGACATGAAAACAGCGAATTTATAAGGACTACAGAGACACGGAAGTGAGGGTTTTGGCAAGTATATTTTGTCTGAGCAGACATTAGTCTTCCTTCCCAAAAAACATGTTAACTTTAAAGAGCTATAAGTTACAACAAATTTCTTAACTTTGTGGATCCATAAGTTACAACAAATCTTTTAACTTTGTGGATCCAAAAGTTACAACAAATATGTTAACTTTGTGGATCCACAAGATACAACAAATATGTTAACTTTGTGGATCCATAAGTTACAACAAATATGTTAACTTTATGGATCCATAAGTTACAACAAATATGTTAACTTTATGGATCCATAAGTTACAACAAATATGTTAACTTTGTGAATCCATAAGTTACAACAAATATGTTAACTTTGTGGATCCATAAGTTACAACACAAATGTTAACTTTGTGGATCCATAAGTTACAACAAATATGTTAACTTTGTGGATCCATAAGTTACAACACATATGTTAACTTTGTGCATCTATAAGTGTGGCAGGGTTAAGGTTATAGCTATCCTAAGTCACGGTATCATTTATTTGTATGTGGCAGGGTTAATCCCCATTTATTGTATTACCACTTATTCTATCACCACTTATTATATCAACACTTTTTTCATCACCCCTTGTTCTATCAACACTTATTTCATCACCACTTATTATATCAACACTTATTACTAACTTTCTTCCTTGCCACTATCACTCATAAACTCACTTACTAATTAAAACCACTAGCAATTATTTTAACAACAGCACAACAATGAATGTTTATTTGTTGACCATTATACACATTATAAAAGTAATACTAAGCATTAGAGAATCGTTAAGAGTTTTTTAACACTTCTCTAACTAAAAATATCCCTAGAGAGTTGCGTGCAATTAGCACAGATCTTTCTCTTGCACTAACATAAATCAGAAGTCTCTCACGTGGTCAAATCTAGCAAATTCTTCTATTCACAGTATATACCCCTTTGCGTTGATGCAATGCTGTACAGCTGCTTGTTCACAGTCCTAATGTCTCTGTCCTCGCTCGATGGTGGCCTTATGTTCCACCTCCCACCTTAAAATGTGGATGTCTTCCGAGCCTCTTCTATCGTTTCAACGTCAGGAAGATGTCTACAGTGATCAGATCTTCTGGTTACTCTTCTCCGTCGCCTGTTGTCAGGAACTCAGCGACTGCAGCGGTTCTTGTGCCTATGACATACGCCAGTGGTTCTGTTACTGTGGTGGTCAGGCCAAGGGTAACACATGTGTTACGACGTGTTCTTCAGGACGACAGCCTCGTGTTGAAGCAACATGTCTCCCTCTGGCGAGAATGCAGACGAGTGCCACTCAGGGACTTGGAAGTCGGTGTCACGTGTGACAGGTGCTAGCGACGACTCGAACAGGACCTCACACACATACATATTCTTACACGTGCATGGTTTCTGGTTCCCTCCTCTCAGTGCTGGCTGCTTCGGTCACTTCTAACTCTATCTCTTTCTCTCTATTCTTGTCATTTTTTGTTTCCTTGAATTTAAGGGAAAAAAACATTTACAGCTGGGTAGATGGAAGGGTAGTTTACGTGTTTCAATTGTTTTAGAGGTAACTTCTCTAACTGGTATGTCACTGAGAATGGTACCATTTGCACAATACCAACAACTATAATAACAAAACTTTGCTAGCTTAGGTTTCACACTTGCATGTGCACGCTACTCACAGGTCGTGACGTCAACGTTGTGTAGCAACCATTCAACCTGGTTCACAACTCCAACAATCTTGTGTAGCAACCATTCAACCTGGTTCACAACTCCAACAATGTATGGTAACAATCGGTTGTTTCTTACATGGAATGTAGCCATCTTGGAAAAACTTTTTCCTATTGTTTGCTGGCATTTAAAAAATCCATTTGATTGATTTTCCCCGTAAACGGGATGATTAGTTGTCTGTCGTCAGAGCCCTTTGGACCTTCGTTTAAAACTTTGCTGCGGTATAGGTTGTTTCGTAAAGTCTAAGCACCGTGTGTCGACTGTAGAGGCAAGTGGCTTTTATTCTTCAGTTCTATAAATCCTTTGGATGTAGCCCAGTGTAACAGTGGGCTAGTTTGTAATAATGTTACACTTGTCTTGACCTGGAAAAGCCCGAGGACTTCATCCTGACGTCGGAACTGCGAAACGCGAGGTGACTTAAAACAGGTTTATACGATAATCAAAGGAGCGGATACATTATACTATAACACATTTTTTTAACAAAATATAACCACATACAGGAACAAGAGGGTATAGCTACAAATTAACTAAAGAAAGGTGCAGATTGGATATTAGGAAATATGTTTTTAGTCAGAGTGGTGAATTTTTGGAATTCTTTTCCACAGGAAGTAGTGCAGGCATGATCAATTAATTTATTTAAGAATACATTGGATGTGCATAGCTTTTAGAGCAATGAAATGTAAATGAAACTGGTTGTAAACAGACTCTGCAGGGTCTTCTAAACCAGTATAAAGAAGTTGTTAAGTTAAGATATAGCATAATCAATTGACGTGGACGTCGCAGAAGAACAAAAAGTAGTTCCGGTGTAGACTCCCCGCTTCCCAAATCTCTCTTCCCTACCAGATTACTTCGTCTAGTAGATCTTCCGTTGCTGATTGTTTCAATTATTTGTCCGTGCCATGTTTGTTTTGTTTTTTTGCGTGTCCTGTTTTTGTACGAAGTAAATTACAAGTTTTGTATTTCCAACTTAATATGGAAATATAATAATCTAAAACCATTTCTTGTAACTAGATTGAAATATTGGTCTACGTTTTTGTCTGTTGGTTTCCTGGTAATTGTTAATCAAATCCTACTGGCACATTGGTTGTCATTCTCATACTAACTATCTGCTTTGTTGTTGACAAGAATAACCACAGCCTGGCGTTATGACTTGCACCACACACAAACACACTTTACACAAAAACACCACACACACAAACACCACAAGCACAAAAACCTCACACAAAAACACCACACACAAAAACACCAAATACAAACACACTACAAACAAAACCCCCTCATATAAAAAACACCACACACAAAAAACACCACACACAAAAACACCACACACACACAAACACCTCACACAAAAACACCACAGACAAAAACACCAAATACAAACACACTACAAACAAAACCCCCTCATATAAAAACACCAAATACAAACACACTACAAACAAAACCCCCTCATATAAAAAAAACCACACACAAAAACACCACACACAAAAATACCACACATACACAAACACCTCACCCAAAAACATCAGAGACAAAAACACCACACACACAAACACCTCACACAAAAACACCACACACAAAAATACTACACAAAAAACATCACCCAAAAAACCACATGACACAAAAATATCTCAGACAAAAATATCTCAGACAAAAACACCTCATAAAAGAACATCTCACACAAAAACACCACCCACAAAAACATCATACACAAAAACACCTTATACAAAAAAAACACCACACACAAAAACATCAAATACAAACACACTACAAACAAAACCCCCTCATATAAAAAACACCACACACACAAACACCTCACACAAAAACACCTCACACAAAAACACCACACACAAAAACACCACACACACAAACACCTCACGCAAAAACACCACACACACAAACACCACATACAAAAACACCACACACACAAACACCACACACAAAAAACACCACACACAAAAAACACCACACACAAAAATACTACACAAAAAACTTCACCCAAAAAACCACATGACACAAAAATATCTCAGACAAAAACATCTCAGACAAAAAACACCTCATAAAAAACATCTCACACAAAAACACCACCCACAAAAACATCACACACAAAACCCCTACACACAAACACAACACACAAAACCCCTACACACAAACACAACACACAAAACCCCTACAAACACAACACACAAAACCCCTACACACAAACATAACACACAAACCCCTACACACAAACACAACACACAAAACCCCTACAAACACAACACACAAAACCCCTACACACAAACACAACACACAAAACCCCTACACACAACACAACACACAAAACCCCTACACACAAACACAACACACAAAACCCCTACACACAAACACAACACACAAAACCCCTACACACAACACAACACACAAAACCCCTACACACAAACACAACACACAAACCCCTATACACAAACACAACACACAAAACCCCTACATACAACACAACACACAAAACCCCTACACACAAACCCCTACACACAACATAACACACAAAACCCCTACACACAACACAACACACAAACCCCTACACACAACACAACACACAAAACCCCTACACACAACACAACAATTATATTATTGATTAGAATGTGTGTAATTGTAATACTACCTACAGGTATATGACGCAATGACACGTCAGCCGCATTTCTTCTTTCTATTTTCGGGTTTTCCTACAATAAAGGTTGTTCTCTCCCATTAGTCGTGAGAGGGTGTGTGTCTGGCGTTAGCAAGCCGCTAAATGTAGCGCATCATCTGTATTTCAGCATGGACAACACACCAAAAACCAGCTGTTGAGAACAAGCGGTGTCCTAGTCAGTCGTAGGACATTTTTTTTTTGGGGTTTTTTTTGCGTTCGCCTTATTTCTCTAATCCCCAAGGCGGTGTGCGTTGCACTGTGGTTTTTATTTTGCACCTGTCGGCCCAATGCATCCGACTTCAGCATGCATTTTATGTAAGGGTCTGCTTCCTCCTGCATTTTCTAAGGGTTTGCTTCCCCGGGGTAACGGCCGGTGCTGTGATGGGGATCGAACCCAGCACCTTCGGATTGTGAGCCGTGCCCCTTATCCACTAGGCCACGCCGTCCCCCAGTCGTAGGACATGATTCTTGTAAGTTCCGACTCACCTTGAAAGACCATAGCAGCTGACATATAAGTACAAATCGCGTGATGACTGACATTGAAAGACTGTATCATCTTCTGAGATATCGTCCTATTGTAGCTGCCACCATTGGCTTGCTGTAACTAAGTACCTACATGGCAGCCTCAGTTCCACCCGTAACAACTGCCATGATGGACCTAGAGGTTTTTAGAGCCAATCAGCAGTTGTACTAAAGCTGCAGGCGGCCATCTTGGTTCAGGTCAAGTAAGCAGCACTCCGCATTTGACGCCATGTCAGGTGGTCAACACCATTGGTCTAGAGGACGGGCAGACCGTGGATGTAACAGGTTTAATTGTCTCAGTAGGTTTAACCAGTTAATAGTGAAAAAGGTTTAGTTGTCTGAGTAGGTTTAACCAGGTTAATAGTGAAAGAGGTTTAGTTGTCTGAGTAGGTTTAACCACATTAGTAATGAAAGAGGTTTAGTTGTCTGAGTAGGTTTAACCACATTAGTAATGAAAGAGGTTTAGTTGTCTGAGTAGGTTTAACCAGGTTAGTAATGAAAGAAGTTTAGATGTCTTCTTTTTCTTCTTCTTCATCGTACGCTGTTTACAGCGATATTTACGTTGTACTGTTTTATTTTGTTAAGCCTGTGGCTCAGTGCATCCGATTTCAACAGGCGTTTCTGTAGGGATGCCCTCCTTAGCCTTTGGCTGTCCCCAGCCTAACTGCAAGGCAGCAGTTGTTTTTGGTCAGAGTGTTGTCTCTCTTTGGGAAGTTGCCTTGCAGGACTATCGAGTCTTCCCCACTCGTGTCTATAGGGTTTGGCAATGATATAATATGATGGACTATGTACTAGTTTGTACTATCCCGGAAGAGAGGCAGTCCAGTGTGACTGTGTCTCAGGATCGCCACGTCCTGCCAGAAACGTTGCATATGCATGTGAGTGAGGTATCTCTTTGCTCCTTGTATTTTCTCGGCTCATCTGCAGTGATGGTACGCTTAGCATTCCCCGCCACCCTGGAGGTTGTCACAATAGGGCAGAAGGTGCAATGTCCGCTGGACTGCATCTCTTCTGCGTCCATTGGGATGACTGATAGCAGACAGAGGTAAAGAGCAAGGCAGGAATGCATTTACCCAGGTGCATTTCTGCGGCTCGACCTGGCCGGGCTGAGACGCAAGCCCTAAGGTCCCAGCCATGTCGTAGCCTCCCATCACAACGGTGCTGAGATTTAGGAAGTGGTTCTGGCTTAGAGGCGTTCGGCCGTAGTTCCTCAGATGGTAGCTTCGCACCATTGGCTTATCAGCCAAGCACGTGGACCAAATGTCAGCGACCTGTGATTTCTCTCGAAGGAGTGCATTTGACCAGGGGATAAGCCTGGTCACGGCACGGAGATGGTGTTCGCCTGGTGTGCGGACATATCTCATGGTCAAGGGTTGAGTCTCAGCAGTTCGCAGTGAGGTAGCTGATCTACTGCTTAGGACACCCCGACCGAGAACTAAGTCTTCTACAAATGGTTTCATACCTCATCGCCGTATGGGGTGAATATCGAGCAGATTCCCGCTCACTTTGATCGGCGGACGGCAGAGACCTCTTTCTGCGGCTCGACCGGGCGGGGCTGGAGCGGGAGCCCCAGGTCCCCATCATGTCGAAGCCTCCCTTTGCAATCGTGCTGAGCTTTTGGGCGGGATTTTGGCTTAGAGGCGTTCGGCCGTAATCCCTCACCTTGTATCCTCGCGCCGTGGCTTATCAGCCTAGTACGTGAACCAAATGTCAGCGGCTCCTCTCGAGTTGAGCAGGATTACCGTAGCAACGCCCTGTCATTAGTAGAGTAAAACTGACCTGTCTTCCGAGGGTCTATTTCCAGCACCTGTTCAATATTAGACCGGACGTATCAATAGAGGGCTTTTTAGTTTGTCAATGGCCAAAATTCTGGAACCTGCGATTTCTCCAGGGTTAAGACCAGATTACCATAGCAGACGCTCTTTCATTAGGGGGTTAAGAGACTGACCTGTCTTTCGTGGGTCTAATACCAGCACATGTTCACTATTAGACCCCACGAAGGTGCTCTCGATTTGACAGTCATTCTACAGTATTGGCGTGTTAAGTCAATTTAAGCCACAGGCTCCACTCCTGGTAGTGCTCTTCCGTCAATTCCTTTATCAAACACTGAATGCAGGCCACAGGCTCCACTCATGGTAGTGCCCTTCCGTCAACTCCTTTATCAAACTCTGAATGCCGACCAACGGAGCCACAGATAGCATTGCCCCAGTTTTCTGATGGTCTAGATCCAGCACCCGTTCCATATTAGACCAAAGGAAAGTGGTCTCGGCATGTCAGTCATTTCAGTGTTTGCCGTGTTGGGTCAAATTAAGCCGCAGGCTCCACTCCTGTTGGTGCCCTTTCGTCAATTCCTTTAAGTTTCAGCTTTGCAACCATACTTCCCCCGGAACCCAAACACTTTGGTTTCCCGGAAGCTCCCGCAGAGTCATCGAAGCAACTCTTGCGGATCCCTAGTCGGCTTCGTTTATGGTCAGAACTACGACGGTATCGGATCGTCTTCGCGCCTCTGACTTTCGTTCTTGATTAATGAAAACATTCTTGACAGATGCTTTCACAGTAGCTCGTCTTCCGGCGATCCAAGAATTTCACCTATAACGCCGCAATACAAATGCCCCCGTTTGTCCATGTTAATCATTACCTCCAGTTTCGAAAACCAACAATATAGAACCGAGGTCCTATTCCATTATTCCATGTACCATTATTCAGGCAGCCGAGGCCTGCTTTGAACACTCTAATTTTTTCAAAATAAACGCGCCGGCCACCCAGGACGCTCAGCGAAGAGCACCCGTGGGAGAGAGCCGACAGACGGTAGGGCAGGAGACAACGGGAAGTGAACCGGCGCGAGCCGGACCGCCCGCCTGCGCCTGCGATTCAACTACGAGATTTTTAACTGCAACAACTTTAATATACGCTATTGGAGCTGGAATTACCGCGGCTGCTGGCACCAGACTTGCCCTCCAATAGATCCTCGTTAAAGGGTTTAAAGTGTACTCATTCCAATTACGGGGCCTCGAAAGAGTCCCGTATTGTTATTTTCGTCACTACCTCCCCGAGTGGGTAAGTTGCGTGCCTGCTGCCTTCCTTGGATGTGGTAGCCTTTTCTCATGCTCCCTCTCCGGAATCGAACCCTGATTCCCCGTTACCCGTTACAAACATGGTAGGCATGTCACGTACCATTGAAATTTGATAGGGCAGACATTTGAAAGATGCGTCGCCGGCACATGAGGACATGCGATCAGCACAAAGTTATCCAGAGTCACCAGTGGGGACGCCGCAACCCCGCGAGGGGAAACGACGATTGGTTTTGAACTAATAAAAGTGCTCTTTCCGCGAGTGTGGGAGCTTGGTAAACATGTACTAGCTCTAGAATTGCCACAGTTATCCAAAAAGGATCGTGTCATCTAAGGAACCTCGACTGATTTAATGAGCCATTCGCGGTTTCACCGTGAGACAGTGTGAACTTAGACATGCATAGCTTAATCTTTGAGACAAGCATATGACTACTGGCAGGATCAACCAGATATCTGTCGGAGACGTACGAAGCACACACACCGGTCGGCGGAGGACGGTTGTGTAAAAACCCTCACTGGGACGGCCGCAGGGACCGACTGACGGACGGACGGTTGTTCCCTCCGTGCCTCAGTCCGTCGACCTAGGACCGCCTGACAGGGGCCTCTACACACACCAGACGACCGACCGACCGGGCTCGCTCGGGTAGGGATGGCAGCGCTCTGTGCAGAACGGATCCCAATGACCCCGGCGATGATTTTCACCGGGACTGGAGACAAATTGGCCTGCCGGCCTGCCCTTCTCCCTAGGGTTAGTCGGGCTGGGACAGGGCCTTAAGGCTGTATTCCTGCTTTACATTTGCCGGTCACAAGCTCTTTGCGAGAGTCTGACCACCAGCGAGACGAACTGTCGAGCTCTGCTGTAAGCCTTAGAAAAATCACCACCGACTGACAACGTTTCTCGATACGGACCAGAGCAGCGCACCTCAGCGGAGGAGACGACACAAAAAACCGCATTCCGATACCTCTACGGGGAAAGGCGAGCGAGCGTTTTCGGCAAGCCCGCGCTATCGCTCCGTCTGGCGGGACTGAGATCGCTTTACGAACGTTTAGATGTCTGAGTAGGTTTAACTACGTTAATAATGAAATGGTTTAATTGTCTGAATATGTTTAATAATGACGTTAGATCTGAAACTTGAGCAACTTTCGTGTACTTGACATACTTGTTTCTCCCGCTAGCAAACTTTCTAAAGGTCAAGCCTATGCCCTTTTATAGTTTTCCACAACCTAGATTTCGATCTATCAATGTCCTTGTGTGATCTCAGAATAAACTTCAGTTTTCTTAGCGTCACTATTTCATTGGAATCAATCGTTCAACACATTTCTCTTCTAATCACATCCCTGTCAAAACGATCTACCGTTTTCTTTCTGCCTTGTGCACTAGTCTTGATGGCGCACGAACTTCTTTAGTATTGGAACATTTCCTCAAATGACCATTTACTTAGACCCAAAACGCGAATATTTATATTTTCAGGGTTTGAGATTCTCTGATACAGTTTAAAACGCTTAGCGTTTTATCTACCCTTATCACATGGTGATCTGTAGGTTATATGAACAGTTTGAATAAAGCTGATCAATTGTCAGGTGAGATATTCAATTTTAAACCGCAACAAACATTGTTAAACGTTTTATAGAACCTCACTGTGTGTTAGAATGGGTTGATGCAGGCGACAGAGACATTTTACAGGAACACAACTGTTTGTAACAATGGGTGGATTCATGCTGAAATGAAAGAATATCAAACAATAAGTTCACATTATGTTCATTGAACACTCTTGGTCGATAGACTATCAAACAATACGTTCATCTTACGTTCATGGAACAGTCTTGGTCGATAGACTATTAAACAATAAGTTCACCTTACTTTCATTGAACATTCTTGGTCGAAAAACTATCAAACAATAAGTTCACCTTACTTTCATTGAACAGTCTTGGTCGATATACTCGTTAATGTTAATAAATGCACTTGTCAAATAGATGTCCAATTGACTATTCATTAATTAACAACAACAACACCTAACAAAAATGTTCAGAAAATAGTTTCACGCACACACACATACGATTACTATTAGTATACTGTCAAACTGTCTGTCTGATATGTCGTGTATCCTGCACAGATGTTACTCACTGAACCTAAGATATCCCAAGTTTGTTTACTTTCCGTCTAATAAAACAGGCTCTGTGGCTGAGAGGTAAAGCTCTCGCCTCTCAAACCGTTTATCGGAAACGATAGACTATCGAATTCCACAAATTGTAAGCGAACGCTGGTCTCAAGAGAGTGCCGACATCCCGAGGTACTTCTGGACATCTCGACTGATCGTCCTACTACTGGTCCAAGGCAGCTCGGGGCGAGGGAGTGAGGTTCATGATCACCGCAATCTTGGCAATGATGACAGAAACTTTTCCCCTTCTCACCTCACTCATTCGACTCCGTCCAACAGTCAGACTCTTGCACAACTTTCATACGCGCCCTTAGGTTGAGGCCCTTTCATTGCACTTTGGTTGGGCTAGCTTCTGATGGCGCACAAACCTAGCATAGGTACATACAGGCAACACATGCATCCAAGCACTGGTTTATGCGTCCTGATATCGCCCAATGGACTACGGTCTGGGGTGGAATGGGCGCGCCTCCGCCAGTAGAAACTAGTGAGGCAAACATCTAAGCAACAAAACATCACCGCAGTGTTTTCCACACTTTAATCCAAATACAGCGCAAGTCGTCTAGACAAAACCGTCTAATAATATCGTCATCACCGATTACGGTGGACAACTAACTTTATGTTAATAACAGGTCTTCGGTTCTCCGATGGTTCCTAGTGTCTGTTCTAGTACTCTACGACTAATATCCGTTCTACGACTAATATCCGTTCTACGACTAATATCCGTTCTATGACTAATATCCGCTCTATGACTAATATCCGTTCTATGACTAATATCCGTTCTATGACTAATATCCGTTCTATGACTAATATCTGTTATACGACTAATATCTGTTCTCACATTGTTCTTTTCATTTTTGTTCTCTGCTCTAAGCATCTGTTTTACATCTCTTGTTCTAAGCAGGCGGTTTCTACTCCTAGACTCTGGCTCTCGCACTCTTGTCGCTCTTTCAGCCCTTCTACCAAGATCTCTTCTTCTTTCTCTATTCTGTACCCAAATTCTATATTGCTCTGCTTCACACTATGAGTTAATCTGTTTTGAGTATAAACTCTCATGCGCTGGTTGTCTCGCTATCACGTCTTCAGACTTGAGTAGAACATCTCAGACGCTGGTTCTGAGATCAGCTCTTTGAATCTGCTCCTCAGACGCTGGTTCTGAGATCAGCTCTTTGAATCTGCTCCTGAATATATGTTCTGGAATTCTACATTAAATTTCTGGAGTTGGCCTAACGCCAGGATACTGCTCTTGGATACTCCAATTACACACATTTTTGGTCGCTTGCTCTCAGATCTAAAATCCTCTACATTCGTCTACTGCTGCGTGTCTATCCGTTCCTGCAGTCGCTCAGGCTTGGCTATTTCTCTGTCTTTATGATGTCCTGTTTCCCTATTGTTCTATCTTGATGTTGTCCTGTCTCAATGTTGTCCTGTCTTAATAGTGTCCCGTCTCACTGTTGTCCTGTCTCACTGTTGTCCTGTCTCACTGTTGTCCTGTCTCACTGTTGTCCTGTTTCACTGTATCTTGCTGCTGTCTTGTTTCACTATTGTTCTGTCTCACTTTTGTCATGTCTCGTTGTTGCACGTCAATTCTATTGAACCTGTTCCACTTCCATAAAACCAACCAACCTAACAAGAAACCAATCAAGAAACCAAACAACCAACCAACCTAACAATAAACCAATCAAGAAACCAAACAACCAACCAACCAAACAAGAAACCAAACAACCAACCAACCAAACAAGAAACCAAACAACCAACCAAATAAACAAGAAACCAAACAACCAGCTAACCAAACAAGAAGCCAAACCAACCAACGGACCAACGAACTAACCAACTTTCTTAATCTCAGACGCCACACCATTAATTTAATTTAATTGTTTTGTGGTCATTTCATTAATTCCAAACTGACCCAAACAGGTAGGAAAACATCTTCATCGTTAGTGATTCTCAGCTTAGGAAAACAGATGTACTTTAGAATAAAGAGTTCTGTGCCACATACAATCACAAATAAAACATAATTGCACACGGAACACGACAACGGGAGATTCTTGTACCAGACATTTTAGTATTCAAACAACGAGATGTAAAGCAGAAAGATGTCGAGCATGTCAGAATGAAGAAATGTGAATATTTAATGACAGAAAACAAGGAACAAAACGGAGCAAAAAGCCCAGAAGAGAAAGTCAACATAATATAGGAATGTATAAAATTCAGTGTGCAAATAATGAATGAACACTTGAGTAAAATTGTCCAATATGAATGATAGAAGATACAATATGGATGATAGAAGATACAATATGGATGATAGAAGATATTATAATTGAAATGGCAGAAAGTAAGAAGGCCAGGATTACCCCAAAAGAAACAAATAAATTGAGGCATACGAAAGATTTTAATACTGGCAAAAGACACGTGGATTATGAAAAAATGCAAAGTAATAGAAAAATTGGAAATAAATCGCAGAAACAAAAATGTTCATGAGGAAATAAGGATCATGTTCAATCAGAACAACCAGGAAACAAGAGGAGAACGTATTAAAAATTGACAAAGGGAGACGATATTTGATGTGGCAGATATATGAAATAGATTGGCATAATATGTCACAGCACAAATGAGATGTCTAGAATATGTCAGAGCACTAGTGTGTGATAATAGAAGACAACAAGCCACAAGACCAATATAACAGAGAGTCTTCAAATTCTCATACCAGAAGTGGAAAAAATAATACAATTGATGAAACGAGAGAAAAGTTGAGGCACAGACAGCGTTATATGAAATAACGTTGGCAGAGACACAATTACATAACTGGGTAATGACACGTATAATATGGGACACATGCACACAGAACTGGGTAATGACAAATGTAATTCAGGAGACATGTCCACAGAACTGGGTAATGACAAGTATAATACAGGAGACATGCCCACAGAACTGGGTAATAACAAGTATAATACAGGAGACATGCCCACAGACATGCAACCATCAGTATTTATCGGATTTACTAAAACAAATCCAAGCTGTGGATTGTACAGATTATAAATCCTACTGATGGGTCAAATGACCAGCAGCTGTACAAATTATAAATCCATCTTATTGATGGGTCACATGACCAGGATACTGCTCAAGACTATGTAGGAACAAATTCAAAGTAAAACAGGCAGCGAAATAGGTGAAGAGTAGTTTTATTTCCGAAAGAAGGGTGCAAATAGAGAAGCAATTCGTTGTATGAGAATGTTAGCTGAACAAATATATACATGTACACAAGAGTATCTATATGCGCTGCATAGACTATAGTAAATCATTTGATAGTGTCCATTACCACAAGCTCATTGAGACATTGGTCTAGATGGAAAAGGCTACTCAGTAATCTGTATTGGGAACGACTAGCGACAGTAAAATCTGGACAGAATTACTCACCACATTTTGGTATGAAAAGAGGTGTGATACGAGAGTCAGTGTTGTCACTTTGTCTATACGAGAGTCAGTGTTGTCACTTTGTCTATACGAGAGTCAGTGTTGTCACTTTGTCTATACGAGAGTCAGTGTTGTCACTTTGTCTATACGAGAGTCAGTGTTGTCACTTTGTCTATACGAGAGTCAGTGTTGTCAATTTGTCTATACGAGAGTCTGTGTTGTCACATTTTCTATACGAGAGTCTGTGTTGTCACATTTTCTATACGAGAGTCTGTGTTGTAACTTTTTCTATACGAGAGTCTCTGTGTTGTCACTTTGTCTATACGAGAGTCTGTGTTGTCACATTTTCTATACGAGAGTCTGTGTTGTCACATTTTCTATACGAGAGTCTGTGTTGTCACATTTTCTATACGAGAGTCAGTGTTGTCACTTTGTCTATACGAGAGTCTGTACTGTCACTTTGTCTATACGAGAGTCTGTGTTGTCACATTTTCTATACGAGAGTCAGTGTTGTCACTTTGTCTATACGAGAGTCTGTACTGTCACTTTGTCTATACGAAAGTCTGTGTTGTAACTTTTTCTATACGAGAGTCTCTGTGTTGTCACTTTGTATATACGAGAGTCTGTGTTGTCACTTTGTCTGTACAAGAGTCTGTGTTGTCACTTTGTCTGCTTATTTACATTTAAACCGAGAAAATTGTCAGGCGCATTGAAGACAAATGAGGGCTAGTCTGGAACATTCAACAATCTGAGAGATGAGGGCTAGTCTGGAACATTCAACAATCTGAGAGATGAGGGCTAGTCTGGAACATTCAACAATCTGAGAGATGAGGGCTAGTCTGGAACATTCAACAATCTGAGAGATGAGGGCTAGTCTGGAACATTCAACAATCTGAGAGATGAGGGCTAGTCTGGAACATTCAACAATCTGAGAGATGAGGGCTAGTCTGGAACATTCAACAATCTGAGAGATGAGGGCTAGTCTGGAACATTCAACAATCTGAGAGATGAGGGCTAGTCTGGAACATTCAACAATCTGAGAGATGAGGGCTAGTCTGGAACATTCAACAATCTGAGAGATGAGGGCTAGTCTGGAACATTCAACAATCTGAGAGATGAGGGCTAGTCTGGAACATTCAACAATCTGAGAGATGAGGGCTAGTCTGGAACATTCAACAATCTGAGATATGCTGATGACACAGTCTTGTTGGTTGAAAGTATGCAAGAGTTGGAAGAACTGGTGGAGACAGTCAACAACACAAGCCAAGGTCATTAGGGCAACACAGAATATGATAATTCGCGAAACAGAAGTGACGTCTACGTTAAACATCACAGTAAATGTGGAGAATGTGGAACAAGTCAACAGGTGTGTGTACATCAGACATATATTGACAAGTAGGTCTGACACAGCAGTTACAAAACAAAAGTAATGGGGCAAAACCAAGTTAGCAACATAATAAATTTATTGACATCCAGGCAAATAACAAATAAGCTAAATATCAGAGTCATGAGATACGTTCATCATTTCTATTCGGCGCAGAAACGGGGGCGATCGGCAAGTTGTTGGAGGGCAAAATAGAGGTCCTATAAATATGGGTATACAGAAGAATGGATCGGACATCAAGGAAAGAAATGCAAACAAACATAGAAGTAGTGACGAGATTAGGATTGTAAGGGGTGGGGGGTAACTGATAGACATGCTCATTTGACAAACTAAATATTTGGGACATAAGGAGACGCGATACACTGATGAAAACAATACTGAAGGAAACGGTTGAACACAGATGGACAAGAGAAAGACAGCGATGTAAAGGGGAGAGCAGCATTGAGAGTTTGGCAAATAACAGTTTGCCGAAGTTTACCACCAAGAAAGGACACAAGGTTGCAGTCAACCTTCAATGCGAAGATGGCGCATGATCATAATCAGTGTCATGTGACGAAATGGCAAGAGCACTTGCCAGGAAGAACTAAAAGTAGAAAAGAGAAGCGATAAACTGGCTAGTCAGCTGATGAAAGAGAGGCCATATTGTCGTCACGCGTCTGAAATAATAAGGGACGACAATCGATGCAAATCACAACAACAGGGTAGAGAAGAGAGAAGAGAGAAGAGGCAAACAATTTGTTCATATCTCAACGTACTGGTAGATCGTCAAGGACAAAGAGTTAGGCTGGATACGAGGTAAGGGACATTGCTGTAAGGGAAAAACTGTTCGAGACTTCATTGGGAGAGGGTACAAGAGTTGAACCCAATACTTTCGACCTGAAAAGCAATTGCCCTAGCACTACGTTAATCATATAAGAGCAGCGAGTTACTTAAGTAGCCTAATGCAGGGCCCGAGCACAGAGGAGGGATATGGCAAGTCATCAAGTGCTGGCACTCAACCATATGGGAGTAGGATGGAGATGAAGTGCTGGCACTCAACGATATGGGAGTACGGTGGAGATAAAGTACTGGCACTCAACGATATGGGAGTAGGATGGAGATGAAGTGCTGGCATTTAACAATGGGGTTCCTTGATGAAAATCAAGAAGTGCTGGTACTGAATGGATATTGATACACGGAGTCTGGCGAGTCTGAACAACAGGGAGAAGCTATTGAACACATGATGAAAGCGGGACTAATTGCGAGGTGTCGTTCTCAATGATCGGCCCCTTATTGCAATGGTGGCCACATAAGATGGCGCGAATAATTTGTCTTGTTACTACCGGTCTTGAATCAAATCACATCTCATACCGCCTTTCATTAACATATGATTTTATAGGAAATGTGAACGAGTCTGAATACTTTACCAGCCTCGCCGTGCGATCGGGATTGTTGTGTATTCCCATGACACAGCTGTGAAGAATAAAATCCTATTCTGCACGACCGTAGCACGTTTTGTGAAAGGTTGTAATGCTGTCTCATTTGACTTCCTATTTATTTGATCTTGAAGGATGCAGTTCTGAGTGGCATACAATGATTTGTCATGACGTATATAGATGACATTATGATTTATACAGTCAGAAACATAGTACATCATCTATAGTACGGTAGGAAGATGTTTCATAGACTTGTGAAGCACTCTGTGATACTCAAACTAAGCAAATGCGAATTCCTGGATAGTAAATCTAAATATCAAGAGCTCGTGGTCAATAATCAGGGTATCAAAGGAGACGAGCATACGGCCATAGTGACACGAGAACTTCCAGCTCCAGACGGTTAGAGAAATATGATTCTTCATAGACACGCATTAGTTTAGATTCCATTTCATACATAATTCAGGACTTCTCATAGGCACATATGAAAGGCATATTTCTGGACTTCATAGGTAGGTATGGAATTATTCCCAATGTTCTACAGATTTCAGAACATGTCTTAGACTTGTGTGAGTACTACGGGAAATTTCTTCCTAACTTCCCTGAAATTCCAGAAGCTGTGATGGAGCTATGATTGGAGCTTACAAAAACATGAACGGTTTAGGTTGAATAATGGGTATCGAATGGGTTTTTGTAAGTTTCACGGACCGCATTTCGGCTGTGTTGGTGTTGGCTCACCCAGACATTGGGAGGGATGGCAGGCTATACACGGATGCCTCGGATGGAGCATTCGGCGCATGTCTACTGCAGTCGTCCTTGGACGATCCAGTGGACACACATCTGTGGATTTTCAAAACAAGTGAGAGATTTGTTGGCTGCCGCACAAACTGAATAAATCTCGTAGGCATTGATCTACAACAGAGAACCAGCCCATTCCATTCAGCTCGTCTTACAGAAGTTATATTTGTATTTAAAGAATGTTGAGTTCATAAAGAGAACAATAACCTCGACAACCATTGTTAGAAGAACGACTCAAATTATTAAAAAATATAAATTGCAAGGCTGCGATACTAAAAGAAACAAAACAACATTGCATGGATCGAAAATACCACTGGGTAGTTAATGACATCCCTACAAGTGCAGACTTACTGTCAAGGGCCGCTACAGCACGTCCTTACTGTCAAGGGCGGCTACATAACATGTAGCGGAGTCCAGGTTTTCACTGGGGTTTTTCTATCTAGAATGTTACCACATGTATCCACATCATTCACGACCACACACAGCAAATAACATAGCACGCAGCAGGAGGAATATTTATTATATCATACTCATACAGCAACTATTAAAGCGATTACAAACAACACAAGAATTACATCTTATATAAATAGATGCGTGGGGTTTATAAGCATAAGCTATTGCATGTGATCACACACTCAATCGATCTGCGTATTCACACACTCTGGAACATACATCGTTTCCTCGGTGTCCTTCACACACATTCAGATCTCTCCTAGTGTAGCCTTTCAGAACATACATCGTTCACAAGGTGCCCTGCACGTACAACACACATTCAGATCTCTGCTAGATACAGGGCGCCCAACACATACCTTATAGAGCGACTGGCCAGGACTCAAAGCCGTATGCTGTTTGAGCAATCCTGTATACCATTCTATCTCACTAACATTCGTCAAACAGTCTATCACTCGCTCTTCTATAAAGTCAGCGAGCTAAACAGACCCCTAGCTAAATGTTGTGTCTCTCTCTCTTCCTCTCTCTCCATGGCCAGTCTGCTTGAGTTTTTTTTTTTTTTTTTTGCTTAGATGTTTGCCTCACTAGTTTCTACTGGCGGAGGCGCGCCATTTTCCACCCCAGACCGTAGTCAATTGGGCGATATCAGGACGCATAAACCAGTGCGTGGATGCATGTGTGCATCTGTATGTACCTATGCTAGGTTTGTGCGCCCTCAGAAGCTAGCCCAACCAAAGTGCAATGGAAGGGCTTTACCACGAGGGCGCGTGTGAAAGTTGTGAAAGGGTGTGACTGTGGGATAGAGTCAAATGAAACAGAGTGAGGTGAGAGAAGAGAGAGAAGAGTGGCCTCCAGGGTGAGAGCCTCCCCTCTTGGAGAGAGAATGTTCTTTCTAAAATTGTCTGCTTGAGTTAAACTTTGTCTAGCATTATATAGTCTCAAGCAGTATCAAAGCTGTTCAATCGACGTCAGGGATGGGAGGGGGGGGGGGGCGTGTTTGCTCCAGCCATGACCTAGTTTAGATCTATCTTCTTTTAGACGTTATTCGAATGAATCACTCTGAATTCCTGTCACTCAAAATATCGCATCAAGCTCTGCTGGCCTCTGTCTGTCACTAATACCACACTTACCAAATCGGAACGCCAGAGTGGTCAGCACCTAGCCCCTACCTGTACTAGACACATTCTTTCCCCCAACTCCCTGTTTTCCTTTGTTAACTTAGTATCGAGACGGCGAGTGACCTTGGCATAGTGTCGAGACGGAGAGTGACCTTGGCACACATTCAGGTACCTTTGTTCATCATCCCTGCCCTAAACGCTCATGCTCTGGCTGGAACTGTTACACACAGACTAACTGTCAAGGGTGGCTACAGCACATACGAGCTGTCAATGGCGCCTACAACACAGACTTACATTCTAGTATCTCTACAAATGGAGAATTAATGGACCTCCCTTCTTGGATTGCTTCAAAGGGAGAATTAATGGACCTCCCTTCTGGGATTGCTACAAGTGGAGAATTAATGGACCTCCCTTCTTGGATTGCTTCAAAGGGAGAATTAATCTCGAGTGGTCTGCCGGGGTCTTTGTGCATGACAAGGACAAGAATAGCACCGCTGCCTCACAGAGAGCATGTCGCAAGAGGCGACTAACTGTATGACATGGCATAACACCGGCCATGGTTAGGTGGTTTGTTTAGAGCATGCCGTAAGAGGCGACTAACTGTGTGACATGGCTTAACACCAGCCATGGTTAGGTGGTGTGTATAGAGCAGCATAGATGGCACCTAACAGGCTGCGGATCTATTTTGCTTTAGTGTTTGAGTCTATTAAGATGGACTCGCACATCGTTTAACTACAACCCGAAAGCGCTTGTCCTAACGCAACGGAGTATTAAGCTGTTCAAACCTAGCTCGCTAAGCAGGACACCCTTCTCCCAGCTACATCCAGCTCATACTAGTGCTGGGACCTGTACATGTGCATCTGCCCCTGTAGAAGTACAGGTGGACTAAGAACTAAGAAGAGAATTAATGGACCTCCCTTCTTGACTGCTGCAAGTGGAAAATTAATGGACCTCCCTTCTGGGATTGCTACAAGCGGAGATTTAATGGACCTCCCTTCTTTGATTGATGAACGTGGAGAATTAATGGACCTCCCTTTTTGGATTGCTACAAGCGGAGAATTAATGGACCTCCAGTCTTTGATTGATGAACGTGGAGAATTAATGGACCTCCCTTTTTGGATTGCTACAAGTGGAGACCTAATGGACCTCCCTTTTTGAATTGTTACAAGTGGAGACTTAATGGACCTCCCTTTTAGGATTGCTACAAGTGCAGACCTACTGAGCAGTATCCTACAACAAAATACTAAAAATAGAGAGGAAACAAACCATCAACCTGACACACGTGATGATACCGAGCAGATGGTCTATGAGGTTGTGAGCATGCTCAAAATTATAACCTACCAGGTACAATTCACGTCGTCGGTTTAACTGACCTTGCATGTCTTTTGACCTGGGTTGTTTTTCATTGTGTGACCGCATCACCAGCCTACCCAGCCGTACATGGGCACCAAACGAAGTGAGGGTACGGTTTGATCCGCTGCAGGAGCTACAGTGTTCGTGTTCTGTCATCGGCACCTTCATCAATGAAATAGACGGAGCAGACTTGAGGAAGTCCTTGTCTAATGGCTTCGGTACTGTCAGCCATTTTTTAGCCATTTAGATGTGATCATACTTGAAATAAACAGAGGTTTGAGCTGCGCTTGATTAGCTGTGCTTACGATTAGTTGCGGTGTTTGTGTCTGTTTCGGTTGTTCTCATGTTTCTGAGCGGATTAATATTTGCACTGATCGTTGCCCTGCAGAGCTGCTTTACTATGGGAGTGTCTTTCCTTATCTGAGTGGTGTATTTCGCTATTTGCAATACATTTTGTTCGCGGTCTTTCCATCGTCTAATAAAAATATATGCTCATTTTTGGTCGAAAATCGATCAGCTCTCAAACGCGGAAATCAGGTCAACATGGCAGCACGCGTTCCGATTGGCTGCTCCCCAGCTTCAGGCCAAGAAAAGATGCCATATACAAGGGATCTTCTTCACAGGTTGTTGTCAACTTTCACTCGTTCACAATTTTACATGATAGAGTAACAAGACCAAGGGACACAATTTTACATGATAGAGTAACAAGACCAAGAAAAACAATTTTACATGATAGAGTAACAAGACCAAGAAAAACAATTTTACATAATAGAGTAACAAGACCAAGGGACACAATCTTAAATAATAGAGTAACAGGACCAAAATACACAATTTTACATGATAGAGTAACAAGACCAAGGGACACAATTTTTCGTGATAGACTAACAAGACCAAATTACACAATTTTACATTATAGAGTAACAAGACCAAGGGACACAATTTTATATAAGAGAGTGCCAAGACCACAGGACACAATTTTATGTAATGGAGTAACAAGACCAAGGGACACAATTAAAATAAGGGAGCAACACGACGGCACATTTAATATATTTCGTTTCTCCCAGCTGTTAACGTGTATCTGACAAAATCATTGGAAAATAGGGAAGACATCGCATGAGCTATGGAGTTCGTGCTCTGTGGCCAACACTTGTAGAAGTTAAAACAAAGCAGACTTCCAATTTGATTTAGCAACAACAAATAACATGAAACTATATGGCATCACTTTCCCATCTCATCCAAACCACACACACACCCAACTCTCTCTCTCTTTTCTCACCTCACTCTGTTTCATTTGACTCTATCCCACAGTCACACCCTTGCACAACTTTCACACGCGCCCTCGTGGTAAAGCCCTTCCATAGCACTTTGGTTGGGCTAGCTTCTGAGGGCGCACAAACCTAGCATAGGTACATACAGATGCACGCATGCATCCAAGCACTGGTTTATGCGTCCTGATATCGCCCAATTGACTACGGTCTGGGGTGGAAAATGGCGCGCCTCCGCCAGTAGAAACTAGTGAGGCAAACATCTAAGCAAAAAAAAAAAAAAAAAAAACCACACACACAATGCCACATGGCAGAAACTAATCACACAGATTACAAACATGTTACACATATATAAGTTTAAGACAACAACAATTTTTGGCAGGAGTGTAATAGTCAACACGTATATCATTCCTAAACTAATATATATAGCTACAGTCTTTAACTCCCCTGGGCGCACGATAAAAGACATAAACATACAGATTAGGCGTTTCATATTTGGGAACACCTACAACAGCATACAACACAAAACACTGATACAAGAAAAAAAACAGGGAGGCATTGCACTTCAAGACATACAAACAAAAATACAAGCACTCAGAATAGGTCATGTGGGACAGATCGTCAGTCATCCAAAACAACATTCACTGGCACACTACTACCTCGGCCTCAGAATATCCATGCTGAGACCTTTAGATAACACAACACCACACCACTTTGGCAGCTTACCCTCCTTTTATAAGACATGTATACAGGCCATACGTGGATACCACAACTTAATACACCAAGAAACAAACAAAATATACAAACAACTAGTCAAACTACAGGCTCCTTCACTAAACCTCAGAATCAAGAGAGGATACAACTATTTCATAACAGACTATATCGACACTTTCACAAACCTACATGACCCCCACATGGTTCCAAAGGCAAGATAAATAACGCATAGACTCATTTTTAACCTGACCCCAATAAGGACACTAGGAGGCCACAAACCCAAATGCCACCTATGCAAAACAAATGTACGAGAAACAGAAGATCAAATTTTTTACATATGCAACACAGTCAAAACAACAAAGCAAATTCTACACGAAACCATTCAGATACAAACCAGACAAAAAGTAGACATGTACAAAGCAGTTATGCTCAACATTATACCGAAAACATCACCAGTCATTAGAAAACAAATGCTCATCTTATTGTCAGAATACAGATACATAATATGGACATGCAGAAACACAGCACTATTCCACCATAGAACCTTTAACTCAAACACTATTTCACACATTTTTCAGCAGAAGGCGTTGTCCAGTGCTCATAATTAGGTCAAAATGTAAAAATATAAAAATATGTATGTATGTATGGATGTGTAGGTGTACATGAAGATGTGTGTGCAGGTATATGTACCAAGACATTGCATGTGCTCACACATGTATATTTACACATGCTACTTACAATGAATGGGTATAGGCATACGTATGCTCGCATGGGTGTATATTTTATAATATGTATAAGAACATGTGGGGGTGAATATATATATATATATAGGCATGTGAGTTGGGGTATATGCGTATGTATAAATATCAGGTATGTATGTATGCACACATATTGTGTATGTGTGTATATGTATGTGGGTATATATATATGTATGTGTGTGCATATATGTGTATATGGGTATATATGTGTATGTATATGTGTGTATGTGTGTATATGAGTATGTATGTGTATATATGTATATGTGGGTATGTGTATATATGTGTATATATATATATATATATATATATATGTATATATATATATATATATATATATGTATATATGTATGTATGTGTGTGTGTGTATATGTATGTATATGTGTGTGTGTGTATGGGTGTATATGTGCGTGTGTGTGTATATGTATATGTGTGTGTGTATGTATATGTATGTATATGTATGTATATGTGTATATATGTATGTATATGTATATACATGTATGTGTATGTATGTGTATGTATATGTATATTTATCTATATATATGGGTGTAAGCACACAAGTAAATGTATTTCAAAGATTTGTTAGGTTGTAAATGCAAAGTTCAAAAAGTTGGGCCACCAGGAAAATGCCTAGTCCTTTAAAGCACCATATTTCTAAAAGTACACTCAGTCTTAGTCCATCAAGGTTGTGATTGTAAAGAAGATTACAACACAATAGGAACACCTGGGCCATAAAAGTTTGTCCCTGAACCTAAAACCTGTTAAATGGTACCCAGAGCAAGTGGAAAAGTATCAATTACTTGCCCCATTAACTGAGGTCTTTTGTTCCCAGTTGGACAAACTTGCCCAAAGACCAAGACCCACCACTCTTCCTGTCCCCCAGTGGTCAATTTATTATCTCCCTTCTATTGACTTCAGTTTTCATGGCCAGTCCATTTGAGAAGACTGCCACAAATAGAACAATAAACAGAAAACAGGGTGGATTTTTATGGCAGTGGTCTGGCAAATAAATACCAGAAGTCAAGGTGAGAGATCCCTAGGGAAGAAAATGGACCACCTGTAAGCCAATTTTTTAACATCTGACCTTGATCAACTATTTGACCAAGTTTAAGCTCTAATAGAAGGGTAAATCCACCTCTTCATGTTTATAATATCAATTGATATCTCCTGGTTCCCCTCTTATATTAACCACCATCTCCCATATTTCTCCTGACTTTAGACTTTTGCATTTAAAACCTGTATTATCATGACTGTATGCAGGTATGTGAATATGTACTGGGTGTGTACTTATATACATGGGTGTGAAATTTTTATATGTACATGCATGTGCGTTTGTTTTTTTTTCTTTTCTACGTATGTGAATACATGAATATATGCTTGTGTGTGTATAAATGAATATGTGTGTATAAAGAAACATCTGTAAGTGTGTATAAATGAATATGCATGTGTGTGTATAAATAAATGGGTATGCGGGTATAAGTGAATATGTATGTGTGTGTATAAACAAATAGGTATGCGGGTATAAGTGAATATGCATGTGTGTGTATAAACAAATAGGTATGCGGGTATAAGTGAATATGTATGTATGGATACATGTGTAAGCATATTGCCTTTGCCAATATCTCAAAGAAAACCCCCAAAAATGTACATCATTAACTTCTTGAAAATCTAAATCATTTTAAATTGATGTCACCACTCACTTCACAAAATGTAACTCCCACCATCTCATGTTTCATCTCATTGGAAATTATCATTTCATTTCACCTCATATCATGTACAAATTTTATTTGAAATTTGTTGTTCAAATTTGAAAATTGTAATAATTTATTATGTGCAATAAAGAATTTTCAAAAAAAAAATAAAAAAAATAAAGAGAATCAGCACGTACAGCGTACGCACTGGTGTAATCAAGTCGGTTCTTTGATTGATTTCTACTTGGGTATTTCAATATCTGCTGAATTCAAATGGTATTGACAGCAAACACTTACATTTCATTCTTTGATTGACTAGTTGAATTTAACGCATTATTCATTGTTTGATTGGCTAGTTTTATTCAAGCGATTCTCGGCAGCAAACTCTTACAGTTAATTCTTTGGTCGACCAGTTGAATTCGTCGGGTCTCGATTCTCTGGAACAAACTCTTACATTCTTTCATCGTCTAAAACCAAACGAAAGAAAGCATTGAGTAAATCAAACCAATCATATTGTGAGATGTGGACAATGTGTTACTGTTGATAGATATTTGCTTGTGAAAATAACACGAGAGCAATATGTTGGTTCATTTCTGTGGGAAAATTGCTGGTCCAGAAGCTGTTTAAGGAAAGACCTCTTTTCATTCTGTGGGGATTTCCGGTCTGTTTTGGATTAGAAGAGCGATGTGACATAACCATTGGTTGCAATACGATACTTCCGACAATTCCAGCGACGGTGCTTTTGCAAACAGTTTCTCCCAGACCAGATTATGTAGTAGCTTAGCAGGCAGGTGACAACCAGCTACTCACTGACACACAGATAACCAGAGTGCTACTTGCTCTTTGTTCATGTGAGAACCAGCTACTGACACACAGACAACCAGAGAGCTACTTGCTCTTTGTTCATGTGAGAACCAGCTTCTGACACACAGATAACCAGAGAGCTATTTGCTCTTTGCTCATGTGAGAACCAGCTTCTGACACACAGACAACCAGAGAGCTACTTGCTCTTTGTTCATGTGAGAACCAGCTTCTGACACACATATAACCAGAGAGCTACTTGCTCTTTGTTCATGTGAGAACCAGCTACTGACACACATATAACCAGAGAGCTACTTGCTCTTTGTTCATGTGAGAACCAGCTTCTGACACACAGATAACCAGAGAGCTACTTGCTCTTTGTTCATGTGAGAACCAGCTTCTGACACACAGATAACCAGAGAGCTACTTGCTCTTTGTTCATGTGAGAACCAGCTACTGACACACAGATAACCAGAGAGCTACTTGCTCTTTGTTCATGTGAGAACCAGCTACTCACTGACACACATATAATCAGATATCTACTTGGTCTTTGTTCATGCGAGAACCAGCTACTGACACACATATAACCAGAGAGCTACTTGCTCTTTGTTCATGTGAGAACCAGCTACTGACACACAGATAACCAGAGAGCTACTTGCTCTTTGTGCATGTGAGAACCAGCTACTGACACACATATAACCAGAGAGCTACTTGCTCTTTGTTCAGGGCGTGAAGGAACGGTCTCTCCGTCCTGCTACATCCAACAACGCTTAAGCAGAAGACAGTCGTCTCGAGATAAGGTCTCCGCTCGGGTGCGTTAGGTCGCGTGTTCGAATCACGGTGGAGACCAGGATTTTTTTTACATCTTCTGGTAACAATTGCCCTGATCTCTGGGTAGTGAGATCGGACAGCTGTGTTCAGTTTTGAGCACATTAAAAATGCCTTAGCAATTGGAAATCGAAAATAGTAGGATTAACGGCCGCTACCAGGACAAATGTCAAGTTTAAAATGTATCAAAGTGTGTGGCTGGCGCCTAACGGGCTGAGGGTCTACTTAGCTCTAGTGTTTGAGTCTATAAAGAGTGACTGGCACATCGGTTAAACCATCCGGCGAAAACTTTCGATACATCACTTTTTGAACGGTCTCCGGGGATCAAGATGCTGAGCAGCACATGAGCTGCAGTGGTCAGCGACCCATAGCTGACTGCTAGCTTCAGGGCCAGCGAACCAGAGCTGTCAAGACCCTTCTACACCTCCACGCGGTGATCCTGGATAACAGGCTGCAGCGGGGCAGACTGGCTAAGGAGAAGGGATCGAAGAAGGAATGCTAACCTGGTACTCAAAAAATGCTTGCTGAAGGCAGATGTGTTGGACCGAAAGGTGCAAATATCGAAGCCAAGCTGTAAACTACGACACAGCGCATTCCGTTCTTTGGACTACATTCTGCTACTAAAGCCCTTTCAGGGTTTGGTAGTGGGAGATTGAGATCGAACGAAGAAGAAGAAAGAAGAAGAGAACGGTCTCCAAGTCCTTCCCCTTTCTTTGGTTGCCCAGGAAAGCTAATAGTCTCCAGCCAGCCTTACCAAAGTTCCAGCGAGTCGTCCGTCTGTAGCAGGCTTTTCGGGGAGTGGTTATGGTGGTGGGGATAGGTCGACGATCCCTCCCAACGTCATCATGAACTTGTAGGTGGTAAGAGTGTTAGCTCAAAGGAAAACAATAGTCAGGTGGGCTGGACTAATTGATAGGTGTGTCCTATACAGGAGTGTTGGTGTAGACCTGCATCCTGCAGGACTGACAGGCTGGTTGCTTCAGACAGCTCTTCTGAAAATGGTCTTATTCTGTTGCGATCCGTGTAAGCCCAACGTGGGGAGTGTGCAATGAAGTCACCAGCCAGTATAGTTTTGTGGTACTGTGTCTCGCGTAAGCCTGGTAGGTAAAGTGTTGTCTGAGATGGACTGCATGTATTATCAATTTGTGTTTTATCGTCCAGTGTGCCAGATGGTCGCTTTTTCTACACATGTGGGATGGGCTGTTAGCTGTGTGACATACCCCTGGATGTAATTTCGTAGGTACGTTACAGTACCACGACAATCAGTGCTCTTACAGGCTTAGCTAGTGTATCCTAATGTACTGTGCTACGTGCAGGCATAGCTAGTATATGCTGACAAATGCAGTTCACTGTCTTTATGTATAGTTTCCTAAAGGAGAGCCACATGTATATTTATGTATAGTTTCCTAAAGGAGAGCCACCTGTATATTTATGTTTAGTTTCCTAAAGGAGAGCCACATGTATCTTTATGTATAGTTTCTTGAAGGAGACCCACATGTATTTTGTGGGTGTCCAATAATTTGATAAGTTCCAGTTCTTGGTATTTCGTATGCCGCATAAGTTTGGTTGAAGGATATAAAGGGAATGTTTACATGTATGACAGTTTTGTTTATGCTGGTTCTTTCTGAAAAGTTATCTTGATCTAGTGTACTTGAGAGTATTATGTTTGTAATGTTTTAGAGAAGTCCATATATTGCAGTCTCCCACGTTGATAACCGAGGCATCATCAAAGCTCGTTTTTGATTCTATTTTGTTGTACTGGCATCCTGTTGCACGGTTTCTCTGTGGATGCTCTACCCACCCAGGTTTGACCCCAGAAATCGACTGTCACATCAGTGTGTGGACATACGTTAGCAATTATGTTCCGCTTCGAGAGATAATGTGGTCCAGATAGGGTTCACTGCCCTTATTCCCCTGCCACTGCCAGCTGGTTATGCAGAGCTCCTCTCAGGCTTCAGATGTACTCGTATAAACAAAAGCTCAAGGCAAAAGGATTACCGCGTTCTGAGCCAATGTGCCTCTATGCTGGGTTTGAGACACTAGCATGTAGTGGAATTTGCCTAGTCGTCTCCAGTGCTGTGAAGTACTTTTCTGGTTGCTTTCCACCTGTAGAGGGTGTGTGCATCATGCACAGTAGGAGACTCATTTGTACAGATGGGTTACTGGTAACGTTTTTCAGAATAAAAACCTCACTAAATAATAATACATGATCTAATAAGGTGTACGGTAGCGTGGTGTCTCGTCTGATCGGTAATGCGGCCGTCGTTGCTCATTCATTCCTGAAGCCCGAATAAAACATCCACATTCATATAAAGCCATGATTGAACCTTCACATTCGTATGAAGTCATGATTGAGCCTTCAAATTCGTATGAAGCCATGATTGACCATCACATTCGTATGAAGCCATGATTGAGCCTTCATATTCTTATAAATCCCTAAGAAAATTTTAACATCCAGTTGAAGCAACGATTAAATATCCACATCCACATGAAGCAATGATTATACGTCCAGATTAATATGAATCTTTAACAAAACGTCCACATCCATATGTAGCTATTATTGGGCGTCCACATCCATATGAATATGCATCCCTTAGAAAACGTCCATATCCATATGAATCCATACCAAAACGTACACATCCATATGAATCCATGATTAAACGAACGTCCACATCCACTTGAATCCATAACAAAAAGTCAGCATCCATATAAATCCTAATAAAACGTGAAAATCCACATGAAGACATGATTAAACGTCCACAATCATATAAATCCCTAATGAAACGTTAACATTCATATGAAGCCCTAATAAAATGTCCATATCCATTTGCAGCCATGATTAAGCATCCACATCCATATGAATCCCTAACAAAACGTCCTCGTCCATATAAATCCCTAACAAAATGTCCACATCCACATAAATCCCTAGCAAAACGTCCACATTCATATGAAACAACGATTAAACGACCACATCAATCTGAATCCCTAACAAAACGTGAAAATCCATATGAATTCCAAGTAAAATGTGAACATCCAAATGAATCCCTAACAAAATGTCAACAACCATTTGAAGCCCTAATAAAAAGTGAAGATCCATATGAATTCCTAGTAAAACGCCCCCATCCATATGAATCCCTAACAAGATGTCCTCATCCGTATGAAATCATGATTAAACGTCCTCATCCATTTGAAATCATGATTAAACGTCTTCATCCATATAATAGCTGTCCATCGTTGTCGATGAGGACCGCTGACATCATCCTTGTCACAGATTTCCCTGTTGGGTGAGGGTGCGCATGTGGCTGAACAGACCAATGCGAGCACGAAAACATCTGCTACATATCGGGCACACAAGGATTGTAGAAGGTGATGGTGTTCCCGCCGTTCGGAATTTCCGGGTCTCGCGTCTGCTCTGGGCTTTCACAACACGGTCATCTTCGCCGGTAGCTACACCCAATTTGACTGCACTTCTCCAATCAGATCTGTTTTGCGCAAGACATTCCCAGGTGTTGATGTCTATCTGGCAACTTTTCAGTAAGTCCTTCAGACCGTCTTTAAATCGTTTCTTTGGGCGCCCTCTCTCGCGCCATCCCTATCTCAGCTCGCCGTAGAGAAGCTTCTTTGGTGTCCGGCCCATCCTAGTCGTGCTTTTTCTAGCAGTGCATGGATGGTGGGCATGTTAGGCCTCCAGAGAACCTCGATGTCAGTAACACGATCTTGCCATCGAATGTGGAATATTCGCCTAAGGCAACCTGTGTGGAAGTGGCTTAACCTCCTTGCATGTCCAGAGTATACAGTCCAGCTTTCGCAAGCGTATAGTAGGGTTGGAATGATGGTTGCACGGTAGACTTTGAGTTTGGTCTTGACGCTGATGCAAGACGTGACCAGACCATCGAGCAGATTCTACCAAAGGCTATGCTGGCCTTTGCTATTCTGCTTGCCACCTCATCGTCTAGGCTGACAGATCTCAACAGCGTGCTGCCCAGATATGTGAATTTGTCTACGACATTCAGCGTCTGCCCGCTGACTGTAGTCTCTGGTTTTGTTTACGGCATGCCTGGTGCTGGTTGGTACATGACCTCTGTTTTTTTGGCATTTATGGTCAGGCCAAAATTTTCACATGCGGCAGAGAACCAGTCCATTCCAACCTGCTTTTTCAGTTCTGAGTTGCCCATTAGAGCGCAGTCGTCAGCAAATACAAGTTCCCTGATTATGTTGCCAGCCACTTTGGTTTTGGCCTTCATTCTTCTGGGATTGAGTAACTTGCCATCTGTGCGGTACTTTATGGGTATTCCAATCTCCAGTGATCTGAAGGCATCTGTCATCGTGGCCGCGAACATCATGCTGAACAAGGTCGAGGCGAGTACACATCCTTGTTTTACTCCGTTTGATACTAGACACGTTTTAGAGATTGCACTGCTGTCCAGTACACGAGCACACATGCCTTCGTGCAGCTGTTTCACCATAGTTATGAACTTGTTGGGGCATCCAAACTTGGACATTATCATCCACAGCCCTCCTCTGTTTACTGTATCAAATGCCTTTGTCAAATCAATAAATGTGGTGTACAAGGCCTGATTTTGCTCTCGACACTTCTCTTGTACTTGGCGAGCGGCTAAAATCATGTCCACTGTTTCTCTTCCGGCTCTGAATCCACATTGGCTTTCTGGGATGTGGTGGCTTTGTTCAAGGTGTTTGTTGAGCAAGTTTAGCAGTAAGTGCGCTAGGATCTTGCCTGCTACGGAGAGTAGCGATATTTCACGATTCTTGTCGCATTGCTGACGGTTGCCTTTTCTCTTGTACAAGTGAACGATTGAGGCGTCCTTTAGCTCCTGCGGAATTTTTCCTTAAGCCCACATGTGGCAGAAGAGTTCAGTGATCCTTCTGGTGAGGTATGGGCCTGCTGTATTATATACCTCTGCTGGTATTGCATCAGCTCCTGGAGCTTTTCCTATAGATAGTGAACTGAGTGCCCTGTCGACTTCCTCCTCAGTGATTTCATCCAACGCCCGGTTCAGTTCCACCTGCGGCATTCGCCGGATGGCCTCTTCATTTATGAACCATGTGTGGTTTAGTATTTTGCAGAAGTGGTTTGCCCATTTGTCTAGAATCTGAACCTTATCTGTTAGCAGTGCCCAATTCGCACTGCGAACTGAAGTATTACGGCTGCGGGCCGTAGAGAGCTTTCAGTGCCTCGTAAACCTCGGCGAACATCTCAATGTCGTCAGCTCTTTTGCTGAGGCAGGAGTCTTGCATCTCTCAAAGCCTGGTCTGGACAGCTTTGCGAGCAGTATTGAACTTAGCTTTTGCTGCCGGTGATGGTGTGTCCCTCTGGTATTCCCTGTGCGCTTCATGTTTTGCATCGAGAAGGCCGTGTATTTCCAGGTCGTTCTCATCAAACCAGTCCTTATGCTTGCGCGTGAGTGGGTCAATGTGTTTAACAGCTGTATCTTAGAGTGTGTTTCTCAATGATGCCCAGTTCTCTTCGATGTCGTTTTTTTTCAAAACGAAGCTCAGATAGTCTGCCCTCAAGCTCTTCCTGGAAGCCTCCTCTCGTGGGTTCGTATTTCAGCTGAGAGACATTTAGCCTCCTCTGTGGTTTCTTTCCCTGGGGGCGCATTTTGGGCTGGATCTTGAAGTTTAGCTTGGCAATGACAAGTCGATGGTCGGTCCAACATTCTGCACCACACATGCTCTTCGTTACCATAACATCCGCTCGATCCCTACGTCTGATGATAATGTAGTCAATGAGGTGCCAGTTGCGGTACCTTGGATACATCCATGTGGTTCTATTTCGGACCGGAAGTCCGAAGCTGTGTTTGTAATGAGTAGTTCATTTGCGGCACATGTCCTCAGAAGGAGCAGTCCGTTACTATTGCATTTTCCGATACCATGTATGCCAATGGCCCCCTCCCAGGCTGTATGGTCTGTGCCAACCCTAGCGTTCAAATCACCGAGGATGACCAATTTGTCAGATTTGGGGACTGCAGCGATGAGCTCCTCAAGGTCCTCATAAAACGAATCTTTTGTTTCCTGAGGATTTGTCATTGTGGGTGCGTATGCACTGATAAGTGTTGCATGGCGCCCTCCTATTAGGGGGAGACGCAGTGTAATCAGGCGGTCATTAATTCCTCTGGGCATGATTGTGAGCTTGTCGACCATATTGGTCTTGATGGCAAAGCCAACTCCAGCTTCACGGCGTTCTTCTTTGCTGCGGCCGCTCCAGAAGAAAGTATAACCAGCGCCTTCTTCTGTGATCTGCCCTTCCTCTGCCAGTCGTGACTCGTTCAGGGCAGCAATGCAGATGTTGTATCTAGCCAGTTCCCTGGCATTAAACGTCCTTATCCATATGAAATCATGATTAAACTTCTCCATCCATATGAAATCATGATTAAACTTCTTCATCCATATGAAATCATGATTAAACTTCTTCATCCATATGAAATCATGATTAAACTTCTTTATCCATTTGAGTCATGATAAAAACTCGCAAATACAATTACTGGCCCTACAGAAATGTCTACGATAAATTGATGGGACCGAAGAAGCATCATTAAATGAACTGGCAATCAGCGGGTCCTAGAGGGCTGCTTGCATCAGGGTCAGTGTTACAGCTGACCAAGACTCTATTTCGCCTCCAAGTGGCGACCCTCGATCGAACGGCGCCTACGAAGTGTGAGTAAGAAAATGGGAATCAAAAGCTGAAGGCTGAAACCGCATGCGACTTGTCGAAAGGTGTATATATCTCAGCTTCGCTCTAAATTGCGACACATTCTGGTAATGTCCGGAGGATAACATAGAAGGAGAAGAAGATACATTTATCAATTTTTATAACTCTCATCACGAGTCGCAGAAATTGCCTCTTTGCAATAACAAAAAAAATCCATTAACAAAATCCACAAAATAAACAATTCTAAGATATTCCAGAGCCATCGATTTCGCCTCGATAACAGATGATATCTAATACACTTATATGAATGACACCGACGGCAGACAACGGCACGTTCTGTGCATCGGGCTGGATAACATAAACACGATAACGCAGGGAGAAATTGAACTTTGGAATACAGTAAGCGTAATATGCAAATCGATTATAAGGTTTTGAAGATGCCCGACATCTGCCAGAAGCCATGCCCAGTTGTTTAACAACACAAGTTATATTGATCAACCCACATATGCACAACAACTTAACTGGTAATGTAGGTTAGTCTGCTGTACGAAGGGAACAATGCGTAATTTAAGGATCACACCAGCCGTTTAAAACAGTAATCGAGTAGAAAGCTCTCTGCACTTTATTCAAATGTAATCGAGTCTAAAGATCTCTATTTATCATAAAACTGTAATTGAGCCTACATATATGTTCCTTTCACGGACCGATGTTGTTGTTTGCGAATGCGCACAATGAGTTCTTTTGTGCGCCCTAAAAAGGCGTTAGGTGGCGGGTTGTCGTAGCTTGCTTCACATCCCGAGCTTGCTGATGAAGGTGAACCAGGGTCCTCCAGGCTGTTGTTCTACGCTTGGCACGTGTCCCTTACTACTCACATATGTAGCTTTCACATACTTAGACAAAAGATGAATGACGTCATGTCGAATTAAAAACTTGGGCCTTGTTTTCATTTCTGTTTAGAAGAAGCCTTCGATTTTGTTGTTGTTGTTGTTGTTGTTATTGTTGTTGTTGTTGTTGTTGTTGTTATTGTTGTTGTTGTTCTCAATTGTATGGCAGGACAAGATCGGAGCCAAACTTAGAAACCCGTTTATTGAACGGACACAACGTTGCAGATGAGTGACGTACATTCAGAAGAAAACATATTGAAATCATACGAATTCTCTAAATGACGTACGCCAGACGAATATTATAAAAAAAAATTAAATAAAAACAGGAAATGAAAGGTAATAGACAACTCCACCCTCACCACCAACCACCTTCCCGTCCTGATTCCTTTCCCATCTCGTATGACAGACGTTCATTAGATTAGGGAATTCACAATTCTTGAAAGTATGTTCACATATAACGGCAGGATAGACAGACAGACAGGAGCGAGGCCTCTATGAGTAAATGAGATGGTTCTCTCTTTTACCAGTAATAAGACATTACCAGTAATAAGACATTACCAGTAATAAGTCATTCGAATTTACCAATGGAGACAAACAGATGATCAACACTGTCCACAAACCAACTCTCTGTTATCAGTGTCAGGCAGGGAACCTGACTAACACTCTGTTATCAGTGTCAGGCAGGGAACCTAACCAACTCTCTGTTATCAGTGTCAGGCAGGGAACCTAACCAACTCTCTGTTATCAGTGTCAGGCAGGGAGCCTGACTAACACTCTGTTATCAGTGTCAGGCAGGGAACCGAACCAATTCTCTGTTATCAGTGTCAGGCAGGGAACCTAACCAACTCTCTGTTATCAGTGTCAGGCAGGGAACCTAACCAACTCTCTGTTATCAGTGTCAGCCAGGGAACCTAACCGACTCTCTGTTATCAGTGTCAGGCAGGAAACCTGACTAATTCTCTGTTTTCATTGTCAGGCAGGGAACCTGAATAACTCTCTGTTATTAGTGCCAGGCAGGGAACCTAACCAATTCTCTGTTATCAGTGTCAGGCAGGGAACCTGACTAACTCTGTGTTATCAGTGTCAGGCAGGGAACCTAACCAATTCTCTGTTATCAGTGTCAGGCAGGAAACCTAACCAACTTTTTGTTATCAGTGTCAGGCAGGGAACCTAACCGACTCTCTGTAATAAGTGTCGGGCAGGGAATCTGACTAACTCTCTGTTATCAGTGGCAGGCAGGGAACCTGACTAACTCTATGTTATCAGTGTCAGGCAGGGAACCTAACCAACTCTCTGTAATAAGTGTCGGGCAGGGAACCTGACTAACTCTATTTTATCAGTGTCAGGCACGGAACCTGACTAACTATATGTTACCAGTGTCAGGCAGGGAAGCTGACTAACTCTCTGTTATCAGTGTCAGGCAGGGAACCTGACTAACTCTCTGTTATCAGTGTCAGGAACGGAACCTAACTAACTCTATGTTATCAGTGTCAGGCAGGGAACCTAACCAACTCTCTGTAATAAGTGTCGGGCAGGGAACTTGACTAACTCTATTTTATCAGTGTCAGGAACGGCAGCTGACTAACTCTATGTTATCAGTGTCAGGAACGGAACCTGACGAACTCTATGTTATCAGTGTCAGGAACGGAACCTGACTAACTATATGTTAACAGTGTCAGGAACGGAACCTGACTAACTCTATGTTATCAGTGTCAGTAACGGAACCTGACTAACTCTATGTTATCAGTGTCAGGAACGGAACCTGACTAACTCTATGTTATCAGTGTCAGGAACGGAACCTGACTAACTCTATGTTATCAGTGTCGGGAACGGAACCTGACTAACTCTATGTTATCAGTGTCAGGAACGGAAACTGACTAACTCTATGTTATCAGTGTCAGGAACGGAACCTGACTAACTCTATGTTATCAGTGTCAGGAACGGAACCTGACTAACTCTATGTTATCAGTGTCAGGAACCTGACTAACTCTTTGTTATCAGTTTCAGGAACGGAACCTGACTAACTCTATGTTATCAGTGTCAGGAACGGAACCTGACTAACTCTATGTAGTCAGTGTCAGGAACGGAACCTGACTAACTCTATGTTATCAGTGTCAGGAACGGAACCTGACTAACTCTCTGTTATCAGTGTCAGGAACGGAACCTGACTAACTCTCTGTTATCAGTGTCAGGCAGGGAACCTAACCGACTCTCTGTTATCATTGTTAGACATGAACCATGACCGAATATATATTATCGAACATGAAAATATGATATTATCTCAAAACCTAGTAGTCCCACAAGCCTACACCGACAAACAGCAGGGCTTCTGAACAAAACAACGACCAAGAAAGAGATGAATTAGCGATGGAAGAAATACTAAAGAGAAAAGGATTGATGATAAATGCGGTTAGGTGGGTTAGGTGATGTGTTGGGTAGGAATTTCATTTTTTGTTGTTGCTGGACAGCGGCTAACAGCCGAACATTCTTTAATACAGATCAAAATTGTTGTATGCAAAACAGATCCAAATTGTTGTTGGCAATACAGATCCAAAGTCTTGTATGCAATACAGATACAAATTGTTGTTTGTAACACAGATCCAAATTGTTGTATGCAATACAGAACCAAATTGTTGTATGCAATACAGATCCAAATTGTTGTATGCAGAGCTCGCCTTGGTAATCACGCTGTGGACGTCAACGTGTATTTACTCTTCTCTTTTGGTGGTTCTACCAACCTTGCTAAATTAAAGCTATGAGCTGCGTGTAGATGTCGGCCCTGTACAGTGATATTTGCTTGGCGGTAGGGCTACCTGGAAGCAGGCAGGTACATCATCCGTATCTTCTTCATTTTAATGATAAGACCACCTTCACTACGCGCTGCTGAAAACTCATCCAAAGTGGTCTGCATCTCCTGTTCTGAGAACGTGCTAATGGTGAACACACCAGCAAAGAGGAGACATAAAACGGTTGCTCTTTAACTTTTGCGAGTGACTTCGAAGATGTTAGATTGAATAGCTGCCTGTCCATCCTGCATATGTCCTGCTAGCTAGTGACATAGCCATGTTAAGCACAGGAAAGCAGCGTAGCCAATACCATCTTCGAGAATGTTGGGGTCAGCACAGAGGCTTGTTGGACAGCTTGGTGTGCGAATGATGTGATCGTGTCACTAGCATTCAGTACACAGACCACCAGCATGTCATAATTTAATTTACGGACAGCTGTGATGAATTTTCCTGGGGAACCGAATATCGCCATGATGTTACAGAACCCGTCCCTGCTGACTTTGCGAATGGCTTTGATCCAGTCAGCACAAGTCGTGCACGAGTCGTGATGCAGCTCCGGATAATTCTCTTGGCTTTGATCAAGTCAGCACAAGTCGTGCACAAATCGCGAAGCTTTCCGAACATTTCTCTTGGTTTTGATCAATTCAGCACAAGTCGTGCACGAGCCGTGATGCAGTTCCGGACATTTCTCTTGGTTTTGATCAAGTCAGCACAAGTCGTGCATGAGTCGTGATGCAGTTCCGGACATATCTCTTGGTTTTGATCAAGTCAGCACAAGTCGTGCATGAGTCGTGATGCAGTTCCGGACATTTCTCTTGGTTTTGATCAAGTCAGCACAAGTCGTGCATGAGTCGTGATGCAGTTCCGGACATATCTCTTGGTTTTGATCAAGTCAGCACAAGTCGTGCACGAGCCGTGATGCAGTTCCGGACATATCTCTTGGTTTTGATCAAGTCAGCACAAGTCGTGCACGAGCCGTGATGCAGTTCCGGACATATCTCTTGGTTTTGATCAAGTCAGCACAAGTCGTGCACGAGCCGTGATGCAGTTCCTGGCAAGGTTGTCTGAGCAGTTTGATTTGAGGAGCTGCAAATATCACGTTAACTTTCTCGCGGTAAACTGGAAACCAGACTCTCTGGGAGTAGCTTCTGCTCGATATGAATCGTTAAGCCGTTAGTCAAGAATCGAGCGAGAAAATGTACAGCGTTCAACAGGTTGAAGGTTTCCATATGGATGGCACAAGAATAACGTTGGCACATGTGCTTGTAAACAATGGTAGTCGTCCATATTCTGAGGTTAGCGACCTGCAACGTAGATTCAGTGGAAGAGGTCTGATAGCGCGTTGTAGCATGGGAGCTTCTGCTTTGTAAATTCAGCAGAAATAGCATCTGACCCTGGGGTTTATCGCAGGGCATTGGACTGAATTCTTTCTCAACTTCATTTGTATTGGTCGCCATAAAAGTGTGTCTTTGATAAAAACTTAATGAATGCGTGCTACGGCTAGTTCGTTGATTGTGGACCGGCAGTTTAGGACAACACTAACGTATTCTATCCAGATCCACAAATGTGTACTTGATCGGACAGCAGTGCAGTGCATCGGCATTAGGACAAGAGATCGTTGATAGAACAAGACACCTAAGGCTGCATCCAGAGCACCGCAGAACCATCAATAGCCATTTATGTCTGGTTATCAAGGAATTTCATCTGGCTTGATGTTCAGCAAGGCATCCTCCATTATCCTGAGCTGGTGCTGGACATTCCTGCAAAATTATTGAGGTGATCTGACGTGTTGGCAGATGAAGAGGTGCCGTCATAGCAAAGCCTTAACAGGCAATGTTTTTCTACGGCAGTCCTAATAGACTCATTGATCCCAGTCAGACGACCAAAATGGCTCAAATATGCACAAGCAGTAATACATACGTCAACATTCAGGAAGGACGATTTATCTTCCACTTTATTCTTGTATTTTAACACAGAATCTTCTTTTAATACATATTGCAGATGTGTAATACATATCCCAGATGTGTAATAAATATCCCAGATGGTGTAATACATATCTCAGATGGTGTAATACATATCCCATATGGTGTAATTAATATCCAAGATGGTGTAATACATATCCCAGATGGTGTAACACATATCCCAGATGGTGTAACACACATCCCAGATGGTGTAACACAGAGCCGGTTTGTAAATCTTCTTCAATTGAAATAATATGCCCTTACTTTTACACCAGCAGGAGGAAAAGCCATAACACAAGTGATCTCCTGACGTACACTAAAAACACTAACTGACCCCAGCGGTACTAAAGTGTAGACATTTGCCTTGAGAACACTGCAATACTGTACCTGGATGTAACGGTGTTTGAATGATTACTCCACACCACAGACTTTCCTTTTGTAGGCGTGCACCAGCAAACACGGCCGTCTCAAATATGAAAGGCTTTATCTGAAGCGCGAATGTTGAAGAACTCTGGATTAGCCAGAGCCACATCTCAGTTATCAAACTACGGAAACAACCATCGTTCTGTTGGTGAGAGTAATGTAAACATGAGGTGTATAAACACGATTTGATCAGGGGTAAGACGAGAAATAATAAATTAACGACTATTCAACAAATGTGAATGGTGTGGTTTGATGTTAGGAGGAAAATAATGAGCCAACTATGCGGTATTGGGTCTGTCGTCGTGCTAATCTTGTTGGTAGATCTCAGAACTGGGAACAAAAAGTGATGATAAATAGACAGACAGATATACCGACGCAGTGACACACAACAGACAGACAGTGGCCAGGGTTATCGCCAAACTGATGTAGAACAAAATGCTCAATCATAAAATAAATGAAAAGCTGATGAGCAATCTTGTCTGAGGATTGACACACTTGAGTCAACCGTTGTTACAGGTCTCTCACTCGGGAATGGAACAAACAACTACATCTAAACAGCAAAACAACGGATCATAATATTTAACAGTCTATAAACTAGAAATGTTACACCAGGAATCTATAAACTAGAAATGTTACAAAAGCAATCTTTCGGCTACTAGCAAGTGAAACCAGCAATCTACAAACAAGAAATGTTGCACCAATAATCTAGAAACTACAAATGTTACACAGGCAGTCTACAAACTACAAATGTTACACCATCAAGGTTACAACTGTTACAACCAGGCGATATCAACATCTAACAATCCAAAACAAGTTATACGAACATCCAACAATCTCAAACCAAGTTATACCATAATCGATCAATCCAAACCCAATGAAGGATTCCTATGTCTGCTCACATCTCACATCAACAACACTAAGTGACGGCATCTCTGACTCAGAGAACGTCTCCGCTGCTTGACATGGTCACTGCCAAACACGGGTAGTTTATGTACAGTCTACGCTTGATGATATTCATGTTAGGAAATCATGCTGTCTATAAAATGTCTGAATCACACTAGAGCTACATTCCGAAATAAATATTTTAGTCTGTCCAAGAGAAGGAATACCGTACTCGGAATTGGTGATATAATCTTATCCGTACAGCAGTCTTGACAGATTGATGGGCTCAAATATATTAGCTACCCACAGCATTGGTTCGTGGGGAGCAATATTGGGCGCGTGGAACAAATTGCAAACCATTTGTATAAAGCTACTGTATATTCCTCTGACCTGAATCTCCATTCTGATGTGACTCTCACATGAGTATAGAGCTGACCTACCCGGCCTGGTCAAGGCCACATCTTGATGATAATGACCCAGAACAAGCTACAGTAGATATCTTATTATAACTATTGGGCTATGGTTTGCTATTGTCATGTGTCCGTAATAATGTTTGACGTTGCGCAAGCTAATAATAGCTACTGGACATTACAGCACTGGTCGATGTTGTGGTGTAATGTACAGATCGGCTACTTTCTGTCTGAGTCTGCACGGTGGTCCAACAGTCTACATACAGTTTTGGAGAAATAAATCGTTTGAACTTTATTAAGAATATGTCCTCTAAATGGTTGCTATTACATTTAGATCGATATTACTTTTACTTTACCATTACTTTCAGTTTTCCTTAACTGTTAAGTCACCATTACTTTCAGGTCACAATTACGTTCAGGTCACCATTACTTTCGTATGCCCATTACTTTCAGGTCACCATTACTTTCAAGTCGCCATTACTTTCAGGTCACCATTACTTTCAGGTCACTATTACTTTCAGTACGCTATTACTTTCAGGTCACCATTACTTTCAGTACGCTATTACTTAAGTTTACGGTAACTCAGGGGAGGTCATACCAAAGTGCCTGTATCCCGTGTTACCTCCAGTCGTCTCGACCAATAGTCTTGCCACTGATCCAAGGTAGCTCGAGATAAGAGTCAGATTGATGACCAGCGCCTATTCTTGCTCACTAAAATCCTCATACAGCGCACATCCCATTATTAAGACAAAACCGTCTGATGTGGCCATCATCGCTTCGCGATGGTCATTAACTACCATAACTTTTAGGTGACAATTACTTTCATGTCACCATTACTTTCAAGTAAATATTACTTTCAAGTCGACATTACTTTCAAGTCGACATTACTTTCAGTACGCTACTACTTAAGTTTACCATTACTTTACCATTATTTTCAGTTTACCATTACCTTCTACGCATACTAAAAAAATGACAACGCATTAAGTTCACGTGTACAGAATATATTTTTGGGGAAATGTTTACATTTTGTTGGAATGTGTCAATTGCTCCCTTTGTATGGTGACTTTTTTTGCCTGATGCTCGTGAGATCCAGAATGGAAGCTAGGAACAGTAACACTGAAATCTGCCAAGCATAGAGTAAGAGTTAGCAACATTACTTAACAACAGCTTCAACATTAATGGACAGGCCAATGCTTCATCACATGGCATGCATTTGTTGAAGACCCATGCTTCAAAAACAGTTGAAACGGTTTTGATTAATTAATTATTTAATTGATTGATTGATAGTTTTAGAAAACCACTGTTTGATCATAGTTTTCTGTGATCAATGAGTAGAAGTAATATTGTTGTTTTGTTCTAGGTCTAAGCTATCCAAGTTTTAGGTCTACGCTCCAAGAAATACTACAGCAAAAGTATTGTGAAATGTGATCCTCCTGGATAAAGTTAATCACCAACAGAAACTACAGCATAAATCCGAACTTAGTGAAATAACTTAACGTCTTTATACTGGTTTAGAGGTCTCTGCAAAGTCTGTATACAACCAGTTTAATTTACTTTGCCTTGCTCTAAAACCTATGCGGATCCAATTTATTCTTAAATACATTAATTGTCGCTGCATCCACTACCTCCTGTGGAAATGAATTTCACGCATTCACCACTATCTGGCTAAAAAAATATTTCCTAATATCTAATCTGGACCTCTCTTTAATTAATTTGTAGCTTTGCCCTCTAGCTCCTGTGGGTGGCTGTATTTAAAAAAAAAATTTTGTTAACGTCTAATTTTTCCATTCTTCTGATCATCGTATAAACCTGTATTAAGTCACCTCGAATTCTTCTCTTTTCTAGACACTGTAGGCCGGTTTTTCTTAGTCTGTACTCGTAACTGTAATTCTGGAATCTCACTAACAGCTTTGTCGCTCTTTTTTGTATTCTTTCTAGCATGTTTATATCTCTTCTATGATAAGGACTCCACACCTGTACACAGTACTCCAATCTAGGTCTAACTAATATTTTATTCAGATTGACTATCACTTCCTTGCTCCTATGTTTAATATTTCTTTTTATCATAACTAACATTCCATTTGCCTTTTTCACTGCTACCTGAACTTGCTCACTCACCTTACCTGTATGATCTATTATCCCTAGGTCCCTTTCCTTATCTATATTTCTAATATTGTTCTCGCCCATTCTGTAATTATGTTCCATATTGGATCTACCCATGTGGATGACTGTACATTTATCTACATTAAACTCCGTTTGCCAGCTTATAGACCATTCTTGAATTTGATCTAAATCCGACATCAATATATCCACTTCTGCCTTAGATGAGACACTACTGCATAGTTTTGTGTCATCAGCAAATTTTTGCAATAATGGATCCCATAGCAACGTCCAAATCGTTTATATATATCTTAAGAACAAAATTAATCCCAAAATCGAGCCCTGTGGCACACCACTTTTCACTTCACACCAGTCAGAGTACTCCTTACTTATGCCCACCCTCTGCCTTCTTCCCGTTAACCAATGTTCAATCTATTTGGCAACTTCTCCATCTATGCATTGTGATTTTAACTTTCCAAATAATCGTTGATGAGGTACTCTATCAAAGGCCTTTGCAAAATCTAGATAAATTAGATCCACTGGCTTCCCTTTATCTATCATTTTAGTAACCTCCTCCATAAATTCTAATATATTTTTTAAGCACAATCTCCCTCTAGTAAACCCATGCTGACTATTTCTAATTAGATTACATTTGTCTAAACGCATTACAATGTTTTCTTTGATTATTGACTCTAACAATTTACAGACTATGCTCGTTAAAATCACCGGTCTGGAATTTGCTGGATTTGATGAGTTGCCCTTTTCTGAATAAGGGTATCACTCCTGCATCTTCCCAATCTCGTGGTACAATCTCTTTTGCAAGTGATTGTGAACATAATATAGCCAATGATTTTGATAGTTGGTGTCTAATTTCAAACAGAAGTTTTGGATGAATATCATCTTGACCTGGACATTTATTCACTTTCAATCCCTCCAATTTAAAAAAAAATATTTCCTTTATAATACAGATTGATCTTAATCCTGCTATATCCATGTTTCTTTGAAACATATCTATGGGCTCTGGTATCTTGGAGCAGTCCTCTTTTGTGTAGACTGTGCCAAAGTACTGTCTCTCTATTTTCATTTATTATTTTTTCTGTGCTGTCTATCAGAGGGACTACTTTGTCTTTCGTTCTGTGTTTATTTATAACATAAGAAAAGAAGCTTTTACTATCAGTCTTCATTCTCTGAGCAAGTTATTTTTCGAAGTATATGTTTGCTGTTTTATTCACTTTCCAAATGTCCAAATATTTTAAATATAATTCTTTTGATTTACCCGCCTCTATATATTTTGTCTATGCTTTATTTGTAGCTCTTCTACATTTAACTACAATCTAGTTATCCACGTTTTACGCATGGGGTTTACCTCCCTACATGGAACACATTCCTCTTTTAGCTTTTCTAGAGATGTTTTAAAACTCTCCCACTCTTGTTCAACATCTGTTCCTTCGATAAATATCTTTCCAGAGTATGTGGTTCGCTGCCTCTTTCATCTTCTTAATATCTATCTTAGAGTAGTCGTATGTTCGCGTGTTTATGTTTACTTCTTTACCTGCAATAAGATCCCAACGGATGATTTGTTGGTCAATTGAGCCAAACAGTTCCCCAACGGTAACGTTTTCAATCATTTTTCCTATGTAGTAAAAACTAGGTTGAATGTGTTTTTGCCTCTGGTGGCTGCTTCTACATGTTGAATTTAAAAAAATATTTGATTCTACAAGTGCTTCTGTCATTTTCCATTTTATTTCTGGAAAGTTGAAATCCCCCATTAATAATAATTTCCCTTCACTTGCCTTTGCTATGCTACTAATCAGCTCCTCATCTTCCTCTGTTTGACTTGATGGACATCTATAGCACACTCCAATCACTGTTTTTTCATCCCCACTTTCTATTTCTCCTTAGTCACTTTCATTTTTGTTACCACATGAAAAATTATTTTTGGTTGTTATATTAACAGAATTTATACAGTATAATAAAACGCCACCTCTCTTAGCCTTGTCTCCAATTACCCTATCTTTCCTTAACATTGTATATCCCTCTATTTCAAGTTCACTATCTGCAATGTCCTAATATGTTCATGATTCTGTTAACCCTGTTATATCTGGTTTTTATTTTCCTACATACAGTTCCAATTCTTCTCTTTTATTTACTATGCTTCCCACACTTGCATAAAAACATTTTGGTTTGTAATTTTGTTGTTTTTCCACTTTTTTGTTTTTGCCCTATCATTTTATTTTTGCTTTTCCACTACTTATTTCACACTTCCCTGACCCCAACTCTCCCCTTTGACTATATTCCCTATAGTACCCTATTTTAATTTTATCTTTAGTCTCATACTTCAAAGGCCTTACTAGTTTAAATTTCTAACACAATGATTGACCATATACTTTGCTACAACATGCTGTCCTATCTCATTGAGATGTAAACCTCTCCTGTCTAACATTTTACTTGTGTCTACTTTCACATCAGTAAATTCCATTCCCATGACCGCACACATCACCTGTAACCTAAGGTTGATACCTATTATCTTACTATCTAGATATTCTGACCCATCTGCTCTGTCTAAAATGCCCATCATTGTGACCTTTCTTAACTTTTTTTCCTTAAGTGTTCCCTTAAGACTTTTGAATCTTGTCATAATTATTTTGGTACCACCTCTCTTTACATTATTAGTTCCTTCCAATACCAAAATATGACTGTTTGCTATGTCATTAATCCTCGTTATTCTACCCTCTATGTCCTCAATGTTTGCTCCCCCAATATACATTTATTCAAAAAATGTGATCCTTGTGGATGAAGTTAATTACCAAGAGATAGTACAGCAGAAGGTGGACTAAGGCGGAATGTGGTCTTTCTGGATGTAGTTAAACACTAAGAGAATCACAATTTTAACAACGGAGAAAGCGAAGAGCAAATCAGTATTCTCAATTGATACTGTAGGAATAGAAGATGTGAAGGATTTTGAATATCTGGAATCTGCTTTCAATCGGTCTGGTGAATGTGAAATTGAAATCAAACGAAGACTTGCATTTTCTACACACAAACAAATACAGATGAACAATGACAAGACACATACAAGTAGACAAATATCCAAAAGATTATGGCATGTATTTGCCCAGTGGCGACGTGGGTATTCAACAAATCAATTGCACAAAATTATTCACAGCTGTTTTAAATAAAGTGGTACAGAAGGATACCAACAATTTCATGGACAAGAAAAAGATAGACATTTTTTAATCGCTGCATTTAAAAAAAATGGCTCATATTCAACATATTAAGAACACAGTCTAGATGTGTCGGACATTTGAAGAGATGTACGTGGCTGGAGAGAGTAAGAACACAGTCTAGATGTGTCGGACATTTGAAGAGATGTACGTGGCTGGAGAGAGTAAGAACACAGTCTAGATGTGTCGGACATTTGAAGAGATGTACGTGGCTGGAGAGAGTGGTATTGGAGTGCATGGTTCCAAGAAGGAGGAAAGGAAGTTGACAACGACGAAAATGGCATCAGCACATTGGGAGCGATGTTAGGATTTCACATGGATGGCTGGCCTAGACAAAGATGCACACAGAGCTGCCGGGACAGATATCTGGGCCGACTCGCCCTAGACCAAGATGCACACAGAGCTGCCGTGAGAGAGACCTGGGCCGACTCGCCCTAGACCAAGATGTACACAGAGCTGCCGGGACAGAGATCTGGGCCGACTCGCCCTAGACCAAGATGTACACAGAGCTGCCGGGACAGAGATCTGGGCCGACTCGCCCTAGACCAAGATGTACACAGAGCTGCCGGGACAGAGATCTGGGCCGACTCGCCCTAGACCAAGATGTACACAGAGCTGCGGGACAGAGATCTGGGCCGACTCGCCCTAGACCAAGATGTACACAGAGCTGCCGGGACAGAGACCTGGGCCGACTCGCCCTAGACCAAGATGCACACAGAGCTGCCGGGACAGAGACCTGGGCCGACTCGCCCTAGACCAAGATGCACACAGAGCTGCCGTGACAGAGACCTGGGCCGACTCGCCCTAGACCAAGATGTACACAGAGCTGCCGGGACAGAGATCTGGGCCGACTCGCCCTAGACCAAGATGCACACAGAGCTGCCGTGACAGAGACCTGGGCCGACTCGCCCTAGACCAAGATGTACACAGAGCTGCCGGGACAGAGATCTGGGCCGACTCGCCCTAGACCAAGATGCACACACAGCTGCCGGGACAGAGACCTGGGCCGACTCGCCCTAGACCAAGATGCACACAGAGCTGCCGGGACAGAGACCTGGGCCGACTCGCCCTAGACCAAGATGCACACAGAGCTGCCGGGACAGAGACCTGGGCCGACTCGCCCTAGACCAAGATGCACACAGAGCTGCCGGGACAGAGACCTAGGCCGAATCGCCCTAGACCAAGATGCACACAGAGCTGCCGGGACAGAGATCTGGGCCGACTCGCCCTAGACCAAGATGCACACAGAGCTGCCGTGACAGTGACCTGGGCCGACTCGCCCTAGACCAAGATGCACACAGAGCTGCCGGGACAGAGATCTGGGCCGACTCGCCCTAGACCAAGATGCACACAGAGCTGCCGGGACAGAGACCTGTGCCGACTCGCCTTAAACCGAGACGACACAGAGCTGCCGTGACAGAGACCTGGACCGACTCGCCTTAAACCGAGATGCACACAGAGCTGCCGTGACAGATACCTGGGCCGACTCGCCCTAGACCAAGATGCACACAGAGCTGCCGGGACAGAGACCTGGGCCGACTCGCCCTTGTCAGGTGTTCTCATATGTTCATTGTCCCCTTTGAGAAAATCATTATGGCCGTACCGTTGGGCCTACTTTTGTATGAAACAATTGTTATGTTGGGGCCATCATCGTTTTCGATGAGCAATAACTTAACTTGGCCGACTCGCACTAAACCGATATGCACACAGAGCTGCCGTGACGTAGATCTGGGCCGACTAGCCCTAAACCGATATGCACACAGAGCTGCCGCGACAGAGACCTGGACGGACTCGCCTTAAACCGAAATGCACACAGAGCTGCCGTGACATAGACCTGGGCCGACTCACATTAAACCGAGATGCACACAGAGCTGCCGTGACAGAGACCTGGACCGACTCGCCCTAGACCAAGATGTACACAGAGATGCCGTGACAGAGACCTGGACCGACTCGCACTAGACCGAGATGTACACAGAGCTGCCGTGACAGAGACCTGGACCGACTCGCCTTAAGCCGAGATGCACACAGAGCTGCCGTGACAGAGACCTGGACCGACTCGCCCTAGACCAAGATGCACACAGAGCTGCCGTGACAGAGACATGGACCGACTCGCCCTAGACCAAGATGTACACAGAACTGCCGTGCCGGAGACTACTTACTTGAAAGGGTGATTATACACATCAACACTCTATAATCTTGTCTAGGTAAACGAATACTCTGGAGATGGCATAGTAAAAACTTTATAAAGGGAATTGGCAAGTGTGACAGATTTAGGGGTACCAAGGGTGGCTTAGGTAGAAGTGATGAAGACATGGGTAGCTACAGGGCACAAGAAGAGGTTTCATCTAAAACCGTTTTAAGAAATATTCAAACGAATACATTTAGAACCTTGATCATGACAATCTGTAACTTGATGTCGTCTAGAGTCTAAGAGAGAGACAGAGAGAGAGAGAGAGAGAGAGAGAGAGAGAGATAGAGACAACATGTAACCTGATGTTATCTAGAGTCGAAGAGAAAGGTTAACTGTAACTTGATGTTGTCTAGAGTCGAAGAAAGAGACAATATGTAACTTGATGTTGTCTAGAGTCGAAGAAAGAGACAATCTGTAACCTGAAGTTGTCGAGGATAGAGGTTAAGAACAGTTTATCAGAAGATCATAACACACTTATTTGATTTCATTGGTCAATGCCATTTTAACGTGAGCAAGCGGTTCTTCACGAGTTGCCGAACTATTATTGATAAAGTAGGACACCAATAGGTCATGCAGAGTTTTGTGACATACCAGAAAGAAATTTTCTATGGTCGTAAGTTTCGGTAGAGATAACTGCGTACAAAGTTAGGGTCTGTTTTTTTCTGGGCCGACCAAAGATTACTGAAGTTTAGGGGTTACCTTTGAGAGATATCATTTGAGGAAAGGGAAACTAAGCACAATTGGTCCAAGGATACGCAGTCGCCACAAGTTTGATTCCGTGATTTGAACCAGGTCTTGCCCTGTACAACTATTGGCGGGACGTAGCATCAACAACATAACTTGATGGTAGTTGTGCAGTCAGTCTCTTGAATCCTAGATGAGAGACGACAAGCCATTGTCTCAAGGCGGGGGATTTCACATTGGTTCGACTGACTGACATAAATTTGACAGCTTTCCCAGTCGTGTAGATCAGACTGATGTACCTCGTGTGTAAGCACATTGTAATTGTTAGAAAAATCATTTATTTGTGTGTACTGGTAAACGTAGTGTGTTTAAATTCAATATCCAGGAGTGACCAGAGCGTTGTCAGAAGTTTGTTGTCCCAAAGCTCTCGCCGAGAACACTACTGTCAGCCGATTCGTCAGCTAAACTTTCCATCTCTAGTATCATGCATCAAGTCATTCACAAAATGAACACTAACATTAGTTGTCTCCGACCATTTTGTTTATGCGCATTTACAATTTGTTGTTTTTATAATTGAACAACAAATACAATCCCAAGGACACACATCTTTCCTGTAGATGTAACACCTTGATCCACTACACACAAAAAAGAAACGAAATTGAGAGATCTCAGAAAACCATTGCTAGGAACACATACACAAACAGCAGTCATAAACCATTGCTAGGAACACATACACAAACAGCAGTCATAAACGACACCGAAGCAGAAGTAAAGAACTCAAACACAGAATCCGTGTCTGCGGTAACAAGAAAAAGTAAGATCTCATTTACACGCTGTGTGGTAATTTGGGGTTATGGCGTGAGGTCAATGTTTTCTTGATCGATTGAAAACTGTGGCTGATGTGGTCAGCATCACACGGCCACTATTACTCTTTACAGCGTTTTTTGTAGCAACGTTTTGAGGCAGCGTGGACGCCAAAGCCGTTTGAGAACTGATCAAATCTCAAAGATTGAGAGTATTACATAGCGATGTGACGTGGACGGCAGGCAGAGGCACGAGAACTGGTTGAAGTCTGACAGAGCGGATGTCATGCACAGGCTCTGCTGCATGGTGTCTCTCTACCGTTTCTGAATTATGTTTTGTACCCGTACACACTAAATGGTCAGTGCTATTCATAACGCCAGAATGGTATGCCCCATCCATTGCAATGTTTTCTTCCAACTAAGCAGTATCAATACACTTTGTTCTACAAAAGGTGAAAAACAGTGTTTTATGTAACTCGCATTCAGGTGTTGTTTTTAATTCACGTATTTGACAGTGATTTCAAAGTTGTACAAATGTCAATGCTGTCTTCTAGAATTGGTAAGCGCTTCACACAATTAGCTTTGAAATGTATCGTTTGTCATCGATTTGTCTTCTCTTAGTTATTCTATCTAACTTCAATCCATTTGTGTCGTTAGATGTCGTGGTGAGGTGTGACCTCCTTTGTTTCATATTTTTTTGGCAGACGAAAATCCGCTGGTGACTTGCCAGGTTAATCCCAGTAGCTGTTACTAACCGTTAGGTTAGAGCCCCTGGAATTTACGATCGGCCATTATTTTAATTGGAGGTGTGGAAGTGTAAATTAGAGGCAGGTAGACCCGCAGCCTGTCAGGTGCCATCTATGGTGCTCCGCTGACCACATATCTAAAGCCTGATTGTGTATCTACAAAGTTACTTTTTTGCAACACATTCTCTGTGGGGCGAGATTTCCTAGAATAATTTGACTAGACTTCTAACTTGAATTTTTCCCGTGCAGCGGCTGTTAAGCCTTCTCTTTTCTATTTCCTACTGGCAAAGGATTTTTAATATGCGCACCACTGAACACGGGTGTCTGATCTTACTACTCAGAAAAAAGTGGACATTTTCACCTGATGTTAGGCGTGACTAATCTCGGTCTCCGTCGTGATTTCAACCCGCGACCTCCAGCACCCGGGGCGAACACCTTATCACGAGGTTACTGGGTCCCCAGTATCTCACTGTTTGCAGATAATGTTAATATCTCTAGACACTGTGACGTAATTGACGATGTGCACTTAACAAATATGCTGAATTCGCCACATGTTAACACATCAACTGTCAGATCTGACATAAAACTTAAAAACCAAACAGCAACCAAATACAAGTCAAAAATACGGTAACATTGAAACTGCAACTTAACGTTGTTAGACAATGGCTTATATGCATCCCTTGTATGTATGTCGGCGGGCGGCAGAAAAAAAACCCGAAACATATTTTTATTGTTCATATGGAACTGTAGTTAACACATGAGAACGTTTTTATTTCATTGATGTCATCGCGTTGCTAAAGAACAGATTAAATTATATTCAACCAATTTTGTTTGCAATAAAAGTAACAACATCTGAAATTAGGTTTAAAAATAAATGAAATGAGTCTGAAAAAATAAACCAAATTTTTACTTATCAGCCAGAGTAGAATTTTTTATCCGCTAGACTTCGGAAAAATCTGCCAGATTTGGCGCGTGCAAGCTAAGTAGGCAGCCCTGCTGGGGCCACAAGACTTTAGTAATGGCTTCCACATTCAGAGAGCATATTGTTTTCTGATGTCTGTCATACCGGCTAACACTCATTTCATGCAGCGTCGTCCCTTTTTATTGGTAGACCACTCCTCTCACTCCTTCATTTTCGTTTTACTGAAAGTGTCAAAACCTCTCTTCTCCTCTCTCTCTCTCTCTCTCATCCATTATCGTCCAAATGAAAGTGTCAAATCCTCTCTTTCTCTCTCTCTCTCTCTCTCTCTCTCTCTCTCTTTAACTCCAATTCTAAATATTCTTACTGAAAGCATCAAACCCATGACTACACTTCTGTCTAGTCAGCTTCCCGCACTGCTAGATACAAACAGTCCCTACTCCTTCACCAACTTCTGGCTCGTCTTGCTGATTGACAATCGTCTACATGAGATAACCAAATTAATATTACACCTGTGTCTTAATGTTGTCATACCCTGGGGATGTTCTATAGATGACCTTGACCTCATGCATGTGTGTCTTAATGTTATCATACACTGGGGATGTTCTATAGATGACCTTGACCTCATGCATGTGTGTCTTAATGTTGTCATACCCTGGGGATGTTCTATAGATGGCATTGACCTCATGCATGTGTGTCTTGATGTAGTCCCACCCTGGTGATGTTACTTTCATGACCTTGACCTTATGTTGCCTCATGCGTGCGTGTCCTAATGTCGTCCCACACTGGTGATGTTCCATCCATGACCTTATGCATATGTTATCCCACTCCAATGATGTTCCGATGATGGCATTGATCCATCTTGACATCTCATTACGTCTCTGCTTTACGACATTAAAAAAATATTTGAGAAAAGTCTTCAAACTGAAATCTCACCAATTCCTTTTGTCAAACCTAATCTTTCTTTTCCGTTTTCTTGACAAAGATTGTTCGCACCAATGGGCATTAAAATAATCCCTGTCGTGTCGGCTCTCAAAAACACTCATTTTCTAGAGTAGCTTATTTTCCAGTGAGACTGTTCAACATTTCTTGTGGTTGATATTCCATGTCAGACGGCATTCAGCTTTCTAGTTTTCTAATTAATTAGTGATGCATGAGTTTGTGAAGGACTGACAGCTCAATCATCAAAGTCACATTTCGAGAAATTCGAAGAACATGATACATCCACGGACAGACAGACAGCAAACACCAGTGAATCCGTTTAGTAGGCTTTAGCGCATGGGTAGGAAGATCAAATAGATGACATAGTCTTTGTTCCGTTCAGAATTCGCATAAAACACATACGCATTTCGACGATGTCTAGGACATGCCTTAATTGGGCACATAAAGTGTAACTAATGGTATTATTGATTCCAAATGTTTTGTTTCACAAACAAGTTTGAACATTAGGAAAACTAACCAGGACGTGCAAGAAATGGCTGGCTAGCTGTGAGTTCCGTCCAAATATGTGGGTTTTCTCCGACAATTATACAAAGAGAAAAGTAATAAATGAAAGTTACATTAATTGGTAAGCAGAAAACATTCTTACGAATTGCCGTCAGGTTATAGAAGTGGAATCAATCAAGTCGATATGGTCAGGTAAACAGAAAATACGCGAACGATGTCTGATAGGCTATAGAATTAAAGTGAATAAGGTCTCTATAGTCAGGTAAACAGAAGAAACAAGTCGACCTGTCCTTATACAGGGACATATACCGCTGTATCGGTTCCACTTAGTCGACCTGTACTTCTACAGGGGCAGATACCGCTGTACCGGTCCCACTTAGTCGACCTGTACTTCTATATTAGCAGATGCCCCTGTGCAGGTCCCACTTAGTCGACCTGTACTTCTATATTAGCAGATGCCCCTGTGCAGGTCCCACTTAGTCGACCTGTACTTCTATATTAGCAGATGCCCCTGTGCAGGTCCCACTTAGTCGACCTGTACTTCTATATTAGCAGATGCCCCTGTGCAGGTCCCACTTAGTCGACCTGTACTTCTATATTAGCAGATGCCCCTGTGCAGGTTCCAGCTCTGGTATGGGCTGGATATAGTCGTGAGAAGGATGTTCTGCTTAGCGGGCTAGGCTTGAGCAGCTTAATACTCCGCTGTGTTGGGTGGTTAGCCGATGTGCTAGTTCATCTTGATAGACTCAAACACTAGAGAAAAGTAGACCCGCAGCCTGTTAGGCGCTATCTATGCAGCTCTAAACAAACCACCTAACCATAACCAGTGTTATGTCGGCTCACACAATTAGTCGGCTCGTACGACATGCTCTCTGTGAGACAGTGGTGATATACTTGACCTTGTCATACACACATACCCCGGCAAACCACTCGCGTCATCTATAGCTCACAGTAAACATCGATAAATCCTTGTCGTAGAGAATAGACGAATAATTATGGTCGACTTTTGAAAATAATAGAGCTTTTGGTATAACACACAGCCGGAATAAAACAAATGTGCTTGGACAAGACGTATATACCACCGCATCCATCACCATCGGCAACTGCATAATGGCAACTGTGGATGAGTTCCCTGACCAGGTCTCTCTCATCAATGATAAGCTCTCGCTAGAACCCGAATTAGGCAATCGTATTGGTAGGGCTGATGTCATATTTTCTCATCTCACAACACGTGTTTGGGAAAACACCAAACTTTCAGCTGAGGGGTCAAAGTCTACATTTCTTGTGTCGTCAGTAAGATCGTATATGGCAGCGAAACGTGGACAACCTATGTTAAACAAGAGAAATAGCTCAACACCTTTCACCTACAACGCCTGAGGTCTATCATTGGCGTCTCGTGGAACGACGGGGTGACAAATGCGATGGTGCATGAAGATGGTCGCATCCCCAGAGATGTTCTTGATTGACAGCTGCGGGTCCTACTAGAACAGTTAGATATATTCTTGATTGACAGCTGCGGGTCCTACTAGAACAGTTAGATATATTCTTGATTGACAGCTGCGGGTCCTTATAGAACAGTTAGATATATTCTTGATTGACAGCTGCGGGTCCTACTAGAACAGTTAGATATATTCTTGATTGACAGCTGCGGGTCCTACTAGAACAGTTAGATATATTCTTGATTGACAGCTGCGGGTCCTACTAGAACAGTTAGATATATTCTTGATTGACAGCTGCGTGTCCTACTAGAACAGTTAGATATATTCTTGATTGACAGCTGCGGGTCCTACTAAAAGAGTTAGATATATTCTTTATTGACATCTGCGGGTCCTACTAGAACAGTTAGATATATTCTTGATTGACAGCTGCGGGTCGTACTAGAACAGTTAGATATATTCTTTATTGACAGCTGTATGTCCTACTAGAACAGTTAGATATATTCTTTATTGACATCTGCGGGTCTTACTAGAACCGTTAGATATATTCTTTATTGACAGCTGCGTGTCCTACTAGAACAGTTAGATATATTCTTGATTGACAGCTGCGGGTCCTACTAGAACAGTTAGATGTCACAGCTGAGGTTCAAAGACACATATAGAATATGAAGGCACTGAATACGGATCTGACATTTTGAGAAGACACAGCGGCAGACCGATCCAAATGGAGAAGCAGCCCGAAGACCCACAATTAAACTGGACGGAAATAAGCTTTTCCAACACAAAGACGTGAAAAGATAAACCAAAAACTCAGTACAGAGTTGCTACTCCAAGGTCGCGTTAACTTATAGTCAGACAGGACGGAAAATAGGTTACTACCAGAAGAACATGCATATCGCTGATGTGGTTGTTATCATGTCAAGGTTACATCAGAACAGACATGGCACCGAGGAAGTGTGATATCAGTTCAGTTCAGTTCATCCCGTAACCCATCAGGTCGTTGGGGCACACATGAAGACATGAAAATCCCACGCCAGCTCTCTCTGTCTGTCGCCGCCTGACGTATCTCACCGTGACGAAGGCCTGACCACTCAGCGATGTTGTCCACCCATCTCTTCCTTGGACGTCCTCACCCTCCCTGTCCCGGTACGGATTCAAAGAGTATCGAGTTGGGAATTCCGTTGGATCTCGCGACGTGCCCGCACCAGGCCATCTTTCGTCTTTTGATAGTTGTGAACAGATCTTCAAAAGGACCAATAGCGTCTTCAACTCTCTGACGGATGTCTACGTTCGTGACACGATCCTTATATGTAACATGTAGGAGTTTTCTATAGCACCGCATTTCCATTGCACGTATTCTGCCCTAGATATCTGCTGTAATGGCCCAGGTCTCGCAGGCATACATAAATATTGACAGCACCAAAGAGCGCAGTAGTCTGACTTTTATGCCGAGGGCGAGGCGCTTGACTCGCCAAATAGGTTGCAGCCTAGTCAGCGCCGCTGTTGTTTGTGATATTCTGGCAATTACCTCTGGCTTCGAACCCTCGTCGCTGATCAACGATCCAAGATATTTGAAACGTTTCACCACCTCAAGTACCTGCCCATTTGCCTCTATGACAAATTGAAACCCTGCGACGTTATTGGTCATGAGTTTTGTTTTATCAGCATTTATTTCCATACCAAAACTAAGGGCCGTTCTATCCAATCTACCAATCAACTCCTGCAGTTCCCTCTCTGTGCCTGCCAATACATCAATATCATCAGCAAAGCGGAAGCTTGTGATAAGCCTGTCACCTATTGTAACCGTGCCAACATGTCCTTTAAGGTCGTCTCCATTATTCTCTCCAAGAAGATATTGAAGAGTGTGGGGGATAGTATACAACCCTGTCTCACACCCACCGTCGTACGGAACCAATCGCAAGCGTTCCCTCTACTGAAACAGCGCTGGTCGCCTGCTGATAAAGGTTTGCAATTACCCTCACAATATCACTGTTTTACTTATAATGCCTCATTGTTGACCATAGCGCCGCATGCCACACTCTGTCAAACGCCTTTCTAAAGTCAATGCAGGCATGGTAGAGTGGTTGATGATACTCTGAGTACTTCTCATTCAGTAGACGAAGATGAAATATCTGCTCGATGGTACTCCTTCCCGCTCGAAAGCCCGCTTGTTCTTCGGCAATGATACTCTCCGCCTGAGGATTCAGTCTGTTAAGTAATATCCTCAAGAGAACTTGACTTGGATGACTTATCAGACTGATTGTTCGATAGTTCTGACACATATTTAGGTTTCCCGATTTAGGCAGTGGTATAATGACTGATTTTGTCCAGCAGGTGGGCCCCACTCTTGTCTGCCAAATTCTATTGCAGATGTAAGTCAGGGTAGTGATTGTCGCCTCTCCTCCCACTTGCAGGAGCTCTGCTGGAATATTATCCACACCGACAGCCTTCCCTCTCTTCAGCATTTTGACGGCTTCATATACTTCTTCCCTTGTTATCGTTTGATTTTCCTCTACCAGACTCACTGCAGGAGACATTGGCATTCTTTGGTCACCTCGATCTTCATGCTTATATAGCTCCGAACAGTACTCTGTCCAGCGCTCACGACTGTCTTGAGCTTTTGTGAGACATGTCCCACTCTTGTCCTGAATCGTCGTATTTCGACTTTGGGCAGGTCTTACTAAGTCCTTGACTAATTTATATGCTCCCTTGGCATCATTTCGTCCCAGATTTCGTTCGATAACTGAGCACTGAGCCGTTATCCAATCCACCTTGGCCTGTTTCATCTTGGTCTTTATGGATCTATTTATCTCTCTATATCGCTGAATCCCATCTAGTGTATTCTTCGCTCCCTTCAATCGTCGTCTCTTGTCACATAAGTTCAGTATTTCACTCGTTATCCATGCTTTCTTTTTAATCCTGCACCTACCCAGAACCTCAGATGCCGTGTTGAGTAAAGCCGAATTCAAGGCTTCAGTCATCGTCTCAACATCTGCCTTCTCGTTTAGAACCAAGAGAGGAGCGAAACGTCCCCCCAACACCGCTCCAAAGGTCTCCACTACATCCGGGCACTTCAACTTCTCCAAGTCAAATCTCAGTCGAGTTATCTCTCTTTTCAGAACTTTCTTTAGTCGGAGATGCATGGTCATCAGCACTAAGTCGTGGTCGCTCCCTACATCGGCCCCTGGGAAACTTCTATTCCGGGCGCTATTGATGCTAGATCGGAATCTCCTTTGGACCAAAATATAGTATATTTGACTATGAAGCGTACTATTGGGCTGTGCCACGTCCACCGCCTCGACATTTTATGTGGTCCCAGCGTATTCGCTACTATCAGCTTATTGTAATACGCAAATTCCAAGAGTCGTAGACCTCTATCGTTGGTGGTCACATTCCCATATGCTCCACATGTGCCTTTCTAGACACGTACCATGTTTTCGCCAATTTTGGCATTCCAATCGTCCTGAACCACCAGTATATCTGTCTTCGGTACCTCGTTCACCAGTGTGATATCAAGATCAGTGAATAGATCCCATATAAGAAGCATACAAACAGCTGGGGGTTATCATAACATACTATGGGCAATGCACAACAGAAATACAAAACATGAATACACCAGACAAAGTGCGCACAGGGAAACAGAAGAAACAGACAAATGAACAGTCAATGGGATCAAACGAGAGACCTTTGTAAGTTTCTGTAGACCAGCGAGATTTAAAATCTTGGACTCTTAATAAACATACTTTAACAATTAATTGCTGAAATAGATGAGCCAGATCTAGGGAGAATACTAAAGCTACCAGTTTCAATCAATCAATCAATCAATCAACCTAAACCTTTACAGCTCTATGTGGTACTTGTGTCTTCAACAAATACACCTCAAGACATCAAACGTTGAGTTACCTACATCTGTTGACGGTTTTGGGGCTTAAAGCTTCTACATAAACCTGCATCTTGCAGCGTTCTCAACCCTCATTAGTCGTCACTTGAGCATGCCTACCAGGTTACAGAGTTACTAGCCTTTGGTCCCCTTTTCGGCTCAGTAATATAAGGTCCCCATAGCCGAACGGTAGTCTCTGACTAACATTATGTCCCCTTAGCCGAATGGTAGCCTCTGATTGTAACATTATGTTCCCTTAGCTGAACGGTAGCCTCTGATTGTAACATTAGGTCCCCTTAGCCGAATGGTAGCATATGATTGTAATATTATGTCCCCTTAGCTGAAAGGTAGCCTCTGATTGTAACATTATGTTCCCTTAGCCGAACGGTAGTTTCTGATTGTAACATTATGTTCCCTTAGCCGAACGGTAGCCTCTGATTGTAACATTATGTCCTCTTAGCCGAACGGTAGCCTCTGATTGTAACATTATGTCCCCTTAGCCGAACGGTAGTTTCTGATTGTAACATTATGATCGCCATAGCCAAATTGATGCCCTAGAACTGACGCCCCTGAACTACGCGATACACGAAGGTCGATAATGAATTAATCTGAAAGAAGCCGCACAAACAAATCTGTCATGAGATGACAGGAGAGCAGCACATATAGTGTCTAACGGGCCACTGGTCTTACTTTGTTGTCCTGATTTGTCAATTTTGGATGCTGCCAGTCCACGGATTTGACTGTCGCTCACACTGGCTGACTCTGACATTTGTGTCCACCGGAACGTGTTGCTGTTTTCCATTTGGGGTAGTTAATTCATTCATTGAATGGTGTATTACATCAGATTATCCTGGCATGGTCATCGGCTATGTGTTATAGTTATTGGGTTGCTCTGTGTAGTTTGTCCACGGTCTAGTGCACACAAAAGTGACGCTCTCCGCCCTATCTGCAAAGAGTCTGGATTATGGTGAGGGTGTGATATGAGCACAGGGGACAATAATTAACTAACACAAATCGTCCAGGAGAGAGTGGACCCTGCCCTTTTAGCAAGATGCCCCAGGCACATCCCTCGCACGCTGCGGTGAGATAAAGACTGGTTGTATACAGACTCTGCAGAGTCTTCTAAGCCAGTATAATGACGTTAAGTTATGTTACGGATGACTCAGAAGCCGACACATCTAGAGTATTGCACGGTATAATTAGACAGTTGTGTACAACTGTAGACATGCACATGATGATGTTGGTGATGATATCTGCTCCTTAACATCCTCAGTGCCAGCGTGTCTAATCTGGCGTCACGTGCTGTGCAAGGTCACGGCAAACCAGGCAGTTTGTTCCAGTATCCATGTGACGCTAATTTCCATTAATCTGTTTTCATCTCTGAGTAAGTCAAAAACTGTGCTGTCAGTTCTTTCTTTCTTTCTCTCTCTCTCTCTCTCTCTCTCTCTAGCGCGTGCTCACACTCTGTCTCTGAATGCTTTCTATGTTTGTCTGTTTCTGACATCGCTTTATCTCACACTCTCACAAATACTTCTTTCAAAATTCTGGAGCCTTTGTTTTAATTACACAAAACACATGACATTTTAATAATGAACGCAACAATAACAAACAAAAAAACAGTACATGAACATGACAGCGGAAAACAGTAGATGGGCATGGCAGCGAAAACTAAAGCTTTGATAAGGATATAGAAAAACAGAGGGCAAACTGTTATAGTGAACGAAACACGTTTAAGATACAGCTCACGTTTTGTTCAATGACAGACCAATATAAGTCTTGCAAACATACGACATAATGGAGATACAGCTCACGTTTTGTTCAATGACAGATCAATATAAGTCTTGTGAACATACGACCTAATATAGATACAGCTCACGTTTTGTTCAATGACAGATCAATATAAGTCTTGTGAACATACGACATAATGGAGTATGTTGTGAAATTGAGTAAAGTAGAGAGTACTATTATGTCAACATGAGAAAAGCTGGGAATATTCTGTCAACATGAGAAAATAGAGAGTACTCTGTCAACATGAGAGTAGTAGAGAGTACTCTGTCAAAATAAAAATAGTAGCGAGTACTCTGTCAGCACAAGAACAGACGAAATACTTCTGTTAACATGAGAATAGTAGCGAGTACTCTGTCAACTTGAGAAAGAAAGTAGGAGAGAAATACATGTGAAGACATTTGAAGAATATTCAGTCAACATAAGAAGGACACGAACGTTATTCTGCTGATTATCAAGAACAAAGATGCGACCAAACTGAACTTGGCGTTTTAATGAACAAACACAAACAAGAATGATTGACAAGTTATAACCAAATACTCTGAAACGTCAAATGGCAAGAACGGTTGTGCTCAGATGTTTCCAACGTTGCTTTCGTTGCTTTCGTTGCTTTCTGCTTCTGGTCCTGCTTTTCTAAAGTTCTTGCATATTTATTCGTGAGTATTGCTTTAAAGAAACATATTTACGGCTGGGTCGATTGGAGCGTGTTGAACACAAGGTACAAACAATGTATTCTTGTAGCGAGAATAGAGCTCTCCTCTGGCCGCAAGAATAGCACACACTACTCCGTCCGCGAGGGTATCGCTTTCTACTCTCAGGCTGTATAAGACGCGTTGGGAAACCAGCTGATTGTATTACAAGGCAGTCTCTGTTACTGGAATCCCCCAAAATAAAATAAATAGAAGGGGTTTCAAAACACACACGGAGAAGAGAGCTCGAAACACATGGAATCCTGGTTTTCATACACTAGTATTTTGTCTGCTACCAGGTAGCCGAAGGCAATCCGTAGTTTTGTACTTTTTTCGATTTAACTTTGAGCAGTTTGCAAGTTCTGGCGGATGGTAAGTGACGTATTGGGCAGACATTTCATTACTTGTCTAAATGTTTTGCTTGAACATCGACTAACAGACCACTCTTTTGGGTTTTTAACTGCCAAGGGCTCTTTTACGTGTGCATCGTATACACGGGATCTCCGAGTTTATCGCCCAACTCCAATAGACACAGCTCAAGACAGATGTAAACAATATGTTTTAACTTGAGAGAAAGCTGTTAAACGGATGGTTCTAGGCATGACAACTTGCATGATCCATCGGGATCTGAAAGGTTGTGATCTATCCTTAACAAGAGAGCTCCACCATGCTGTCGGCAGTGCACTTCTCTCAAGGTGTATGTCACCGCTCTGCTTTTTTAGGGACGCTGTGTTTATAGAACAGGATCAATTATTTACCCTTCGCTTATTAGCGATAAGTCGTTGCTAATGGCGTGTTTACAGAAAACAAATCTAAGACGAAAACAAATCTAAGACGAAAACTGCAGACATGCAACTCTTAAGATTAGCGAACTTCGTCGAGTAACAAATATGTAATGCTAGTTACGTGACATATTAAAAAGAAAGGTAACGGTTGTCCCATATAAGACACTGGCGCGAGGACAGAACGTATACCAGGTCAATGTGTTTTCTGAGGTCAGGGTGAATAAACTTCATGTCATCGCCGGCGTGTGCTTAATTGCTGGAAGTTAGGTACATTTTTATGGATGAGTAAACTGGGCTTGTTGAGGTCAGAGATTGACTGTTATCCCTTTGCCCTCACGGATATGTTCTCTAACCGTTAGGCCACTCAGATACTTACTAAAGTTGATTCAGTTACTTAAGTAGCAATGAGAATCGGCGTCAGCTGAGTGGACCAATGCATTCTTGCCAAGCGGAGGGATGTGGCTGGTTCCCTAACAGTTTGTCTTATTTGTCTTCACTTGTAAGATATTCGGGTATGTCTTATTTGTCTTCACTTGTAAGATATTCGGGTATGTCTTATTTGTCTTCACTTGTAAGACGGGTATGTCTTATTTGTCTTCACTTGTAAGACGGGTATGTCTTATTTGTCTTCACTTGTAAGACGGGTATGTCTTATTTGTCTTCACTTGTAAGAAATTCGGGTCTGTCTTATTTGTCTTCACTTGTAAGATATTCGGGTATGTCTTATTTGTCTTCACTTGTAAGACGGGTATGTCTTATTTGTCTTCACTTGTAAGATATTCGGGTATGTCTTATTTGTCTTCACTTGTAAGATATTCGGGTATGTCTTATTTGTCTTCACTTGAAAGATATTCGGGTATGTCTTATTTGTCTTCACTTGTAAGATATTCGGGTATGTCTTATTTGTCTTCACTTGTAAGATATTCGGGTATGTCTTATTTGTCTTCACTTGTAAGATATTCGGGTGTGTCTTATTTGTCTTCACTTGTAAGATATTCGGGTATGTTTTATTTGTCTTCACTTGTAAGATATTCGGGTATGTCTTATTTGTCTTCACTTGTAAGATATTCGGGTATGTCTTATTTGTCTTCATTTGTAAGATATTCGGGTATGTCTTATTTGTCTTCCCTTGTAAGATATTCGGGTATGTTTTATTTGTCTTCACTTGTAAGATATTCGGGTATGTCTTATTTGTCTTCACTTGTAAGACGGGTATGTCTTATTTGTCTTCACTTGTAAGATATTCGGGTATGTCTTATTTGTCTTCACTTGTAAGATATTCGGGTATGTCTTATTTGTCTTCACTTGTAAGATATTCGGGTATGTCTTATTTGTCTGCACTTGTAAGATATTCGGGTATCAGGGTATCTGACAGACGAGCATTTTAATTGGTCAGCCAGTCACACCATCATCAAGTGTCTGCCTCGTGGCGTGACGACAACATTCCTTCACAACCACGTGATCTCGCGCAATTTCAGTATTTGAGATGTTGTTGGTGTTCACATACAGTTGATCCTTCCATCATTTCATTGAAGTTATGTAATTAGTTTCACACACACACATACACACATCCACACACAGCCACTTACACACACGCACACAGACATACATACACATACTCACGTATATGAATGGCTAGGTGGAGCCATATCAAGTAGGTCACTAAAGGTACAACGATATCAACAGTAAATAGTGTCCAAGTTAATGCCAGCAAATTTGCCAATGGCCAAGGCACAGTAACGTTGCAAATCCTACTTGAAAAAAAATTGCAACACAGCCAGTGAGTTTGACATGAAAATAAATACATTGTAGACAACAATTATGGCGACAGCCAAGCAACATAGGCAAACAAATGTAATCATTAATGAGACGTTTATTGAAAGACAATGTCCATCGCAAAGCGATTTTCTTTAATAATGTGATGTGCGCTGTATTTAGATTATAGTGAGTAAGATTTTGCGCTGGTCATCAATCTCACTCTTATCTCGAGCTACCTTGGATCAGTGGCACGACTATTTGTCGAGACGACTAGAGATAACTCGGGATGCAGGCACTCTGGTCTTACCTTCCGTGAGACCAGGGGTCGCTTGAAACTTGCGGTATTAGATCGCCCACCGTTTCCGTTCAGCATTGTGAGAGACAAGTCCCTAAACCTCTTGACTACAGCGACCCCAGAAGTTTACATATTTATGGCAAACCATAACAGAAGATTCCCGCAATGAGACGGAAATTAAGACAACGATTCATAGCGAGAGAGAGATATAGCGAGTAGCGAGAGAGAGAGTAATGTCTCAAGGCGCAAGCCTGGGCGCTGAATATAGAGACCCTGGGCTGCCCAACCTGCAGGATCCCCCTCTCAGCCTCGCTGTTGTAATCCAATGGAATGCAAAACATGACAATTTGGCACCAGCTCAGCTGTAGGAGCTGCCGGAATGAGTTCTTAATTTTGAAACCATTCGCCTTAGGTGCTACCACTCCGGATTCTCTGCCCGGGTTTAATCCCGAAGCCCTAACCTCTCCCGAGGTTTCCACAAGGTGGTGGAGTCGTTTCCCGCAGGTGCTAGTTACTCGAGACATCCGATGATACTCTCATCGTCGCAAGACTAGCCAGCACTCCCTGGCACTTGTGGGTTTAAAATCAGAGTTCCTCCTCTCCTAGGTGAACTGCCTGAACAGGCTAACGAGCTTTGTACTTTGTCTACCGGTGTTTAGAGTAAGAGTTCCCATAGATTGGCTGCCAACCAGGGCTAATGAGCCCAATCTGCCAGCCCAATTATACCGCCGGGTACTCGGTCGCGCCTTAAAGTAGGCTCTGTAAGAAACAACACAAAGATTACATTGGAAAAAAAAGACTTAAGAGAAAAACAAATCGGTAAGCTCAAAGAATGTCAAGCTAGACATGAGAAAAATAATAATCACTATTCATGTATGGCCAACTGCGGAGCATGGGGGAATTCTAGCAAAGAATGACGAAACAATCTTGGTAGCGCAGGAAATGTGGTGCCACGCCTGATTTGGACAGAAAGAAGACCCAATGTCCTCTCTGGGGTAAGCGCGCAAAGACAAATATTCATAATTAAACAAAAACAAAGACTGACATGGGAGAGACACAATGTGCGACATGAAAAAGTTTTACAGAATATACTAGAGGGCAACATGCAGGAGAAAAGAGTAAGGAGCGACCGAGACTCAACTGTACATCTAAGACATGCAGAAAGGATGAAATGAGGAGGATACGATCAAATGAAGAAACATGCTCAGACGACCTTTCAACCAGTCTTAGGACCTGATCAATCAAAGTATTAGGTCGAATGAAGAGACATGCTCAGACGACCTTTCAACCAGTCTTAGGACCTGATCAATCAAAGTATTAGGTCGAATGAAGAGACATGCTCAGACAACCTTTCAACCAGTCTTAGGACCTGATCAATCAAAGTATTAGGTCGAATGAAGAGACATGCTTAGACAACATTGCAACCAGTTTCAGGACTGATCAACCAGAGTATGCGAACAAATGGAGAGAAATGCTTAGACAACCTTGCAACCAGTTGTGGGACTAACTAACGAGACGGTGATGGTGAATTATTGTATCCAATATGAACCTATATTTACAATAAAATACATATTTCATTTCTGTCGTTATTCAGTTATTTATTAATTATGAAAACAATTAAATATGATATTGTAGCTTGCTTTTTGAAAGAACATGGTGTTAGACTTAAGACAATGGGACGATTGAAAATTGAGGTTTCCTCCCAAGAGGGTTTCTGTTTGTGGAAATAGTTGAAGTTGCAACGTTCTCTGTTCGTGGAAATAGTTGAGGCTACAACATTCAGTCTTTTCTGTATGTGAGTCCGTTACTGACGTCCCTTGTCTTAGATTTAAGGAACTCCTGTCTAGAAAAAAACAATTTTTCGCAGTTTTAGGAGCTTCCAAATTTATTTTAATCTTCCCCGAGCAAAAGCTGAGTTTTGTATATTTGTGTTCTAGGAAATACGCTAGCGAAACATCATTTGTTTTGATGCTTTAATCTCTAATTTCTCGTCTGGTTCAATTAGTTGGACCTGCACAGAAGGTCAAGCTTGCTAATTTTTCATTCAAATGCACTTAAAGTGCTGCTTCTTCAGACATACGATAGTCCACCTTTTGATGCTACTCGTCTACTTATAGCCCTGCCGCCTCTTGTTGGTCGACCTTTAACCTCCCTCTTCAGTATTGTTTCAATAAAGTATCGTGCCTTCTTATATGTCTAAAACATTTGACTTGCCTAATGTTCATGTCTGTCAATAGCTCTCCAGCCATGTCTATTCTCGTCACAACGCCACTATGTGTTTGTTTCATCATTCACAGACTGCAACTCGTCCCCCGAAGTGTCGCTATTGTTGGTGTTCACAAGTGTGAGAACATAACAAGTATTGTCTGTCCTTTGCGGACTTTCTCAGAGTCGAAGTTTATTCGAATTTGATGGCATGTGTCCATTCAGCTCACGAACCAATTGTTTTTGAATTTGTAACTTAACCGTGAGTTCAATCAGATGAACTGTAACGTCTACTAGAAATGACAGATCACATAGCTAGCATTTGTTTTTTTAAACTGCCGCACAGGTTATCCTGTCGTATCAGACAGAAACCACATCTTTGAAATCGTAAAAGCACTACAGTACCTTCCCATTACTAAGCCCACACACTTCACAGTAAAATGCGGGGTCTTCATGCTCGTATTGAACGTTTTCCAGAAATTAAAAAAAATTGGGTGGATTTAAGGGATCTCGACTTTAGGAAATCTAAGCAGGAAGCTACAGTGGTTATGATATAATCGAATTTTGTTAGTGCAAAATGCAGTAAACAGCACACAACTCTTCAGTATTGATGTTCATATTAAAAAACCCAGAGATCCCCAATAATTGCCTTCTAATGACTGCCATCTCACTGCAGAACCACATGAAGCGAAAGAAATGACACTCTATCAAAAGATGGCAATATATTTGACACAATTTAATCCTCGGTATCATTCAGACAGACAACGAAAATCTTCAGAAATCAGTTTATATACCAACGGACAGAACATATGTCCATATGCAGTAGAGCAAACCCAATTCACCAGCTCCAAAGAAACCAACAGACCTTATTTCGTCTGAGAACTGACACATCAGAATACTAGAACATCCATATAGTGTTACATCAGACTACTCGAACATCTATACAGCGTTACATCAGACTACTAGAACATCCATATAGTGTTACATCAGACTACTAGAACATCTATACAGTGTTACATCAGACTACTAGAACATCCATATAGTGTTACATCAGACTACTCGAACATCCATATAGTGTTACATCAGACTACTAGAACATCTATACAGTGTTACATCAGACTACTAGAACATCCATATAGTGTTACATCAGGCTACTCGAACATCCATATAGTGTTACATTAGACATAGAAAATCCATATAGTGTTACATCAGACTACTAGAACATCTATACAGTGTTACATCAGACTACTAGAACATCTATACAGTGTTATATCAGACTACTAGAACATCTATACATTGTTACATCAGACTACTAGACCATCTATACATTGTTACATCAGACTAATGGAACATCTATACAGTATTACATGAGACTACTAGAACAGCTATACATTGTTACATCAGACTAATAGAACATCCATATAGTGTTATATCAGACTAATAGAACATTCATACATTGTTACATCAGACTAATCGAACATCTATACAGTGTTATAACATACTAATAGAACATCTTTACAGACTAAAGATCTGGCACACCGATGAGTACCCATGGGGAACACAGGGCCAGATTCGGGAACACATTATACAGGAATGTCCACTTTATAGTAGACTGAGCTGCCAGGCCTGGCTAGATCTGGAGGGGAGACAGTAGATGTTCGGCAAGATTACAGACTTCATCGCTGCGACTGGCCTGCAGATATAGCAGAACCAAACGATCTGGGACGCAAAGAAGATTATCCTTGAGGCAATGCCAACTCAATCTGATGTATTGCTACTTTACATTTAATTATTACATTTTATTAGTAGGCTCTCGTAGTTTTATACAGAAGAAACGGAACAGTCCGTAAGGTGGCCGGGGGTGGCGGTTGGGGGTGGGAGAGGGGAGCGGGACAGTTTCAGTGAACATTAGTAAAGTCCTTGCAGGATGAGTTAAATCAGGGCGGGGCCGGATGCGGTCATTGGCCGTAACTGGACATGACTGAATTAGATGGAAACTAAATTCGGTCATGGGCCGTAACATGGACATGACTGAATTAGATGGAAACTAAATGCGGTCATGGGCGGTAACATGGACATGACTGAATTAGATGGAAAATAAATGCGGTCAACAGTGCATGCTGAGACAAGCCTCTGCAGAAGACACATAATTAATCATCTTTGAAAGAAACAATGATCATGCCTTAGTGCAGCAGAAATCTAGCAGAGAAAGAAATACACTTTTAAAACAGGCAAGATTACAACCGATATGTGAATAAAGTCATACGACAGGTTTGTACTTGAGAAATTAGATATTGGAAAATAAAATTAACCGTAAGGGAATTTGAATTACATTTTTATTTGCAACTAAATACAATGTAGGTACGTGCAGTACATACTATTAATTGTCTGTCCAGAGATGGAATATTTGAAATGATGGTAAACAACAGCAAAAACAATTTGTTTCCTAGAAATTATAAATGCTTTTAAAAACAATCATTTTTCATGATATACTTATAGAAACATTGCTATTGCTTTCTTATTTATCACGGGAGAGAAAAACGAACCATTTACTATAATTTATGTATAAACACTATATCTGATATAACGTTTCTGACGTGGCACTCATTAATGGGCTAATAAGCTTCTGTCGGAGGAAGGTTTCTGCCATGAATATGTATACAATTGTGGCTGTGGTCAAATGTTTCAGGAACACTTTTCTCTTCAATGTTATCCAAAGCGCAGAATCGTGCCCATGGTAATCATATCTGTAAAGATATGTACAACTTGTATGAGGTGCACACACGTTGACATTATTATGTGCATTGCCTATTGGAACATCCATGCGTTGAGCTGAACGACTCATGAACTTTTAATTTCATGATTTTCAATTTGAACTTCAGTTTCAATTTTTCTTCATCTGTAAACAGGGTAACCTTGACCAATTTCTGCATGTGAATATATAAACTCGTTGGGGACATCTTCTACTTTATACAATTTAACTTCTGCAGCGTAATCTATTAGTTAGCGTGTCACAAAACCTACGAATCATACATGCTCTCAAAGTCTTGGGTGACTATTTGCATGGGTTTCTCATCACTAATTAGTGTATCATTATAATCTGTTTACGTATCTTTTAAAGTGAATCTAAAGTCAACTGAATGTGAATATGAGGTATACCTTGTTTCTAAAGGTTTATCAAGTTGATTTATGTAATTACAATCCAAAAGAGATTTATTTTAAAGGATCATTCAATATATCAGATAATAATCTCAATTATGCCAGGTCAACTGTGAGGCATTAAAGTACCTGGTAGCGCATTTATAATATCAGGCCAAGAGGAATTGCAAGTGTAAGTAACCCATAATTCTGACCTACCTAATTTCCTGACTATTGCCCTTGGGTCCTGATAGTTATATTGCATAAACTCTATTCACATCAAGGAGTCTTTGATATAGTTCAAATCGCAATTTTTTCTGATGTTAAATAGTTCCGTCGGATTCCTTCAGTTTTTACACAAGCATCAACAATATAGTGCTTAAATAATGGTTCACTGCAGTGTAGCAGATTGATATCCGCGCACACAAAAAGTCGATAAGCTTAATATTGAACCTGTAAGATAGTATTTCGCTTAGCGGATATGATATCTTCCATTGCCTCCCCCGAGGTGCGCTCGTCTGGTCCGTATCAGGAAACGTGGTCCGTGGTGATTTATCTAAGGCTTATAGCAGAGCTCGACAGTACGTCTCGCTGGTGGTCCGACTCTCGCAAAGAGCTTGTGACCGGCAAATGGAAAGCAGGAATCGTGCCTCAAGGCCCTGTGTTCTCCTCCGGAGAAGGGCAGGCCGGCAGGCCAAATTGTCTCTAGTCCCAGTGAAATTCATCGCCGAGGTCGTTGGGATCCGTTCTGCACAGAGCTCTGCCATCCCTCCTCGAGCGAGCCCGGTCGGTCGGTCGTCTGGTGCGTGTAGGAGGCCCCTGTCAGGCGGTCCTAGGTCGACGGAGTGAGAGACGGGTGGAACAACCGTCCGTCCGTCCCGTCAGTCGGTCCCTGCGGCCGTCCCAGTGAGGCTTTTTACACACCCTTCCTCCGCCGACCGGTGTGTGCTGTACGTACGTCTCCGACAGATATCTGGTTGATCCTGCCAGTAGTCATATGCTTGTCTCAAAGATTAAGACATGCATGTCTAAGTTCACACTGTCTCACGGTGAAACCGCGAATGGCTCATTAAATCAGTCGAGGTTCCTTAGATGACACGATCCTACTTGGATAACTGTGGCAATTCTAGAGCTAATACATGCTTACCAAGCTCCGACCCTCGCGGAAAGAGCGCTTTTATTAGTTCAAAACCAATCGTCGTTTCCCCTCGCGGGGTTGCGGCGTCCCCACTGGTGACTCTGGATAACTTTGTGCTGATCGCATGGCCTCATGTGCCGGCGACGCATCTTTGAAATGTCTGCCCTATCAAATGTCGATGGTACGTGACATGCCTACCATGTTTGTAACGGGTAACGGGGAATCAGGGTTCGATTCCGGAGAGGGAGCATGAGAAACGGCTACCACATCCAAGGAAGGCAGCAGGCGCGCAACTTAGGTAGTGTCGAAAAATAACAATACGGGACTCTTTCGAGGCCCCGTAATTGGAATGAGTACACTTTAAACCCTTAAACGAGGATCTATTGGAGGGCAAGTCTGGTGCCAGCAGCCGCGGTAATTCCAGCTCCAATAGCGTATATTAAAGTTGTTGCAAGTAAAAAGCTCGTAGTTGGATCTCAGGCGCAGGCGGGCGGTCCGGCTCGCGCCGGTTCACTGCCCGTTGTCTCCTGCCCTACCGTCTGCCGGCTCTCTCCCACGGGTGCTCTTCGCTGAGCGTCCTGTGTGGCCGGCGCGTTTACTTTGAAAAATTAGAGTGTTCAAAGCAGGCCTCGTCTGCCTGAATAATGGTGCATGGAATAATGGAATAGGACCTCGGTTCTATTTTGTTGGTTTTCGGAACTGGAGGTAATGATTAACAGGGACAAACGGGGGCATTCGTATTGCGGCGTTTGAGGTGAAATTCTTGGATAGCCGCAAGACGAGCTACTGCGAAAGCATTTGTCAAGAATGTTTTCATTAATCAAGAACGAAAGTCAAAGGCGCGAAGACGATCAGATACCGTCGTAGTTCTGACCATAAACGATGCCGACTAGTAATCCGCAGGAGTTGCATCGATGACTCTGCGGGCAGCTTCCGGGAAACTAAAGTGTTTTGGTTCCGGGGGAAGTATGGTTGCAAAGCTGAAACTTAAAGGAATTGACGGAAAGGCACCACCAGGAGTGGAGCCTGCGGCTTAATTTGACTCAACACGGCCCAAACTGAAATGATTGACATGCCGAGACCACTTTTCTGGGGTCTAATATGGAACTGGTGCTGGATTAAGACCCTCAGAAATCTGGGGCTATGCCCCTTGTGGCTCGGTTGGTCTGCATCCAGTGTTTTGACAAAGGAATTGACGGAAGAGCACTATCAGGAGTGGAGCCTGAGGCTTAAATCAACTTAACACGCCAATACTGTAGAATGACTGCCAAAAAGAGAGCACCTTCGTTGGGTCTAATAGTGCACATGTGCTGGATTTAGACCCTCGAAAATCTGAGGGCTACCATCTAAGTAACTTGATTGTCTCGCTAAAGGAATTGACGGAAGGGCACCACCAGGAGTGGAACCTGTGGCTTAATTTGACTGAACACGCCAATACTGTAGAACGACTGGAAAATCGAGAGCACTACCGTTGGGTCTAAGAAAGAACGTACGCTGGTATTAGACTCACGGAAAACAAGTCAGCTCTCTAACACTCTAATGAAAGAACGCTACGGAAATCGCGTTTAACTCCGCAGAAACCGCAGATTTCAAATACCTGGTCATTGACAAACAAAAGCCCTCAATAAATTCGTCTGGCCAAATAGTGAACGGGTGCTGGAAATAGACCATCTGAAGACAGGTCAGTTTTACCCTACTATTGACAGGGCGTTGCTACGGAAAACCACCTCATATCGAGAGGAGCCGCAGACACTTTGGTTCACGTACCAGGCTGATAAGCCAATGGCGCGAGGCTACCATGTGGGGGATTACGGCCGAACCCTTGTAAGTCGCAATCCCGCCCAAAATCTCAGCACCACTGCAATGGGAGGCTCCTATATCCTCGGGACCTGGGGCTTGCGCCCCAGCCCTATCCGGTAGAGCCGCAGTAAGAGGTCCTTGCCGTCCGCCGATCAAAGCGGGCGGACAACTGCTTGATACTCACCTTATACGGCGATGGGGTGCGAAACCACCAACACAAGACTTAGTACCTGGTCGGGGTGTCGAAAACAGTAGAGCAGCCACCTCACTGTGAACTGTCGAGACTCAACCAATGACCATGAGAGCTGTCCGCACACCAGACGAACAACATCTCTGTGACATTACCAGGCTTGTCCTCTGGCTAAATGCACTTCGGCTACGATATCTACCTCTGTACGTTATCAGCCATCTAACTATCATGCTGGACGCAGAAGAGATGCAGACCAGCGGACATTGCACACCTGCCCCACTGTGTCAACACCCCAGGTGGCGGGGAATGCTAGGCGTACCATCTCTGCATAGAAGCCAAGAAAATAAAGGGAGAAAGAGATACCCCACTCACATGCAAATGCTACGTTTCTGGCAGGACGTGACGATCCTGGGATACAGACACACTGGACTGCCTCTCTTCCGGGTAAACCAGTCCATCTCATATATCATCTCACATATCATCATTGCACCCTATAGACGCGAGTAGTGAAGACTCGATAGTCTGGTAAGACAACTTCCATAAGAGAGACAACTCTGATCATAAACAACTGCTGCCTTGCATATAGGCTGGGGACAGCCAAAGGCTAAGGAGGGCATCCCTACAGAAACGCCTGTTGAAATCGGATGCACGGGGCCGCAAGCCTAACAAAACAGTGCAACGTAAATCGCAGCATGATGACAGTACAGCCGATTAAAAAAACGCATGGCGCTCATCCTGTGGAGTCCCGCCAGGCAGCGATAGTGCCGGGCCTCACGCCTCGAAGGGGCCCACCCTTGACTACTGGTGGTCACCCACCCATGTGTCGTGGAGTCAAGGCACATGGCTATGGGGCAACTTCTATTGACTAAAACCTCAAGACCCTCAAAATACTACAGTGGAATGCGGAGGGAGTCATTAACAAAAAACTCTCCCTAACACATCACCTGCATGAAGGTAAGATTGACGTGGCATGTATCCAGGAAACGCACCTCAACAATAATCATAAATTCTCAATCAGAGGATACCAGACCTTCCGTCTAGATAGAGAAGGCCACAAAGGAGGGGTTCTGATACTGACCAGAAACTGCATACCGAGTAGCGCGGTATCTGTCAATCACACCGGACAAGCAGAAATTGTAGGAGTTGACATAATTGCTCAAGAGACGAAGCTCCGCATTTTCAATCTGTACGGACCACCAAATAGAGACCTATCGCTCTCGAGTATGGAGGTCAGAGACTCCAACTGCATAGTAGTTGGAGATTTCAACAGCCACTCGGAGAGATGGGGATACTCTGACACAGACAGCAGAGGTGACGAAGTGGAAGATTGGGAGATAGATGCAAATCTCTCCACAATCAATAGGCCGGAGGATAGCCCTAGCTTCTATTCAAGAACAAGGCATACCACCTCGACTCCAGATTTGGCCTTCTCCACACAGGAAATGCACCATAAAATAGACCGCCAGGTGCTAAACCAACTGGCAGGTAGCGACCACAGGCCGATCAGGCTAACCATTGACATGGAAGTAGGTCCACAGGAAACACAACCGCTCCCACGTTGGAACTACAAACGAGCCGACTGGGATAGATTTGCAATCCTGACAGATGGGCTGTGTGAAACCATCAACACACGAAACACCAAAATGAAGCCCATGGTGGAGAGCCTAAGCAAGGCAATAATGCAAGCCGCCACTGAAACCATCCCAAGAGGAGCTAGGAAAAACTATAAGCCCTACTGGAATGATGAGTTGCAGAAAGTGGAAGATGCAGTAACAAATGCTAGGAACATGGCAGAGCGAGAAAAATCCATGGAGGCAAACATCGCCCTCAAAGCCGCCACGGCGAAGTACAAACACACTCTCAAGCAAACAGCAAGAGAAAGCTGGAAAAATAAAACGGAAAGTCTAAACCTGGACAAAGACGGGAACAAGCTATGGAATCTAGTCAGAGCCATGAACGACGAAACCCCGTCAAATAAACAAATTACTATCAAGCAGGGCGAGAACTTGATCACAGGTAAGAAAGCCGCAAACGCCTTTGTCGATCACTATGCCAGAGGAAACAACATCGAGGTCCCTGCAGATAAGCATACAGACATTAGCGAAGAGCTAAAGGGGCACGAAAACATGAATACGGCACCTGAAGAGCACATGATGGCCAAATTAACAATGCGCGAAATGGAAGAGGCTATGAGAACACTAAAGAAAAGAAAATCTCCCGGAAAAGACGGGATAACAAACGAAATGCTGATAGGGCTGGGCCAAACAGCGAAGAGGAAACTGCTATCGGTCCTGAACCAAAGCTGGAAAAGGGGAATTGTACCACAGGCATGGAAAGACGCAGTACTGGTACCAGTACCAAAAACAGGAAAGGACAAAACAGATCCAAATGGATACAGGCCCATAAGCCTACTGAGCTGTGTCGGCAAGTTGATGGAACGGATGATAAACACCAGACTGATGTGGCATCCGGAAGAAAAACGAATACTAGTTCGACAGCAAGCCGGCTTTAGACAGCACAGATCCACTGAAGACCAGGTCATCCTCATAGCCCAGGAGATAGAAGATGCCTACCAGGCACAGAAACACACAGTAGCTGTTTGGGTGGATCTGGAAAAGGCACTTGACAAAGTCGGGAAAGATGGACTTAGAGTCAAGCTAAGAAGAAGTGATGTTTGTGGGAAAATGTACAAGTGGATCAACCACTACCTCAAACAAAGAACGGCCAGAGTCCAAGTACAAGGGCAGATGAGCAAAAAGGTGACACTCGAGCAGGGAGTACCCCAAGGGGGAGTACTCTCACCCACACTCTTCCTGGTGTATATAAACGACATTACAGAGAATAAACCAAGAAGAGTCCATAGCTCAATGTTTGCAGACGATCTGGCTATGTGGACCTCTGAAAAGAATCTCACCATAGCAAGAAATCGGATGCAGACGGCCCTAACATCGCTGGAAGAGTGGGCGAACTCATGGCTGGTCAAAATAAACGAGGAGAAAACCACATGCACAATATTCTCGCTTTCATTAAAACCCCAAAGTACCAAATTAAGTCTAAATGGCAAATTGCTGCAGCCAAACGACAACCAAACCTATCTGGGAGTCACATTTGATCGGCGCTTCCAAAAACGATGCCTATTACCAGTTGAACCGAAGAGAGCAGGTAGTTGTCTTCAGACTTCGCACTGGCCACAATAGACTGAGGTACCACCTATTCAACACATTGAAGATAGGGTGTACCGACGAATGCCCGTGCGGTACTGGTAAAATGACCACTGAACATCTGCTACAGAACTGCCCGACATACGAGGATCAGAGAGCAAATGTGGCCATTACCAGTGGAACTGCAAGACAAGCTCTATGGCAGTGGCGAGAGCCTCAGGATGACCGCCGCTTTTCTCGAAAAAATAATGGTTACTGTCTGACTGTGTACGCAGAAGAAGAAGAAGAAGAAGATCGGCGCATGACATGGCAAAGTCAGATTGAGAGAAACCGAATGAAAGCCAGAGAAAGAATGGCAATCATGAGGAAACTTGCTGGCACAAGCTGGGGAGCAGACGAAGGCATACTAAAGAAACTGTACACTGGAAGAGTGAGACCAGCTCTCGAGTATGGCATTGCGGCATGGACAACACCAGCGAAAGCGAACTTCGATAAAGTTAGCAAACTTCAAAACCAAGCCATGAGAATTATAACAGGTGGCATGAAGTCAACGCCAATTGTAGAACTTGAAAAGATTACAAAACTGCAATCCATGACCGATAGAAGAGACTGCAGAGCCCAGCTGCAGTCAGAGAAGCTCCGAAGACTGACCGACCATCCAATGCACCAGAGACTAAACAATTTGGGAAATTGGAAACTAAAGCGGAGATACTTTGCAGAAATAGCCAAAGCAAAGATGCACGAAGATCCCATAAACGCACTAACAACACCAAAACCCATCACTACTGTACGAAAACCTACCTGGAGGCAGGATATATTGCCAGAGGTGGTAGAAAATATACCAGGTATTGCAAACAAAAACTGCCAGACTGAAAAAGAAAGGAGAGATACTACCCTAAGCTTCATAACGAAAAGCTACCCAAGCATGGACTGGACTCATGCATACACCGACGGTTCTGTAACAAACACAACACAGAACGGAGGGGCAGGAGCATTCCTGAACCTACCAAATGGCAGAAAAATAAAACTGTCATTCGCTACTGGTAAGTACACAAGCAATTTCAGAGCGGAGGCAGAGGCATTGAGGGCGGCAGTGGAAGAAATGGTGACACACAGTGAAAATGAAAGCCATATAGTCCTGCTTACAGATGCTCTCGCCGTAGTCACAGCGCTAAAAAGCCAGAAAAACACTGAGCTTAATGACTTAAGAGCAGCACTCTGCAAACTGTGCCAGCAGTCCGCACCAAAAAGGGTAGTGGTACAGTGGGTCCCATCACACTGCAACATCCAAGGCAACGAGGAGGCAGACAGACTGGCAAAAGAAGGTGCAAGACTACCACAAACAGATACCAGTATGACGTACGAAGAGTCAAAACGGCTTATCAAAGCCAGATACATGACCAAATGGGAAACCGAACATACTGGTTACACCAAAAACGATGCCTATTACTAGTTGAACCGAAGAGAGCAGGTAGTTGTCTTCAGACTTCGCACTGGCCACAATAGACTGATGTACCACCTATTCAACAAATTGAAGATAGGGTGTACCGACGAATGCCCGTGCGGTACTGGTAAAATGACCGCTGAACATCTGCTGCAGAACTGCACGACATACGAGGATCAGAGAGAGCAGATGTGGCCATCACCAGTGGAACTGCAAGACAAGCTCTATGGCAGTGGCGACAGCCTCAGGATGACCTCCGCTTTTTTCGAAAAAATAATGGTTACTGTCTGACTGCGTACGCAGAAGAAGAAGAAGAAGTTCCGTCGGATTCCTTCAGTTTTTACACAAGCATCAACAATATAGTGCTGAAATAATGGTTCACTGCAGTGTAGCAGATTGATATCTGCGCACACAAAAAGTCGATAAGCTTAAAATGGAACCTGTGGGATAGTATTTCGCTTAGCGGATATGATATCTTCAGCTTGTTGCACGCCTATATTTCAACCACATTCGCCCCTTGAGAAAAGTACAAGTGTACCAGAACAATTCTACTGGTGATCCAGAACCACTTCACAAGTGTACCAGAACAATTCTACTGGTGATCCAGAACCACTTCACAAGTGTACCAGAACCACTCTACAAGTGTACCAGAACCACTCTACAAGTGTACCAGAACGACTCTACAAGTGTACCAGATCCACTCTACAAGTGTACCAAACCCACTCTACAAGTGTACCAGACCCACTCTACAAGTGTACCAGACCCACTCTACCCAACTATCATGATTTCTACACTGTGACCAATAATGACTGTGCCGTGTAGGAATACTTATCTCGCTGAGCATTATTTACCTACTGACATGAAGAACATCAGGGAAACACGAACAGTTTTTGTTTCCCAAAACACAATGTGATTCGTTTACATAACAGGATATGGTTACATCAAGTTTACGTTTATCTATCTCTTTCTAAACACTTTATCGGAGGGTTTCTGCATTTTAGCCTGTTGGTTCCCATGGTTATAAACCCAAAATTGTTCTCTTTATACTCTAGTAGCTACTCTCCCCCTACAATAGCTACTCTAATCGCTACTCTCCCCTACAATAGCTACTCTAATCGCTACTCTCCCCCTACAATAGCTACTCTAATCGCTACTCTCCCCCTACAATAGTTACTCTAATCGCTACTCCTCCTACAATAGCTACTGTAATCGCTACTCTTCCTAACAATAGCCATTCTAATCGCTACTCTCCCTAACAAAAGCTACTCTAATCGCCACTCTCTCCCTACAAGAGCTACTCTAATCGCTACTCTCCCCCTATAATAGCTACTCTAATCGCTAATCTCTCCTTACAGGACCTACTCTAATCGCTACTCTCCCCCTATAATAGCTACTCTAATCGCTAATCTCTCCTTACAGGACCTACTCTAATCGCTACTCTCCCCCTATAATAGCTACTCTAATCGCTACTCTCCCCCTATAATAGCTAATCTAATCGCTACTCTCCCCCTACAATAGCTATTCTAATCGCTACTCTCCCCCTACAATAGCTACTCTAATCGCTACTTTCTCCCTACAATAGCTACTCTAATCGCTACTCTCACCCTACAATAGCTACTCTAATCGCTACCCCCCCCCCCCCCCCGTACAAAAGCTACTCTAATCGCTACTCTCTCTCTAACAAGAGCTACTCTAATCGCTACTCTCCCCCTACAATAGCTACTTTAATCGCTACGCTCCACACCAATAGCTACTCTAATCGCTACTCTCCCCCTAAATAGCTACTCTAATCACTACTCTCCCCCTACAATAGATATTCTAATCACTACTCTCCTCCTACAATAGCTACTCTAATCGCTACTCTCCCTAACAATAGCTACTCTAATCGCTACTCTCCCCCTACAATAGTTTCTCTAATCGCTACTCTCCCTAACAACAGCTACTCTAATCGCTACTCTCTCTAACAATAGCTACACTAATCGCTACTCTCCCTAACAAAAGCTACTCTAATCGCTACTCTCCCCCTACAATAGCTACTATAATCGCTACTCTCCCTAACAAAAGCTACTCTAATCGCTACTCTCCCCCTACAATAGCTACTATATTTGCCACTCTCCCTAACAATAGCAACTCTAATCGCTACTCTCTTCCTACAATAGCTACTCTAATCATTCCTCTCCCCCTACAATAGCTACTATAATCGCTACTCTCCCCCTACAATAGCTACTATAATTGCCACTCTCCCCTACAATAGCTACTCTAATCGCTACTCTCCCACTACAATAGCTACTCTAATCGCTACTCTCCCTAACAATAAATACTCTAATCGCTACTCTCCCCTACAATAGCTACTCTAATCGCTACTCTCCCCCTACAATAGCTACTCTAATCGCTACTCTCCCCCTACAATAGCTACTCTAAACACTCCTCTCCCACTACAATAGCTACTCTAATCGCTACTCCTACAATAGCTACTCTAATCGCTACTCTTCCTAACAATAGCCACTCTAATCGCTACTCTCCCTAACAAAAGCTACTCTAATCGCTACTCTCCCTAACAATAGCTACTCTAATCATTACTCTCCCTAACAATAGCTATTTCATATCTGAATAGCGTATTGAGTCTGCTAGTCCTCGTTTCTTGGAGCGCGTCTGGCCTCTGAAAGTAAAACAGTTTATGTCTTTCTAATCTTCGCTGTGAAACACAAATATTTCACCCATGTGTGATGTGATGTGGTGCCTGGTGTCTGTGCTAAACCTGAGTTTTCAGTCATACAGGTGTGTACACACTTAGGACGAGCAAACTGGCTTTAGAACAGTTCTGGTGTACGAACTACACCTGAGTTTCATTCATAGGGGTTCGTTTATCTTACCGACGAACGGCCTACGCTTCGAACAGTCTTTGAGAACAACAGACGTTCAGAAGAAACATATTGGAATCAGACTCCTGTATAATTTAAAATCAATTATTAGAAGCCTTTGAGCTCACCGAATGTTGTGACACCTTACGTATTGTATTGTCTAGCCAAACCAGACACTTGCACCACTTATTGAGTTAACGCTGCGATACGTAACTCGGGTCGCCTTGCCTCCAAATACATCATCTACTTGGATCAGACTACTGTGTTATTCAAAGGCGCTGTAGTGCAAGCCCCTGTAGCCACAGTAATCTTTACTGCCACAATATATTTTAAAATGTTTTGTACATCACTATTTGACTGTCGTCTTACACTCCGTTTTCTTCTACGGATGCGCTCAGCGCCAGTCATGTGGTACCAAAGTCCCCACTTCATTGACAAATTCCTCACAGTTTCTCCTGTGTCCATCGTCAATATGCCAGCTTTCCATTTCTGGACCACTACTCTCAATAAAAAAATTCCCCTACCATCTTTCCTGGGACAAATCGTCACTACAGCATTGATGGCTATGCTAATTTGTCCACCCACCTTCTGAATCGTGTCTGTCCAACATTCAGAACACAGGCACTAAACTAAGGACAATAAACGTTAGTAATAAACGGCAGTAAGTCTGACAATCTAACTTTCACTTTCCCCAATTTCGAGACAATGAAACGTTACTCAGAAGTCCAGCCGGCTTTGTAAGAATGGACAGATACACCTGTCTGAGCTATGGATACTTTCTCTCTGTACCATCCGATTGCTTCCTAGCAAGTTATAATTAACCTTCATTGACTAAGTTGGAAGTTGATTCGAAAAAATGTTTGGAATCCTGTCGAATTACCTCCGGTAATCCCTGTCACTGAATCTCTGATATGTAACTGTACCACAGAGTTTAGGCCATATAATCACTGAGACGATTTACATGTGAAACCTTCATGCATTTAGCTCCAACTGGAAATATGCAGATATTTGTGTTTCCCGGTCGTTTACCAACAAAATTGGTGCAATTCCCTTCCTCATAGTATATTCATTATATTGCGTTGTGGTTATGTTTGAATAACTCTCCACAATCATTTTAACATCCACTGTCTTACAAGTTTAAGCTATCTGGTTCATTTGATTGTGAGAATTTGCAAATAGATAGATTCTCCTCGACATCACATTTAAGCTATCCGTAACATTTCTTAGACACCCTTGATTAGTATACTCTTAAATACACCTGTTTGTTACTTCGTTGATATCAAATATGTACAGTCGCCTGTTGTGGTTTGCTGTATTAGTTTGAATAAAACGGAGAAACGCAGGTAAATGTGCTTCATGAATTCGAAAACAACGGAGCCCTATTCCAGAGGGTACCACTATTTGTACATCCGTTGAGACGAATGCTGGTGTTGTATAATATTTAACAATTGTGGATTCATACTGTCTTGACCAGGGCATAGACCAACTTTTAAACTTTTCAATTGTTATAAAACCATTTTATCTGAAATACAAAACGATTATAATCCCTCTGTGTCTATGATCCTTAGGAAAATATTTAAGGGCCTTGGGATCTGGGAACAGTCTTCTTACATGAAGACTGAGCTAAGTTACAGATTTAGTAGATTTGCAGCTTTAATATTGTTACTTATTATTTTGCGAGTACTATCTTTTGAGTGGGGCAACTGTGACTTGTGTCCTCTGTTTTTGTTGAATATAAAAAGAGAAGCTCTTGCTGTCAGTCCTGATAATTTGAAGTAGTTTTTTTCAGTCAATTTTTGTAGCTCTATTCATTTTATAAGATGCCTTTTGTTTGTTTAAATATTTTAAATGTTTCATTTTATTTTCCAGATTCTAAATATTTGTTTAACATGTTTTATTTGTACCTCTTCTGCATTTATCCACGGATCGAGTTTTCAATTTTTTCGTTTAGGATTGAGCCTCTTACATGGAACACATTTTTTCTCTCAGATGGTAACGAATTCATTTGAACTTATCCCCCTCTTCTTTAACATTTGCGTCCCTGAGGAGAAAGACTAACGTCTGGTCAGGCAAAATATTGTGATGTGACGTGTTAATCAGGGTCAGAAAACACCTACTGGCCAATACCCTCACCTCCGCTTACTAGTAGCTCTCCCTGGAGACGGGCTGTTTTCATGACACCCTGGCTAACGAGATGATGGATCGACGTGAGCCCCGTAGTAGTGAGTAAAGGCAGATGAAGCCTTGCATAGCACAACCGCTTCGAGAACCCTGGTCCACCTTTGTTAGCATGCTCGGGATGTGAGGAAAGCTACAGCAACCCGCCACTCAACGCTCTCTTCAGGGAACACAAAAGTGTAACATACTCATTGTGAACATTCGCAAACAACAACGTCAATGGAAATGTATGTCCAGATACGGTAACTCTCTTTTCTAACAATGTCCAGATACGGTGGCTCTCTCTTCTACCAATGTCCAGATACGGTAACTCTCTCTTCTACCAATGTCCAGATACGGTGGCTCTCTCTTCTATCAATGTCCAGATACGGTAGCTCTCTCTTCTATCAATGTCCAGAAACGGTGGCTCTCTCTTCTACCAATGTCCAGATACGGTGGCTCGCTCTTCTACCAATGTCCAGATACGGTGGCTCTCTCTTCTATCAATGTCCAGATACGCTGGCTCGCTCTTCTTTCAATTTCCAGATACGCTGGCTCGCTCTTCTGTCAATGCCTAGATACGGTGGCTCTCTCTTCTATCAATGCCCAGATACGGTGGCTCGCTCTTCTGTCAATGTCCAGATACGGTGGCTCGCTCTTCTATCAATGTCCAGATACGGTGGCTCTCTCTTCTATCAACTTCTGTGCATCTATCCTAGAGTAGTCGTGTATTATTGGACATATTGGATCATCTTCCACAGCTACACGTTGCCGACGGACAATTTGATGGTCCGCGAGCCGAAAAGTTCACCTACATTCTCAGTCAAGTTCTTCTCTGTAGACAAATCTAGGTCAAGTGTATTTCTGCTCTGGTACATTTCTCCACGTCCTGGAATAAAACATTATCAGTTAAACATTTAACAGAATGATGGAATTCGACAAGTGCTTCCGCTATCTCCCATTATATTTCCGCAATGGTAGAATTTCTTTGCTTGCTAACTTGATTATGTATTTCCACTTTGTAGGAACGAGTTTTTGTTTGCGTACTTTGTTGAAGATATAGTACATCAGTTTGTAGGAATGACTTTTTATTTTTATACTTTGTTAAAGATATGGTACATCATCTTGATGGAGATTGAGATGTTTGATTTCATAGCTTCTTGTAGGGTGGGATTCCATTTGGTCCTGCAGATTTCCCATTTAACAGTTTGAGATGATGCCCGATCGCTTGTTCTGTTGCTGGATTTAAATGTAAAGTTTCTTTACTTGTTCTGTCAATTTGGGATGGTGATGAATTTCTGTTCAGTGGTTCTTTACAGTATTGCATCCATTTGTCTTGCAGTTTCTCTTGGCTCAAATGTTCCGCAGTTTCTCTCGGCTCAAATGTTCCGCAGTTTCTCTTGGCTCAAATGTTCCGCAGTTTCTCTTGGCTCAAATGTTCCGCAGTTTCTCTTGGCTCAAATGTTCCGCAGTTTCTCTCGGCTCAAATGTTCCGCAGTTTCTCTTGGCTCAAATGTTCCGCAGTTTCTCTTGGCTCAAATGTTCCGCAGTTTCTCTCGGCTCAAATGTTCCGCAGTTTCTCTTGGCTCAAATGTTCCGCAGTTTCTCTTGGCTCAAATGTTCCGCAGTTTCTTTTGGCTCAAATGTTCCGCAGTTTCTCTTGGCTCAAATGTTCCGCCTTTGTTTCTGAAATATTAACACAACTTTATCAAAAATGTCCTGTAGGTAATTAACGTCCGTGCTGCCTCATTGGCACGATCCGTTGGGGAATATTATTGTGCAGAGTTATTTTTCGAGGACGTCATACAGAAATGTGAGGTCAGAAAATCAAGAAGAAACAAAGTTCATTTCATTTAAATTTGTCCCATCATCGCTTCAGAATAAACACGCAAGAGTTCTGGTGGTAATAAACATGAGTATACTTCTGCAATATCTGGTTCTGAATATTCTAAATGTCATTTGTCTTTGAAATTAATTCTTATAATTATTTTTACTTCTTCATGTGTAGCTGTATCTTCTGTGTTTACGCCTTCTTTCTTAGTCTTCTTTATCTAGCTCCTCCTTTCTGTACATCTTACAGTGTTCTGGAATGCACTGAATTTTCACTTTGTTGACATATTAGCTGGTATCCATGGGTGTTTCAGACAGAGTTTCCAATTGATTTTAAAAAAAATTATTTATGAGCGCTGTTATAACTGATAAGGAATCTGTCAGGAAAACTATTTTGTCTCTCGCTTGCTCCGTGCTTTCCACAATGGCTAATGTGGCTGGTCATATTGTCTCAGCTCAAAAAGATATTTTATAATCGCCCAGCGGCTACTGAGATTTAGATTTCCTGTTCATTATTGAAATGTGTGTAAACGTATCCTGCTCCATGTATCATCTCTCTCGTAGCTGATCCATCTGTGTATTTGCTGGTCCATTCTGTTGCTGCGTACCTTCCGTGAACATATTCTAATGATATGTTCTCTTTCTAGTTTTGTTTATGTACCATGTCTGGTATGTTGCACATCGGGAATTCGTGGGAATTTGCATTGGGGAAATACGCTACCTGTCATTAGCAGCTCTGACTTTACCTGTGCGAGGTCTGGCATAGAGGGGGCTAGTGGATTTGCTTTTTGAGCAGATCGGTTTCTCTGGATTCTGTTTCTGCCATATCCTTTCAGGCTTTTACTCTGTGGGTGATTTGATAACTTGAATTTGTTAGTAAATTGTAGAACACTGCAATCTCTTCTGTCAGTTGTAGTACTCTTTAATCTCTTCTGTCAGTTGTAGCATTCTGTAATCTCTTCAGTTGTAGTACTCTGTAAGCTCTTCTGTCAGTTGTAGCACCCTGTAATCTCTTCTGTCAGTTGTAGCACCATGTAATCTCTTCTGTCAGTTGTAGCATCCTGTAATCTCTTCTCCCAGTTGTAGCACCCTGTAATCTCTTCTGTCAGTTGTAGCACCCTGTAATCTCTTTTGTCAGTTGTAACACCCTGTAATCTCTTCTGTCAGTTGTAGCACCCTGTAATCTCTTATGTCAGTTGTAGCACCCTGCAATCTCTTCTGTCTGTTATAGAACCCTGTAATCTCTTCTGACAGTTATAGCACTCTGTAATCTCTTCTGGCAGTTGTAGCACCCTGTAATCTCTTCTGACAGTTGTAGCACTCTGTAATCTCTTCTGACAGTTGTAGCATCCTGTAATCTCTTCTCCCAGTTGTAGTACTCTGTAATCTCTATTGTCAGTTGTAGTACTCTGTAATCTCTTCTGTCAGTTGTAGCACCCTGTAATCTCTTCTGACAGTTGTAGCACCCTGTAATCTCTTCTGACAGTTGTAGCACCCTGTAATCTCTTCTGACAGTTGTAGCACTCTGTAATCTCTTCTGACAGTTGTATCACCCTGTAATCTCTTCTGACAGTTGTAGCACTCTGTAATCTCTTCTGAAAGTTGTAGCACTCTAAAATCTCTTCTGATAGTAGTATCACTGTAATCTCATCTCCCAGTTGTAGTACTCTGTAATCTCTAGTTCCAGATGTAGCACTCTGTAATCTCTTCTGTCATTTGTAGCACCCTGTAATCTCTTCTCCCAGTTGTAGTACTCTGTAATCTCTTCTCCCAGTTATATCACTCTGTAATCTCTAGTCCCAGTTGTAGCACTCTGTAATCTCTTCTCCCAGTTTTAGTACTCTGTAATCTATTCTGTCAGTTGTAGCACCCTGTAATATCTTCTGTCAGTTGTAGCACCCTGTAATCTCTTCTGTCAGTTGTATTAATTTGTAATATCTTCTGTCAGTTGTAGCACTCTGTAATCTCTTCTGTCAGTTGTAGCACTCTGTAATCTCCTCTGTCAGTTGTAGTACTCTGTAATCTCTTCTGTCAGTCTAGGTTGCAGTTTTATTTCTCATTTCTGTTATTGGTGTCGGTTTTATAGCTCTTGCAATAATTATTTCAAATTATTTTTTTTAAATTTTGATTTTATTTAGAGATGGATTTTAATGCTGTCGTCTGGTCTGACATCCCATATTCGAAATCTGACATAAAATTTCCTGTGTACAGCAATGTCAGTTTTTAATAATCTCCATCACATGGCATTTCGGACAGTTTTGTTTTACCTGAATAAATAACTGTTTAGCTTTACCTTTTTCTTAAAAAAAGTTCAACTTGGTTTTTCCATGTTAATCTGCTGTCCAGTGTTATGCCTAGATACGTTGAGCTGTTTTCTTCTTGTAGCTCATGTCCATTTAGTTTCATTGTGTTTCTTGTTGCCTTTTCTCAAAGTGTAAACATTGTTTATGATGTTTCCCTTCCACATGATCAGGAGCCATTTCAGAGTCCACTGATCTAATCTTTCTAGGGCTTCTATCATCCTCTCATTTACTGTTTTCATGTTTTCTTTGTCTACCCACAGAGCTAGATTATCAGCGTATACTGAGGTGTGGATCCACCCACAAAGCTAGATCACCAATATATAGGGAGGTGTGGACCCACCCACAAAGCTAGATTCTCAGCGTATGGTGAGGTTTGGACCCACCCACACAGCTAGGTCCTCAGCGTATAATGAGTTGTAGACCCACCCACAAAGCAAGATCACCAGCATATAGTGAGGTGTAGACCCACCCACAAAGCTAGATCACCAGCATATAGTCAGGTGTGGACCCTTTGCCGTATGTGCTCTACTTAGCTCTTGATGTTGATCATGAACAATATAATCGATAACCCACTACCCCAGTGGAATCCTTGTTTCAGATGTCATCATCTATCTTATGTGGTCCAGTACTTGTTTCAGATGTCATCATCTATCTTATGTGGTCCAGTACTTGTTTCAGATGTCATCATCTATCTTATGTGGTCCAGTACTTGTTTCAGATGTCATCATCTATCTTATGTGGTCCAGTACTTGTTTCAGATGTCATCATCTATCTTATGTGGTCCAGTACTTGTTTCAGATGTCATCATCTATCTTATGTGGTCCAGTACTTGTTTCAGGTGTCACGATCTATATTATGTGGTCCAGTACTTGTTTCAGGTGTCACGATCTACCTTATGTGGTCCAGTACTTGTTTCAGGTGTCACGATCTATATTATGTGGTCCAGTACTTGTTTCAGGTGTCACGATCTATCTTATGTGGTCCAGTACTTGTTTCAGGTGTCACGATCTATATTATGTGGTCCAGTACTTGTTTCAGGTGTCACGATCTATCTTATGTGGTCCAGTACTTGTTTCAGGTGTCACGATCTATATTATGTGGTCCAGTACTTTTACTCTGACGTCTCTATTTTGGATGAAGGATCCAATCCATGTGTATGTTCTCCTCCAGACTTCATATGTTAGTAGCAATGTTTGTTATCCCCGCACTGTTAATGTTATCAACGCCTTTCTTGATATCTACCCAGCTTGCCAGTGTGGATTTCTTTTCATGGAAACAATTTTCAATCTCTTGTGTTAGTTGGTGCTCCCTTGACCTGAATTGTCTGAACTCGACTTGTAATATAGTCCACTTTTTCCTCTCTCCAGGTGCCATATAAGTCTGGTATTTACCAGTACCAGTCTCCCCATCCGTTCACTTGTAGAACTTAGCAAGCTTGGGAGTCTGTCGCTGGCAGCTTAGCTAACTTGTGGGTCTGTAGCTGGCTGCATAGCTAACTTGTGGGTCTGTAGCTGGCAGCTTAGCTAACTTGTGGGTCTGAAGCTGGCAACTTAGCTAACTTGTGCGTCTGTAGCTGGCAACTTAGCTAACTTGTGAGTCCGTAGCTGGCAGCTTATGTACTATCTCTGTCACGCTTTTGTCCGTCTTTGTTTTCTCCTGGCGTTCTGTGTAAAAATATTTTTCTTTACTTAAAAAATGTAATTAATAATTGACATACGTGTTGCCTAGCAGACACAATGCTGCTGGCGAATATTACTTTGCCGGGTCAGCTTGGAAGACGACACAAAATTCATTATTTTCAATTTCTGACATCGTCACATCAGAATAATCATTAAGTAGGCCCGATACACATCTCTGTCTCATCGTGTGTTATCGTGCTTGTACTTATTATTTCCTTGCCTGGTCCCTCACAATCCCCCCCCCCTCACCCTACACCCACCCACCCCCTGAAATCCTTCATTTGCTGTTTGAATTTCATGTTTGATTCTGTATTAGTTTTTGCCCTATCCACGCTAAGCTGTTTCAAAATAAGGAAACGTTTTGGAACACATACACACACAAACACACACAAATACACACACAGTTAGACGTACATACATACATACATACACACACACGTACGTACGTACATACATACATAGATATACACACACATACATAAATACATATACATAAACACATACATACATACACACACATAGATACATACATACACACATGCATACAAACATACATACATCCAAACACAAATACACACATATATACATACATGCATACATACATACATACATACATTCATACATACATACATACATACACACACATACACACATACATACATACATACATACATACATACATACATACATACATACATACATACATACATACATACATACATGCATACATACATGCATACATACACATACACACATACATACATACATACATACATACATACATACATACACACACACACATACATACATACATACATACATACATACATACATACATACATACATACATACATACATACATACATACATACATACACATACACACATACACTGTTTAAATAATATCAATAAGAAAACGGAACACAGGAGATGGGCTGAAAGTCTTCTCAAGAGACCCGATAGCATTCCCACATCAATCGTCTTTGGCCGCGCTGATCGAAACCACCATCTTGAGGACCGCGTTGAGGACGCACACACAGGTACCGGAAATTGAAATATCTTCATCTGAGAGGGTTTCACCACACCAGCAGACTCCTGTATGGATGAGAGCTATCCAGCGGTCGGACAACCTTAAAGAAACATTGACGAATGTTTTTTTTTAAAGCAGCCAGTGGACTAGAAGGAAAATGACCAAATGAAAGTCGAGAATATTACCGTCGTTCATAGAACTATTTTTACTGTGTCATGTTTTACAGTGGCGGAGTAATATTTTGTTCCAATTGGGTCATTGTCGCGACATGGTTAGTAGTGCACCGTACCACACATGCAGATGTCGTATCATCATGTTACGTACTGGCCCCACCATGTCACGTCATATATACCAGTCATGTACATGTGGTACTACCATGTCACGTTAAAGATATCCATGTCACGTCAGCCATACTAGAAATGTACATGTAGTACCACTATGTCACGTTAAAGATATCCATGTCACGTCAACCATACCAGACATGTACATGTAGTACCACTATGTCACGTTAAAGATATCCATGTCACGTCAGCCATACCAGACATGTACATGTAGTATCACAATGTCACGTCAAAGATATACATGTCACGTCAGCCATACCATCATGTCACGTTAAAGATATCCATGTCACGTCAACAATACCAGATATATACGTGTGGTACCATCATGTCACGTTAAAGATAGATATGTCACGTCAGCCATACCATCCTGTCACGTTAAATATATCCATGTCACGTCAACCATACCAGATATATACGTGTGGTGCCATCATGTCACGTTAAAGATAACCATGTCACGTTAGCCATAACATCAGGTCACGTTAAAGATACACATGTCACGTCAGACATACCGTCATGTCACGTCAAAGATATCCATGTCACGTCAGCAATATCATTATGTCACGTTAAAGATATCCATGTCACGTCAGCCATACTATCATGTCACGTCAAAGCTACCATACCACACATTTACGTGTCATTGCCGCATGCAAATCGTACAGTCAGTATTTGACGTTACATTCACCAACATATGACATCACATTCACAGTGTGACATCACAGTGTGACATCATTGTGTCACACTACACCTTCTAACACACATCATGATGTGCAATAATCATGCCCCATAATCATGTCACATGATACAGTCACCTTGTACCCTCACATCCATTATGGCACATATTCATGTCACATCATACAGTCATTATGTCACATAACAGTTATCCTATCAAGTCATAATGCCACGTCATAGTTTCATATCACCCTGTCACACCACATGTCACACCACATGTCACACCATCATGTCACCCCACCATGCTACGTATTTGTGTTACATCATCACGTTACACCACCATGTCACACCACTACATCACACCACCATGTCACACTACCATGTCACACCACCATATCTAACCACCATGCTATAAATTTGAGTTATATCATCGTCTCACCATTGTGTTAATATGACCATGCCACTTGTGATATTTTGACGATATCACATCAATATGTTAGCTTATCAAGTCACGTCTTTGTATCCCTACACGCGATCGTTATATCACATCACCATGTAACATCACCATGTCACATCACCAAGTCAGTTAACTTTATCATATCACTATGTCACATCACCATGTCACATCATTTTCACACAAAGTGTGTATTTCACTTCGTCGTGTCAATTCATAAAGTCACCATATCGTATTCTATCACGTTTCCACCACGTCACTTCACTGTGTCGAATCACCAAGTCACATCATTTTTTCACACAGTCACATGACACGAGAACCATATCACAACACCATTTCTCACAGTGACATGACACGAGCACCATTGCACATGACAGTCTGAGATGGTACACCTGACAGTTGGTGAAGATCATGGTCTCATTGACTGTTTCCAGGCTGGTGTACCAGCTGATGGTTGAAAGGACTCAACTTCTGGGAACTTACACCTGTAGAGACGAGCACTAACCTGCAAGGTAAGCACGTCCTGTTTTAGGTGGGATGTGGAGGTGGGGGATGGGTGAACGGGGGCATGGAGGTTGGGGATGGCTGAACGGGGGTATGGAGGTTGGGGATGGGTGAACGGGGGTATGGAGGTTGGGGATGGGTGAACGGGGGTATGGAGGTTGGGGATGGATGAACGGGGGTATGGAGGTTGGGGATGGCTGAACAGGGGGTATGGAGGTTGGGGATGGGTGAACGGGGGTATGGAGGTTGGGGATGGGTGAACGGGGGTATGAAGGCTGGGGATGGGTGAACGGGGGTATGGAGGTTGGGGATGGGTGAACGGGGGTATGGAGGTTGGGGATGAGGAGGGGAGATGTGGGGGATGGGGGAGGGGGAGGGGGATGTGGGAGGGAGATGTGGGAGGGGGATGATGAGGGGCGATGTGGGGGATGGGAGAGACGGGATGTGGGAGGTGAGCATCCATAGATGTGATGTGGGGGTTGAGGATGGTGTGGGGGTGATGTGGGAGTTGAGGATAGGGTAGGGGGGTTTGGTGGGGTGGGCGTGATATAGAGGGTGCGGATGAGCGGGGTGGAGGTGATATAGAGGGTGCGAATGAGCCGGGTGGAGGTGATATAGAGTGTGCGAATGAGCGGGGTGGAGGTGATATAGAGGGTGTGTATGGGCGGGGTAGGGTCTAGAGTGATATGGAGGTTGGAGGAATTAGTTGGGATATAGAGTTTGGTGGATATGATCCATACGTGACACGGATTTTGAGGATGGTGGTGATATGGTGTTGAGGGATTGAAGTTTTTTTTTTTTTTTTGGGGGGGGGGGGTGAACATGAGGTTAGGTAAGGAGGATTTTATTGAAGTTGCCGGATGGGAGATTGGGTTCATTGCATTTCCTGAGGGGATGGGGCGGTGGACACGTGATGGTAAGTTGAGATATGAAAGTTGAAATATGGGGGGGGGGTGGGGTTGGGGGTTGGGGTGGGGGGGGGGGGGGTGGTATACATGCTTGTGGATGTTGGTGGATAAACTGGTAATGTCAATTTTCTGTGACGGGTGGCGATTTTGATGTTGGTGAACGGGTGGTGATTTTGATGTTGGTGAACCGGTCGTGATTTTAATGTTGGTGAATGTATGGTGATGTGGATGTTGGTGAAGCGGTGGGGATTTGGGTGTTGGAGGATGGAGTAGTGATGACTAGAACTCGAGTAGAGACCTTCTGTCAGAGTGAAAATAAAAACTTAGGATGTACATTGCGGGTGACTGCCTGGGTAATTGGCATTTATTACGAAACCCTGTACATACCAGCAGGCCTCAGCACAAACGGCAATAACGGTTGCCAGCTTATGTTTGAAAATACACTTCGCACATGGTTCACCAGGCTGAGCCTTTAGCACGCTACACTGTTTTTGCGAAAATGTTCGCAACTTTCTATTTCGCTTTCACAGTGGACTTTCCAATCTTTTAACTTTTTTGTTTGTTGGTCAATAAATATGATTTTGGTTTGCGTAAAGACACAATTGAATAAAGAACGTGTTGGTGTTATTGTTTTTTGTTATTCGTTTGTTAGTTTCTGAGATACAAAAAAGATGTAAAACTAAACAAAAATTGAACGGGACCGCAAGGCCTATTCGCTCCGATAGAAATTCACGAAAACCACAAGAATGTATCGATCTGTGTTTATAATATCACACAAGTTTTAGTTTACAATTGAAACCTAATTATTGCATCTAAACAAACAAAATAAACAGATCTACTCGATAAAGATCTTTCCCAACAACCTACTTCACCTTTCGCAAAATAGTCGGCCTACTCTAAACTACGTAATAAAAATAAAAAAATCGTTCAAAATTCATTTGCAATCTAAGATACAATACTTTGATCGGCAAAAAAACAACCTGTGTAGATGGACGTGACGTATTCAGTATTTAAAAAATGGCTATGAGTAGGGTCTGCGTGAAAAAATGTCCAATTTTGAAAGCCGAGTGTGTCAAAATAATTTCGCCAGCCGCGCGCTAAAAGAGTCACGGAAGATGTTTTTCTTTACCGCAGTTCACCAAACGATTCGGGGTTGGTACTATAATGACTTACAGTCCGCAGGTAAGTAGGTCCTTGTAAATGAGATGAGATGAGCTGCAATCATCTACCACCTGTTGTGTTGTATTCGCTGGTCTCATTGCCTTCTTCTTTGTTTGGACTGTTGTCTTCAGCAAGTTATGTCTCGATATGGACTAACAATCATCCCTGTCGGACTTATTTCGTTCTTTAATCTTCTTTCAATCCCGAACTTCTTCAAGTCTCGTTGTGCAAGGGGCTTATCATAAGTCTTGAACCTGACTACGAAGGAGTAGGAGGAGAAAGTTGAAATTTGGCACATATGTAGCTCATTCAATTTGTACTGGACTTGAGAAGTATGAATTTCCGTCAACTACGTGTTCATCCGGTATGGTGCATGGTGCAACACACCTTATTGACCGGATCTGTTACTCTAACGGTTTGGGAAAAACACGTACAGAAATACACAGGGAGATGGAAACCAGTGTATAAGGAATTATGTCCTTTATATGCTTCTGTCAAAAACTGGTGTAGGCGGTTTAAGTGTGGCCGTTCCCTTGCTGCTGATCTTCCAAGATCAGGGAGACCATCCTCAGAGTGCAGCGATGACAATGCTGCAAGAAGGAAGAACATCAGTGACCAGGATAGGAAAATGACAATTGCAGAGATATTTAGGTCAGCAAAACTAAACGAAAGTAGTTTTTAGACTTTTACACAACAGACAACATGAGAAAAGTTTGTCCCCGCTGAGTCCCGCGTCTGCTGACATGTGAACAGAAACAAACGATTGTTGATGGCTGTGGCTAGTTGCTCAAAATGTGTCGGTCAAAAACATGTTGTCGACCACGGTGACAGTAGATGAGACTTTGTTTTAGCATCATAACCCATATTTCTTCTTTTCCCTAAACTTAAAAAAAAACAGCTGAAAGGAAACCCTTCTGACAGTGACGAAGATGTCATTCTGACTTGTGATAACTGGTTTAGTTCAAAAAATGGGTTATTTTATTCTGAAGGTCTTTTCAAGGTCGCGCAGAGATGGCAGAAATGTATAAATTCAGCTGGTGGCTACATTGAGAAATAATAAGCCCTGTGCCAAACTTCAACTTTCTCCTCCTACTCCTTCATGGTCAGAGTAAAGACTTATGACAAGCCCCTTGTATGTGGCATCTTATTTCTCCATCGCATATCATAGGCACAGACGAGCCGTAAGCCAAAGACTTGTCAAATGCGAGTGGACGGATAATAACACAGGAGAGAAAGAGCATGCGTGTCAGGACTTACACTATGAAGAACCAATTGTAATCAAATAAGATTTGTGAACGATTGGAAGCCGTATTTAATGAAAGGAAACGATATGTACAGGAAACCTGGAGAAGCTTTCCATAAAGGAAGATTGAGTTCATAGAGAAAAGCGCTTATATGTGATTGAGTGGGCAAGTGACTGTTGCAGAGTTTTATACCAAGAGAGTGGCGAGTAAATGTCGCAGAGTTTTATACCAAGACAGTGGCGAGTAAATGTCGCAGAGTTTTATACCAAGAGAGTGGAGAGTAAATGTCGCAGAGTTTTATACCAAGACAGTGGCGAGTAAATGTCGCAGAGTTTTATACCAAGAGAGTGGAGAGTAAATGTCGCAGAGTTTTATACCAAGAGAGTGGCGAGTAAATGTCGCAGAGTTTTATACCAAGAGAGTGGAGAGTAAATGTCGCAGAGTTTTATACCAAGACAGTGGCGAGTAAATGTCGCAGACTTTTATACCAAGAGAGTGGAGAGTAAATGTCGCAGAGTTTTATACCAAGAGAGTGGCGAGTAAATGTCGCAGAGTTTTATACCAAGAGAGTGGAGAGTAAATGTCGCAGAGTTTCATACCAAGAGAGTGGAGAGTAAATGTCGCAGAGTTTTATACAAAGACAGTGGCGAGTAAATGTCGCAGAGTTTTATACTAAGAGAGTGGAGAGTAGATGTCGCAGAGTTTTATACCAAGAGAGTGGCGAGTAAATGTCGCAGAGTTTTATACCAAGAGAGTGGAGAGTAAATGTCGCAGAGTTTTATACCAAGAGAGTGGAGAGTAAATGTCGCAGAGTTTTATACCAAGACAGTGGCGAGTAAATGTCGCAGAGTTTTATACCAAGAGAGTGGCGAGTAAATGTCGCAGAGTTTTATACCAAGAGAGTGGAGAGTAAATGTCGCAGAGTTTTATACCAAGAGAGTGGAGAGTAAATGTCGCAGAGTTTTATACCAAGACAGTGACGAGTAAATGTCGCAGAGTTTTATACCAAGAGAGTGGAGAGTAAATGTCGCAGAGTTTTATACCAAGAGAGTGGAGAGTAAATGTCGCAGAGTTTTATACCAAGACAGTGGCGAGTAAATGTCGCAGAGTTTTATACCAAGAGAGTGGCGAGTAAATGTCGCAGAGTTTTATACCAAGACAGTGGCGAGTAAATGTCGCAGAGTTTTATACCAAGAGAGTGGAGAGTAAATGTCGCAGAGTTTTATACCAAGACAGTGGCGAGTAAATGTCGCAGAGTTTTATACCAAGAGAGTGGAAAGTAAATGTCGCAGAGTTTTATACCAAGAGATTGGAGAGTAAATGTCGCAGAGTTTTATACCAAGACAGGGGCGAGTAAATGTCGCAGAGTTTTATACCAAGAGAGTGGCGAGTAAATGTCGCAGAGTTTTATACCAAGAGAGTGGAGAGTAAATGTCGCAGAGTTTTATACCAAGACAGTGGCGAGTAAATGTCGCAGAGTTTTATACCAAGAGAGTGGAGAGTAAATGTCGCAGAGTTTTATACCAAGACAGTGGCGAGTAAATGTCGCAGAGTTTTATACCAAGAGAGTGGAGAGTAAATGTCGCAGAGTTTTATACCAAGAGAGTGGAGAGTAAATGTCGCAGAGTTTTATACCAAGACAGTGGCGAGTAAATGTCGCAGAGTTTTATACCAAGAGAGTGGCAAGTGAATTCTGCAGCCTTTAGCACCAAGAGAGTGGCGAGTGACTGCTGCAGCCTTTAGCACCAAGAGAGTGGCGAGTGACTGCTGCAGCCTATAGCACCAAGAGACATCCAGATGTCCGTGACACAATGTTGTTATACGCTCGGTGCCTTATTCCCGCCCATTTCGATACATGCGTGTCCTATTGCCGACCATTCCGATGTCTTATTAAGTAAATGTCATGAATTGAGAACGCCTATTTTAACGCTGAATATTCCCCAATCGATTCTTGAATTGGGTCTGCCCTTGATCACAGAGAGGAGGTGGGGAAGTGTTAGTGAAAGGAACCGGCGGATGAGAGTAGATTTTATTCCAACTGTTAAGACAGCTACTACCACCACTGTACACCAGCTGCTACCACCACTGTACAACAGCTACTACCACCACTGTACAACCTTAACGATGGAAACAAAAATTGATAAACAATTTAAGGATCAAATGTCTGACAGGAAGAGGAAATTCAGTTTGATAAGTGACAATCTCATGATGGCTTGATATCTACAGACACGCATAATTTCAAAGACTCGACTTCGTGCACAGATAATCAGAGCCAGGAACATAGACCCAAAAACGCACAGATAATCAGAGCCAGGAACATAGACCCAAAAACGCACAGATAATCAGAGCCAGGAACATAGACCCAAAAACGCACAGATAAATAGAGCAAGGAATAAAGACCCAAACACCCACAGATACATAGAGCCAGGAATATAGACCCAAACACCCACAGATAAATAGAGCCAGGAACATAGACCCAAACACCCACAGATAAATAGAGCCAGGAATATAGACCCAAACACCCACAGATAAATAGAGCCAGGAACATAGACCCAAACACCCACAGATAAATAGAGCCAGGAATATAGACCCAAACACCCACAGATAAATAGAGCCAGGAACATAGACCCAAACACCCACAGATAAATAGAGCCAGGAACATAGACCCAAACACCCACAGATAAATAGAGCCAGGAACATAGACCCAAACACGCACAGATAAACAGAGCCAGGAACATAGACCCAAACACCCACAGATAAATAGAGCCAGGAACATAGACCCAAACACCCACAGATAAATAGAGCCAGGAATATAGACCCAAACACCCACAGATAAATAGAGCCAGGAACATAGACCCAAACACCCACAGATAAATAGAGCCAGGAATATAGACCCAAACACCCACAGATAAATAGAGCCAGGAACATAGACCCAAACACCCACAGATAAATAGAGCCAGGAACATAGACCCAAACACCCACAGATAAATAGAGCCAGGAACATAGACCCAAACACGCACAGATAAACAGAGCCAGGAACATAGACCCAAACACGCACAGATAAATAGAGCCAGGAACATAGACCCAAACACGCACATATAAACAGAGCCAGGAACATAGACCCAAACACGCACATATAAACAGACTAACTAACATAAACAATCGCAATAATCAACACAAGCAGCTTTACTTAACAACATTCACAGATGAATACACTCTACAACCTATCGGCATACATACTTTCTAACATACAAAGACATCTCAGATCATGCACAGAAAATAAATGCTCAATATAAACACATCCCACCCACAAAGCTCATCAATTCCAAAACCCTATATTTTCACCCACATCCTCCCAACTACAAATAATCACCAACCCCCACAACATAATCACCCACCTTCTACCCCCTTCCCCCCACAACATAATCACCCCCTTCTCCCACAACATAATCACCCCATCCCCCCCCCCACAACATAATCCCCCCTTCCCCAACACCATAATCACCCCCTTTCCCCCACAACATAATCACCCACCCCCCCATAACATAATCACCCCCTTTCCCCAACACCATAATCACCCACCCCCCATAACATAATCACCCCCCTTCTCCCACAACATAATCACTCCATCCCCCCGCAACATAATCCCCCCTTCCCCCTACAACATAATCACCCCTCTTCATCCACAACATAATGACCCCCATTCATCCACAACATAATCACCAACCTTCATCCACAACATAATCCACCCTTCCCCACACAACATAATCACCCCCCTTTCCCCTACAACATAATCACCACTCTTCATCCACAGCATAATCGACCCTTCCCCACACAACATAATCACCAACCTTAATCCACAACATAATCACACCCTCTTCCCCCACAACATAATCAGCATCGCCCCACAACTTAATCACCACCCCCATCCCCCCACAACATAATCACCGCCATCCCCCCACAACATAATCACCCCCATCTCCCCCCACAACATAATCACGCCCCCCCCCTTACCCCGACAACATAATCACCCCCCCCCCTAACCCACAACATAATCACCCACTCCCCTTCCCCCACAGCATAATCACCCCCTTCCCCAACAACATAATCACCCACTCCCCTTCCCCCCACAAAACAATACCCCCTCTCCCCCACAACATAATCAGCCCCCCCCCTTCCCCCACAACATAATCACCCACTCCCCTTCCCCCCACAACACAATACCCCCTCTCCCCCACAACATAATACCCCCCCCCTTTTTTCCCCCACAACATAATCAAAAGTTCCCCACAACATAATCACCACCCCCTCCATTCCCACACAACATAATCACCCCCACAACATAATACCCCCTTCCCCCACAACATAATACCCCTATCCCCCAACAACATAATCACCCTCCCCCCCAATCCCCCCACAACAAATACCCCGCTCCCCCACAACATAATACCTCCCCCCCCCCTTTTTCCCCACAACATAATCACCATCCCCCCAACATAATCACCCACCCTCTCCCACCCATAACCACCTCCCACGCCCCCCAACGCCCTCCCTCCCCCACCCACACCATAGTCACCCAAACTCTCTACAAGACGCCTAAATCAGAGATCCTTTACTGTAATCTGCTAGCTTAGGTTTCTAGCAACTCTCATCTTGATCACAGAACGTTCTTCAGTCCCACGGATACTTCTCTAAGAAAGCCTAACCCAACATCCTCGTCATACTTGTTCCCCAACTTCAGATGAAAGCATGAAGGTGCCTGGTAATGTTACCAGCGTACACGTCATTGTATCGCCATCTGTCTGACCCCCATAAACAGCACGGCACGCTCAGTTAGATAACTCGCGAGACAGTGAAATGCATCAACATATTTCATCACTGGGTCATTTCTGATATGGATGAAAGACACTGACCTTTCCTCTGCTTTACGTTTAGAGTTTGGTCTCTGGAGTGTGGGAAGTATTCCTATTGTGGGCCAAGTTGAGATAAGCATATTTCTTGAAATATAAGAGGACGTTCTGGAAAACACATAAGAAAATAAAGAGCTAAATAGCTGATGTATTTCACCAGGAAGCGCAAAATACATTAAAACAGGACGATAGAAAAATTGGGTGATCGCACTCTTGAGAATCAAACCCCATTAATTCATTTAATGAGGACGCCTCGCTGCGAGAAAGAGAAACCGCGGCTCTTTATTTGCCAGAAATCAATATAAGATGTGTAAAGGAATGTAACGTTTCTAGTTCCTCTATTCCTTTCTCACATGTGTTAGTTTGTATATTCCTTACTCACATAAGTTAATTCCTATATCCCTTAATCCTGTGTGTTAGTACCTCTATTCCTTACTCCCATACGTTAGTGACTGCATTCCTTACTCCCATGTGTTAGTTCATCTATTCCTTACTCCCATATGATAGTGCCTCTTTTCCCTACTCCGCTTTTTTAGTTTTTATTTTCTTAACCCCCTTATTAGTTCCTTTATTAATAACCACCTATTTTAGTTCCTCTTTTAATAACCCCCTGTTTCAGTTTCTCTATCCATAACCTCCTATTTTAGTTCCTCTATTCATATCCTGCTATTTTAATTCCTCTATTCATAAGTTCATATTTTAATTATTCTATTAATAACCTCTTAATTTAGTCCCTCTATTCATAACCTCCTATTTTAGTTCCTATATTCAAATCCTCCTATTTAAATTCCTCTATTCATAACCTCTTAATTTAGTCAATCTATTCATAACCTCCTATTTTAGTTCCTTTACTCATATCCTCCTATTTCAATTCCTCTATTCATAATCTCCTATTTTAGTTTCTCGTTCATAACCTCCTATTTCAATTCCTCTATTCATAACCTCCTATTTTAGTTCCTCTATTCATAACCTCCTGTTTCAATTCCTCTTTTCATAACCTCTTATTTTAGTTCCTCATTCATAGTCACCTATTTCAATTTCTCTATTCATAACCTCCTATCTTAGTTCCTCATTCATAACCTCATATTTCAATTCCTCTATTCATAACCTCCTACTTTAATTCCTCTGTTCATAACCTCTTATTTTAGTTCCTCATTCATAGTCACCTATTTCAATTTCTCTATTCATAACCTCCTATCTTAGTTCCTCATTCATAACCTCATATTTCAATTCCTCTATTCATAACCTCCTACTTTAATTCCTCTGTTCATAACCTCCTATTTTAGTTCGTCTGTTCATAACCTCCTATTTTAGTTCCTCTATTCATAACCTCCTATTTTAGTTCCTCTATTCATAACTTCCTATTTTAGTTCCCCCAATCGTTAATTGTAGTGCCATTTTTCCTAACTCATTGTTGTAGTTTCCCTATCCCTTCACCATCCGTCCTGTTCCTCTTGGACTATAAGATCACAACAGATGTTCTCCTATCGTGTGCCGTCCTCATAAGTTCTGCTCTCAACAACCTGCCTGAATTGGCTTCCTTTTGAAACCCTTCTTTGCTCGCCTGAATTATCTTCCTTCTCCACTTCTTTGCTAGCTGTTTCCTGTGCCCTCTATATAGCAGGACCGATCTTACATTTGTGTTCAAGAAGATAATCTGATTTATACGAAATCCTTCTTCCCCCCCCCCCCTCCGCCCCCTTTCCCGAGTTCGATATTGGAGGAAGAGAGTTGAAAGCCAATATGGCCCTGTTAAAGCTGGCGTTAATGGTTTGTTCTGTTGTCTTTATCTTGTAACCTTCCCGGCAAGTAACACTGGTCCCCTTCTCAATTATGCTATCATTATACGTTCTAGTTTATCTTTGTTTGTTGTTTATTCTTATTGTTTTATCCATACTATTCTGCAATGACATATTTGCTGCTTCATATGTTAGTATGTTCATCTTTCCTAGTATGTGCTGCTGCTTGTGTGACAGCATACATATATATGTTTAGCAGGACCTGATGTAAAACTCAGTTTCACACTCGTTTTATTTAAGGGTTTCACAGTCTGGGAATTGGTGATTCACCTTTTCGAGTGATTTCATCGAACAGACGGTTACTGTTAGAAAAACATTGTTGTGTAACCTTCCCCTGTAAGTACAGTGTTCGACAATCTGACGGGTTTTCACTAGACGGAAACAGGTAACTCAGCGATCAGATTCATTGTGGCTTTTCCTACTTCAGGTAAGTGCCCTTCAAGACAGAGATCGTGTATATGTCTTGGCTAGTTGAGTTGTGCATTTCAGTTTATTTGATGTGTCCAAGTTTCTTGAAGATTGTATGGCTTAACATTTCCTGAAGGTTCCTAAGTCGATGGGCATGCTTGACAGTATTACAGTGTTGCTAGTTGTTTGTACCCGTTCGGGCCGTGGGGATATTTGGTCAACTTTTATATTCGCAATTCCAAAACATATTTAGTAATTTAACCTACATAACATGTTTTGTACATGTGTTGAGCATCATCATGTGGCATGTCTTTGGCAGGACGTCGCTCTCATCACAGTTATTCGATAGGAATCTCGACCAGCAGTCAGTCTACTCGATCAGCAGTCAGTCTACTCGATCAGCAGTCAGTCTACTCGACCAGCGGTCAGTCTACTCGCATGCTCCATCTTCATGTTTAGGGTGTCCTTGATGTCTCGATCATCAGTCAATCTACTCGCCTGCTCCATGTTCATGTTTAGGGTGTCCTTGATGTCTTGTGTCCATCTACGTCTTGGTCGACCTCAGTCACGTCTTACTGGAACAATGGCTTCCCTAACCGTCTTTTCCATTCCGTCATGGTGCTTGATATGGCCGAAAAATCGCAGTCTGTGAGATATAACGTGGTTTAAAAGCCAGTTGTCTTCGACACTCAGATCTTGCAGGATGGCTTTACTTGTTATTTTCTTTACACAAGGTATTTTGAGAATTCGTCTGTAGTATTTTGTTCCGAAAGCTCCGTTCTTCTTTCAAATATATGTTTATTTATTTTATATATTATGTATTATTTATTTGTTTTGATGGTCGATGTCCTGCATCCATGCATTGCCACCGGGAGTTTGTATGTTCTGAGGATCTTCAATTTTAATTCTGTGTTAGTACAAGTATTATGGCACACATTTGGCATACTATTCAGTTTCTGCATCGATATGGACAATCGTTCTCCGTATCGCCCTTGCACAGTCCCCATCGTTTGTTATCAAAGAGCCAAGGTATTCAAAGTGGCCCACGTGTTCAATATCTTCATTACCAATTGTGATCTTTGGTTGGGGTATGTGTGTGCCAATGCACATTATCTTTGTTTTTTTTTATATTTAGGAAAAGATTATGATCTACACTTTGATCCTGAACGGACGTCAGCAGTTGTACCAGGCTATCAAAGCTGTTTGAGAGCGTAACTGTATCATCTGCAAATCTTAGTCCTGGAATATCTTTTCCTCTAATTTAGAATTGGTAGAAATTCATATAATTTTGATATGTTGTTACCTTTTGCATGATATTCTCCGTGTATATGTTAAATAAGTAGGGGGGAAGGATACAGCCCTGCCTAACCTCTTTTAGGATTTCAAGCCAATCTTGCGTGTCTTCGTTAATTCTGACGGCAGCTTGTTGGCCACTGTCAAGTGTTTCTATTAGATGTATTCGATATGTAGCAACGACCAAGTCTTTCATTATTTGCCACCGCTGCTCATGCTATACACAGTCAAAAGCGTTGGTGTGTATCTATGAAGCATGTATATGGGTCAGCTTTGTATTCTCTGTATGTTTACAAAATGTTTCTCAAATTGAAGATGTGATCTCTTGTTGCTCTGCCTTGTTTAAAGCTTGCCTGCATTTTATGTATTTCATAATGTTACTTTATTTTCTGGTCTCTTCATGATAATATGGAATAAAATATTGTTGTCATGCCTTATCAAGGCAATAGTTCGGTAGTTAGTGCATAATTGTATATTCCCTTTCTTTGGTAAGGGAATATAGACTGTTCTTCTCCATTCTGCGAGCTATTATCAGCAGTACAAACACTTTTTTACACAATTCTTAACAAATGTGTATGCATGACTGCATTAATTATGTTGTTATTTCGTCGCATCCTGGAGTCTTTCCTTTCTTCAGCGCTTTGATTGCTGCATTTGTTGTGTATAGGCTACATCTAACTAATGTAGTGAAGCAGAGTCAAGGTTGTCACTGGGGTTTTTCTATCTGTAATGTTACCACATGCATTCACATCATTCAAGACCACACAGAGCAAATAACATAGCAAACGGCAGGTGGCAAAGTTATTAATATCACATTCAAGCTAAATTATTGAACTGAGTGAAATGAGATTATAAACAACAAAAGAAATGCATCTAAACTAAATAATTATAATGTATAAATTAATTTTATAATTCATTAGCTTTTAATTAGCATTAGTTTTTTAATATTGCCCCCAACTAATTGAACCCAGTTCTAGCCGCTACCCTCTCCTCCCCTTATCTGCACACTCGCCACACCCTCACAAACTCGTCTGCACGATCGTTTTCTGTGCATTCACTCCCACTCAGATTTACATTTAGATCCCTTCAGGCAGGTGATCTTGACATTTCCCATTCAATCTATTCAAAGTATACTCACATGTGATCACACACTCAATCGATCTGGGTATACATACACTACGGAACATACATCGTTCCCTAGGTGTCCCACACACACCACCCACACACCCAATTCTCTTCTAGTCACAGGGTGCTCAACACACACATTATAGAGCGACTGGTTACGATGCAAAGGCTTATGCTGGTTCAGTCACCCTGCAGTTCATTCATTCTTTAACATTCGTAACACAGCCTGCTAAACTAGTAGCAGGCTAACAATCGCTCTTACTTAAAGTCGGTAAGCTAAACAAACTTCTAGCTAAATTATCAGTCGCTCTTTCTCTCTCTCTCTCTCTATATATATATATATATATATTTCTCCATGGCCAGTCTGCTTTAGTTAAACTTTCCCTAGTATGTTTGGTCAAGCATTATCAGGGCTGTCCAATGGTCTTCTGTGGGTTGTCTGCCTCTCTTTTCACTCTAAAATGTCACAGCAAGACATGATGGCATATGTCTGTCACTAACCCCCCACTACCCAAATCGGAACAACAGAGTGATCAACTATTAACCCATACCTATGCCAGAAAAATTCTTCCCCTCAAACCCCGTTTTCCTTTGTCGACTTAATGTCGAGACGGTGAATGACCTTGGCACACATCCAGTTACCTTTGTACTCAGAGTTGCTGACCCCATCACCCGTGCCGTTTAACGCCCATGCTCCGGCTGGAACAGTTACAGTAGCAAACGTTGTGTATAGATCTATCTACTTCACGTGTCAAAGTAAACTGTGACATACCTAACACTGCAGACTGCCCCCGCCCCCCCCCCCCTAAACAATGATATCAATAACAATAATTGCCTGACTCCCCCATTGAAGTAAAGAATAAGGTGATAGACAAAGAATAAGGTGATAGACAAAGAATAAGGTGATAGACAAAGAATAAGGTGATCGACAAAGAATAAGGTGATAGACAAAGAATAAGGTGATAGACAAAGAATAAGGTGATAGACAAAGCAGCTACCGGCTGTCCTGTATTAGCGATCAAACAACTTCGGTTGTCCCTCTCCATTGAATAAAAGAATAAGGTGATAGACAAAGCAACTACCGGCTGTCCTGTATTAGCAATCAAACAACTTCAGTTGTCCATCTCAATTGAAGCAAAGAATATGGTGATAGACAAAGCAACTACCATCGGTCCTGTATTAGCGATCAAACAACTTCGTTTGTCCCTCTCCATTGAAGCAAAGAATAAAGGGATAGACAAAGCAACTACCGGCTGTCCTGTTTAAGCGATCAAACAACTTCGGTTGTCCCTCTCCATTGCAGACTTGTTCGGAAATGCTTGCTCTCAGAGCAACTTGACTTTTGTTATGTTCTTTCTTAAACCATTTGTAAAAACGTTAACCGTTAACCTTTGAAAGTTACAATGTAAATAAAGAATGACCAATTCCACACTAGAGTAATGTTGCTAATTGCATTGAAATTTGTTTTTTCTTCTATTTCTTCTTTCAGCCTCATATCAATCTACCAATTTATTTTACAAAAGACAAAGTGAAAGTCCTCAAAGATTCAAATCTACAAAAATGTCTATTCAATCACTAAACGCACTTCCTAAAAAATATATAATGCTTAAGGTTTTTTTTCGTTAACCTGATAGGACCACATAAATACATTTCTTACCGCAGGTTACGCCATTTAGTCCGATGTTGACTCCGTGCTCTAAACCCAGAATACCAGCACTATCTAATTTGCAATCTATTTCTTTCCCTAACAACATCGTCGAGTTTATTACTACTCGTATGTACTTAGTTTCTTGTTTCTAGTCTCCTATAGCATGTCTGACCTCTACCGTTCTGTCTGACCTCTACCGTTCTGTATGACCTCTACCGTTCTGTCTGACCTCTACAGTTCTGGCAGCTTCATTCTAAGAACTTTCGCTGTTGAATACAAATCTAGAATTTGTGCGATGCGATATGGTCCCTGGCGTTTTGCATACACTTTTCCCTGACAAAGAATTTACCCGCTTTTTTATGACACAGGTTTTACACACCCTATTCCGACTACATCGAGACACATCGACGTTCAACAGGTACTTGCTAGTCAGTCAGTCATTGTCTGCTAAAGGCAATTGTATGCAACACCTCTGCTTCATTAATGTTCTGTTCTCCCTGTCAGTTATGTCAGGCACCTTAAAATAATCAAAGAATTAACGCAGCGAACTCTACAAGCACTTTAGGTCTGCCTTCGTACCAAATCTTATCTCAATCTCTGAAACTTAATATTTCATGTCTGCTAAGTTTTGTATCCTGTCACTGCTGCTTATGAGACATGGTCACATGATCTTAATCGTTCCTACCACGTATGATAGCTTTCGTAACCCGATCACAAACACTCTATAGCTCGGTTTCTAGATGTCCTCATTACTTAAAAAAAGCAACTAAATTTATCTAAAAAACTCGCCATTACAGTCCTGGGGGATATGAAACAAGCTCTAAACTGTCCTACCATGTTCTCGTATCCATCATTTAGAACAATCGTGAAAATTATGCATAAGAACAGTCGACAGTAATTTATTGTCTTTACCTAGTCAACTTCCCTTTGACCTGATTACAGACAATGAAAAGTGAACATTTAGAAACAAGTTCGGGTTTGTTCCCAAATCACCGAGATAGCAGCGTGGACTTCTGTTCATTTCAGTATAGAAAGTTGTCTCCAATAGCCAACTCACTGTAGTCGTAGAGATGACTAAATCTCAGCCGATCAACATTTCTTGTTCTCGTGCTGTACTTGACAATAATCACATCGTAAATGCTGCGTTTGTTTCTTTTGTTCCACTTAAATTCCCCATGAGTATTTTGTTGTCTCGTCTCAGAGCTTTGTTTCGTGGAGAATGTCATTTCTTGTTTACTATTGTCATCGGAATCATTGGTTAGGGTGTAGTACTGTACAGTTTAGATTTTTCTTACTTTTGAGTGAAATCTTGCTGTTATCGTTAAAGGTGATATTGGTTTCCGTTCTATATTTGACATATTTGACTTATTGATTTGGTAAAGGCGACTCCCTTTGTGTAACTGTGACTTTGCCGTTCGTGTCCGGGATATATGATGATGTCTCTCAGTCTTGGCGGAATGTTTCTAGCTCCACCCTGTCTGTCTTCGGCCTGAAACAGTAGACTTTACTTGTAACATTTCATTTCATTGACACCTTGGACTACCTTTTTCGTTTCGTACATACTTCGGAAGTTTCAGGACTCAATCTTGGTTTTTGTCATCATCGTTAGCATATTTGTGGGCGATCTGACACCCATTGACTGGCTTTCACTAGATAACATGCTTCGGTTGACAGGGATTATTAGGCCGGTATTTTAACAACGTTTTTTATACTAGTTTAGAAGACTCATTGGAGTATGTAGACAACCAGTCACATTTGCATTACCCTGCTTTAAATGCTATGCACATCCATTCTATTCTTAAATGCATTCGCTGTCTCTGCCTCCACCGCCTGCTAGAGTAATGCATTCCAAGCATTCACCACTCTCTGACTAAACAAATATTTCTTAATATCCAATCTGGACCTTTCCTTAGTTAATTTGTATCTGTACCCTCTTGTTTTCGTTGGTGGTTGCATTTTGAAAAAAAAACTTGTTATAGTCTAACTTATCCGTTCCTTTGATTATCTTAACTTAACTTAACTTAACGTCTTTATACTGGTTTAGAAGAGCCTGCAGAGTCTGTATACAACCAGTTACATTTACATCACCTTGCTCTAAAAGCTATGCGCATCCAATTTATTTTTAAATGCATTAACTGTCCCTGCCTCCACTACTTCTTGTTATTGTGGGTGGCTAATAAAAAAAAAAAATTTGTAATAGTATAATGTATCCATTCCTCTGATCATCTTATGAACCTGTATTAAGTCACCGCGAATTCTTCTCTCTTCTAGACACCGTAGGCCGGTTTTTCTGAGTCTGTCCTCATAACTGTAATTCAGGAATCCCACTATACACTTTGTCACTCTTTTTTTGTATCCTTTCCAGCATGTTAATATCTCCTCTACGATAAGGACTCCACACCTGTACACATTACTCCAATCTAGGTTTAACAAATGCTTATACAGTTTGACAATCACTTCCTTACTCCTATGTTTAATATTTCTTGTTATCATACCGAACATTTGCCTTTTCATTGCTACCTGAACTTACTCATTCTTTGTATCTGTATGTTCTATTTTAACCCTTAAGTCTCGTTCCTTATCTATCATTCTAATATTGTTCTCTCCCATTCTGTAATTATGTTCCATATTGGATTTATCCATGTGGATGACGGTACATTTATCAATGTTAACCTCCATTTGTAATTTCACAGACCAGTATAGAATTTAATCAAAATCCGACCTCAATATATCCACCTCTACTATAGATGAAACACTTCTAAATAGTTTTTTGTCATCTGCACATTTTTCAATCATGGATCCTATATACCTGAACCAACATTGGAAGAAATACGCTCTGCAATTAAAAGTCTGAAAAAGGGAAAGTCCCCAGGATGCGATGATATCCAAGCAGCGCTAATACAAGCAGGAGGGGAGGCATGTGCTCGAGTCTATCACAAGCTGTGTAAACAGATATTGCACAGCACACAGTGGCCAGATGCATGGAAAAAATCAATTTATATTCCCCTTCCCCAAAAAGGCAACCTGAAGCTGTGCACGAACTACCGAACTATCGCGCTGATCAGCCACGCTAGCTAGATACTTTTGTGAATCCTGTTAAGAAGGAAAGAGAAAAGGTTTGAATCTGAAATTCACGTAGTCCAGGCAGGTTTTAGGAAAAACAGAGGGACCCGGGACCACATCCTCAATTTAAGGAATATCTATGAAAAATTTACAGAGTTTAATGTAGACTTGTACACATGTTTTATTAATTACACTAAGGCCTTCAACACGGTAAAACATCAAAATCTGCGGAGAATCATGGGGGAAATGGGGTTTCCTTTGCACATAGTCCATCTCATTGAAACATTATACCAAGATCAACAAGCCTCTGTCCGAGTATCTGGGCAAACATCGGATTGGTTTGCAGTACAAAAGGGAGTCCGACAGGGATGTATCCTCTCACCTTATCTGTACAACATATATGCGGAATGTATAATGAGCAATGTTCGAGAAGATGTGAACATTGAAAGTTTCGACCGATTTACGATTGGAGGGTATGAGATTCCAGAGTTACGATACGCAGATGACACAGTGATACTATCAAGAAGTGCAGAAGGGCTAGGCCAGCTACTTTCAGCCGTTAATGGTCATAGTAAGGATCAAAACCTGTTCATAAACATAAATAAAACAAAGATAATGACCACCGACAAAACACAATGTCAACATAAATTTACAGTGGGTGGTGAGGAAATAGATCAGGTCACACATTTTTTTTTTTTTTTTTTTTTTTTGCGTTCGCCTTATTTATCTATTCCCCAAGGCGTGTGTGCGTTACACTGTGGTTTTTATTTTGCGCCTGTCGGCCCAGTGCATCCGACTTCAGCATGCATTTTATGTAAGGGTCTGCTTCCTCCTGCATTTTCTAAGGGTTTGCTTCCCCGGGGTAACGGCCGGTGCTGTGATGGGGATCGAACCCAGCACCTTCTGGTTGTGAGCCGTGCCACTTAACCACTAGGCCACGCCGTCCCCTGGTCACACATTTTGAATATCTGGGCTCCAGAATTGACAAAAATGGCGACTGCTCGAAAGAAATCAGAAGAAGACTAGCTATGACAATGCAGAGACTGAACAGCCTGAAGAAATTATGACAGGTCACCAACAAAATGATAAAAGTCAAAGTCTTGAGAGCCTGTGTTTTTCCTATGGCTGTGAATCATGGACGATTACCAAAACTTCTAGACAAAGAATCGAATCCTTCGAGTCAAAATGTTACAGAAAGATCCCCAGAATACCCTGGACAGAGACAAAAACAAATGTAGACATTCGACAAGAGTTGAGCATAGAGGAGAACTGGTTTATCAATTCCATTTTGGCTAGAAAATGCAAGTACTTTGGTCACATCAAGAAAAACAATGGTTTTGAGAGAACGGTGATGGAAGGTATGGTGCCAGGCACAAGAGGAAGGGGTAGACCAAGAAGATGATGGCACCAAGATATCCAGGAATGCCTGAATAGGACTGTGGCGGAGGCTGGTGTTTTGGCAAGGGAACGAGTTTCTTTCAGACAGACTGTGATGAGAGCGACGTTCTATAAAGGACATGCTACATGATGATGATGGATCCTATATCAATGTCTAAATCGTTTATATATATCAAGAACAATATCGGTCCTGAAACCGAGCCCTGTGGCACTCCACATTTTACTTCACTCTACTCAGAGTACTCATTATGTATGTCCACTCTCTGCTTTCTTCCGGTTAACCAACATTTCATCCATTCGGCAACCTCCCCACCTATTCCATGTGATTTTAATTTTTAAAGTAATCATGAGGTACTCTATCAAAAGCCTTTGCAAAATCTAGATAAATATCATCCACTGGTTCCCCCTTATCTATCATTTTAGTAACCTCCTCCATGAACTCTAATAGATTTGTTTAGCACGATCACCCACTACTGAACCCTTGCTGATTATTTCTGATTAGATTAAACCTGTCTGGATGCGGTAGTGATATTCATGTGAACGTTTGTGGCGCTTTAATGTATTTGTCGATGTTTCGGTTGTCAGCCCAAACCTGCTAAGTCGGTTATCAGCCAAAACCTAACTCCCAAGACGGTTGTCACTCCAAACCTGCCAAGTCGATTGTCAGCCTAAACCTGCCAAGTCGGTTGTCAGCCCAAACCTGCCAAGACGGTTGCCAGCCCAAACCTCCCAAGTCGGTTGTCAGCCCAAACCTGCCAAGACGGTTGTCAGCCCAAAACTCCTAAGTCGGTTGTCAGCCCAAACCTCCCAAGACGGTTGTCAGCCCAAACCTCCCAAGTCGGTTGTAGCCCAAACCTAACTCCCAAGTCCATCTCTTTCTCGTATGTCAGCTCCTTCATCCCATTTTTAATATTTTAGTTCCAGACAATTCTTTCTATTTGCATTATTTCCCTTGCCCCATGCGCTCCCTATTTCATTCGACAAATCCTTACTTTCTATCTTTGTAACGTTATGTCTTACTTTGTATCTTTGCTCCCTTATTCCTTACCCTCTTTACAGGTATCCAAACGCAAAACTCTGGGTAGTAGTATCTCGATCCACTACTATATGTTCTAGTTTTCCAACTCACTACTCTCTATACTGGTTTCTTTATTCCTAATCCCCCAACTAATGTCGCTATTCCTTACTAACCATCTCGGTGTACTGTGAACCACGAACATCGAGAGCTACATACTAAGTTCACAAATATGTCCATGATCAGGACCAGCAGTCTTACCGCCATCTTACGTTCCATCTGGCACGACATCCCAGCTTGGGATATACGGCTTGTGCAACATTCAGAATTTAGAACGCTGAATGTGAAAACGCACACATGGAACATTAGCTTGTTAAATTAGTAACAGCTGCGATTACGCCATTCGTCACATGTATGTATGTATGTATGTATGTATGTATGTATGTATGTATGTATGTATGTATGTATGTATGTATATATGTATGTGTGTGTGTATGTATGTATGTATGTATGTATGTATTTATGTATGTATGTATGTATGTATGTATGTATGTGTGTTCATAACAATGGTGAAACAGCTACACGAAGGCATGTGTGCTCGTGTACTAGACAGCGGTGCAATCTCTAAAACGTTTCTAGTATCAAACGGAGTAAAACAAGGATGTGTACTCGCCCCGACTTTGTTCAGTATGATGTTCGCGGCCACGATGACAGACACCTTCAGATCATTGAAGCTGACGACATAATCAGGGAACTTGTATTTGCTGACGACTGCGCTCTAATGAGTAACTCAGAACTGAACATGCAGGTTGGAATGGACCAGTTCTCTGCCGCATGCGAAAATTTTGGCCTGACCATAAATGCCAAAAAAACAGAGGGCATGTACCAGCCAGCACCAGGTATACCGTACACAAAACCAGAGACTAAGTCAGCGGACAGACGTTGAATGCCGTAGACAATTTAACATATCTGGGCAGCACACTGTCGAGATCTGTCAGCATAGACGATGAGGTGGCAAGCAGAATAGCAAAGGCCAGCACATCCTTTGGTAGAATGCGCTCGATGGTCTGGGCACGTCGTGGCATCAGCGTCAAGACCAAACTCAAAGTCTACGGTGCAACCATCATTCCAACCCTACTATACGCTTGCGGTCTGAAATCCTCACTAAAAAGTTGCCAGATAGACATCGACACCTGGGAATGTCTTGCGCAAAACAGATCTGACTGGAGAAGCGCAATCAAATCGGGTGTAGCCATAAAATAGACCGCCAGGTGCTAAACCAACTGGCAGGTAGCGACCACAGGCTGATCAGGCTAGACATTGATATAAAAGTAGGCCCACAGGAAACAAAACCGCTCCCACGTTGGAATTACAAACGAGCCGACTGGGACAGATTTGCAATCCTGACAGACGGGCTGTGTGAAACCATAACACACGAAACAACAAAATGAAGCCCATGGTGGAACGCCTAAGCAAGGCAATAATGCAAACCGCCACTGAAACCATCCCAAAAGGAGCTAGGAAAAACTATAAGCTCTATTGGAATGATGAGTTGCAGAAAGCGGAAGATGCAGTAACAAATGCTAGGAACATGGCAGAGCGAGAACAATCTATGGAGGCAAATATCGCCTTCAAAGCCGCCACGGCGAAATACAAATAAACTCTCAACCAAACAGCAAGAGATAGCTAGAAAAACAAAACCGAAAGTCTCAACCTAGACAAAGAAGGGAACAAGCTATGGAAGCTAGTCAGAGCCATGAACGACGAAACCACCTCAAACAAACAAATTACCATCAAGCAGGGCGAAAACCTGCTTACAGGAAAAAACGCTTTTGTAGAACACTATGCCAAAGCAAACCACAGGGAGGTCCCTGCAGATAGGCATGCATACATTAGTGAAGAGCAAAAGGGGCACGAAAACATCATTACGGCACCAGAAGAGCACATGATGGCCAAATTAACAATGAGTGAAATGGAACAGGCCATAAGAACATTAAAGAAAAGGAAATCTCCCGGAAAAGACGGGATAACAAACGAAATGCTAATGGGGCTGGGCCAAACAGCGAATAGGAAATTGCTATCGGTCCTGAACCAAAGATGGAAAAGGGGTATTGTATCCCAGGCATGGAAAGACGCAGTACTTGTACCAGTACCAAATTGCTGCAGCCAAACGACAACCCAAACTATCTGGGAGTCACATTTGATCGGCGCATGCATCGAAAAGTCAGATCGAGAGAAACCGAATGAGAGCCAGAGAAAGAATGGCAATCATGAGGAAACTAGCTGGCACAAGCTGGGGAGCAGACGAAAGTATACTAAAGAAACTGTACACTGGACGAGTGAGACCAGTTCTAGAGTATGACATTTCGGCATGGACAACAGCAGCAAAGGCGAACTTCGATAAAGTTAACAAACTTCAAAACCAAGCCATGAGAATTATAACAGGAGGCATGAAGTCAACGCCAATTGTAGAACTTGAAAAGATTTCAATGCTGCAACCCATGTCCGATAAAAGAGACTGCAGAGCCCAGCTGCAGTCAGAGAAACTCCGAAGACTGACCGACCATCCAATGCACCAGAGACTATAAACAATTTGGGAACTGGGAAACTAAAGCGGAGAAACTTTGCAGAAATAGCCAAAGCAAAGATGCACGAAGATCCCATAAACGCACTAACAACACCAAAGCCCATCACTACTGTACGAAAACCTACCTGGAGACAGGATATATTTCCAGAGGTGGTAGAAAATATACCAGGTATTGGAAACAAAAACTGCCAGACTGAATAAGAAAAAAGAGATACTACCCTAAGCTTTATATCGAAAAACTACCCAAGCATGGACTGGACCCATGCATTCACCGACGGCTCTGTAACAAACACTACACAGAACGGAGGGGCAGGAGCATTCCTGAACCTACCAAATGGCAGAAAAATAACACTGTCATTCGCTACTGGTAAGTACACAAGCAATTTCAGAGCGGAGGCAGAGGCACTGAGGGCGGCAGTGGAAGAAATGGTGACACATAAAGAAAATGAAAGCCATATAGTCCTGCTTACAGATGCTCTGGCCGTAGTCACAGCGCTAAAAAGCCAGAAAAACACTGAGCTGAATGACTAAAGAGCAGCACTCTGTCAACTATGCCATCAGTCCGCACCAAAAAGGGTAGTGGTACAGTGGGTCCCATCACACTGCAACATCCAAGGCAACGAGGAGGCAGACAGACTGGCAAAAGAAGGTGCAAGACTACCACAAACAGATACTAGTATGACGTACGAAGAGTCAAAACGGCTTATCAAAGCCAGATACATGACCAAATGGGAAACTGAACATACCGGCTACACCTAAAACGATGCCTATTACCAGTTGAACAGAAGAGAGCAGGTCGTTGTCTTCAGACTTCGCACTGGCCACAATAGACTGAGGTACCACCTATTTGACAAATTGAAGATAGGTGGTACCGACGAATACCCGTGCGGTACTGGTAAAATGACCGCTGAACATCTGCTGCAGAACTGCCCGACATACGAGGATCAGAGAGAGCAGATGGGGCCATCACCAGTGGAACCACAAGAGAAACTCTATGGCAGTGTCGACAGCCTCAGGATGACCGCCGCTTTTTTCGAAAAAATAATGGTTACTGTCTGATTGTGTACGAAGAAGAAGAAGAAGAAATCGGGTATAGCTGCCGGTGAAGATGAAAGCCCAGAACGTGTTGTGAAAGCCCAGAACAGACGCGAGACGCGGAAATCCCGAGCAGCGGGAACACCATCCCCTTCTACAAACCTCGTGTGACCGATATGTAGCAGATGTTTTCGTGCTCGCATTGGCCTGTTCAGCCACATGCGCACCCACACCCAACAGGGAAATCTGTGACAAGGATGATGTCAGCGGTCCTCATCGACAACGATGGGCAGCTATTATTATTATTATTATTTTGTGTGTGTGTATGCATGTATGTATGTATTTATGTATGTATACATGTATATATGTATGTATGTATAGCGGGTCGCTGTAATCAAGAGGTTAAGGCATTCGCCTCTCACAGAGGTGACAACGGTGGGCGATCGAATCCAGCAATTTTCAATCGACCCCTGGTCGCAGGGGAGGTAAGACCAGAGTGCCTGCATCCCGAGTTACCTCCAGTCATCTCGACCAATAGTCTTGCCACTGATCCAAGGTAACTCGGGATAAGAGTGAGATTGATGACCAGCGCATAATTTTCCTCACTAAAATCCTCATACAGCGGACATCACATTATTAAGATAAGAGTGAGATTGATGACCAGCGCATAATTTTCCTCACTAAAATCCTCATACAGCGGACATCACATTATTAAGATAAGAGTGAGATTGATGACCAGCGCATAATTTTCCTCACTAAAATCCTCATACAGCGGACATCACATTATTAAGATAAGAGTGAGATTGATGACCAGCGCATAATTTTCCTCACTAAAATCCTCATACAGCGGACATCACATTATTAAGATAAGAGTGAGATTGATGACCAGCGCATAATTTTCCTCACTAAAATCCTCATACAGCGGACATCACATTATTAAGATAAGAGTGAGATTGATGACCAGCGCATAATTTCTCACTAAAATCCTCATACAGCGGACATCACATTATTAAGATAAGAGTGAGATTGATGACCAGCGCATAATTTCTCACTAAAATCCTCATACAGCGGACATCACATTATTAAGATAAGAGTGAGATTGATGACCAGCGCATAATTTCTCACTAAAATCCTCATACAGCGGACATCACATTATTAAGATAAGAGTGAGATTGATGACCAGCGCATAATTTTCCTCACTAAAATCCTCATACAGCGGACATCACATTATTAAGATAAGAGTGAGATTGATGACCAGCGCATAATTTTCCTCACTAAAATCCTCATACAGCGGACATCACATTATTAAGATAAGAGTGAGATTGATGACCAGCGCATAATTTTCCTCACTAAAATCCTCATACAGCGGACATCACATTATTAAGATAAGAGTGAGATTGATGACCAGCGCATAATTTTCCTCACTAAAATCCTCATACAGCGGACATCACATTATTAAGATAAGAGTGAGATTGATGACCAGCGCATAATTTTCCTCACTAAAATCCTCATACAGCGGACATGACATACGACAAAACCGTCTGATGTTGTGGCCATCATCGCTTCGCCATGGGCGATAACATGTGTGCATGTAGGTATGTATGTAGGTATGTATGTGTGTGCATGTAGGTATGTATGTAGGTATGTATGTGTGTGCATGTAGGTATGTATGTAGGTATGTATGTGTGTGCATGTAGGTATGTATGTAGGTATGTATGTGTGTGCATGTAGGTATGTATGTAGGTATGTATGTGTGTGCATGTAGGTATGTATGTAGGTATGTATGTGTGTGCATGTAGGTATGTATGTGTGTGCATGTAGGTATGTATGTAGGTATGTATGTGTGTGCATGTAGGTATGTATGTAGGTATGTATGTGTGTGCATGTAGGTATGTATGTGTGTGCATGTAGGTATGTATGTAGGTATGTATGTGTGTGCATGTAGGTATGTATGTAGGTATGTATGTGTGTGCATGTAGGTATGTATGTAGGTATGTATGTGTGTGCATGTAGGTATGTATGTAGGTATGTATGTGTGTGCATGTAGGTATGTATGTGTGTGCATGTAGGTATGTATGTAGGTATGTATGTGTGTGCATGTAGGTATGTATGTAGGTATGTATGTGTGTGCATGTAGGTATGTATGTAGGTATGTATGTGTGTGCATGTAGGTATGTATGTGTGTGCATGTAGGTATGTATGTAGGTATGTATGTGTGTGCATGTAGGTATGTATGTAGGTATGTATGTGTGTGCATGTAGGTATGTATGTGTGTGCATGTAGGTATGTATGTGTGTGCATGTAGGTATGTATGTGTGTGCATGTAGGTATGTATGTAGGTATGTATGTGTGTGCATGTAGGTATGTATGTAGGTATGTATGTGTGTGCATGTAGGTATGTATGTAGGTATGTATGTGTGTGCATGTAGGTATGTATGTGTGTGCATGTAGGTATGTATGTAGGTATGTATGTGTATGCATGTAGGTATGTATGTAGGTATGTATGTGTGTGCATGTAGGTATGTATGTAGGTATGTATGTGTGTGCATGTGCGTACTTGCGTTAGGATGAGTGGATAGGGTGTGTGAGTGTGTATGTGTGTGTGTGTGAGAGTGTGTGTGGGTGTGAATGTGTGTATGTGTGTCTATGTGCATTTGTGTATGAATGTATTGATGAATGTATGTGTGTCTGTCTCTGCGTGTGTATATACGTGTGTATGAGGCGTGTTCAAGTGAAACCGGACCCAGTGGCTTTATTACATAATTGTACATTCACATACAATCAGATGCCTTACAATCAGGAGATCTGTGCAATGACAATCACTTAGATCAGTTCACGTATTCACACGAATATATACATTCATATGTAATTAGATCACACATCATTCACTAGTTGTCCTGCACGTACGACGCACATTTCGATATGTTATTATTCACAGGCTGCCAAACATAAACACCTTTAGAGCGATTGGCTAAAACTCGAGATATATGTTGGCTCAATCACTCTGCAAAGTCACTCTCAGTCTCAGACTACTGACAATTTATCAGTCACTCTCCTAGCCAGTCTGTTTGAGTTCATATTTGCAGAGTATTTTCAAGCAACAACATGGCTGTCCAAGGCCTTTCTGTTGGTTATCTGACTGAGCTATCACTCGATTTGTGAACTACCCACAACTAAATGTTATTGGATGACTTTCCCCGAATTCCTGTCACTCTAACTGTTGTAGCCGGCCGTGACGGCATCTGACTTTCACCACCCCCCCCCACCCTCCCCACCACCTCACCCCCACATCCTCCCCCCACCCGAACTAATCTAATTCGGTAGGCCAGAGTGGTCAGCTACAAACCCCTACCCCAGATTCGAACACGTTCCTCCCCCGCCCACCCCCCACCCCATCTCTTCCCTGTACCAGACAAATTCTTCAACCAAACCCCTCGTTTTTTAAAATAAAACTAATGTCGAAACGGTGATTGACCTTGACACGCATTCAGGCAACCTTTGTCCACAGAGTCGCCCAACCAATCTCTCCTACTCTTAACGCCCATGCTCTAGCTGGAACTGTCACAATGTTTCAATTGCATGCTAGCAGTTTTGCTGCTCGGCTCAAAGCGGTGGCACCACGATTCATCACCTGCCCATATGTGCAAAAGAAACGAATTACCCTCCTCTTCGACCCGCAGCAAATGATTCAAACTCCATCCCATTCGTTCCTCCTGATGGTGGTTAGTCAACACCAAGGTACCCATTGTGACCACACCTTCCAATACTTCAGTTTCTTGCTAACTACCATTTGAACTGTCCCTAGCGACACAACGAATTCCTCTGCTAGCTCCGGCGACGGTCCACCCGAATTGCTGCATCAATTTTGCCGATGGCATCTTCTGACGCAACAATATGCGCCTGACCTGGTCGCGGGAGATCTTTCGTTAACTCGCGTCGTTCTTTAAACATCGTTGTCCAGTTCTGCACTGTTGTCTTCGACACACTTTTGTCACCAAACATTGCCTGCATTCTGCGATGAACTGGTTAACATCCTTCAGCTGCTAGAAACCGAATCACCGCTCGCTGATCAACTCTGGACGGATTCCTTATCATACCCACCACGTGTTCAACGGTCTGCTGAGGAAAATATGAGTCGGAGAATAATGGCATTTTGCAAACTTGGCGGTTGGTATGTGATGTTTACACTAGACGTGATTTCATCATGCGCATCGTACGTATGTTCATTTGTTGAAGTTCGGTCCAATTTAGTTTGAACTCGCCTCGTATGTACGTGTGTGTTTACGTCTATATGTGTGTGTATGTATGTATGTGTCTGTGTCTGTGTATGTGTGAGTATGTACGTATGTATATGTGTATGTATGTATGTATGTATGTATGTATGTATGTATGTATGTATGTGTGTATGTATGTATGTATGTAGGTGTATGTAAGTGTGTATGTGTGTGTCTATGTGTATGTACGTATGTTTGTATGTATGTGTATTTGTCTGTCTCTGTATGTGTATGAACGAATGTATGTGTGGGTCTGTCTCTGTGCATGAATGTACGTGTGTATGAGTGTTCCAGTGTTCACGAATGTTCTATGGCACCGGGCTGGCAGTTGATAGTCATACAAACCATAGTGCGATTCCAGAATTATAGTTGTGAGGAAAGACTCAGAAAAACCGGCCTACACTGTCTCGAAGAGAGAAGAATTCGTGGTGACTTAATACAGGTTTATAAGATGATCAGAGGAATGGATAAATTAGTCTATAACATGTTTTTCAAAATACAGCCACCCACAATAACACGAGGGCATAGCTTTCAATTAATTAAAGAGAGGTCCAAATTAGATATTAGGAAATATTTTTTAGTCAGAGAGTGGGGAATGCTTGGAATGCATTGCCACGGGAGATAGTGAGGGCAGGGATAATTAATGCTTTTAAGAATAAATAGGATGCGCATAGCTTTTAGAGCGAGGTGATGTAAATGAAAATAGTTGTATACATACTCTGCAGAGTCTCCTAATCCAGTGTAGAGACGTTACGCTAAGCTTACTTAACGTAACGTCTTTATACTGGTTTAGATAACCTAGTAATCATGCAGAGTGATACCTCGCTGTAACAACCCCTGATCATCGGCCAACCATATAGTTCTTCTTTTTCTTCCATCGTTCTCAATCTCCCTCTTCCAAGCCCTGAAAAGGGCTTACTAGTAGCAGGACGTTGTCCTGAGAACGGAATGCGCTGTGTCGTAATTTACAGTTTGACTGCTATATTTGTACATTTCGGTCCGAGACATCCAACTTCAGCATGTAACCGTACAGAGAAGTAGCTTTCAAGAAGTGCTCAGGAGATATGTGTCGCTAAACAAGATCTGACCGGTGACGTTGTGGGAATAGGCTAACATTTAGTTGGTGCAGGACATTTACTTCCAAGATATGTAAACCGTCTGTTGGAAGTGATATGAGATGCAGTAGATCGACCGTAAGATAGAACTTGGGTATAACAAGACAGTGTCAGTGGTGTGGGGAGAGGAAGGGTGGGGTGAGGGTGTGGTGGTAAGACATGTGATTTTGCAGGAAATACTCAACAACAAAATTTGTAGTTAGATCACCGACGGTATATTTTAACTACTAATTGAAGAAGTTTTGTAGTTGTAATTTCATTAATGTGTTAACGTTTTACTTCCGTCAATCATAATTTTACGGCGGGTGTTCACAGACTATTTAACAGGTATACTACCAGCAAGTGTTCACAGACTATTTAACAGGTTTATTACCAACAAGTGTACACACACTATTTACCAGGTTTATTACCAACAAGTGTACACAGACTATTTAACAGGTATATTACCAACAAGTGTACATCGACTATTTACTAGGTTTATTACCAACAAGTGTACACAGACTATTTACCAGGTTTATTACCAACAAGTGTACACAGACTATTTATCAGGTATATTACCAGAAAGTGTCCACACACTATTTAACAGGTATATTATCAGCAAGTGTACACAGACTATTTAACAGGTATATTACCAACAAGTGTACATCGACTATTTACTAGGTTTATTACCAACAAGTGTACACAGACTATTTATCAGGTATATTACCAGAAAGTGTACACAGACTATTTAACAGATATATTACCAACAAGTGTACACAGACTATTTACCAGGTATATTGCGGTCTGGGTTTACTATTTCTTTTCAGTTCATTATTAAACAAGCACAATTCAGTGCTGCCCCAATAGTACGTCATGGATTGCACTTGGCCTCAGTTTGACATGTTTACGGCATGCCCCGTTAACTCATTAAAGCCTGACCCACAGGGTCACGAAGAAAAGAGGTTTTCAAGTGCTAAAATCTGAATAGTTGTCGCGTCACGCAGTGTTCATTTTCCCCACAGTTTGTTACAGATAGTTTTGTATGATATGTACTGTTCAAACTATTCTGATGTTATTTTTGAGAAATACTTGACCACTACCATTTAGCTCTATCTATCTTCAGTTCACTTATGGCACTCGTGCGAAGGTGTGACCTCTGTTTCATATTTTTTGGCAGGTGAGAATCCACTGGTGACTTGCCAGGTAAATACCAGCATCAATTAACCCCTGGAACATACGATCGCTTATTTTTGAGACTGGTGAAGGTGGAAGTGTAAATTAGAGCAAGGTAGACCCGCAGCCTGTCAGGCGCCATCTATGCGGCTCCGCTACCACATAACCAAGACCTGAAGTTATAGCCTCACAGTCCCCTTTTTGCGACATATTCTCTGTGGGACAAAAATCTCTAAAATAATTTGAGTAGATTTTTAACTTGAATTTTTTCCGAGCATCGGCCGTTAGGCCTACTCTTTTAGATTTCCAACTGCTAAGGTATTTTTAACGTTCGAGCTACTGCACACGGGTGTCTGATCTCACTATTCAGAGATCAGGGGAAATATTTACCGGATGATTCATGTGAAAAAAATACAGGTCTCCACCGTGATTTGAACCCGCGACCTGCAACACCCGAGACGAACACCTTGCCTAGAGACCACTGAGTCCCCGACCACTACCATCATGTGTCACAAGTGTTGGTCTTCATTATCAGTTCCGTCAACGGTCAATTTTGTTTTGGACATTAAAGAACTATTAATGGTCTATATTTTAATGGTATTTCTATTAATGGAGCTGTCCGGTCTACATTATAGACACATTTGACTGTACTCCGTAGAAAAAGGCAGGTAGTCTCAGATAGACACTGATGGGTGTAGAGATAGTCTAATACTGATACTGGTAGGGGTAGACAAATAGTCTACGAGAGATAATGATGGAAGGAGACAAGTATTCTTAGAAATATACTGATAGAATGAGATAGGTAGACCATGATGGAAGGAGACAGGTAGACCATGATAGAATGAGATAGGTAGACAATGATGGAAGGAGACAGGTAGACCATGATGGAAGGAGATAGGTAGACAATGATGGAAGGAGATAGGTAGACAATGATGGAAGGAGATAGGTAGACAATGATGGAAGGAGATAGGTAGACAATGATGGAAGGAGATAGGTAGACAATGATGGAAGGAGATAGGTAGACAATGATGGAAGGAGATAGGTAGACAATGATGGAAGGAGATAGGTAGACAATGATGGAAGGAGATAGGTAGACAAACTTAGATACTGATGGAAGTATGGGGATGGCATTCATAACTTGGTGTAGTTGGTCCATTCTTGCTGGCATGGCTGCGTTGTTGTGGTTGCCTGCTGGCTCATTTCCGTTGGCATCCTCATAAAAGGCATTCAGAAACAAAATACTGTCGTAGAGGATGGAGTGTTAGAGAATGTAATATGATGCTACTTCTTCAACATTACGATCGATGCCTAGGTGCTTGGATCCATCCCTTGCTGAAAAATAGTCGTAGGTCTACAATCTTGCGATCTGAGTGACTGGGTCAATTCCTGGCTTTGCTGTTAGGTCTACAACCTAATGATCGAGGTGGAAGATGGTTGCGACCAATTATTGCTGCCGTGTTCTCACTAACTCTGAACAGTCAAGTATCGATCGTTACAGATACCAACCGTTGGGGCTGTACAGACGTCTCTTAATGTAAGTGGGGGACATTCGTCAAATGAACGGGTCGGGTTCAATTATTGAGTGACATTTAACTGAACTTACTGGAAATATTTGTGAATCTCCATGGACCGTAGGGATGAAGTCCATGTTCCCTACGGAGCATAGAGATCCAGCCCATAATCTCCTGCAAATCCTGTAGGATGAAATTTGTGTTCGTTATTTTAAATGTTATCCAAGTTTCTATTATTGTTAAACGTGTCTTTCAATTGTTTCACCTAGTTGTGTTGAATGTTTTGACTTAAGACTTGCAGTACCTGTTCACGAACCAGATCCCTTCGGTCTAAGAGGGACCGACGGTAATAGTTCTGCCAATGATATTATTGCTGTTAATACTATCCATGGATTCTCGTGCTCGACACAACACAGCAACGTATGGCACTGAGTTTATCAAACATTCAGGTGGTATCAAGAGTCAGAATAGGACTGTGTGTGGGGCTAGCAATAGTAAACAATTATTAAAACAATAGCTAGAAAGACCGCCACTGGAAGAAAACTTAAGTGTGTATTGATGAATAATCCTTGGACGCCCTTGTCTTTGAATGTTATCTAGATGATAGTGGGTGTGGAGAGGTTGGTGCGTGTGTGGAGGGGTTTGATAGGTGAGTGGTGGGGTTGGTGGGTGAGTGGATGGGTTGGTGGATGGGTAGAAGGGTTGAAGGGTGAGTGGAGGGGTTGGTAGGTCAGTGGATGGGTTGGTGGGTGAGTGGATGGGTTGGTGGATGGGTAGAAGGGTTGAAGGGTGAGTGGAGGGGTTGGTGGGTGAGTGGATGGGTTGGTGGGTGAGTGGAGGGATTGGTGGGTGAGTGGAGGGGTTGATGGGTGAGTGGAGGGGTTGATGGGTGAGTGGAGAGGTTGATGAGTGAGTGGAGGGGTTGATGGGTGAGTGGTGGGGTTGGTGGGTGAGTGGATGGGTTGGTGGATGGGTAGAAGGGTTGAAGGGTGAGTGGAGGGGTTGGTGGGTCAGTGGATGGGTTGGTGGGTGAGTGGATGGGTTGGTGGATGGGTAGAAGGGTTGAAGGGTGAATGGAGGGGTTGGTGGGTGAGTGGAGGGGTTGGTGGGTGAGTGGAGGGATTGGTGGGTGAGTGGAGGGGTTGATGGGTGAGTGGAGGGGTTGATGGGTGAGTGGAGGGGTTGATGGGTGAGTGGAGGGGTTGATGTATGAGTGGAGGGGTTGGTGGATGGGTAGAAGGGTTGAAGGGTGAGTGAAGAGGTTGATGGGTGAGTGAAGGGGTTGATGGGTGAGTGGAGGGGTTGATGGGTGAGTGGATGAGTTGATTGGTGAGTGGAGGGGTTGATGGGTGAGTGGAGAGGTTGATGGGTGAGTGGAGGGGTTGATGGGTGAGTGGAGGGGTTGATGGGTGAGTGGAGGGGTTGGTGGATGGGTAGAAGGGTTGAAGGGTAAGTGGAGAGGTTGATGGGTGAGTGGAAGGGTTGATGGGTGAGTGGAGGGGTTGATGGGTGAGTGGAGGGGTTGAAGGGTGAGTGGAGGGGTTGGTTGATGGGTAGAAGGGTTGAAGGGTGAGTGGAAAGGTTGATGGGTGAGTGGAGGGGTTGATGGGTGAGTGGAGGGGTTGATGGGTGAGTGGAGGGATTGGTGGGTGAGTGGAGGGATTGGTGGGTGAGTGTAGGGGTTGGTGGGTGAGTGTAGGGGTTTGTGGGTGAGTGTAGGGTTGGTTGGTGAGTATAGGGGTTGGTGAGTGAGTGTAGGGGTTGGTGGGTGAGTGTAGGGGTTGGTTGATGAGTGTAGGGGCTGGTGAGTGAGTGTAGGGGCTGGTGGGTGAGTGTAGGGGTTGGTGGGTGAGTGTAGGGGTTGGTGGGTGAGTGTAGGGGTTTTTGGGTGAGGGTAGGGGTTAGTGAGTGAGTGTATGGGTTGGTGAGTGAGTGTAGGGGTTGGTGGGTGAGTGTAGGGGTTGGTTGGTGAGTGTAGGGGTTGGTGGGTGAGTGTAGGGGTTGGTGGGTGAGTGTAGGGGTTGGTGGGTGAGTGTAGGGGTGGGTGAGTGAGTGTAGGGGTTGGTGAGTGAGTGTAGGGGTTGGTGAGTGAGTGTAGGGGTTGGTGGGTGAGTGTAGGGGTTGGTGGGTGAGTGGAGGGGTTGGTGTGTGTCTGTGTGTAGGTGTGTGGGTGTGTGTGGATGTGTGGGTGTGTGTGCATGTGTTGGTGTGTGGTTGTTTGTGTTTGTGTGTATATGTGTGTGTGTGTGTGTGTGTGTGTGTACCAGAGACGAGATTATAACCCCAGTCACACGTAGAGCATGTCTCGTGTAGTCGAATCCATCTGCGAGAAAACAGTCCAACACATACCATTGCACACCCAGCTAACTGCACAGGTCTTTTTTTTTTGTTTGTTTTGTGAAATGTTTGCTTTTCTGGATTCAAATGGTCAAAGCACGTGACTTTCCACCCCCGACCGTAGTCTTAAGATGACATCATGACGGATTGGTCAGTGTTTGGATGCGTGTGTGTTTCTCTTTTTCTCTTTTGTAATAAGATGTTATGCGTGTTCCATCTTGAGATGAAACATGAGACAGTAGGCCTTAGCTACAACAGGTCAGGTGAATCGTGATATGAAATGTAATTTTCTGTGGTATACTCCTACGTTGGATGTTACATACGCAACTGATATTCTTCTATAACTATCCTTGACGGGTAACCGGGATGTGAGGGTGGGGGTCTGTCGAAGGGAACATCTTTGGATGCCAATAATGTTCTGCATCTGATGTTCACTTCTCTTCCATGCGCTCCTCCAAATGACATAGGATAGAAGACTGGTGAATGTGAGGGGTTCTTCTATGTTCGACAGACAGATCTTGAATCATATCCGATATCTGATAACAGAACGAGCAACTTTTTTGTTCAGTTGATCAGAAGTGGATCAGAAGTGGATCACTTGTGGTTAGCAGCGCACTATTTATAGAACAGAAAATGAAAGTAGAAGAATGGACATTTACAAAGTGCGAACCTCTTGCCACCTTTCACTTATTTAGCGTTCAAATATCGGGACACCTTTCACTTATTTAGCGTTTAAATATCGGGACACCTTTCACTTATTTAGCGTTCAAATATCGGGCCACCTTTCACTTATTTAGCGTTCAAATTCCCTCATTTCGACCTGTTTTATTTTCCCTCTAAATCTTACAACTCCTATTTATCGATTGTTCATTTTGTGGCGTTGTTCGGTGTCTGATTTTCATTGAGTGGAACGGGAGAAATTGATATTAGCTGCACGCAAAGAGTGGATATCTCTGTACTGATACTGTATATCCAAAAAAATGGATATTCTAGCGTTGATATTACATGTTAATAAGGGGATATGTCTGCAGTTTCATTGCAGCTAGCCTGGGCTTAAGAAAAGACTGCAAATGATAGACATAATAAGAACACTTAAAGTTGTATCAATATTATCTCAACATGTAGCAGTAGACGAGAGCGGTCAGATGTCCTCGTGTAGCAGTAGACGAGAGCGGTCAGATGTCCTCGTGTAGCAGTAGACGAGAGCGGTCAGACGTCCTCGTGTAGCAGTAGACGAGAGAGGTCAGACATTCTCATGTAGATGTAGACGAGAGAGGATAGACGTTCTCTTGTAGCAGTAGACGAGAGAGGTCAGACGTTCTCTTGTAGCAGTAGACGAGAGAGGGCAGACATTCGCATGTAGCAGTAGACGAGAGAGGTCAAACGTCCTCTTGTAGCAGTAGACGAGAGAGGTCAAACGTCCTCTTGTAGCAGTAGACGAGAGAGGGCAGACATTCTCATGTAGCAGTAGACGAGAGAGGCTAGACGTTCTCTTGTAGCAGTAGACGAGAGAGGTCAGACGTTCTCTTGTAGCAGTAGACGAGAGAGGGCAGACATTCTCATGTAGCAGTAAACGAGAGAAGTCAGACGTCCTCTTGTAGCAGTAGACGAGAGAGGTCAGAAGTCCCTATTTAGCAATAAACTCTAGTTATATAAGTGTAGCAGTAAACTCTAGTTATGTAAGTGTAGCAGAAACTCTAGGTATGTAAGTGTAGCAGTAATCTCTAGTTATGTAAGTGTAGCAGTAAACTCTAGTTATGTAAGTGTAGCAGATCAGCTGAAAAGAGTAATCAAACCGAGCACAACCAAAACAAAAATTGAACCAATAATAATTAAGAAGTCAGCATAATTCCCACACGGAATTGGATGTCCTACAGACAATAAGAGTGTTGGAATTTAGATGCTTGTGGAGCGGAATGAACTGGAGCAGTTTAGGTGGACAAAGTCATGGTGGCCAGGCACAAGACATCATAGAGATCGATAACAATCTGTCAAGGCTGCTTCCCCGTGAGAATATCAAGGTCAGCATTATGAATGAAAGGAAACTGCATGCGCGACGTCCATGTCGGCCTCACTAGGCTAGTAATGAGCTTGGGAGCGGGGATAGGTGTCTAGTCACGAAACACAATGTGCTATATAAAGGGCTTTTGGGACTGGGCTGGTAGGCTGCATCGTCACGTGACACTGATTGATGTATAATAATAGTTTCCTGTCGCAAGCAAAGATGGCGGAAACATCAGAAGTGTGCTGCGATATGTCATCGCATTTGACTGTAAAATATAATCCTGGCACGGTAGACGCTGTTGGACTTGAGAAACGCATATGAGCAGTGGACTATTAGGCCGTTCTATTCTGTTAGGCATCTCTCTCTTTCTCTGTGTCTCTCTCTCTTTCTCTGTCTCTCTCTCTCTCTCTCTCTCTCTCTCTCTCTCTCTCTCTCTTTCTTTCAGCTTAATCGGTACTTCTCTCAGCGATCTGAACACCTTGTATCACGCCATCGCTCAAGACAGATCGGTTCTGCGGAAACATCTCAAGCTGGAACAATTCTATAGAGTCTCTGTAGCGTTTCTTCTTTCCCCTACAGCTGCTTGAGGAAACGCTCATTGGATAAGCAATCAACATTACCCGTTCATCTCATCTGGACTCTATGCAGAAGCGTATGTCAGCTCACAATGTCTGACCTGTTGATGATCTCAGAGTTAGGTTGTCTGTCCATTGTATGACTTGTTGATGATCTCAGAGTTAGGTTGTCTGTCCATTGTATGACCTGTTGATGATCTCAGAGTTAGGTTGTCTGTCCATTGAATGACTTGTTGATGATCTCAGAGTTAGGTTGTCTGTCCATTGTATGACTTGTTGATGATCGCAGAGTTAGGTTGTCTGACCATTGTATGACTTGTTGATGATCTCAGAGTTAGGTTGTCTGTCCATTGAATGACTTGTTGATGATCTCAGAGTTAGGTTGTCTGTCCATTGTATGACTTGTTGATGATCGCAGAGTTAGGTTGTCTGACCATTGTATGACTTGTTGATGATCTCAGAGTTAGGTTGTCTGTCCATTGTATGACCTGTTGATAATCTCAGAGTTAGGTTGTCTGTCCCTTGTATGACCTGTTGATAATCTCAGAGTTAGGTTGCCTGTCCCTTGAATGACCTGTTGATGATCTCATAGCTAGGTTGTCTGTCCATTGTATGACCTGTTTATAATCTCATAGCTAGGTTGTCTGTCCATTGTATGACCTGTTGATGATCACAGATATAGGTTGTCTGTCCATTGTATGACTTGTTGATGATCTCAGAGTTAGGTTGTCTGACCATTGTATCACTTGCTGATGATCTTAGAGTTAGGTTGTCTGTCCATTGTATGACCTGTTGAGGATCTCAGAGTTAGGTTGTCTGTCCATTGTATAACCTGTTGAGGATCTCAGAGTTAGGTTGTCTGTCCAACCATCTCATCATGTGCAGCCTGCTTATGTGGAAACGATTTAGCTGTCTAGCATATCTGCAATCCATGGTCCATGTATCACATGAATACATGAGAAGAGTTATTACTACATCAGCATTACTTTTACCTTGATGGCGTCACTGAACTGTAGCAGCTCCGGCAGGCTGATCTGCCGTAGCAGATGGTGCAAGGGGTCTGCACCAACTATATGTCACTACTAGCAAATTAACTTTGATACTAATTGAAATTAAAACACAACAATGAAACTTTGTTTCTACACGTTCACAACTTGCTCTCAAATCTTCATTTAAAACAAAACCTGGCTGTAAAAAATATGAACTAAACTAAACTAAAATAAACTTGATTACAAATTACAGCTTGATGGTCAAACCGTAACTTGATAGATGAACACTTACTTTTATAGTCGAACTGTAACGTGATAGACAAACTGTAACTTGTTAGACGAACTGTAATTTGATAGACGGATCGTTTATGTGGATTACCACATGATGGGAGATTTGTGTCTGTTCTGCAGCCTAAGTGATTTCGTCAGTGGTCCTGTCCTCCTCGTCGACGATGCCTTGTAGTGATCGTTGAAGCGCTGGATCCCTGTGCTAGTCAAATATCTCTTAGTTAGACGCTGGATTCTTATCAGCGATGCAAATAATTAGTATCTAAGATGACACTTTTGTGCGTGTTCCTCGTGACGCACTGCTTTATTTGTTTCTACTACTTGCTATTTCGAAACATCAATTTCATTACTATATACCTCTCTCTAATATACTGCTGATCATCTGGACTCATGTGGTGAAAGATTGTCAGTCAAAACCTTTCCCTCTCTCTGGACTGCAAACATCTATCTGCTTTCGTTCTACCATTATCAAGACTGTCCTGTTCTCCCAGTTGCTCGCTGCCGACTGATGTCGACTTGTTCTCCTCTCTTCGCTGTAAAAATAAATATGTCCTCTTGTCTCTCCGCTATCTCGCACCTCAAAATGTCTCGACTTGTCTCTCCGATCTTCGCCCTGCAAACTCACGATTTTTTCCTACGCTTTTCGCTCTGCAATCTCCAAAATTATTTAGACTATTTTTCCGCCGCTTTTTCCAAATCTCGAACCTGGGTTTTCTTCTCGAGATTTCATAAAAACCACTTAATAGCATTCGTCACTACTGATCATGCTGTAACAGGGTTTAAGGCGTATGCAAGGTTAAGTAGTTTGAACATCTGCGTGGCTTGGAAACCAACGCTACGCATTCTAAGCATTCCGATGTCCAGATTTGAGTACATCTGTACTGGCTAGCTTTGTGAGTTTTAATTCTATAAGAAACAACCGAATGGCTACTGAATACCAATGTTCATCCTTTCTAACTTTAATAAAACATGTCTACAAATCCTATCACTTATAAATCTATACAGCTAACATATGTTACAGATGCCGTGTCTTATCAAAGCATGGCCGATTGCTATCTATACCACATCAACGTCTGGAAGAATGCTGCAGCTTGTGGCATTCGGCTAACTTGTTGGTGGCCGATAGATTGTGCAGTTTCACTGAAAAGAACCAACCACCTCTCAATAATCTGGCTTTAGTTCGTTAACAATGTCTGGCCATCAGTTTTAAGGAAATGAGATAAGTGATTGGAGTGTTGCGGAGAGAAATGGGGGGGGGGGGGGGCGAGGGGGGAGTATAGATTTCCTTCACCGCATCACTGAACCGCTCATTCGTATCTGTACGTTACTAGGTCACATCTGCTTTCTTGCTGAGTCAAACTTCGCATCTGTACGTTACTAGGTCACATCTGCTTTGTTGCTGAGTCAGACTTCGTATCTGTACGTCAGTAGGTCACATCTGCTATGTTGCAGAGTCAGACGTCGTATCTATACGTCACTAGGTCACATCTGCTTTGTTACTGAGTCAGACTTCGTATCTGTACGTTACTAGGTCCCATCTGCTTTGTTGCTGAGCCAGACTTCGTATCTGTACGTCACTAGGTCACTTCTGGTTTGTTGCTGAGCCAGACTTCGTATCTGTAAGTTCAGCGTACGAAGAAGAAGAAGAAGAAGAAGAAGAAGAAGAAGAAGTATATGTACGTTACTAGGTCACATCTGGTTTGTTGCTCAGCCAGACTTCGTATCTGTACGTCAGTAGGTCACATCTGCTATGTTGCAGAGCCAGACTTCGTATCTGTAAGTTCAGCGAACGAAGAAGAAGAAGAAGAAGAAGAAGTATATGTACGTTACTAGGTCACATCTGGTTTGTTGCTCAGCCAGACTTCGTATCTGTACGTCAGTAGGTCACATCTGCTATGTTGCAGAGCCAGACTTCGTATCTGTAAGTTCAGCGAACGAAGAAGAAGAAGAAGAAGAAGAAGAAGAAGAAGAAGAAGAAGAAGTATCTGTACGTTACTAGGTCACATCTGGTTTGTTGCTCAGCCAGACTTCATATCTGTACGTTACTAGGTCACATCTGGTTTGTTGCTCAGCCAGATTTCATATCTGTACGTTACTAGGTCACATCTGGTTTGTTGCTCAGCCAGACTTCGTATCTGTACGTCAGTAGGTCACATCTGCTATGTTGCAGAGCCAGACTTCGTATCTGTAAGTTCAGCGAACGAAGAAGAAGAAGAAGAAGAAGAAGAAGAAGAAGAAGAAGAAGAAGAAGTATCTGTACGTTACTAGGTCACATCTGGTTTGTTGCTCAGCCAGACTTCATATCTGTACGTTACTAGGTCACATCTGGTTTGTTGCTCAGCCAGACTTCATATCTGTACGTTACTAGGTCACATCTGGTTTGTTGCTCAGCCAGACTTCATATCTGTACGTTACTAGGTCACATCTGCTTTGTTGCTGAGTCAGACTTCGTATCTGTACGTCAGTAGGTCACATCTGCTATGTTGCAGAGTCAGACGTCGTATCTATACGTCACTAGGTCACATCTGCTTTGTTACTGAGTCAGACTTCGTATCTGTACGTTACTAGGTCCCATCTGCTTTGTTGCTGAGCCAGACTTCGTATCTGTACGTCACTAGGTCACTTCTGGTTTGTTGCTGAGCCAGACTTCGTATCTGTAAGTTCAGCGTACGAAGAAGAAGAAGAAGAAGAAGAAGAAGAAGAAGAAGAAGAAGTATATGTACGTTACTAGGTCACATCTGGTTTGTTGCTCAGCCAGACTTCGTATCTGTACGTTACTAGGTCACATCTGGTTTGTTGCTCAGCCAGACTTCGTATCTGTACGTTACTAGGTCACATCTGGTTTGTTGCTCAGCCAGATGTCCTGTATCTTACTAAGCTCCTTCTAGACCACTGCTCTCTGATTGATGCTGGCTGTTTTTTGTTAATGTTGAGGAGGGACACATTGAGTTAGAACTGTAGGAACGATGTTGTTCACCAAAACATAATGTTTATGCGTTCGTCAAACCAGCCGGGTCCATGGGTGTGGTATTACCCATGACTTATGAAAGAGCAGAAGGTGCTTCCTTCTTCAGAGGGACCCATATCGGTTCTATATCCTCTGCAGACGCGTACGTATGTCACTGTGGTCGGGATGTCAGACACTCGTCTCTCAAATCGATGAATCCCGCAAGTTTTGAAGCGAACCCTGATCTCAAGGGAGGCGGGACCAAAGTGTCTGCATCCGGAGTCACCTCTTGTCGTCTTGACTTATGTCTTGCCTTTAGTCTAACGTAGGTCGGGACCAGAGAATAAAGTTGATGACCAGCGCAGTTTCTTCCTCACTTTAATCCAAAAACAGCACAAGTTACATCATCAAGGCAAACCATCTAAACAGCACAAGTTACATCATCAAGGCAAACCATCTAAACAGCACAAGTTACATCATCAAGGCAAACCATCTACTGATGTCGATATCCTCGCTTGCGTTGGACAACTAACTAACGAATAGTGGACAGACAAAGCTGTTAATCCTTTAGTTGAATGTCCAGAGCACTTGAAGGCTCCCTGCGATTGTTCTGCTCTGAGATGTTAATCCTAGTCACGGACATCCAACCCCAATGGCATGTCATGGGCTCTAGGTGGAGGTTACATTTAGACACAACCAGCCTGTGGTCAGCAATGCTTCATAAACATCACTGTTACGGCGACTAATGAGCGAGTTGGGACTGGCGGCCTCTTCATGTTACACACAATGTTATACAGACACCACTGAAGTAGCACATCCATGCCTGGTTCTCGCTTTCTGTTTACTGGAACTTAGTTTTACTAGAGCCAGACAGGAAGGGCTGTCATTGTGACTCAACCTTTGATATCACGTGATCATCTACAGATCAACTCACATGAGAACCATCTCCGGAAATAAAACAGAGATCAGAGGACAGTCATCTCGGCGGTATGTGGTTGTACAATGGGTGACGTCATGAACAATCGAAGTTTGATAACTTGCTCTTAGACACGGCCCCCCCTCCCTAACACCCCTCCCCGCACCTCATCCCACTTTACTCCTACCCCGCTCACTCCGTTTTATCCTCACCACAACAACAAAAATATATCAGTAAAAATGAATTTATAAAAATGACAGAATTAAATAATTTTTTAAAATACAAGAAATACAATTATATTTTTAGAACCTTTTTTTTCTTCAAAAATCTGGATTATCTTCTTGTTTTGTTCATCTGCTAAATCCTCTTGTTTTGTGTTAAAGTGTTAGACCACATGAGTGCTTCGTCACGATCAGAAAATTGCGAATAGTGTGTGTGCTGATGGTTCTTACAGCTCGCCTTCTGTACATACTCCTGTTCCGCCCTCCCAGATCCATCCATTTCTGATATTCCATTTCTGAAGACTATCTTTTGTCGTCTGCCAAAATCAGCGGCATCCTCCGAGAGATGGTCATTGATCTTCCTCAGTGTCCATATCAAGTGTCCATGTTATTTACACACCAAATGCTGTTGTAGATGTTATCGTATTCCCTCATCACTTACCCAGTTCAGATGTACCGTTAGAAGGATGAATTGACAGCTCAATACAAACCCACTTCACTATAGGGCTCTCAGATAAGCACAGCCGAACTGAATTGACTGCACCTACACAGTATGTTAGTGTTACCGATGCACCAATTTGCTCGACAACAAACTTTCTTCTCACTCTAACGGAGAAGTCTATGCCTGCCCTCTCACTACGCCCTACCGATCAACCATTATCTGCACGTCATTTGGTTTGTAGTGGTCACTGAACCAATTGGCTACTCTGATAAGGTACCGTGTATTTTAATATAGAGTTGTTAGACTGCATTGTTAGTCGAATCATGCGACATGTTCTCAGTGTGGCACTGTCCAATTGTTGTCTCTGTCACGCAGATAACTCTCACATAAACTACTGGCACCACCGCAATTAGCCAACCAGCCGATAGACAATCTAGGCTTCTCTGCTCTAATGTTGACTGACATCATATGATCAATGCTAACCCGGTACTAAAAAATGATTTCTGAAGTCGGATGTGTTGGACCGAAAGGTGCAAATATCGCAGTCAAGCTATATACTACGACACAACGCATTCAGTTCTCTGGACTACATTATGCTACTTAAGCCCTTTCAGGGTTTGGAGGCGGGAGATTGAGAACGAACGAAGCCAAACCAAGCCATAGGATCAATGGCGTTATTCAGTTTTAATGCGACATTCCACAATCGAAGACACAAAACTCACAATGGATAGATAGACACATTAATAGTTTCGTTCAGAATCAAACTGACGTGTCTCATTAAGTATGCGTAACCAATGACTTACCTACACGCAATCAACTCTCATGTTTATGCATGACGTCTGGTCGATCGTCAAATAATTTAGAATATCTTTTCCGTGTTGTGTTGTTTGTAATTGCTTCAACTTGTTCACCTCTGTCGTCACCAGTTTCCGTATTTCTGTTCTTGGTGTTCTTTTTTATCTACATTTTCTATTTTTGATTTCTTATCGGGACTTCCATTTAGTCGTCTCGTACGAGCCCTTTGTTTTATACGATGAGATTACTATTCACATGCACAACCTTCTTTAATGTAATCGTCAACATCACATTAATAGTAGGATAGAAGAGGTATACCTTTCACATCACATTAATAGTAGGATAGAAGAGGTATACCTTTCACATCACATTATAACACTACACACTTTATTTTCAGTGTCAGTCCTCGGCAGATGGGTGTACGCGAGCGAGGAGGCCAACACTGGTCTGTGCGCGCCCGATCATTTACAACGTGGTACAAATGCGGGCCTTGGTCTTTGTAAGTCCATCCCGTCCACGGAGAAGAGGACGACCCAGTTGACGTGTACAGCAGTAGGGCCACCAACACGTTATTCTATCTGCCCATCTGTTGTCAGACAGGCGTACTGTCCAGCTCAACACAGTTTGACTGATATCGCTGACTCCACGAGGTTCCTAAACGACGTTCGATGTGGGGTTTCTTCGGATGGATCCTCATCGAGATCTTCTTTGAGTGACTCGAATCTTCTTATCACATGTCTGCGCAAGTTCCAATCTTGGCATTCGTAAATCATTTCTGGAATGAACGTGAAATTAAAAAAGTATGTGCCGTTGCAGTGGCGTCTCACATCTCTTGTAGTACTGACTTAATGGAGTTAGTCAAATACCAATCTGATTTTTGTCGTCTAGAGATTTGGATGTCATATTTGTGGTTGGCATTTATCTCTTGACCTAGGTAGATGTAGGAGATGACATCCGTGATCGTTTCCACTTTCAGCTTGATGTCTTGCTGTGGACAGCAAGGGTTTCTTGATGTCCTGCTGTGGGCAGCAAGGGTTTCTTGATGTCCTGCTGTGGGCAGCAAGGGTTTCTTGATGTCCTGCTGTGGGCAGCAAGGGTTTCTTGATGTCCTGCTGTGGGCAGCAAGGGTTTCTTGATGTCCTGCTGTGGGCAGCAAGGGTTTCTTGATGTCCTGCTGTGGGCAGCAAGGGTTTCTTGATGTCCTGCTGTGGGCAGCAAGGGTTTCTTGATGTCCTGCTGTGGGCAGCAAGGGTTTCTTGATGTCCTGCTGTGGGCAGCAAGGGTTTCTGACTCATAGTGTTTTACAAATATTGATCAGCTGACCCCATTCAGGTTGTTCAATAATTGACATAACTGATGCGCCCGATATCTGGACACCGTCAAGGGATGAACCATTGACCTTATATCTTTACGGTTCTGTCGGTCCAGTTTAGTTGGTGGACATTGTTTTCGGGAACAGTTGTACATAGCTTTGGAGAGATGGTGTCGCGGTGTCGGAGTCATTTTCTATCGGAACATATACTGGACGTTGGTATAGCGTGATGACTTTACTGCAGTCTTTATTGGTTACCTCGATCAGTTTCATTCCCCAACTGTAATACCCCATAGAGAAGATATTTTTGTATTCTGCCATCATCCATCCTCCGAATGTGTCCCAGACATCGGAGCCTTCGATGACTACACATGGAAATAATTATGACAGTGTCTGTTCTCACCAACAACTTTGGGTTGGTAATCTTGTCTTGCCACCCAACCCTAAGGATTATGTGCAGACACCTCATGTGTGTATGTATGTATATATGTATGCATGTATGTATGTATGTATGTATGTAATGTATGTAATGTATGTATTTATGTATGTAAAAGTAAAGTATCCCATAGCATTACTGCCGTAGGGGTGTGAGGTGTTAGCGATCTGACATTTCAAAGGCTCGGCTTTATGAGGGCGGTAGCCATTTTCTCTTCCTCGCCGCTTTTACTTCCCGGACTGAACCGGTACCCATTTAAGGCTAGGTCGACCCGGGAGCCATTGCGGTCTGAAAAAAACATTACCGCCTCAACTGGGGATTGAACCCAGGACCACTCAGATGCGAAGCCAGTGCGCTAACCATATATGTATGTATGTATATATGTATGTATGTATGTATGTATGTAATGTATGTATGTAATGTATGAATGTATGTATGAATTTATGTATGTATTTATGTATGTAAGTATGCATCTGTGTATTTGTGCATGTGAACATGTGTGGGTCGGAGCGTGCGTATGTGTGTATGTATATGTGCATATATATATATATATACATATATATATATATATATATATATATATATATGTGTGTGTGTGTGTGTGTGGGTGTGTGTGTATATATGCGTGTCTTTGTGACGATGACAGCGCCGTCTATTCCTTACCTAGAGACACTTTAGGTTGACCTTATCAATAGACCACATCTGTTACCAAGAAAGATAACCTGCCCCGTAGCCCTTGTTTTCTAGTTACAACAACATGTATGCACTGTTACATTCCAAGCACACTTTGCACATTTGTCATATATTGGTTCTGGATATTTTGAGTTTGTGACAGTTTGGTGTACTTGGAGCGGTTGGTGATACTTATATGTGTATCATATTGTCAGCTGTTCTTCCATCACAAGTGGATGTTTCTTGTTTCATTGACCTCATCTGTTGAATCCCTCCCCTTTTGTATTCCTCACCTGTTGAATCCACCTGTTGTATCTCTCACCTGTTGTATCTCTCACCTGTTGAATCCACCTGTTGCATCTCTCACCTGTTGTATCTCTCACCTGTTGTATCTCTCACCTGTTGTATCTCTCACCTGTTGTATCTCTCACCTGTTGCATCTCTCACCTGTTGTATCTCTCACCTGTTACATCTCTCACCTGTTACATCTCTCACCTGTTGTATCTCTCACCTGTTACATCTCTCACCTGTTGCATCTCTCACCTGTTGCATCTCTCACCTGTTGCATCTCTCACCTGTTGTATCTCTCACCTGTTACATCTCTCACCTGTTACATCTCTCACCTGTTGTATCTCTCACCTGTTACATCTCTCACCTGTTGTATCTCTCACCTGTTGCATCTCTCACCTGTTGTATCTCTCACCTGCTACATCTCTCACCTGTTGTATCTCTCACCTGTTGCATCTCTCACCTGTTGTATCTCTCGCCGCAAGACGAGCTACTGCGAAAGCATTTGTCAAGAATGTTTTCATTAATCAAGAACGAAAGTCAGAGGCGCGAAGACGATCAGATACCGTCGTAGTTCTGACCATAAACGATGCCGACTAGCGATCCGCAGGAGTTGCTTCGATGACTCTGCGGGCAGCTTCCGAGAAACCAAAGTGTTTGGGTTCCGGGGGAAGTATGGTTGCAAAGCTGAAACTTAAAGGAATTGACGGAAGGGCACCACCAGGAGTGGAGCCTGCGGCTTAATTTGACTCAACACGGCCAACACTGAAATGACTGACATGCCGAGACCACTTTTCTGGGGTCTAATATGGAACTGGTGCTGGATTTAGACCCTCGGAAATCTGGGGTTATGCCCTCTGAGGCTCGGTTGGTCTGCATCCAGTGTTTGATAAAGAAATTGACGGAAGAGCACTATCAGGAGTGGAGCCTGAGGCTAAAATTGACTAAACACGCCAATAGTGTAGAATGACTGTCAAAAGAGAGCACCTTCGGGGGGTCTAATAGTGAACATGTGCTGGAATTAGACCCTCGAAAATCTGGGGCCACCCTCTAAGTAACTTGATTGTCTCGCTAAAGGAATTGACGGAAGGGCACCACCAGGAGTGGAACCTGCGGCTTTATTTGACTGAACACGCCAATACTGTAGAACGACTGACAAATCGAGAGCACTACCGTTTGGGTCTAAAAATGAACGTACGCTGGTATTAGACTCACGAAAGACAAGTCAGCTCTCAAACACTCTAATGAAAGAACGCCACGGAAATCGTGTTTAACCCCGCAGAAACCGCAGATTTCAAATACCTGGTCATTGACAAACAAAAGCCCTCAATAAATTCGTCTGACCAAATAGTGAACGGGTGCTGGAAATAGACCATCTGAAGACAGGTCAGTTTTACCATACTAATGACAGGGCGTTGCTAAGGAAAACCAGCTCATATCGAGAGGAGCCGCAGACACTTTGGTTCACGTACCAGGCTGATAAGCCAATGGCGCGAGGCTACCATGTGGGGGATTACGGCCGAACCCTTGTAAGCCGCAATCCCGCCCAAAATCTCAGCACCACTGCAATGGGAGGCTCCTACATGCTCGGGACCTGGGGCTTGCGCCCCAGCCATACCCGGTAGAGCCGCAGCAAGAGGTCCTTGCCGTCCGCCGAACAAAGCGGGCGGACAACTGCTTGATACTCACCTTATACGGCGATGGGGTGCGAAACCACCAACTAAAGACTTAGTACCTGGTCGGGGTGTCGAAAACAGTAGAGCAGCCACCTCACTGTGAACTGTCGAGACTCAACCAATGACCATGAGAGCTGTCCGCACACCAGGCGAACAACATCTCTGTGACATTACCAGGCTTGTCCTCTGGCTAAATGCACGTCGGCTACGATATCTACCTCTGTACGTTATCAGCCATATAACTATCATGCTGGATGCAGAAGAGATGCAGACCAGCGGACATTGCACACCTGCCCCACTGTGTCAACACCCCAGGTGGCGGGGAATGCTAGGCGTACCATCCCTGCATAGAAGCCAAGAAAATAAAGGGAAAAGAGATACCCCACTCACATGCAAATGCTATGTTTCTGGCAGGACGTGACGATCCTGGGATACAGACACACTGGACTGCCTCTCTTCCGGGTAAACCAGTCCATCTCATATATCATATCACATATCATCATGGCACCCTATAGACACGAGTAGTGAAGACTCGATAGTCTGGTAAGACAACTTCCATAAGAGAGACAACTCTGATCATAAACAACTGCTGCCTTGCAGATAGACTGGGGACAGCCAAAGGCTAAGGAGGGCATCCCTACAGAAACGCCTGTTGAAATCGGATGCACGGGGCCGCAAGCCTAACAAAACAGTGCAACGTAAATCGCAGCATGATGGCAGTACAACCTACTAGAAAAACGCATGGCGCTCATCCTGCGGAGTCCCGCCAGGCAGCGATAGTGCCGGGCCTCACGCCTCGAAGGGGCCCACCCTTGACTACTGGTGGTCACCCACCCATGTGTCGTGGAGTCAAGGCACATGGCTATGGGGCAACTTCTATTGGCCAAAACCTCAAGACCCTCAAAATACTACAGTGGAATGCGGAGGGAGTCATTAACAAAAAACTTTCCCTAACACACCTCCTGCATGAAGGTAAGATTGACGTGGCATGTATCCAGGAAACGAACCTCAACAATAACCATAAATTCTCAATCAGAGGATACCAGACCTTCCGTCTAGATAGAGAAGGCCACAAAGGAGGGGTCCTGATACTGACCAGAAACTGCATACCGAGTAGCGCGGTATCTGTCAATCACACCGGACAAGCAGAAATTGTAGGAGTTGACATAATGGCTCAAGAGACGAAGCTCCGCATTTTCAATCTGTACGGACCACCAAATAGAGACCTATCGCTCTCGAGTATGGAGGTCAGAGACTCCAACTGCATAGTAGTTGGAGATTTCAACAGCCACTCGGAGCGATGGGGATACTCTGACACAGACAGCAGAGGTGACGAAGTGGAAGATTGGGAGATAGATGCAAATCTCTCCCTAATCAATAGGCCGGAGGATAGCCCTAGCTTCTATTCAAGAACATGGCATACCACCTCGACTCCAGATTTGGCCTTCTCCACACAAGACATACACCATAAAATAGACCGCCAGGTGCTAAACCAACTGGCAGATAGCGACCACAGGCCGATCAGGCTAACCATTGTCATGGAAGTAGGCCCACAGGAAACAAAACCGCTCCCACGTTGGAATTACAAACGAGCCGACTGGGACAGATTTGCAATCCTGACAGATGGGCTGTGTGAAACCATCAACACACGAAACACCAAAATGAAGCCCATGGTAGAGAGCCTAACCAAGGCAATAATGCAAGCCGCCACTGAAACCATCCCAAGAGGAGCTAGGAAAAACTATAAGCCCTACTGGAATGATGAGTTGCAGAAAGTGGAAGATGCAGTAACAAATGCTAGGAACATGGCAGAGCGAGAAAAATCCATGGAGGCAAACATCGCCCTCAAAGCCGCCGCGGCAAAGTACAAACACACTCTCAAGCAAACAGCAAGAGAAAGCTGGAAAAATAAAACGGAAAGTCTAAACCTGGACAAAGACGGGAACAAGCTATGGAAGCTAGTCAGAGCCATGAACGACGAAACCCCGTCAAATAAACAAATTACTATCAAGCAGGGCGAGAACTTGATCACAGGTAAGAAAGCCTTTGTCAATCACTATGCCAGAGCAAACCACATCGAGGTCCCTGCAGATAAGCATACAGACATTAGCGAAGAGCTAAAGGGACACAAAAACATGAATACGGCTCCTGAAGAGCACATGATGGCCAAACTAACAATGCGCGAAATGGAAGAGGCTATGAGAACACTAAAGAAAAGGAAATCTCCCGGAAAAGACGGGATAACAAACGAAATGCTGATGGGGCTGGGCCAAACAGCGAAGAAGAAACTGCTATCGGTCCTGAACCAAAGCTGGAAAAGGGGAATTGTACCACAGGCATGGAAAGATGCAATACTGGTACCAGTACCAAAAACAGGAAAGGACAAAACAGATCCAAATGGATACAGGCCCATAAGCCTACTGAGCTGTGTCGGCAAGCTGATGGAACGGATGATAAACACCAGACTGATGTGGCATCTGGAAGAAAAACGAATACTAATTCCACAGCAAGCCGGCTTTAGACAGCACAGATCCACTGAGGACCAGGTCATCCTCATAGCCCAGGAGATAGAAGATGCCTACCAGGCACAGAAACACACAGTAGCTGTTTGGGTGGATCTGGAAAAGGCACTTGACAAAGTCGGGAAAGATGGACTTAGAGTCAAGCTAAGAAGAAGTGATGTCTGTGGGAAGATGTACAAGTGGATCAACCACTACCTCAAGCAAAGAACGGCCAGAGTCCAAGTACAAGGGCAGATGAGCAAAAAGGTGAAACTCGAGCAGGGAGTACCCCAAGGGGGAGTATTGTCACCCACACTCTTCCTGGTATATATAAACGATATTACAGGGAATATACCAAGAAGAGTCCATAGCTCAATGTTTGCAGACGATCTGGCTATGTGGACCTCTGAAAAGAATCGCACCATAGCAAGAAATCGGATGCAGACGGCCCTAACATCGCTGGAAGAGTGGGCGAACTCATGGCTGGTCAAAATAAACGAGGAGAAAACCACATGCACAATATTCTCGCTTTCACTAAAATCCCAAAGTACCAAATTAAGTCTAAATGGCAAAATCCTGCAGCCAAACGACAACCCAACCTATCTGGGAGTCACATTTGATCGGCGCATGACATGGAAAAGTCAGATTGAGAGAAACCGAATGAAAGCCAGAGAAAGAATGGCAATCATGAGGAAACTTGCTGGCACAAGCTGGGCAGCAGACGAAGGCATACTAAAGAAACTGTATACTGGAAGAGTGAGACCAGTTCTCGAGTATGGCATTGCGGCATGGACAACAGCAGCAAAGGCGAACTTCGATAAAGTTAACAAACTTCAAAACCAAGCCATGAGAATTATAACAGGTGGCATGAAGTCAACGCCAATTGTAGAACTTGAAAAGATTACAAAACTGCAATCCATGACCGATAGAAGAGACTGCAGAGTCCAGCTGCAGTCAGAGATACTCCGAAGACTGACCGACCATCCAATGCACTAGAGACTAAACAATTTGGGAAATGGGAAACTAAAGCGGAGAAACTTTGCAGAAATAGCCAAAGCAAAGATGCACGAAGATCCCATAAACTAACAACACCAAAACCCATCACTACTGTACGAAAACCTACTTGAAGGCGGGATATATTTCCAGAGGTGGTAGAAAATATACCAGGTATTGCAAACAAAAACTGCCAGACTGAAAAAGAGAGGAGAGATACTACCCTAAGCTTCATTACGAAAAGCTACCCAAGCATGGACTGGACCCATGCATACACCGACGGTTCTGAAACAAACATAACACAGAACGGAGGGACAGGAGCATTCCTGAACCTACCAAATGGCAGAAAAATAACACTGTCATTCGCTACTGGTAAGTACACAAGCAATTTCAGAGCGGAAGCAGAGGCACTGAGGGCGGCAGTGGAAGAAATGGTGACACACAGTGAAAATGAGAGCCATATAGTCCTGCTGACAGATGCTCTCGCCGTAGTCACAGCGCTAAAAAGCCAGAAAAACACTGAGCTTAATGACTTAAGAGCAGCACTCTGCAAACTGTGCCAGCAGTCCGCACCAAAAAGGGTAGTGGTACAGTGGGTTCCGTCACACTGCAACATCCAAGGCAACGAGGAGGCAGACAGACTGGCAAAAGAAGGTGCAAGACTACCACAAACAGATACCAGTATGACCAACGAAGAATCAAAACGGCTTATCAAAGCCAGATACATGACCAAATGGGAAACCGAACATACTGGTTACACCAAAAACGATGCCTATTACCAGTTGAACCGAAGAGAGCAGGTCGTTGTCTTCAGACTTCGCACTGGCCACAACAGACTGAGGTACCACCTATTCAACAAATTGAAGATAGGGTGTACCGACGAATGCCCGTGTGGTACCGAGAAAATGATCGCTGAGCATCTGATGCAGAACTGCCCGACATACGAGGATCAGAGAGAGCAGATGTGGCCATTACCAGTGGAACTGCAAGACAAGCTCTATGGCAGTGGCGAGAGCCTCAGGATGACCGCCGCTTTTTTCGAAAAAATAATGGTTACTGTCTGACTGCGTACGCAGAAGAAGAAGAAGAAGAAGTATCTCTCACCTGTTGTATCTCTCACCTCTTGCATCTCTCACCTGTTGTATCCACCTGTTGCATCTCTCACCTATTGTATCCACCTGTTGTATCTCTCACCTGCTACATCTCTCATCTGTTGTATCTCTCACCTGCTACATCTCTCACCTGTTGTATCTCTCACCTGTTGTATCCACCTGTTGCATCTCTCACCTGTTGTATCCACCTGTTGTATCTCTCATCTGCTACATCTCTCACCTGTTGTATTTCTCACCTGTTGTATCCACCTGTTGCATCTCTCACCTGTTGTATCCACCTGTTGTATCTCTCACCTGTTGTATTCACAGCCTGCACCTGTGTGAGTGTCTCAGTAGCCATGTGGATCTCGTGGTCGTTCTTACTGGGCAGGACCCATGCACCTTGATGCATGTTGAAAATGATTACCAAAAATAGTTGTGCATGAGCCTAGCAAACGCATATTCTATATCATATTGCTGCAGAGTGAAAACCAGTGCAAATGTACATTATAGCTTTGACGCCGTCTACCCAAAGGAGGCCGACTGTAGTGGTATCACTATACTCCGGCTAGAACTGGAGAAAATGGACAAGACAAAAAGTATCCATTTTATCTACACGCTTAGTTAACCAAGCTATGAAATGGTACCTGGCTTACTATTATGGCAGCAAAAGCAGCCCAGACTGGAATAGCCATCCAAAATGGAACTGAATTCTTGGGCCTACCAGTTGACACTTCATCCTTGACAACAACCCATGCTATAGGATTTCTGTACATGACCGAATTCGTGATGAAGTTAAGTTAACCCCCATACAGAAGTACTTGTGGTTATATCATGTTGTATTTGTTTTCTCAATGAATTCCGTATCTGTCATTTGCCTTCGGGCATCGTGATGGTCCAAGTGTGTGGTGCAGATCTTCTCTCCGTCTAGAACGGTTGTAGTTGTATGTCGACCAGATAGAACCTATCTTCCTCCATCTATTATCTGTCAGGTAGACAGCATATCCGACTCATCTGTACATTCGCGTCGGCGTAGAGTCGACGACATCCTTTGGTCTTGGATGTTGATATTTTGCTTGAAGTATGTTGTGTATATATTTAGGACTCTTCGCCCCATTGCTATTTCGGTAATAAAGAGTCTCTCATCGTCTGATTTGTATAGATTTCAAACCTCAAACCTCACACACAAACCTCACACACAAACCTCACACACAAACCTCACACCCAAACCTCACGCCCATATCTCACACATAAACCTCAGACACAAACCTCACACACAAACCTCACACCCAAACCTCACACACAAACTTCACACACAAACCTCACACACAAACCTCACACACAAACCTCACACCTAGACCTCACACCCAAACATCCCACCCAAATCTCACACCCAAACCTCACACCCAAACCTCACACCCAGACCTCACACCCAGACCTCACACCCGTATACCTCCGCTGAGATAACCATGATATTGAAGGTAGGAGGCATGACCTTGACGACGTCACTGCTGGAGTAGCGTGCACGTCATTTGGGGACGTATATTGGCTACCCGGAGCTGAACGTCACATTGAGCTCAAACAGTGTCTCAAACAGGGGACATCACTTGTTCTTCTGTTAATACAGGACTGCTCTAGAAACAGGGGACAGTACTTGTTCTTCTGTTAATACAGAACTGCTCTAGAAACGAGGTTCGGCACTTGTTATTCTGTGATTACAGGACTGCTCTAGAAACAAGGTTTGGCACTTGATATTCTGTGATTACAGGACTGCTCTAGAAACAGGGTTTGGTATTTGTTATTCTGTGTTTTAGACTGCTCTAGAAACAGGGTTTGTCACTTGATATTCTGTGATTACAGGACTGCTCTACAAACACTTTCTCACATACTTTACAATAATGAATGTCCTGTTCCCTAGATTTAACGAAAGAGCAAAAGAAGAAGAAACATTTGCATTATATCCTTCACTAAATTTGTCCTCAATATGTTCTGCAACTGGGTAAACCTCATCATGTTGTAGGCTAGGTGTTGTTCCGAGACCTCGCGATAGCAAAGACGTTCCTAAAAACCCACATGAAACATGTTCCTATGAACGGAGTGATTGACACAGGTACCCAAACAATCTGGACCTCTCAAGCGATATGACAAAATCTATGTCATAATGACAACATGTGGAGGATCCAACTCAGTTTCCTCATTACAAACGAACATTTTATTCTCCTTAAAAATAAACATTGCTGGATTGAATTTGCGTAGATCAATAACACAAGCAAACGAAACAATGATTTTGCGTCCTAAATTAGAACGGAGAAATCGCTGCTTGGGAACATAGGGTAGTTTCACTATCGGCATTCTTATCTCACTAATCTAGGGACCTTAATAACGAAGAGACCAGTGTTCGAGTCTCTGTTATAACGCTTACTTTATGAACGTAAACCACTTAATATAGAGCAAACGAGTGATCGATTCTCTGCGCCAGGGATTGGTCATCACTTTTGATGGTTGTACTATTGACATGTGTAATAAGTTAAAATACCTCGGAGTGACTTTTTATCGAAGTCTTTACTATAATTCCCAGGTTGACCACATCGTAGAAAGATGTAAGCGGGGGTTAGGAGCACTCAAGACCATGGCTGCTGCCGACTTGGAACAATGCCTTCTGTTCCTCCTATTTCGCCAGGTCGTGTTGTCTGTCATCGATTACGGACTAGGCATCCTTACTCTATCAAGGTCACAGTGTGAAAGGTTGGAACGCATCCAAACTCCAAAACCAGGCCATGACAATTGGAACAGGAGGCATGAAGTCAACGCCAATTGTAGAACTTGAAAAGTTTACAAATCTGCAATCCATGACCGATAGAAGAGATAGCAGAGCCCAGCAGCGAGCAGAGAAACTAAGGAGACGGACACACCATCCAATGCATCAGAGACTAAATAGATTTGGAAAAAGGAAACTAAAGCAGAGAAACTTTGCAGAAATAGCCATTGCAAAGATGAGCGAATACCCTATGAACACCATAACAACATCAACGCCCATCCCTACTGTACGCAAACCCGCATGGAAGCAGCATATCATTCCAGAGGGGGTAGACAATATACCAGGTATTGGAAACAAGAACAGCCAGACTGAAAAAGAAAGAAGAGACATAACCCTGAGGTACACCGACTATTCTGTAATAAACACAACACAGAATGGAGGGGCAGGCGTATCCCTGAGCTTAACAAACGGTAGAACAATAACACTGTCAGTGGCATCTGGAAAATTATCAAGCAATTTCAGAGCGGAGGCAGAGGCACTGAAGGCTACAGTAGAAGCAATGCTGACACGCGAAAGACATGAAAGCCAGATAGCCCTGTTTACAGATGCCCTGGTCGTGGTTACAGCACTAAAAAGCCATACAAATACAGAACTTAATGATTTAAGAACAGTACTCTATCAACTATGCCAGCAGTCCGCACAAAAAAGAGTAGTGGTACAGTGGGTTCCATCCCGCTGTAACATTCAAGGCAACGAGGAGGCAGACAGACTGACAAAAGAAGGTGCAAGACTACCACAACCAGATTCTAGTGTGACCTACGAAGAGTCCAAAAGGTTTATTAGGGCCAGATATATGGGCAAATGGGAAACAGAGCATACTGGCAACACAGAAAATGATGCCTATCACCAGTTGAACAGAAGAGAGCAGGTCGTGGTCTTCTGACTCCGCACAGGCCACAACAGACTGAGGAACCATCTATTAAATAAACTGAAGATAGGTAGCACTGACGAATGCACCTGTGGTACAGGGAAAATGACCGCTGAACATCTGCTGCAAAATTGCCCGACATACGAGGACCAGAGAAAGCACATGTGGCCATCACCAGTGCCAACACTAGACAAGCTCTATGGCAGTGTCGACAGCCTCAGGATGACAGCTGCTTTCTTTGAACAAATACAAGTTGACGTCTGACAGCGTTCGAAGAAGAAGAACGCATCCAGAACGAAGGTATGCAACTGGGTCTGGACTGTACTAGAGATACCCAGATTGTGATGATGCGGTACATGTTGGGATTGTTATCGGTGACATTCAGACATAAACTCGAACTCGTCAAAACATATATGCGTGTCACCATAGACACGCGACAATCTCTTTACAGTAGTATCTCAGACATCAATGGATCAAGAATCAAGAACGGGCGTCATGGATGGCACAGGCTGAGACAACAATCGGACATGTCACTCCAGCTGAGACGAAAGCCAAAGGGGAAGAATGGGTCCACACTGGTGATATAATGATAGAGTGCCAGAGAGTCATCATAACCTTAGACATAGAGGAACAATGGGTCCACACTGGTGATATAATGATAGAGTACCAGAGAGTCATCATAACCTAGAAAAAAAATGCAGAGAACGGAACAACTGAATGACACAGTACGAGGTGAATCAGCTGATAACTGAGAACATGCTATATAGTGACGCTGTCATATACACCGACGGATCAGTCGTGCGCAGGGGGACATCAGGCTGGGGTTTCTCGGATAGAGTGAGAGGAAAGGTCGTGGCTGAGCGCAGTAGGGCATACATGTCAACAACCTCCAGTATGAGAATGGAGATGGAAGCAGTGACCTCAGCATTGAGATGGATATCTGAGACTTCAATAACAAGGACAGTCATCGTGACAGACAGGTAAGCCGTACTTCAGAAGGTACAGATAGGATGGCTAAGGCACAAGTGGATAGCAGCTGATGAGACCTCAAACCTCCAGGGGTTGACATTGATCTACTGTCCTGCTCATGCTGGGGTTCAGGGCAACGAAAGAGCTGAAATCATGGCTTCACAAACTCCCATCATAGGCACATTAGTGATGGATAGAAGTGACATTTTGATATCAACCAATGACCGCCTGCTGGATGAGGACACCGCAACAGATAACGCATCAATCCACAGACTGCAGTTTCGACATTAAACGAGCTTCGAGTGGAGTGGGGCGCATGAGAGGACGGAGCAGGAGAGTATACAACCAGCGAACTACAGGGACCAACAGCACCCTTACCTTGCGCCATTTGATGAGAGAGACTGAGCTCCTATGGGTGTGCCCGGAGTATATTGCCGTCGATTCTTAGAAACCGGAAATAGGAAACAGGAATCATACATCCTAGCAGCAATAATGACAAAGTAGAATGTTAGTATACATTTATCAAAATTAGTGTAAAAAAGACTAGACGAGCTGTCATTGCCCTGTGGAAGCTCATGAACGTACAAAGAGATTTAGTCCAACACAGAAATACAAAACTTCAGCTCCAAAATAAAGTACACTCTACAGCATGACTCTGAGAACCGCAGACACAGCAACGAAAAATTTACTGACTTTCATAATAATTGCATGACTGCACAAAATAGAAGTACTGAAATACTATTATATGATCACTTGTATGGAACTATTGGAAAGAACCAAACATAGTAGTGGGGCGTGAGGCGATCAGAAGGGGCTACATTGGACATCAAGGGGACCAGCTGATAGCTTTATAAGACCGTCTCTGTTCTGGAATCCACAAGGCACTGGTAACACAGACAAACAAAACATAGATGGAGACGAAAGCTCGAGTGTAACGTCAAGAAAATAGGAAAGACGTGCACTGACCTGAAACGGATAGCCCAAGCGGGCTGGCTTGAATTTGTTGACAAATCTGAGCTTTACGAAGAGCTGAAATGTTTTCATTGAATGACTATGAGGTTTGAAAACGCGTTTCACTGTTTGTTCGAATTATATTGAGTGCCTGCTATTCTCTCTTTGTTCAGGAAATCGGTGAAGGTTAGAATCCCTCTTGAACTAGTACAGTCTTGTTATTGATTTCAATTACGCAATTCACGCATTCTGTTATCAGGAGCTTGCAACTGTTTTATTGTGTTGTACTCATTTATCTAATTAAAGTCTTTTCTACTGTAAACATTCAGTTAATCGATCTGTTTTATAACGTCAAACCGCGTTGTTGTCTTTCAAATAATTTCAATTTCCTCTTTACAGTATCTTTAATGTACGTTCCGCGCCGCGATAAATGTTTACATGCCTCGAGTGTGTGACCTCTGGTCTAAGTCAATTAAATGTGACCTCTGGTCTGTCAATTAAATATGACTTGTTGCTGTTCGCTCTGTCGCAGTCAATATCAACGAGAAATTCTGGGAATTTTAGGCATGTTAGTTCTATAGTCTTCCTGTGTCTTTTCTGCACTGACTCAGCTTATCGAGATGGGCAACCAGAGCTACATTCCTCCACTCACACATTCCATCGTGTCTGAGGATGTGGTCGGAAGGACTCTCATCTTAAACTTACCAGAATGTGATGCATTCTCCTGGGCTCCAACGGGGCTCTCCAGGTGTGCCTGACAAAATCACAAGCTCTGGCGCTGGGTTCTCCAATAGTATCATGTCCGACACACCAAGCTCTGACTCTGGGTTCTCCCATAGAATCATGTCCAGCACACCAAGCCCAGGCTCTGGGTTCTCCCATAGTATCATGTCCAGCACACCAAGCCCAGACTCTGGGTTCTCCCATAGTATCATGTCCAGCACACCAAGCCCAGACTCTGGGTTCTCCCATAGTATCATGTCCAGCACACCAAGCCCAGGCTCTGGGTTCTCCCATAGTATCATGCCCAGCACACCAAGCCCAGACTCTGGGTTCTCCCATAGTATCATGTCCAGCACACCAAGCCCAGACTCTGGGTTCTCCCATAGTATCATGTCCAGCACACCAAGCCCAGGCTCTGGGTTCTCCCATAGTATCATGTCCAGCACACCAAGCCCAGACTCTGGGTTCTCCCATAGTATCATGTCCAGCACACCAAGCTCTGGCGCTGGGTTCTCCCATAGAATCATGTCCGGCACACCAAGCCCAGGCTCTGGGTTCTCCCATAGTATCATGTCCAGCACACCAAGCTCTGCCTCTGGGTTCTCCCATAGTACCATGTCCGGCACACCAAGCTCTGGCGCTGGGTTCTCCCATAGTATCATGTCCGGCACACCAAGCTCTTGCGCTGGGTTCTCCCAAAGAATCATGACCTGCACACAGCCATTTCCCATCTCTGTTCTTGAGCATTCTAATCATCACTTAGTCTACATTTGTTCTTTCCATTAGACAGATGTTCGAGTTAATTTGGGAGCCCAGGTCGCTGTCGGAGACCCAGTGTACTGACGGACACTTTATGTCACACCGCAAGGGAGCAGTCAAATTAAGTGTCTATTAGCTGTCATCAACCTATCTGCAAAGCAGCAGGTGGTTTTGAAGTTAGAGTGTTCTTTCTTCTAAATGAATTGTCACCGTTGGCTTACAGACTTCATCTGGTAAGAACACTCTAAGTTTAGAACGCCAGAGAATCGCACCTCGCCCTTTCTCCTGTTCCTAAGAACAATAGACCTCTCCACTTGAACGCCATAGGTGGGCGTTTGCTGTCAGATGTTCTGTGTTCTACTTGTCGTATCTGGACACAACTAAGAGCTTATCTATAAATCCACTCCTCGCTATGACAGCCGTTGGGACTAATTAAATACGTGTTAAAAGTAGTAGGCAGAGTCTCCCTGGTAAAACAAGGTGTGAACTGTAAGCAGAGATCGAGTAAGGGACTAAGCAGCAAAGTAATCCGAGGGAGGCTCTATCCCATCGCCTCCACCATATTAAACAATAATCATGAAACATAGTATAGAGAAGAGTCAAATAATGGTCAACTTACCAGAGGGCCTAACAAGTCCGATTGCAATCAAAGGCGAACCATAGCAAATTGTTAAATAGTTTAAATGCCTGGGAGAACTGATGGATGCGGAAGGTTCTAGAACTGAGATCCAGGCAAGAATATCGATGACCATGGCTGCTCTGACAAAACTGAGGCCCCTATGCAGGGACACAAACATCAACCTGACATCCAAGTTGAGTTTAATCTTTGCACTTGTCACCTCCATGGACCTTTACGCGTGCGAAACCTGGGCTTGACAGCGGTTCTAGGGAGAAGAATTTGTGCAATCAAGATGAGATGTCTACGTCGAATTCTCAGCATTTCGTATCTAGACTATGTCACAAATAAGGCAGTTCAGGCCACCTTTAAGAGAGAGGTTGGGCAATATAAAAACCTTTTGAGTATGGTAGAAGCAGGCAAGCTCACATGGTATGGACATGTTTCAATGTTGTCTGAGTTGACCAAGCTCACATAGTATGCACATGTTTCAAGGTTGTCTGAGTTGACCAAACTCACATGGTATGGACATGTTTCAAGATTGTCTGGGTTGACCAAACTCACACGGTATGCACATGTTTCAAGGTTGTCTGAGTTGACCAAACTCACATGTTTCAAGATTTTCTTGGTTGACCAAACTAAAATGGCATGCACATGTTTCAAGATTGTCTGGGTTGACCAAACTGGCATGATATTGGCATGTTTCAAGATGGTCTGGGTTGGCCAAGCTCACATGGTATGGACATGTTCCAAGATCGTCTGGGTTGACCAAGCTGACATAGTAAAGACATGTGCCAAGATGGTGTGGGTTGACCAAGCTCACTTGGTGTGGACATGTTTCAAGATCGTCTGGGTTGATCAAGACCGTCCTGCAAGGTGCTGTGTCTGGGAAGCATAAGAGAAGGAGGCAGAAAAATAAATGGGAAAGCAACACCAGAGAGTGAACGGAAATGTCCATAGCTAGAACACATTTTTTGGCAGAACATCGGATGGAGTGGCGGAAACTGGTCCAACAATCTGCAGTATTGGTGCCTCAATGGATTTGCGGAAACTGGTCTAACAATCTGCAGTAACTGTGCCCCAATGACCTTTCAGGTTATGGGACTGATAATAATGACGATGATGATGAATACACCCTGGACACAAACCACTTGCCCTGAATAAACACGAAGAAAAATGTCATTATGTATTTTAATCTCAATGCCTCCAGTTAATATCACGGTTAGATTATTACAGAACGTCCATCAGTCCTTTGATCTATGTCGAATCGAACTCACGAACGTTTCCAACTTATTGATCAAGGTAATTACATGTTTAGTCAATGCTTTCAGTTGATGTGTTATTTAGGGCTAAAATATACAACTAAACATTTGATTAATTTTGAAGGGAACAGATCAGCTGATTGCTCCCTAACAGAAAGGATCGCTCTCCCCCATTTGGTCACAATTACGTCGAGGGAAAATGTTAATTGGGGGCACGACATAATGTGAAGGCTATAAATCTACACTGAGTGTAACTCGTTCGTCTTCATCATTCAGATTGTAGGCATGTGTTAGATTCAATCTGAATTTTTTAATTAGTCTGGTCGATAAATGGTGCGTTCTAAAATGAGAACCTCTCGCGCAAAGCCTAGTAAGACTGAAGTTGCTCTCCCCTAACGATGAACGAGATGACATATAGCTGAGACAAACGTATGCGTGGTGGTCCTTCTGGATGCCCGCAAGAAGAATGCATTCATCAACTGTACTGAGGCTCACAATCAGCTACCGTAGTTCTCATGTGGCCATCAATTGACTTCCTCTTCCTGCTCCACTTCTCTTCCTCCCCCTCCTGTTGCCCCTCTTTCTCCTACTTCTCGCACTTCTCCACCTCTTCTTCGTCCTCCTGTTTTACATCCTCCATCCACTACTCCTCCTACATCTCCCTGCATATCTATTCTTGCTCCCACTACTCCTCCCACATCTCCCTGCATATCAATTCTTGCTCCCACTACTCCTCCCACATCTCCCTGCATATCTATTCTTGCTCCCATTACTCCTCCCACATCTCCCTGCATATCTATTCTTGCTCCCAGTACTCCTCCCACATCTCCCTGCATATCTATTCTTGCTCCCAGTACTCCTCCCACATCTCCCTGCATATCTATTCTTGCTCCCACTACTCCTCCCCAGCTTCTGCGTCCACTCATTCTTCTCCTCTCACCCCTTCCCCTCCGCATGCCAGCCAATGAGAACAACACACAACCATCAGTACTTCCTCCGAAATGCTGTACTCGTTCAACCACTCCCGTCACAGACAGGCCGAGACAAAACTGTACAAGAGATGAAGAACGGAGAAAGTCTATCACTAATCCTGACCTGAATATCTGTGTGTGTGTGTATGTTGAGAAATTGTAAGAATAGTTTATCTATAAACGCTCTGCTCTCCAGTTTTCAGTAGTTATGCCAGCAGGGATAATCCAGTTTTCAGTAGTTATGCCAGCAGGGATAATCCAGTTTTCAGTAGTTATGCCAGGAGGGATAATCCAGTTTTCAGTAATTATGCCAGGAGGGATAATCCAGTTTTCAGTAGTTATGCCAGGAGGGATAATCCAGTTTTCAGTAATTATGCCAGGAGGGATAATCCAGTTTTCAGTAGTTATGCCAGGAGGGATAATCCGGTTTTCTGTAGTTATGCCAGGAGGGAAAATAGTAATGGATTATTCAACACAACAGTTCAGACAAAGTAAATCCAAATATTGTATAACAAAAATGTAAAGTACGATTATCCAGTTTAAATAGAAGTGTCTTGTTTTTGTTGTGTTGTCAACTTGTAAATATTATCCATTCTTTTCTTTCTGGTCGTAGTCGATAACTCTCCCCACAATGCACATTTTATGTTTGAGTTTACGGGTGCGTCATTTGGGGATTATCAGACAGATAGTAACACAACATACAAAACAGTTGACATCATCGAGGGGATTAACGCACTCAAGCACCACACACACACACACACACACACACACACACACACACACACACACTCACCACACACACACACACACACACTCACCACACACACACACGCACACACGTACACTCACACACGAACACACACACTCACATACGCACAGGTAAGTACGCACCACGCTCACATACGTACCAACCACGACCACACACATTCACGCACGTACACTCAAACACGCACACCCACATACTCACCACACACACTCACACACGAACGTACGCATCAACGCACACACACGTACGCACCACGAGCACACACGCACACACACGCACGCACTTACAAACGACATACGTACCACGCACACACACGTACGCACCACGCGCACACACAAACCCACACGCACGCACACACGCACACGTACGTACGCACCATGCGCACACACACGTACTTAACACGCGCACACAGGCTGATACACAACTGCTTCAATAGCTTGGTCTAAGCTACACACCCCGCACATAATTCATGCAACCTGCAAACCATAATCCTGAATAAATGTGTACAAAACTCGTCTTTGATGTGGCTATTGACTGGACGGCTGCAGATTATCACAGTCCAGAAGACAGGGTTGTTTGCAGGGTGTCTGTAATCAACGATAGATCAAATACACAATCAAGAGGTACGTAATCGGGATTGTAAAGCAGACAAATTGGAGTGCGCAATACGGTGCGCAAACACGAGGCGTGTTCAAATGAAACCGCACCAAACTATTAGAAGTGAACATACGTACGATGCGCATGATGACGTCACTTCTGGTGTAACCAGCACATACCAAACGTCAAGTTTGCAAAATGTCATTTCCCTCCTACTCATAGTCTCCTCAGGAGATAGCTGAAACCATTACGGATGTGATACGGAACCGGTCCAGACCAGCCAGTGGTGATTCGGTTTCTAACAACTGAAGGATGTCGACCAGTTGACATTCATCGCAGAATGCAGACACTGTACGGTGACAAAAGTGTGTCGAAGACAACAGTGAATAGCTGGACAACGATGTTTAAAGAAGGATGTGAGTTAACGAAAGATCTTCAGAGACCAGGTCAGGCCCATATTGTTGCGTTAACTCACGTCCGAGACCAGGTGGGGCGCATATTGTTGCGTTAACTCACGTCCGAGACCAGGTGGGGCGCATATTGTTGCGTTAACTCGCATCCTTCTTTAAACATCGTTGGCCAGTTCTTCACTGTTGTCTTCGACACACTTTTGTCACCATACACTGCCTGTATTATGCGATGAATGTCAACTGGTCGACATCCATCATCTACTAGAAACCAAATCACCGCACGTTAATCAACTCTGGACGGATTTTGCTTCACACCCGATATGTTTTCAACGGTCTGCTGAGGAAACTATGAGTCGGAGGATAATGCAATTTTTCAAACTAGACGGTTCGTATGTGTTGTTTACACCGGTTTTGTCCGGTTTCATTTGAACATGCCACTCACATCTCAACGTGTGGATTACGATAAGCAAATAAGTGTCTATTTTCAAGAAAATAATCAAATCAAATAACTAAAATGTGCATCTGCATCTGGTTATTCGACCTACTGTTGATAAGTGAGTGAGTGTGTGTGGGTGAATTATTGAGTGAGTGTGTGTGGTCAGTGTGTGTGTGTGTGTGTGTGTGTGTGTGTGTGTATGTGTCGGCAAGTGTATGCTTGTATCATGCGGGTGTGCACATATGTTTTTATAAAAATTTAGTGCCAATTACATAACACATTGACCTTCCCAGAGATGGAATGATACAACACTAAACCACAAGGGCCTAACACATGACTGAAAGAGCCAGTTAACGGTCCATGTGTCTGCAGTCAGAAAGTATTAACAACGGACACATTGTAAAGTATATAAACACGATAGAACATAGACATTAGACAGTTGAATATCATATATTATAATGGGAAATGTTTTTGCAGCGCAGGGTTGTGAGTATCTGTACACGTCTGTAGGAAAGCGACAAATTGTAGACGAATGGTCTCTGTGTGCCCATGTACCGGCGATCTGTCACTTCCATGTACAGGTGATCTGTCACTTCCATGTACAGGTGAGCTGTCACTTCCATGTACTGGTGATCTGTCACTTCTATGTACTGGTGATCTGTCAATGCCATGTACCGGTTATCTGTCACTGCCATGTACTGGTGATGTGTCACTGCCATGTACAGGTGATGTGTCACTTCTATGTACTGGTGATCTGTCACTGCCATGTACTGGTAATCTGTCACTGCCATGTACCGGTGATCTGTCACTTCTATGTACTGTGATCTGTCACTGCCATGTACTGGTGATATGTCACTTCCATGTAATGGTGATCTGTCACTTCCATGTACTGGTGATCTGTCACTTCTATGTACGGGTGATCTGTCACTGCCATGTACTGGTGATCTGTCACTTCCATGTAATGGTGATCTGTCACTTCCATGTACTGGTGATCTGTCACTTCTATGTTCTGGTGATCTGTCACTTCCATGTACTGGTGAGCTGTCACTTCTATGTACCGGCGATCTGTCACTTCCATGTACTGGTGATCTGTCACTTCCATATACCGATGATCTGTCACTTCCTTATGCTCGTGAGCTGTCACTTCCTTAGGCTCGTAGTCTGTCACGTCCTTGTGCTCGTGGCCTATCACTTCCATGTGCTCGTGGCCTGTCACTTCCATGTGCAGAATGATGTATCTCTACCATAAGTTGGTAATCTGTAACTTCCATATGTTGAAGACCCTGTCACTTCCATCTTCCGCCCGTGGAATCAAGATTAGAGTAAGGCTTCCTCTAGCGGGATCAGATTCCCTCAAATGGTCTCCTATTTTGGAACGTCCCAGCACGCAGTTTAAATTAGGCTGGGGTGACAGTCCTGAGACGGGCAGTGGATACGGATACTGTGTGGTGTGGGATCTGAGTTGTCTCGATATTATACTGGTTGAGCAGAGATCATGGCATAGGTCACAGGCCAGTATCAAGTGTAGATTTTGGTTAGCTTGTCTGGAATCTCTCGTTCCAGACATCTATAACAGGGTTCTGAAATACTGACATAAGGTTAATGGGAGAACGGAGGGCTTACATTGGATACGGCTCAACTTTCTAGTAGATGACCACAATAATACAGCCCACAGCATCAACATGGCATCCTTGAAACAACACGCAACACCAACATGACATCATTAGCACAACAACATACATCAACATAACACATAATGACAATATTAACACCTTGCATTAGCATGACATCTAAAGCACAACCGGTGACATGAAAGCGACATTCTTAATACAACATATCACCACAATACAATACGTTACATCAACATGACCCCATCACATTACATCAACATAAACACAGCACATTACATCAACATGACCACAGCACATTACATCAACATGACCACAACACATTACATCAACATGACCACAACACATTACATCAACATGACCCCAGCACATTACATCAACATGACCCTAGCACATTACATCAACATGACCACATCACATTACATCAATATGACCCCAGCACATTACATCAACATGACCACAACACATTACATCAACATGATCACAGCACATTACATCAACATGACCACATCACATTACATCAACATGACCACAGCCCATTATATCAACATGATCACAACACATTACATCCACACAGGACGTTACATCATCATCACATAATAATTATAACACCTCAAATTAAAATCCATGCCAGAAGTCTTCGGGCCGGAACGAATATAGCCACTGTAACCTTGTAAGCAATATTGTTAAATACTATGAAATATGAAAAGGCAGATGGCTAGTAACCTCAGCGTGTAAATTCATTGATCCGGAAACCGATATATAAATGTTAGGATAAGGTTTGCCTGTGAAGATGCCAACTAGAGTGTACCCTATGCTTCACTTGGAGCGGAAACATGAGTCAGCAATAATTATATTATCTTGGGGCACAATAACAGCACGTCACGTGAGCAGGTCAGGTCTCATTGATACCTGTCTCCACATCAATAGTTGGCTATCTCAAAAATTATGTGCATTTAATTGTCAAGGCTAAGATAAATAACTAATCCTTATCCACTGTTTTGAATTGAGCATATTCAAGTAACTATTCATTGTACGCCTTTTAGCCATGGTGACACTCCAAAAATATATTCATTATCTGCCTTGGTTACGCCCCCCAAAACTAGTCATTGTCTACCTTGTAACTTTGGTGATGCCCCAAAAACGTGTCATTTGGTGTCAAATCCAGCTATACAACTAATTAATTAACTTCAGACTTTTTATCTTTTCGTAGCGATGCAATAGAGCTGAGAAATCCTGGCCACATGAACCAATGACATACCATGTGACAGTGATGGACCAATCTCCACTACCATGGAACAGTGAAGGACCAATCTTTACTACCATGGAACAGTGAAGGACCAATCTCTACTACCATATGACAGTGATCGACCCATGCCCACCACAATGAGACAGTGATGGACCAATCTCCACTACCATGGGACAGTGATGGACGAATTCCAACTGCTACGTGATAGTAATGAACCAATCCCCACCACAATGTGACAGTGATGGACCAATCTCCACTACCATGTGACAGTGATGGATGAATTTCCACTGCCACGTGACAGTAATGGACCAATCTCCACCACCATGGAACAGTGATGGACCAATCTCCACTGCCATGTGACAGTGATGGACAAATCTCCATCACAATGTGACAGTGATGGACCAATCTCCACTACCATGGGACAGTGATGGACTAATCTCCACTTCCATGTGACAGTGATGGACCAATCTCCACTACCATGGGACAGTGATGGACTAATCTCCACTACCATGTGACAGTGATGGACCAATCGCCACTACCATGGGACAGTGATGGACTAATCTCCACTACCATGTGACAGTGATGGACCAATCTCCACTACCATGGGACAGTGATGGACTAATCTCTACTACCATGTGACAGTGATGGACCAATCGCCACTACCATGGGACAGTGCTATCCTTCTAAGAACCAACCTCGCAGTTCTACTTGCTCTCATGTAGACAATCGTATTCTAGGAGTGTGATCTTACTTCTTCTAGTTATTCTTCCAACACAATGTCAACACAGAAAATACTTAAACTTACGTGAATAATAAAAACAGAAGTTTATTAAAATCAACATAAAAAATACTAAAACTTATGTGGATAATCAAAACGGAACATCATTAATTTATTTCAAGACTAGTCACCACAACATTATCAAGACTGAACTACGCTAACTGTAGCTAAACCTGTTTAACTCAGGGGTGTGTCAGCATGAGCTAGTTAGAACCTCTGGATTAGTAACGCGATTCTGTTTTCTATTCTATGCCTCCTATATTATCTACAGATTTCACTTAATGCTTAATCTATACAAATCTTGTTCTACAATAGATTATCTAACTTGTGAGCTGGCAAATGGAGTTTAATATAGATAAATGTAGTCATCCACATCGATGATCCAAATTGGAACATACTTATAGAATGGACGAAAACAATTTTATAAAGATAGATAAGGAAAGTGACCTAGGGGTTATTATAGATCCTACAGGTAAAGTGAGTGAGCAAGTCCAGTTGGCAGCGAAAAAGGCAAATGCAATGTAAGGTAGGACAAAAATAAATATTAAACATAGTAGCAAGGAAGTGATAATCAAACTGTTTAAAGCATTAGTTAGACCTAGGTTGGAGTACTGTGTACAGGTGTGGATTCCTTATCGTAAGGAGATATTGTAACAGATCTTAGCCGTATAGATTTATTAGTGATAGGATTTTAGACATGTTTTATTAAAGTTAGAAAGGGTAGTAGCATTTATAGTCAGTAGCCATTGAGTTGGTTCTTATAGAATTAAAACTAGCAAAGCTTGCCAGTATAGATGTACTCAAATTTGGACATCGGAATGCTTGAAATGAATAGCGTTAGTTTCCAAGCCACGCAGATGCTAAAAACTACGTACCCTTGCATAACGCCAAGCCGCCTAGACACCCGTTACAGCATGATCAGTAGTGACGAATGCTATTAACTGGTTTTCATGAAATCTCGAGGAGAAAACCTAGGTTCGAGATCTGACAAAAAGCGGCGAAAATAACTATCTAGGAGAGCCCAAATCATTTTCAGTTTGCAGAGCAAGGAGCGGAGGAATAATTGGTTCGTTTCCACAGCGAAGAGGGAAGGGTCAAGTCGAGATCATTTTGGGTACGAGTTAGCGGAGAGACAAGATATCAGATTCATTCAAGAGCGAAGGTCCAAGAAACAAGTCGACATCAGTCGGCAGCGAGCAGCTAAGACAACAGATCCGCCTGGATAACGATGTAGAGAAAGAATATATATGTTTGGAGTCGAGAGAGAGGTTTAGACAGACAATCTTTCACCACGAGAGTTGAGATATTCAGCAGCATACTAGGGAGAGGTAAATAGTAATGAAATTGATGTTTCGCATAGCAAGTGGTAGAAACAGATATAGTAGTGCATCACGAGGAACACACAAAAGAGAGTCATCTTAGATACTATTGATTTGCATTTCTGATGAGAATCCACCGTCTTAACTGAAGTATCTAAAAAATCCAGCGTCTAACTAGACAGACAAATTACTAGCACAGTGATCCAGTTCTTCAACGATCACTACAAACCACATTCGACGAGGAGAATAGGACCACATACGAAATCACATGGATTGCAGAACAGACACGAATATTCCATCCTGTGACAATCCACCTAACGATTCGTTTATCGTTACAGTTCAACTATCAGGTAACTGTTCTCTTATCAAGTTACAGTTCGTCTGTCAAGTTACGGTTCGGCTATCAATTTGTAGTTCGTAATCAAGTTTATGTTAATTTAATTTTAGTTCATATGTCTTTCAGCCAGACAGGTTTTGTTTAGAGTGAAGATTGGAGAGTCCGTTCTGAACGTGTAGAAATGAAGTTTCATTGTCTTTTAATTTTCAAACAGTGTCATACTTAATTTGTTGGAAGTAAGAATATAGTTAGTGCAGACCAATTGCACAATCTGCTACGGTAGTTCAGCCAGCTGGAACTGCTACAGTATAAACATGCTGGAAAGGATACACAAAAACAGCAACACAACTGATAGTGGGATTCCAGAATTACAGTTATCAGGAAAGACTCAGAAAAACCGGCCTTCAGTGGCTTGGAAGGAGAAGAATTCTAGGTGACATAATTCAGGTTTATAAAATAATCACAGGAACGGATAAATTAGACTATAACAAGTGTTTCAAAATACAAACATCTGCAAACAAAGTATGGCATACCTACAAATTAACTAAAAAAAGGTAACGGTTAGTTATGAAGAAATATTATTTTTAGCCAGAGAATGATGGATGCTTTGAATGCATTGCCACAGGAAGTAGTAGAGGCAGGGACAGTTAATGCATTTAAGAATAGATTGGACGTGCAAAGCTTTTAGAGTAAGAATATGTAAAAAAAGAAACTGGTTATTTACAGACTCTGGAGAGTCTCCTAAACTACTGGAAAGACGTTAAGTTAAGTTCAATGGTGGCCACGTCTTGCTGTTAGACCCCTGACTGGGTCTCTTGCTTTTGGCAGACTCCAAACTTCGAACTGTTGAAACTGCGCGGTGGAACAAAAGTATATCAAGAAGGGATGTGGATGTGCTCCCTGAGGAAACTTTAAGGAACACCTTCCTTTCTACCAGGCGCAAGGACCGACACATGTGAGTAATTTTTGGATAAGACGTTGTTACTGATGTAACCTGACATGATCAGTTCTCGCGAGAGCCTACGTGACTGCAGTTTTAGGTTTTTTTTTTACACCTTTGTTTGTTCATTCAGCGGATCACCACAAACTGATGTCCCTGAAATGTACAACCAACAATTGAATAGTCTTGTACGAATCTGTGAGTTTACCGACTCCATTTTCTGTTCTTTCTAACACACTCAAGAGCAAATTCGTGTGGAATCTACAGTATCGTTCTGACTGGGCCTCTGTCAATCGAAGTGAACAGCTTTCTCCTTCGTGTCGCGGGGAGGGAGACTCGCTATTCACTCCACTAGGCAATACTGCAATACATTAAAGAACTCAGTAGATAAGTCTCCCGACTCTATCCCCCTGAAATCTCACATGCTCACTCATGGTTTCATTGGCCCTCTATGCGCTCCCTAAACAACATGACCGCTGATCACGAGATACCTCTGTCCCTACTTCGTTGCCATGTGAGCCACGCGAATTACTATTGTAAGTGTAACACTTGTCTATCTGACAAGTTCCTCCCACTAAAACCTATTCACTTAGCTCCCTTTCGTGCCAACCTCTGTCAATCCGTCAAGGACAGTTGTGTCGTCAAATTATGTGTCGTTAATATGTCTGCCCCCTTTTCTTCTAAATACATCAAATGGGTAGGACTAGAACCCCCACCATCTTTGGACAACAGTCTCCAGCTCACAGCGGACTTTTCTCTTCCTCTTTCTCTCTCTCTCTGTCTCTCTCTCTCTATCTGTCTTTCTCTCTCTCTCTCTCTCTCTCTCTCTCTCTCTCTCTCTCTCTCTTTCGGTACTAATCGAAAACCCGCTTTGTCAATCGTCAGTGACCTTAGGTGAAATATTATATTGCTGTCCTCGAGAATATGTCACCAGCTCCAACACCTCTGCTCCCCAGTGACCAGTTGTAGCAGGATTAAAAATGTGTCAATGTTCACTTTTAATCTTTTGGTGGTTCAGCTCAAAAACATTTGATTAGCATGTTAGCGCTGGTGGCATACCGACATTTTAAAACTCCATTCATCGATGTATCAATCTACATGTCTGTATGTCTATATTTATCTATCTATCTATCTATCTATCTATCTATCTATCTATCTATCTATCTATCTATCTATCTATCTATCTATCTATCTATCTATATATCTATCTATCTATCTATCTATCTATCTATCTATCTATCTATCTATCTATCTATCTGTCTATCTATCTATCTATCTATCTATCTATCTATCTATCTATCTATCTATCTATCCATCAGTCCGTCTGTCTATATATATTTATATAGCTAACCAGCTACCTATCTACCTACCTACCTATGTTCTTTTATTGCCAAACACGGCACATAAGGCACAGACCTCAACGCTTCCCAGGAAGCTCGATCTGATGCCCATGGCTGTAGTTTAGTGTTGTCGAACTTTCCCACCTTGGGCCACACACAACGAATGTCAAGCCGAGGGTCATACACCAGAAAACTCAAAAGCAACGACTACGAAAATACATCACAGTTATAACATTTGTTCATATTTATTAGTAATAATAATAAAACAATGTATGTATGTATGATTTATAAAAGTTCGATCTCATTTTTAGTCAGATATTAGTCTTTGAATTGCATTTGCAATTGTTGTAATCTGACCTTGGAGAGGATTTTGACTTCTTTAGTTAGATCAGATAATCTTGCAAGTACCTTCCCTTTGCTCAGTCAACGAAGATTATTACGGAGAAAAAAATCACAACTACTTTCCTACTCTTCCAACAGTGTCGTAAACTGTCGGTGGTTTGAAGGAATAGCTCGAACGAAGTTCACCAGTTTAAGAACAATATCCATGACATGGTACAGTCCATCATCTTTCAGTTGTGAACAAAAATCTTTCCGGTGAAAGATACGATACGCTTGGAAAGCTGGAAAATCGTTATTTGCCATCATGAAACCAATCAAGCCAACTCTACATCCCATCATGGGGCTCCATCTGTGGTCATCGATATGACCTTCTTCGTGTCAATGCCATTTCTAACTAAACACTACTTCAGTGCGTTATACACGTTATCGCCTCTTGTTGTTTGCAATAGAACCAGAGCCAATAATTCCTCTTTGAATTAATCTTTCCCGTTAAATCTAACCCAAATTGCCAGTTGTTATGTGTCAGTGACATCACATGACTTATCCTGCCAGTTGTTCTGTGTCAGTGACATCACATGACTTATCCAAATCTAGAATGAAACGGAGGAATTTTTATAATCACAAATCAATTGATGCAATATATTACTGGACAAAATGTGAAAACATCTCGCCACGATCTGGGGAGAAAGCTGAATATTTGACATCTGCGTCTTGATCTCATCTCTGTTCTTACATCCAGCAAATAAAGCATCTCCACTTTCTTGAAAATATAGTTTAATAGTTTCTCCATCTGAATATGGTTTCTGTGCCTTTTCTCTGGGATCAAGATGCTGAGCAGCGCATGAGCTGCAGTGGTCAGCGACCCATAGCTGACTGCTAGCGTCAGGGCCAGCAACCCATAGCTGCCAAGACCCTTCTACACCTCCACGCAGTGATCCTGGATAACAGGCTGCAGCAGGGCAGACTGGCTAAGGAGAAGGGATCGAAGAGGGAATGCTAACCCGGTAGTCAAAAAATGCTTGCTAAAGTCGGATGTGTTGGACCGAAATGTGCAAATATCGCAGCCAAGCTGTAAACTACGAGACAACGCATTCCGTTCGCTGGACTTCTTAAGTCCTTTCAGGGTTTGGTAGTGGAAGATTGATGTAGCGGACCCCACTGTTTGCCCTGGCCGTTATTCTAACTAGTACATTATCACACTCATCCACATCATCATGACCACACACTGCAAATAATATTGTACACTTCAGAGGGCATATTTATTATATAATATTCATTATATTATATATATTCATATCAGAAAAAATGAGTAGTGAAATTACAAACACAATACAATACATATCATCCTAACTAATTATTCCTATATTATATATATGTTAAAATACATATTAACTAAAGCGATAATTTTAAGCATTAGCTCTTGATGGAATTCCCAACTATCTAAGACCCAGTTCTATTGCCTTACCCCCATCACACACACACATCTCTGTATCTGCATCCTGAACACACGTTATCAAAAACTTCGTCACTCAAATCCCCTCAGGCGGGCGATCTGGACATACCTCGTTCACAATGTCCCCTGCTTACAACACACGTTCAGATTATCTATTAATACAAAACTCACACACCTATTTGAGCGATCCTCTTCTATCATTAACATTCGTCCAACCGTCTATCAATCGCTTCTCTATCTAAGTCGGTGAGCTAAACAGACTATCTAAATTCAGTCTCTATCTCTCTCTCTTTCTCTCTCTCTCTCTCTCTCTCTCTCTCTCGCTCTCATCTCTCTATCCAGCCTCTTCTCCATCCAGCCTGCTGAGCTAAACTTTGTCTCGAGTTATATACACTCAAGCAAAGTCAGAGCTTGACCAATGGATCTCAGGGGATGGCTCTATTCAGTCTTACTGGAACGAAATACGTTGCACACCTGTTACTCATCTATTGCAGCAAGCTCCGCTGCCAATCCGTCTGTCACTCATTCTCTCTCTACCCAAATCGGAAGACCAGTGGTCAGCTCCTACCTATTCTTTGCCCCAACTCTGTTCTCCTTTGTTCAGGCGGTGAGTGACCTTGACACGCATCCAGGTACCTTTTAAGCTTTAACATGTTCAGGTATCTTTGTTATCAGCAACCACATCATCCCTGTCCTAAACTCTCTTGCTCTGGCGGAAACTGTTACAATTGAGAACGAAGAAGAAGAAGAAGAAGTGTCTTTTCTAAAACTCAACTATTTGGATGGCTCAGTAGCACAATCACTTGAGCTCAATAGTCGAAGAAAAACATCTTAGTGGCCATGTTAATTCGTCTTTAGGGAAACAACTGTGTCCTCTCTTTTCTTTCTACCAACTGAATAATGTTTACCAATATATCGATGCATGAACTTGTAGTGCCTCTGTAGATTTGCCTTTTTCAGAACAGATATAGAATTCTGGCATATCAAACACATCGGCTTTTCATTTCACAATGCAAAATGAAAACCTAGTTCCCACAAGGCATTACAAGTATTGTTCTCGTCCGTGACTTTCCGTTATTTCACTTCCCTCGATGTGCTCGCCATGTTTTGGATTTTGTTGTATATAGTGTCAACATTGGAAGTAATTAGAATACTGGTTATACAAATAATAATAATAATAGCTGTCCATCGTTGTCGATGAGGACCGCCGACATCATCCTTGTCACAGATTTCCCTGTTGGGTGTGGGTGCGCATGTGGCTGAACAGACCAATGCGAGCACGAAAACATCTGCTACATATCGGGCACACGGGGTTTGTAGAAGGGGATGGTGTTCCCGCTGCTCGGGATTTCCGCGTCTCGCCTCTGTTCTGGGCTTTCACAACACGGTCATCTTCACCGGCAGCTACACCCGATTTGACTGCGCTTCTCCAGTCAGATCTGTTTTTCGCAAGACATTCCCAGGTGTCGAAGTCTATCTGGCAACTTTTTAGTGAGTCCTTCAGACCGTCTTTAAAACGTTTCTTTGGGCGCCCTCTCTCGCGCCATCCGTCTCTCAGCTCGCGGTAGAGAAGCTTCTTTGGGAGCCGCTCGTCTGACATACGGACGAGGTGTCCGGCCCATCCTAGTCGTGCTTTTTCTAGCAGTGCATGTATGCTGGGCATGTTAGCCCTCGAGAGAACCTCGATGTCAGTGACACGATCTTGCCATCGGATGTGGAATATTCGCCTCAGGCAACCTGTGTGGAAGTGGTTTAACCTCCTTGCATGTCCAGAGTATACAGTCCAGCTTTCGCAAGCGTATAGTAGGGTTGGAATGATGGTTGCACGGTAGACTTTCAATTTGGTCTTGACGCTGATGCCACGACGTGCCCAGACCATCGAGCGCATTCTACCAAAGGCTGTGCTGGCCTTTGCTATTCTGCTTGCCACCTCATCGTCTAGGCTGACAGATCTCGACAGCGTGCTGCCCAGATATGTGAATTTGTCTACGGCATTCAACGTCTGCCCGCTGACTGTAGTCTCTGGTTTTGTGTACGGCATGCCTGGTGCTGGTTGGTACATGACCTCTGTTTTTTTGGCATTTATGGTCAGGCCAAAATGTTCGCATGCGGCAGAGAACTGGTCCATTCCAACCTGCATGTTCAGTTCTGAGTTGCTCATTAGAGCACAGTCGTCAGCAAATACAAGTTCCCTGATTATGTCGCCAGCCACTTTGGTTTTGGCCTTCATTCTTCTGGAATTTAGTAACTTGCCATCTGTGCGGTACTTTATGGGTATTCCAAGCTCCAATGATCTGAAGGCGTGATTCATCGTGGCCGCGAACATCATGCTGAACAAAGTCGGAGCGAGTACACATCCTTGTTTTACTCCGTTTGATACTAGAAACGTTTTAGAGATTGCACCGCTGTCCAGTACACGAGCACACATGCCTTCGTGTAGCTGTTTCACCATTGTTATGAACTTGTTGGGGCAGCCAAACTTAGACATTATCATCCACATCCCTCCTCTGTTTACTGTATCAAATGCCTTTGTCAAATCAATAAATGTGGTGTACAGGGCCTGATTTTGCTCTCGACACTTCTCTTGTACTTGGCGAGCGGCAAAAATCATGTCCACTGTTCCTCTTCCGGCTCTGAATCCACATTGGCTTTCTGGGAGGTGGTGGCTTTGTTCAAGGTGTTTGTTGAGCCTGTTTAGCAGTAAGCGTGCTAGGATCTTGCCTGCTACGGAGAGTAGCGATATTCCACGATGATTGTCGCATTCCTGACGATTGCCTTTTCTTTTGTATAGGTGAACGATTGAGGCGTCCTTTAGCTCCTGCGGAATTTTACCTTCAGCCCACATGTGACAGAAGAGTTCAGTGATCCTTCTGGTGAGTGATGGGCCAGCTGTCTTATATACCACTGCTGGTATTGCATCAGCTCCTGGAGCTTTTCCTATAGATAGTGAACTGATTGCCCTGTCGACTTCCTCCACAGTAATGACTTCATCCAACGCCAGGTTCAGTTCCACCTGCGGCATTCGCCGGATGGACTCTTTATTTATGGACGATGGGTGGTTTAGTATTTTGCAGAAGTGGTCTGCCCATCTGTCTAGAATCTGAACCTTATCTGTTAGCAGTACCCCATCCGCACTGCGAACTGGAATTTAACTAGAGGGCTGCGGGCCGTAGAGAGCTTTCAGTGCCTCGTAAAACCGTTTGGTGTCATGACGCTCGGCGAACATCTCAATTTCGTCAGCTCTTTTGCTGAGCCAGGAGTCTTGCATCTCTCTAAGCCTGGTATGGACAGCTTTGCGAGCAGTATTGAACGCAGCTTTTGCTGCCGGAGATGATGTGTCCCTCTGGTATTCCCTGTGCGCTTCATGTTTTGCATCGAGAAGGCCCTGTATTTCTAGATCGTTCTCATCAAACCAGTCCTTATGCTTGCGCGTGATTGGGCCAATGTGTTTAACAGCTGTATCGTAGAGTGTGTTTCTCAATGATGCCCAGTTCTTTTCGATGTCGTTCTTTTCAAAACGAAGCTCAGACAGTCTACCCTCAAGCTCTTCCTGGAAGCCTCCTCTCGTGGGTTCGTATTTCAACTGAGAGACATTTAGCCTCCTCGGTGGTTTCTTTCCCTGGGGGCGCATTTTGGGCTGGATCTTGAAGTTTAGCTTGGCAATGACAAGTCGATGGTCGGTCCAACATTCTGCACCACACATGCTCTTACCATAGCATCCGCTCGATCCCTACGTCTGATGATAATATAGTCAATGAGGTGCCAGTGGCGGGACCTTGGGTGCATCCATGTGGCTCTATTTCGGACAGGTAGTCGGAAAGCTGTGTTTGTAATGAGTAGTTCATTTGCGGCACATGTCCTCAGAAGGAGCAGTCCGTTACTATTGCATTTTCCGATACCATGTCTGCCAATGGTCCCCTCCCATGCTGTATGGTCTGTGCCAACCCTAGCGTTAAAATCACCGAGGGTGACCAGTTTGTCAGACTTGGGGACTGCAGCGATGAGCGCCTCAAGGTCCTCATAAAACTTATCTTTTGTTTTCTGAGGATTTGTCATTGTGGGTGCATATGCACTGATTAGTGTTGCATGGCGCCCTCCTTTTAGAGGGAGACGCAGTGTAATCAGGCGGTCATTAATTCCTCGGGCATGCATTTGAGCTTGTCGACCATGTTGGTCTTGATGGCAAAGCCAACTCCAGCTTCACGGCATTCTTCTTTGCTGCGGCCGCTCCAGAAGAAAGTATAACCAGCGCCTTCTTCTGTGATCTGCCCTTCCTCTGCCAGTCGTGTCTCGCTCAGGGCAGCTATGCAGATGTTGTATCTAGCCAGTTCCCTGGCGATCAGTGCTGTCCGTCGTTCGGGTCTGTTTGCTTTGGTGTAGCGTGCGGACATTACATGTTGCAAGCGTCATGGGTAGTTTTCGTGATCGTTTTCTGCCTGTTCCGCCGCTGCAGTTTGGGGGCCCTGCCAGTTGCGAGCTGCTAGTCAGGGTGTGATCTGTAGGGTGATGTCGTGAGTTGCGCAATATGTTTATAGTGAGGGAGATGTGCGCAGGATCTTCCTCACTCTCTCGTCCGGACTCAACATGTTCTAGAGGCAAGACTTCTAGTGAAGGGTTCGGATGCAGACAGTATGGTGTCAGCGTGTGCCTCATTATCTCGGTAGCCCTTCCCTTCTCTTTTATTGCTTGGGTGGAGCTTTGAGGTATTAGTTTCTGAGTGCATTTGTTTGTGTATTCTTCTTCCACCTCTCGTTCCTCTGGTCTTCCGCCTTGATTGTATACTTTATAACTCTCGGACTATTAACGTGATTCCTGGATATAAATGTGCCGACTTATGAATTAAGCATACTAATGTGAAAGAAGTGATACAACGAAGTATATAACAGTGTATTTTTAGTCGTGAAATGTAGACTAATGTGTACAGTTTCGATGGGACAAAGCGTGGCCGAAACTTGACCCGGTCAAAAGCTAGTGTCGCTCCGTGCTGTATCGTGACCCAGATAACGAAGCATGAACACTAAAACGAAGGAGGTCATCCTGACCCCGTCAAACATACGGTACTTCAGAAAGGAGCTCATCGCACTTCGATCAGCACACTACGTCCCTTCAAACTCAGATCTACATCTGTTGCGTGTGCTGAAAATACACTTAACAGAGGAGGCATCGGAACTCACAAGTATACAATCAAGGTTATACAAATAGGGGCGTGAAATGTACCGCAGATAACAGCTTCCGGTTTGGTTAATTTGAGGAAGGATAGTTCAGTGTACCTACGTGTGCGACTCAGGCCGTCTGTAACTTGTAGTGTATTAATATACTATATAGTTATTATTTTTTAAATGATGACTTTGAAATATTGCACTAGCTGTAACACAATCTAACGCTTTATTTTATTTTGTTTGATGCCAGATCACAATTATCCAATTGACATTATTTTTGTCCACACAAATTATAAATGTTGTTCGAGTTTTGGCGGACCATATTAATGAAGCAATTAAGCTGGCGGGCCGCGAGTTAGACAGCGCTGCTGTATGTTGCTGAGACTCATCATGGTCACCCCTCTAGTGATTGTTCTGCGTAGTGTATCTCTTGGCGTGCCCCGCTTTATGGTGCCACTTGGTTTTCAAGTAATCACTTGAACTGACAGAATATTGCTGTTTGTTCTAAGTTTATGAGATACGTACGTCCAAGGGTTGTTTCCCTATCAAAGTAGAAACATATTGCTCTTTCGTCTCTAATCTTATTTGTATATTTCATCTTATTTGTATGTTTCATCTTATTTGTTTGTTTCATCTTATGTGTATGTTTCATCTCATTTGTTTGTTTCATCTTATTTGTTTGTTTCATCTTATTTATTTGTTTCATCTTATTTGTTTGTTTCATCTCATTTGTTTGTTTCATCTTATTTGTTTGTTTCTTCTTATTTGTTTGTTTCATCGTATTTGTATGTTTCATCTTATTTGTTTATTTCATCTTCTTTGTATGTTTCATGTTATTTGTTTGTTTCATGTTATTTGTATGATTCATCTTATTTGTTTGTTTCGTCTTATTTGTATGTTTCATCTTATTTGTATGTTTCATCTCATTTGTTTGTTTCATCTTACTTGTTAAATTCATCTCATTTGTTTGTTTCATCTTATTTGTATGTTTCATCTTATTTGTATGTTTCATCTCATTTGTTTGTTTCATCTTACTTGTTAAATTCATCTCATTTGTTTGTTTCATCTTATTTGTATGTTTCATCTCATTTGTTTGTTTCATCTTACTTGTTAAATTCATCTCATTTGTTTGTTTCATCTTATTTGTATGTTTCATCTCATGTGTTTGTTTCATCTTATTTATAGCCAATGTTAAATATTTCTCTGAGGTCAAACGCTTATTTTCAAGAGTTGGCGTCATGTTTCAGCGGTCTCATCTAAATGTTGATACAGATATTATGTTGGAGTTGAACAGCCAGAGTTTGATGCATCTGTTCAGCGATTTTGATTTTCAAATACTTGCTAACTGGTCAAATACAAAGGAACTCAAAGCGTTGCACGAGAATATGTCGGTTAATGTGTATCCGTCCTGTTCCATTTGAATTCCTAAGTAGTTGAAGTGTTAAACCTTCTGTAATATTATTTATTTATTTTTTTGCGTTCGCCTTATTTCTCTAATCCCCAAGGCGGGTGTGCGTTGTACTGTGGTTTTTATTTTGCGCCTGTCGGCCCAATGCATCCGACTTCAGCATGCATTTTATGTAAGGGTCTGCTTCCTCCTGCATTTTCTAAGGGTTTGCTTCCCCGGGGTAACGGCCGGTGCTGTGACGGGGATCGAACCCAGCACCTTCGGATTGTGAGCCGTGCCACTTATCCACTAGGCCACGCCGTCCCCTCTTCTGTAATATAATTCCATTCAGGTTGATGTCAGTGACCTTGTTTGTGAGATTCATGATTTCTGTATTCAAAGCATTTGTCTGCAGGACTTTCTGTGGCGATAATTGACAGTCTGTTTATCTCTCCACACGTTTCCTTAACACTAGTACTCACAAGAGCCAAGTCACATGCGAAGGCAAGATCTTCTAAGGTCTTAGCATCCGTCCATGTTAGGCTTAAATGTTTATTGTGGATATAGTTAGACACTACCCAGTCTATGGGAATGCTAAATACAATTGGTGGTCTAATGCAGCCATTCTGTGCACCTGCTCATTTCTGGAACCATTTAATTGTGTTTATTCTTCTCTGCTATTTAAGGGGGTACAGCAAAACACATTACATGTAGCAACATCAACAATGTATCTCAGGCAAAAGTAACAATTTTTAACTAATTTTGATGATCTGGTCACTAACATGAACTTTAACATCAAGAACTATAGTTTTCTTGATGATCTGGTCACTAACATGAACTTTAACATCAAGAACTAACTCCAGTTTTCTTGATGATCTGGTCACTAACATGAACTTTAACATCAAGAACTAACTCCAGTTTTCTTGATGATCTGGTCACTAACATGAACTTTAACATCAAGAACTAACTCCAGTTTTCTTGATGATCTGGTCACTAACATGAACTTTAACATCAAGAACTAACTCCAGTTTTCTTGATGATCTGGTCACTAACATGAACTTTAACATCAAGAACTAACTCCAGTTTTCTTGATGATCTGGTAACTAACATGAACGTTAACATCAATAACTAACTATAGTTATCTTGATGATCTGGTCACGTGACTGCAGCTGGGTTGTTCAAGATGTCTCGAGCAGGTGTGAACAGTACAGTTTATTTTGCTGTATTTGCAGACAAATAACTTTGCTTTCACAAAGGCGACCCAGTTCACTGCTGGTAAAGAAAGCTTACAGATTTGTATTTTGGTTGTGAAATCGGTGACCAGGACTCCACACAAATGGTGTCCATTCCTCCAACAGATATGTTGCTGATTGAACTGACCAGAACGATCGATATGTTTATCAGTTCCAGCGATGGGGAGGGGACTGTCAAATCATCTTCATGATTCTTACTTGTGCATGACGTCTACAATTGGGCCAGGTATTTAAAAGAAGAAAAAGTCGCAGATGACTTATCTGAAAATTCCTTATGCTGTGCGGCCAGTGACTCACTGGGTAGAGCTTCCTGCTCCGGACCCACAATACAAAAATCCACTTAATTAAAAATGATAATAATGCCAGTGGATATCCATTTCCTGTGAAAGTATCCATATCAAGAGATCCTGATTGTGTGCCCATCAAAGAGTCTGCACAGCCATATCAAGAGATCCTGATTGTGTGCTCATTGAAGAGTCTGCACAGCCATATCAAGAGATCCTGATTGTGTGCTCATCAAAGAGTCTGCACAGCCATATCAAGAGATCCTGATTGTGTGCACATCAAAGAGTCTGCATAGTCACATCAAGAGATAATGATTGTGTGCACATTAAAGAGTAAGCACAGCCACATCAAGAGATCCTGATTGTGTGCACATCAAAGAGTCTGCACAGCCACATTAAGAGATCCTGATTGTGTGCCCATCAAAGAGTCTGCACAGCCACATCAAGAGATCCTGATTGTGTGCCCATTAAAGAGTCTGCAGAGCCACATCAAGAGATCCTGATTGTGTGCCCATTGAAGAGTCTGCTCAGCCACATCAAGAGATCCTGATTGTGTGCCCATCAAAGAGTCTGCACAGCCACATCAAGAGATCCTGATTGTGTGCCCATTAAAGAGTCTGCAGAGCCACATCAAGAGATCCTGATTGTGTGCCCTTCAAAGAGTCTGCACAGCCATATCAAGAGATCCTGATTGTGTCCCAACTGAAGAGTCTGCACAGCCACATCAATAGATCCTGATTGTGTGCCCATCAAAGAGTCTGCAGAGCTACATGAAGAGATCCTGATTCTGTGCCCATCAAAGAGTCTGCAGAGCCACATCAAGAGATCCTGATTGTGTGCCAATTGAAGAGTTTGCACATCCACATCAAATTACTTAGAGCTAATTGAATGATCTAGTGAGAGATCTTGAATTGCCAAATAAAAATGCTGTTTGGCTCCAGACTGGAGCAATGAATTCTTATAGAAGAGAATGTGAATGTTTATGTGTTTCATGTTTAGCTAAATAAAATAAATAAATATGCGCCTATATTTCAAAATGACGAACACCTCTTAACTTACATTGTTAAAGTGAGTCTGATGGTAGCACTGCACATCAGCTACACAGATGACGATAAGGGGATGTTCATGTAATCGTTTACGTTGAGCTGGAAAGTTGTGCTGCTCTATACTGTAACTATTTATCATCTGCACCAACCGGATATGCAGTGCACACGAAAGCAGCATGCAGTGGACATGAAAGCAGCATGCAGTGCACATAAAAGCAGCATGCAGTGCACATGAAAGCAGCATGCAGTGCACATGAAACAACTGTTACGCATCAGCCACTATGACAAGTATAAGTCACAGAATTATGGGGGCAAGGGCATTGCCATATTAATAGAGCTACAGCAGTGATACACACAGTTCTGCCTTTTTCTCTGGCTTTATGTTCTCCCCTACAGGACATAGGATTGGCTCCAACGACGATCACTTGATGTCGGGACAGATAATGTACTTAACACTTGTAGAAACCCACAAGATCCTGAGCCTATCTCTCATCAAACTTGTACTAATGAAGAATGATGAAAATACCATGGATCGAAATGGCACAGGAAGGGTATACCGTCGTGAATAATTTCCAAGAATTAAGAAGCCAACATCAAGGAAGGTTTATTTGTCGGTCCACAAATATGTCATCTAATCATAGATCAGTAATTTGATGCTATCCTTATAGGTAATGAAAAGTGAGCTTGAAATGCTTGCCAGAAAGTTGCAACAAACTGTCTAAGACACAATAACCCCCGACAATTACCTGTAGCCTGTAGAAACCCTGCTGCAGGAGACAATAACCCCGACAATTACCTGTAGCCTGTAGAAACCATGTAGCAGGAGACAATAACTCCGATAATTACCTGTTGCCTGTAGAAACCCTGTAGCAGGAGACAATAACCCTGACAATTACCTGTAGCCTGTAGAAACCCTGCTACAGCGCGACGAAAAGCTAGAGAGCGGCATGACCTTCAAGTCACACTTTTTACATTCTCGTTTGGATTTCTTTCCTGCTAACTGCGGGGATGTCAGTGACGAGCATTGGGAACGATTTCATCAGGACGTTACTAACCTAGGAAAAAGGTACCAGGGGAAATGGATTTCAGCAATGCTTTAAGACTATTGTTGGACCCTTGTGAGAGCTGTTCCAGAAACAAATTACACGAGACAAGCAAAAACGGTGCCGCTGTGAATCGTTTCTGCTATGACCATTATTATCATATGATATGTATATGCACTAGTGTCTTTCAGAGACAAACAAGAGCTAATCTGGTATTTTAGTAGACATACTCATTATCGACAGTCCTAGCAACATAAAGGAAACTTGATTTAATATCAGATACGCACTATATCAACATTTGTTGTCCACTAAAATTCATTGTCCACTTTTTAACCTTGGTCGCACACCAAAACAAAATATTAATAGTCCATTTGGTAACCTTGGTCGCACATGAAAACAAAATATTCATTGTCCATTTGGTAACCTTGGTCGCACACCAAAACAAAATATTCATTGTCCATTTGGTAACCTTGGTCGCACATGAAAATAAAATATTCATTGTCCATTTGGTAACCTTAGTCGCACACCAAAACAAAATATTCGTTGTACATTTGGTAACATTGGTCGCACACTAAAACAAAATATTCATTGTCCATTTGGTAACATTGGTCGCACACTAAAACACAATATTCTTTGTCCATTAGGTAACCTTAGTGGCACACATTCAAACACGATGTATTGTTAAGGTTTCAATGTTTCCATCCCTCTAATTGCCGCTACTCCCTCCACTTGTGACCCTCATTCAGCTGAGACAGTAGCCATACATGTGCGCACATACCTCCTGCCCTTTCGGCCTGTTATTCTCTTTTGCAGTTTCTTTCTTTTATTTCTAGTTTGACAAATTCTGACTTTGACCTTGACATGTTCCCTGGAGGACTACAATTCTGCATTCCAGCTGCGCAAGTCATCAGTCAGGTGTTTGGGACCTACAGTAATGGTGGTTACTTGAAGAGTTGTCATTTCCATTCGGTTGTTCGTTAATATCTCTCACTTGGTAACGGTTTCATTATTCACCTGTTTCTTAAATCTCATTCAGCTATGTCTCTTGTATGACTTATCTGTTTTTATTGTTATAATGATGGACTAAATGTTTCATTTGGTCATGTACTTTCCCGTTTAATCCCAATTGTGTTATAGCCTGTTCGTTGATCTCTACGCTATTTACCATATTAATTTGTTTATTAAACATGTATTTAAATCATTATAAACATGTCTATTTGTAAAGTCCAGAACCTACTATATTCTCCTCTTTATTAATTGTCATTATTACTGTCTTCACGCTTCCTGTCAACATAAACTCCATTTATTTTAAAGATCACAATGTGACAATTCGCACAGGGGGACAAACCGTACAATATGACACTTCGCCTGATGTGATAATTCGTATAATGAGACAATTCACACAATGTGACAATTCACACTTTGATTCCACTCCTCTTTTTACATTAATAAATTAGTTAGGATCAGACAGAAAACAAAGAAGATGTACATGTAAAAGAAGAAAACAAAGAAGATGTACATGTAAAAGAAGAAAACAAAGAAGATGTACATGTAAAAGAAGAAAACCATGCTGCTGTATGTGTTTATGAGAAAAGCAATGTTGCTGTATATGTACACGCTTTGCCAGTGTTTAAAGTGTACTTGCTCCTGTGATTGTTATTAATAAGTAAATTATTAATTATAATATAAGTTTCCAGTTATAATCTATTGCTAATGTTTCCTGCTATATTCTATCACTCGGGTTTTCTGCTGTAATCTTTTATTAGAGTTTCCTGCTGCATTTCATTAAGAAAGTTTCTTGCTTCATTTTATTACTAGAGTTTTCTGTTATATTATGAAATTAGAGTTGTCTGATATATTTAAATACTTGAGTTTTCTTCTGTATTACATCTATTATGTATGCATGGGTCCAGTCCATGCTTGGATAGTTTTTCGTTATGTACCTCAGGGACCCATGCATACACCGACGCTTCTGTAACAAACACAGCACAGAACGCAGGGGGAGGGGTATTCCTGAGCCTAACAAATGGTAGAAAAATAACAATGTCAGTGGCATCTGGAAAATGCTCAAGCAATTTCAGAGCGGAGGCAGAGGCACTGAAGGCTGCAGTAAAAGCAATGTTGACAGGCGAAAGAAATGAAAGCCAGATAATCCTGTTTACAGATGCCCTGGCCGTGGTTACATCACTAAAAAGCCAGCAAAATTCTGAACTTAATGATTTAAGAGCAGCACTCTTTCAACTATGCCAGCAGTTCACACCAAAAAGAGTAGTGGTACAATGGGTTCCATCCCATTTTAACATCCAAGGCAACGAGGAGGCAGACAGACTGGCAAAAGAAGGCGCAAGACTACCACAACCAGATTCTAGTGTAATCTACGAAGAGTCCAACAGATTTATTAGGGTCAGATATATGACCAAATGGGAAACAGAACATACTGGCTACACAAAAAGTGATGCCTATTACCAGTTGAACAGAAGAGAGCAGGTCGTGGTCTTCAGACTCCGCACAGGCCACAACAGACTGAGGTACCATCTATTCAATAAACTGAAGATAGGTGGCACTGACGAATGCACCTGTGGTACAGGGAAAATGACCGCTGAACATCTGCTGCAAAATTATCCGACATACGAGGATCAGAGAAAGCACATGTGGCCATCACCAGTGGCAACACTAGACAAGCTCTATGGCAGTGTTGACAGCCTCAGGATGCCAGCTGCTTTCTTCGAACAAATTCAAGTTGGTATCTGACAGCGTACGAAGATAACGAAGAAGAAGAAGAAGAAGAAGAAGAACTGTTTCATCTGGATGAGAGCAAAGTATGCACAGGAGCAGGTGCTGGGGATTGATGCCCAAGTGGCTATTGACTCCGGTATGTCTTGTTCGGAATTGAAAGATGAAACTTTGATCTCTTCTATGCAGTTTATTTATGTCATTATTACGTTTTGGCTGTGACATTTAGCTAAATACAATGCGACCAGCTGTTCCCGTACCCCACCTGTTCATCCAAATTTCCCGGATATTATTTTAAATATACAGTTTTACTGTGTGGTTACTGTGTGGTTACCGTATGATTACTGTGTGGTTACTGTGTTGTTACTGCAGAGCCTATCCAATTGTTGTTTCGATGCTCCTGATTTTGCCTATCTATCAGCCAATCTCGTTTCCTGGTAGCCCACTACGTCCAGAGATCCATGGCAAGGTGACATTAATCCCGTGAACAGTGGTAATGTTGTTAATCGTCCTCTCCCCCCCCCCTTCCCCCCAACCCCCAAGAATATCGCCTTGTTGTTGTATTAGGTGTTTTAGCGCCTCCAGAACCGACTTGGTTGGAGTCCCTAAAATCACAGTGTGATGTAAGACCATTTGCATTAGTATTTTAAAAGAAGTTTATTTCACATGAGAACGTTGCTAATTCCATGCACATCCTTCTTTAGTCACCATTTACGTGATTGCAAGGCTGCAGTGTTCTTTTGTTTTCCCGCCAGCACCACTTGAGTGAGATATCGGTCTATACTGCTGGCTAGTCTCTCCCGTTTCGGCACACCTCGTGTCATTATCGGCACATCGTGCCATTATTGGCACACCTCGTGTCATTATCGGCAAAATTAGTGTCATTATCGGCACACTTCGTGTCATTATTGGCACACTTCGTGTCATTATCAGCACACTTCATATCATTATCGGCACACCTCGTGTCCTTATCGGCACAATTAGTGGTCATTATCGGCACACCTCGTGTCATTATCGGCACACTTCGTGTCATTATCGGCACACCTCGTGTCATTATCTTGTGACCTGTTGTGTCGATAATTATATAACATGCACTCTCCCTGTTGTAGCTTGAAGTGTTATTCGTATGGAGGCATGGGGCGGGGGGGGGGGGGATGGACTGGCTTGGTCATCTATGAACGTCCTGCTTCTAGTCGGGGTCTATCAGAAAACCAAGCTACTGTTTTACATAGCCGGGCCGAACCCACATTTCTGTGTGATTCCGAAAAATTGACCGTTTTGTATGGCGATTAGAAGCTTCCATTATGCGCAGCCTGAGACTAATTCTTGCGAGCCATTGGTTAAACAGAGTCTCAAACGACGAATGTACCCGACAAAGAGGCCTCGAAAACACAGACACCAAACTAAACCGTCGCCGCTTTCAATCTTTGTACACGTAACTGCCTTACCAAGAACGTCCCATCCACTATAAAAGCAGATCCTGGGCACGAGGGAAGGGAAGCAACCCTCTCCGTAATGGTCCAGCCTTCTCGGTCGTCCACGCTGCAATTGGTCTAGTAAAACCGGAAAGATATCGACCTGATTGTATGACGTCTTGGATTCAGCGTGCTCATGGAACCTTGACTCGACGGGCTTTGTCATCTAACCAGCCCTACCTACCTATTTACCTACCTACCGTATTATGTTCTTCGAGCTCTACAGATGGCGCCATTTTTGGCTCTTTATAAATTACCAAGTGTGACAATATCGATGTCCTTTTTCGCTGTACAATTATATTGCCTATATCCCGCACATTTGCTGATCAAATATTACTTCTGCTTTTCTTCAATATCAAGTGTCATTCCATCGACAATACAACTCGACAGTAATATAAAATGCCCAATTGCTAGATCAATAGCGGTCTATAGACATTACACTTGTGAAAATACCAGTTATAGCTCATTACATTTGGACATTGTACTGCGTTGCATTAGGGCACTTATAAAATGGGCTGAGTTAACATTATCCATATTACACTCACACAAATGCTGACTTTGATATTACACATTCAACAAAGGCTAACATTAACATTATACTTTAACTTTAACTTTAACTTTCTGAAATACACCATCAAAATAACGACATTAATAGAAGGTATAACAAACAGTTTAGGACATGACATCAAGGAATGAACGCAACAAGCATTGCCAGTCACCCAAAATAAAAAAAGGTGCTATAATATGTTGATCTAATCGAGATCAGGACTGAATGAAATTGTGCATCGTTGGCTGGTCTTTTGTTCTCGCTGGTGGATGTTTCGTGTGTTGACGGTTTCGCTGGATTGATCTGGCGAATAATGGCAGATTGAGGGTAAGCTGTCGCAAGACAAGTCATGCGTGTCAGTAACTTATGGGGGGGGGGGGAGTCAGGAGGGGGTCGTGGGGGGATGCCATTAACAATGAGTGGGCAGTGGGTGTTTTTCTGGGTATAGAGTGGGTGGCGAGATGGTATATAAGGGGTATTTTGTGTACATTTGATGTATAGTGTACAGAGTGTCGTTTGTGTACAATTGGGGTCTAGTGTACAGAGTGTCGTGTGTGTAAAGTTGGGGTCTGGTGTACAGTCTCTGTATTGTTATTGCCATCCTGTGTGACTAGTCTCTTGATTGTTATTGCGATTATGTGTGACTAATCTCTGTATTTCTATTGTCATTCTGTATGACTAGTCTCTGTATTGTTATTGCCATCTTGTGTGACTAGTCTCTGTATTGTTATTGCCATGCCATGTGACCAGTCTCTATATTGATATAACAAGCGTATTCAATAGACTCAGAAAAAATACCAGTAGGTAATCTTTGCTTGTTTGGAAAAAGTATGAGCAAAATTCAGCTGGAATTGAACTCTCTCAAAAATCAATTCCATTCAAAATCATTTTTGTACAAAATTATTTTTACAATTGTTACCAATTAAATGTAACTTCTATCAAATCAACTCTCCACAAAATCAATTCTCTGCGATATAAAAATTTCTCTCAAAATAATTTTTACTTGAAATAATATATCTACATAATCATCTCTTAACAAAATAATCTTTATATACAATCACCTCGCTACATAATCATCACTTTACAAAATCATCTCTCTGAAAATTCCTGTGTCTACAGTATTACCGGAAGGATGATTTAGTCAAATAATTGCAGCACCATAACGAGACCATTTGAGATGGTGACACTTAATGCATGTCTGCTTACCCCCAGTACCATCGGTGCACGTGCAGCACCGACATCAGCACCATAACGAGACCATATGAGATGGTGACACTTAATGCATGTCTGCTTACCCCCAGTACCATCGGTGCACGTGCAGCACCGACATCAGCACCATAACGAGACCATTTGAGATGGTGACACTTAATGCATGTCTGCTTACCCCCAGTACCATCGGTGCACGTGCAGCACCGACATCAGCACCATAACGAGACCATATGAGATGGTGACACTTAATGCATGTCTGCTTACCCCCAGTACCATCGGTGCACGTGCAGCACCGACATCAGCACCATCAAGGTGCATCCGTCGGCACAACCGACCCCACCTGTGTTCAGGAGCCGTCGCATGTCAAGGTCACGTGATACAGCTGGGTCAAAAGAACACCAAACCTGCCCACGTGGGACGCACGTGCTGCTCACATTCCAGGACAGAGTACACTCATCTCCACGTGTCATGGCGATTGGCTAGGCGGACAGGTCGCTCCACAACTTTGTGAAACTACTTATGTTTATTGTGTGCGTTATCTTCTGCCCGGGTGATTCACGGAAGTAGACAGTGTGACTGAGACGTGAATAGAACCATTACAACACCGAGAGAATATCGTAAATAACGTGCGACACTGTGGTGGCACGCTTTACGACAACAACTGCTTCAACTGACGGGTCTGTATTTGGCGCCGTTCAAAGCTTGTTGAATGTGGAGTAGCCGTTTCAGTATGACAAAAACGGTTATCTAGAAATCAAGTATTTACCTACATTTAATAGACGATTTAAAAAGTGGAAAACGTTTTCTCTCGGCAGCAAGTCTAAGGAGGAGAAGAATTATTATTTTGTACAATATTGTTGTTAACTTTGTTGCAAATCCTCATGTTCAAACCCGTCATTTTTGCTCTATGTCTCATACAAGTTTGTCAGAGTGTGATCTTTCAAGCTGGTTAAGGAATTCTTCTGTGACATTCTTGCATAATTGTCCTGACTGAGGAACATCTGAAATCAGGTCCACCACTACTTTCATATATCTAAGATACTTAATGCAAATGACTCCCAAATAAGCATCTATGTGATCTTTGTGAAGCGATTTTGCAGCTTTGTGAAATTTATCAGAAAATGTATGGACGTCATTTTCCTTCAGTAGTTGGGTATTTGAGAGACAGTTGACAAATGTAGGCTCTGGAACAACTGAGATAGTATCCCATGGTTTACGTTGCAATCCATCTCAAGTTTTGGAATATCGACGAAGGTCTGAGTGTGATAGGCACCAATAGCTGACACAATATCAACAACAATAGTCAACAGAACAGCAGGTTTTTCCAAAATGAATGGTTGCTCCTCATCCTATTTCTTGAGCTGGTCTGTAACACTCGTTGTTTCTGAAGTGACTTTATCTAAGGTTCATTTCTGAAGTGACTTTATCCAAGACTCGTTTCTGAAGTGACTTCATCTGTGGTTCATTTCTGAAATGACTTCATCCAAGACTCGTTTCTGAAATGACTTCATCTGAGGTTCATTTCTGAAGGGACTTTATCTAAGATTCATTTCTGAAGTGACTTCATCTAAGACTCGTTTCTGAAACTTCATCTAAGACTCGTTCCTGAAGTGACCATCTACGACTCGTTTCTGAAGTGACCATCTGTGGTTCATTTCTGAAATGACTTCATCCAAGACTCGTTGCTGAAGTGACTTCATCTAAGGTTAATTTCTGAAGTGATTTCATCTAAGGTTCATTTCTGAAGTGACTTCATCTAAGACTCGTTTCTGAAGTGACTTCATCTAAGACTCGTTTCTGAAGGTACTTCATCTAAGACTCGTTTCATTTCTGCCCTGGAACTGCATTGTTGCTCACATCATATGTCAGAGTCAAATTCAGGGATACTACTGGTTGACGACGTGATTGCTGCCTTATCCCACATGACTAGCAATCAGTCGTACTTTGGACACTGATAGTCTTCAGCTAAACAATGGCTGACCGAAATTTATCTTGATTGCACTGAATGGTATTCCCCATTATATTCAACCTTTGATAGGCTAACTACTTTGAATGATCGGGAAGTTCCACATACATGTTTCCATGGATTCAGACTATCGCTTATCTATGTTTGTAAAGAAACCAGACCGTTCATATTAAATGGCTTCTTTGAAACAAGAATCTTCCCAGAGATTATATAGATGACCATAAAAGGAAGTCCTTCAGCAGACAGCCGCTAGTCAGAGATAAAGTGTTAGAGACTTGAGAATACTAAATCTCTGCTTGTGAGGTGTGGTGACTAGTTCCTTTCCTCGCTGCCTTTGCCTTCCCTAACCGTAAGTCAGGTATGAACTTCCAACTCGGTTTTCTGGAGCTGCAATAATGATAGTTGAACCCCTAGGCGGGATCAAGATGCTGAGCAGCGCATGAGCTGCAATGGTCAGTGACCCATAGCTGACTGCTAGCGTCAGGGCCAGCGAACCATAGCTGCCAAGACCCTTCTACACCTCCACGTGGTGATCCTGGATAACAGGCTGCAGTAAGGCAGACTGGCTAAGGAGAAGGGATCGAAGAGGGAATGCTAACCCGGTACTCAAAAAATGCTTGCTGAAGTCGGATGTGTTGGACCGAAAGGTGCAAATATCGCAGCGAAGCTGTAAACAACGACACAACGCATTCCGTTCTCTGGACTACATTCTGCTACTAACCCTTTCAGGGTTTGGTAGCGGAAGATTGAGAACGAAAGAAGAAGAAGAAGAAGAAGAACCCCTAGGCGAAATGACGATAAGTAACCATTGATATATTCGGAAGTTGGCTCGTATGATGTTCACTATGGCTGAGAACAAACAATTCAACAGTTAGTGTAAAACAAAATTGTTCATTTCAAAATTCTCCCTTTAGCAAAGTAACTGTTAATCAGGCTTCGCACCAAATGTCAAACCCTCAGCTTCTCAGGTTGGTGTACAACATATTCTCATGACATTACAAGAGGAGAGGGGGAGGCGATGGGGAGGCGAGGGGGAGGAGAGGGGGAGGCGAGGTTTTGGTGTCGGTCTTGCTCTTCTTCCTTAGCGCTCGACCTGACAGGATGTTTGACGTTGTGTCGAAGTTGACAGGATGTGTGACGTTGTGTCGAAGTTGACAGGATGTGTGACGTTGTGTCGAAGTTGACAGGATGTGTGACGTTGTGTCGAAGTTGACAGGATGTGTGACGTTGTGTCGAAGTTGACAGGATGTGTGACGTTGTGTCGAAGTTGACAGCTTATTATCATAATGTAGCCTATCCTTTATAGAACGTCGCTCCCATCACAGTCTGTCTGAAAGAAACTCATTCCCTTGCCAAAACTCCAGCCTCCGCCACAGTCATACCCAGGCATTCCTGGATATGTTGGTGCATCGTCTTCTTGGTCTACCCCTTCCTCTTTTACCTGGCACCATACCTTCCATCACCGTTCTCTCGAGTATTGTATCTCTTGATGTGGCCAAAGTATTTACATTTTCTCTTCATAATGGAATTGATAAACCATTTCTCCTCTATGTTCAACTTTTGCCGAATGTCTACATTTGTCTTTTTCTCTGTCCAGGGTATTCTGAGTATCTTCCTGTAACATTTTGACTCGAAGGATTCGATTCTTTGTCTGAAAGTTTTGGTAATCGTCCATGATTCACAGCCATAAGCTGCCACAGGAAAAACACAGGCACTTAATACTTTTACTTTTATCGTTTTGTTGGTGCTCTGCCATAATTTGTTCAGGCTGTTCAGTCTCTGCATTGCCATAGCTAGTCTTCTTCTGATTTCTTTCGAGCAGTCGCCATTTTTGTTAATTCTGGAGCCCAGATATTCAAAATGTGCGACCTGATCTATTTCCTCTCCACCCACTGTAAACTTATGCTGACAATGTGTTTTGTCGATGGTCATTATCTTTGTTTTATTTATAATTATAAACAGGTGTTGATCTTTACTGTGTCCATTTACGGGTGAAATTAGCTGCTCTAGCCCTTCTGCACTTCTTGATAGTATCACTGTGTCGTCTGCGTATCGTAACTGGAATCTCGTACCCGAGAATGGGGAATTGGGTCAAAACATTCAATGTTCTCGTCTTCTCGAACATTTCTCATTAAATATTTCCAATATATGTTGTATAAATAAGGTGCGAGGATACATTCCTGTCGGACTCCCTTTTGTACTGCAAACCAATCTGATGTTTGCCTAAAGACTCGGACAGCGGCTTGTTGATCTTGGTATAATGTTCCAATCCTACAAAAAGGATGAGAAATAACCTGACCCATCATTGGAGGAAGTTTACAGCTACACTGCAGTATCTGCACTTTTCGGGCGGAAACATCCTATTTCAGAAGGCCTCACCAGTTGTCGCTAGACTCTTACACCAATTGTGATGGTAGTCGCTAGACTCTTACACCAGTTGTGATGGTAGTCGCTAGACTCTTATACCAGTTGTGATGGTAGTCGCTAGACTCTTACACAAATTGTGATGGTAGTCGCTAGACTCTTATACCAGTTGTGATGGTAGTCGCTAGACTGTTACACCAGTTGTGATGATAGTCGCAAGACTCTTACACCAGTTGTGATGGCAGTCGCTAGACTCTTAAATCAATTGCCCCTAGACTTATACACCAGTTGTCTCTAGACTCTTACACCAGTTGTCCATAGATCCATACACCAGTTGTGATAGTTGTGTGAAGACTCTTACAACAGCTGTGATAGTTGTGCCCAGACTAATACATCAATTTGGATAGTTGTACCTAGACTCTTACACCAGTAGCTGCTAGGCTCTTACACCAGTAGCTCCTAGACTCTTACACCAGTAGCCCCTAGGCTCTTACACCAATAGCTGCTAGGCTCTTACACCAGTAGCCTCTAGACTCTTACACCAGTAGCACATAGACTCTTACACCAGTAGCCCCTAGGCTCTTACACCAGTAGCTGCTAGGCGCTTACACCAGTAGCCCCTAGACTCATACACCAGTAGCTGCTAGGCTCTTACACCAGTAGCTCTAGACTCTTACACCAGTAGCCTCTAGACTCTTACACCAGTAGCCTTAGACTCTTACACCAGTAACCCTAGACTCTTACACCAGTAGCCCTAGACTCTTACACCAGTAACCCTAGACTCTTACACCAGTAGCCTCTAGACTCTTATACCACAAGCCCTAGACTCTAACACCAGTAATCTCTAGACTCTTACACCAGTAGCCATAGTCTCTTACACCAGTAGCCCCTAGACTCTTACACCAGTAGCCTCTAGACTCTTACACCATTAGCCCTAGACTCTTACACCAGTAACCCTAGACTCTTACACCAGTAGCCCTAGACTCTTACACCAGTAACCCTAGACTCTTACACCAGTAGCCTCTAGACTCTTATACCACAAGCCCTAGACTCTAACACCAGTAATCTCTAGACTCTTACATCAGTAGCCTCTAGACTCTTACACCAGTAGCCTCTAGACTCTTACATCGGTAGCCTCTAGACTCTTACACCAGTAGCCTCTAGACTCTTATACCAGTAGCTGCTCTTACACCAGTAGCTGCTAGGCTCTTACACCAGTAGCCCCTAGAATCGTACACCAGTAGCTGCTAGGCTCTTACATCAATTGTGATTGTAGTCGCTAGACTCTTATACCAGTTGTGATGCTAGTCGCTAGACTCTTACACCATTTGTGATGGTAGTCGCTAGACTCTTACACCAGTTGTGATGGCAGTCGCTAGACTCTTATACCAGTTGTGATGGTAGTTGCTAGACTCTTACACCAGTTGTGATGGTAGTCGCTAGACTCTTACACCAGTTGTGATGGCAGTCGCTAGACTCTTATACCAGTTGTGATGGTAGTCCCTAGACTCTTACACCAGTTGTGATGGTAGTCGCTATACTCTTACACCAGTTGTGATGGCAGTCACTAGACTCTTAAACCAATTGCCCCTAGACTTATACACCAGTTGTCTCTAGACTCTTACACCAGTTGTCCATAGATCAATACACCATTTGTGATAGTTGTCTGAAGACTCTTACAACAGCTGTGATAGTTGTGCCCAGACTAATACATCAATTTGGATAGTTGTACCTAGACTCTTACACCAGTAGCTGCTAGGCTCTTACACCAGCAGTCCCTAGACTCTTACACCGGTAGCCCCTAGGCACTTACACCAGTAGCTGCTAGGCTCTTACACCAGTAGCTGCTAGGCTCTTACACCAGTAGCCCCTACACTCTTACACCAGTAGCCCCTAGCCTCTTACACCAGTAGCCCCTAGGCTCTTACACCAGTAGCTGCTAGGCTCTTACACCAGTAGCCCCTAGACTCTTACACCAGTAGCTGCTAGGCTCTTACACCAGTAGCCCCTAGGCTCTTACTCCAGTAGCTGCTAGGCTCTTACACTAGTAGCCTCTAGACTCTTACACCAGTAGCCCATAGGCTCTTACACCAGTAGACCCTAGCCTCTTACACCAGTAGCCCCGAGGCTCTTACACCATTAGCCCCTAGACTCTTACACCAGTAGCTGCCAGGCTCTTACACCAGTAGCCATAGACTCTTACACCTGTAGCATCTAGACTCTTACACCAGTAACCCTAGACTCTTACACCAGTAGCCTCTAGACTATTACACCAGTAGCCATAGACTCTTACACTAGTAGCCCCTAGACGCTTACACCAGTAGCCTCTAGACTATTATACCATTAGCCCTAGACTCTTACACCAGTGATCTCTAGACTCTTAAACCAGTAGCCATAGTCTCTTACACCAATAGCCCCTAGACTCTTACATCAGTAGCCTCTAGACTCTTACACCAGTAGCCTCTAGACTCTTACACCAGTAGCCCCTAGACTTTTACACCAGTAGCCTCTAGATTCTTACACCATTAGCCTCTAGACTCTTACACCAGTAGCCTCTAGACTCTTACACCAGTAGCCCAAAGACTCTTACACCAGTAGCTGCTAGGCTCTTACACCAGTAGCCTCTAGACTCTTACACCAGTAGCCTCTAGACTCTTATACCAGTAGCTGCTCTTACACCAGTAGCTGCTAGGCTCTTACACCAGTAGCCTCTAGAATCGTACACCAGTAGATCCTAGACTCTTACACCAGTAGCCCTAGACTGTTACATCGGTAGCCCCTAGACTCTTACACCAGTAGCCATGAGACTTTTACACCAGTAGCCTCTAGACTCTTTCACCAGTAGCCTCTAGACTCTTACACCAGTAGCCTCTAGACTCTTACACCAGTAGCCCCTAGACTCTTACACCAGTAGCCTCTAGACTCTTACACTAGTAGTCTCTAGACTCTTACACCAGTAGACTCTAGACTCTTACACCAGTAGCTGCTAGGCTCTTACACCAATTGTGATGGTAGTCGCTAGACTCTTACACCAGTTGTGATGGTAGTCGCTAGACTCTTACACCAGTCGTGATGGCAGTCGCTAGACTCTTATACCAGTTGTGATGGTAGTCCCTAGACTCTTACACCAGTTGGGATGGTAGTCGCTATACTCTTACACCAGTTGTGATGGCAGTCGCTAGAATCTTAAACCAATTGCCCCTAGACTTATACACCAGTTGTCTCTAGACTCTTACACCAGTTGTCCATAGATCAATACACCATTTGTGATAGTTGTCTGAAGACTCTTACAACAGCTGTGATAGTTGTGCCCAGACTAATACATCAATTTGGATAGTTGTACCTAGACTCTTACACCAGTAGCTGCTAGGCTCTTACACCAGCAGCCCCTAGACTCTTACACCAGTAGCCCCTAGGCACTTACACCAGTAGCTGCTAGGCTCTTACACCAGTAGCTGCTAGGCTCTTACACCAGTAGCCCCTAGACTCTTACACCAGTAGCCCCTAGCCTCTTACACCAGTAGCCCCTAGGCTCTTACACCAGTAGCTGCTAGGCTCTTACACCAGCAGCCCCTAGACTCTTACACCAGTAGCCCCTAGGCACTTACACCAGTAGCTGCTAGGCTCTTACACCAGTAGCTGCTAGGCTCTTACACCAGTAGCCCCGAGACTCTTACACCAGTAGCCCCTAGCCTCTTACACCAGTAGCCCCTAGACTCTTACACCAGTAGCTGCTAGGCTCTTACACCAGTAGTCCCTAGGCTCTTACTCCAGTAGCTGCTAGGCTCTTACACTAGTAGCCTCTAGACTCTTACACCAGTAGCCCATAAGGTCTTACACCAGTAGCCCCTCGCCTCTTACACTAGTAGCCCCGAGGCTCTTACACCATTAGCCCCTAGACTCTTACACCAGTAGCTTCTAGGCTCTTACACCAGTAGCCCTAGACTCTTACACCTGTAGCATCTAGACTCTTACACCAGTAGCCCTAGACTCTTTCACCAGTAACCCTAGAATCTTACACCAGTAGCCCTAGACTCTTACACCAGTAACCCTAGACTCTTACACCAGTAGCCTCTAGACTCTTACACCAGTAGCCATAGACTCTTACACTAGTAGCCCCTAGACTCTTACACCAGTAGCCTCTAGACTCTTATACCATTAGCCCTAGACTCTTATACCAGTGATCTCTAGACTCTTACACCAGTAGCCATAGTCTTTTACACCAATAGCCCCTAGAATCTTACATCAGTAGCCTCTAGACTCTTACACCAGTAGCCTATAGACTCTTACATCGGTAGCCCCTAGACTCTTACACCAGTAGCCCCTAGACTTTTACATCGGTAGCCCCTAGACTCTTACACCAGTAGCCTCTAGACTCTTACACCATTAGCCTCTAGACTCTTACACCAGTAGCCTCTAGACTCCTACACCAGTAGCCCATAGACTCTTACACCAGTAGCTGCTAGGCTCTTACACCAGTAGCCTCTAGACTCTTACACCACGAGCCTCTAGACTCTTACACCAGTAGCCCCTAGACTCTTACACCAGTAGCCCCTAGGCTCTTACACCAGTAGCTGCTAGGCTCTTACACCAGTAGCTGCTAGGCTCTTACACCAGTAGCCCCTTGACTCTTACACCAGTAGCCCTAGACTCTTACACCAGTAGCCCCTATGCTCTTATACCAGTAGCTGCTAGGCTTTTACACCATTAGCCCCTAGACTCGTATACCAGTAGCTGCTAGGCTCTTACACCAGTAGCCCCTAGGCTCTTACACAAGTAGCTGCTAGGCTCTTACACCAGTAGCCCCTAGACTCTTAAACCAGTAGCCCCTAGGCTCTTAGACCAGTAGCTGCTAGACTCTTACACCAGTATCCCCTAGACTATTACACCAGTAGCCCCTAGGCTCTTACACCAGTAACCCTAGACTCTTAAACCAGTAGCTGCTAGGCTTTTATACCAGTAGGCCCTAGTCTCTTACACCAGTAGCTGCTAGGCTCTTACACCAGTAGCCCTAGACTCTTACACCAGTAGCTTCTAGACTCTTACACCAGTAACCCTAGACTCTTACACCAGTAGCCTCTAGACTCTTACACCAGTAGCCATAGACTCTTACACTAGTAGCCCCTAGACTCTTACACCAGTATCCTCTAGACTCTGATACCATAAGCCATAGACTCTTACACCAGTAATCTCTAGACTCTTACACCAGCAGCCATAGTCTCTTACACCAGTAGCCCCTAGACTCTTACACCAGTAGCCCTAGACTCTTACACCAGTAGCTGCTAGGCTCTTACACCAGTAGCCCCTAGACTCTTACACCAGTAGCCCCTAGACTCTTACACCAGTAACCCTAGACTCTTACATCGGTAGCCCCTAGACTCTTACACCAGTAGCCCCTAGACTTTTACATTAGTAGCCTCTAGACTCTTACACTAGTAGCCTCTAGACTCTTACACCAGTAGCCTTTAGACTCTTACACCAGTAGCCCCTAGACTCTTACACCAGTAGCCTCTGGACTCTTATACCAGTAGCCTCTAGACTCTTACACCAGTAGCCTCTAGACTCTTACACCAGTAGCTGCTAGGCTCTTACACCAATTGTGATGGTAGTCGCTAGACTCTTATACCAGTTGTGATGGTAGTCCCTAGACTCTTACACCAGTTTTTATAGTAGTTGCAATACTCTTACACCAGTTGTTATGGCAGTCACTAGACTCTTAAACCAATTGCCCCTAGACGTATACACCAGTTGTCTCTAGACTCTTACACCAGTTGTCCATAGATCCATACACCAGTTGTGATAGTTGTCTGAAGACTCTTATAACAGCTGTGATAGTTGTGCCCAGATTAATACATCAATTTGGATAGTTGTACCTAGACTCTTACACCAGTAGCTGCTAGGCTCTTACACCAGTAGTCCCTAGACTCTTACACCAGTAGCTTCTAGACTATTACATCGGTAGCCCCTAGACTCTTACACCAGTAGCCCCTAGACTTTTCCACCAGTAGCCTCTAGACTGTTACACCAGTAGCCTCTAGACTCTTATACCAGTAGCCTCTAGGTTCTTACACCAGTAGCCTCTAGACTCTTACACCAGTAGCTGCTCTTACACCAGTAGCTGCTAGGCTCTTACACCAGTAGCCCCTAGACTTTTACACCAGTAGCCTCTAGACTCTTACACCAGTAGCCTCTAGACTCTTACACCAGTAGCCCCTAGACTCTTACACCAGTAGCCTCTTGACTCTTACACCAGTAGCCTCTAGACTCTTACACCAGTAGCCTCTAGACTCTTACACCAGTTGCTGCTAGGCTCTTACACCAATTGTGATGGTAGTCGCTAGACTCTTATACCAGTGTTGATGGTGGCCCCTAGACTTTTACACCAGTTGTGATGGTAGTCGCTATACTCTTATACCAGTTGTGATGTTAGTCGCTAGACTCTTACACCAGTTGTGATGGTAGTCGCTAGACTCTTACACCAGTAGCCCCTAGACTCTTACACCAGAAGCCGCTAGACTCTTACACCAATTGTAATTGTTGTCCCTACAGAGTTAATCTATTATTTAGGTTGCTTGTTTCAAATAAAAGGCGCATTGAAGTTTCAGCCTCTTCGCTTAAGAGATGATTAGTCTTTAAAGATCGAACAGACTGACAAGAGGGACACAACCCAATGTGTTTTTGTGTGTGTGGTTTGGTTGGAGATTAAGAAGCTTTCAAATATAAGACAGCTTGTCACTTTTGACAGATTTGTGTGTGTGTCAGCGCAGTCTTGTCGACGTACACTTTCAACATAAATACCGCTACCTCAGTCCGGTCTTTACAAATTCCTCCGCCTCCTTGTCCTGTTGAGAATGTTAATGGATGGCCTCTAAATATTTGTGCGAACTATTTTTGATTTGATTTGTTTCGCTGTATGCGTTTCAGGAAGGAATAAAGTTTTGTCTGTCCCTAAAACTACACTCATGTCACGTATTCTGATCAGATTTGACGCCAAGCAGCGACGTCTTTTATCATCGTTATAAGACCGTCGCTGAATGATGTTCTGTGCATCGGTGATTTTCATGTCCAAAGTTCTTGGAACGGTTCTGACTTTTGTTGTGGACTTCTCAGTAACATTACGCGAATCTTATTGCTGAAGGTGGTGTAGGAAACGTGATTTGTGAAATTCACAGATTAACATGCTGTCAGTGGTTGTGGCTTGATTGCTTTCAGAAATTCGTGCCGATCCTCAAAATATTATATCTCAGCAAGTTGGAGTTACTAATCATAGAAAATACTTATTTTCTGTTATTGTATGATCGATGTAACGTTATATTTTCCTCAGTCATATGAAGTAATTCGGGTGCATATTAGCGTTTGTATGGTACATAAGAAAATGCATGTCTTTGCTGGGTAGTTCTGCAGTAACCCATGACGATATGTGCGGGAAAGCTACTTCAAATAATCGCATACTGCAAATGTTTTTCTGATGGTCAAGGCCCACTACTATTACACTGAAGGTATCGAGATGCCACACAAAGTTAAGGTATCAGGTCATAATCATAACCCTTTACAATATGTAAGGGCGTCACAGAAACATTGAATACCGTCACAAAAATAATGAATACCGTCACAGAAATATTGAATACCGTCACAGAAATATTGAATACCGTCACAGAAATATTGAATACCGTCACAGAAATATTGAATACCGTCACAGAAATATTGAATACCGTCACAGAAATATTGAATACCGTCACAGAAATATTGAATACCGTCACAGAAATATTGAATACCTTTATTATTTGAATGACGTTGAAGACTCGTCCCATTCTGCGAGCTTGAATACGGCTAGGGATGAGAAACGGTTGAGTCCCAGCCTCTCGCTTATATAACGTTTAGTCCGAGGGAAGGATGGACCAAGCCCTCTTACACAAATGCAAATGTGAATAATTGTAGACGGCAAACGTTTGGATGCTGTCACAGTTTCAGATGATCAGGCCATAATCGAGGAGACCGAGTGGGCTGTGTAAGAGTTGCTCAATAAAAATAGTCAATCTGCAAGGAAGTATACAAAGAACATAAATTCATAGAATAAGAAGGTTACGGTTTCAGAAGAAACCCCCAAACTGCAGACCTAGTCATATATGGGCAAAGAAATGAAGCGGCAATACATTTTCTATAATTGGTGCTAAAACATTACATAATGCGTCCACAGCTGGAGAGATATAAGTTCTAGAACTGAGATAGAACTAAAAAAACAGCTATCAGAGAGAAATGGAGAATTCTAACATAAAAAAGTGCGAACATCTCACTTCGTAAAACAGTTCTCCATGCATACGTATATATATATATATATATATATATATATATATATATATATATATATATACATATATATATACGAGGCGTGTTAAAATGAAACCGAACCCAGAGATTTTGTTACAAATATATGAAAGTTACATCACCTGGTGTGACATAAATAAATAAAGCAGATATTATGCAGCAAACATGCCACAATGTTAGTTAGAAAAAAGACGCCATAGGCATTCAGACACCCATCCCGCTGCTTTGGTAGACGGCGGATACCGTCGGAAAAACAATAATTGATTTCTCTTTGAACCACTTGGTCACTAGGCCATGCCGTCTACATTGGGAGTAGAATCTTTGTCCTTCATGAATATTGTAAGGGTCCGAACAATTCGAAGTCACAAGGAGACAAATCAGGGCCATGAGATGGGTGTGGCACCACCTCTCAGCTTTTTTGTGCTAACGCTTTCTGAACAATATTCGCGACACGTGGATGCACATTTTCGTGCAACATAATCACACCACGCGAAGGTATACCGGGCCGTTTATTCTTGATTGCTGTATGCAGCTTGTCTAGTGTGTCATTGTAGAGAATGACATTAATGTTCACGCCAGGCTTTTTAAAGTCTACCAACAAAAGTCCCTCATGGTAAAAAAACTTTGCCAGCATAACCTTACCAGTGGAAATGTGTGACTTTTTGGTTTCGGTGAACTGGGATGTTTCCATTCCATGCTAGCAGTTTCGGTGATCCGAGATGTTTCCATTCCAAGCTAGCAGTTTTGGTGATCCAGGATGTTTCCATTCCATGCTAGCAGTTTTGGTGATCCATGAAGTTTCCATTGCATGCTAGCAGTTCTGCTGCTCGGCTCAAAGTGGTGGCACCATGATTCATCACCTGCCATGAAATGAATCACCCTCCTCTTCGTATCGCAGCAAATGGTTCGAACTCCATACCATGCGTCCTTCCTTATGGTGGTTGGTCAGCAACCGAGGTACCCATTGTGAACACACCTTCCGATACTTTAGTTTTTTGCTATACACCATTTGAACTGTCCCTAGCAACACAGCGAATTCCCCTGAAAGCGAACGTAAGCTCCGGCGACGGTCCACACGAATCGCTGCATCGATTTTGGCGATGGCATCTGCTGACAGAACAATATGCGTCCGTCTTTAAACATCATTGTCCAGTTCTTCACTGTTGTCTTCGACAAACTTTTGTCACAATACACTGCCTGCATTCTGTGATCAATGTCAACTGGTCGACATCCTTCAGCTGTAAGACGCCGAACTACCGCTCGCTGATCAACTCTGGAAGGATTAAGTACCAACCCTGTCATGTTTTCAACTGTCTGTTGAGGAAACAATGAGTCAGAGGATAATGCAATTTTCCAAACCTGACGGTTGGCATGTGCTGTTTACAACAAAAGTAAAGTCATCATGCACATCGTACGTATCTTCACTTGGTTCAGTTCGGTCCGGTTTCAATTGTTTTATATTTTTATGGTTCGTTGCGCTTTATAAGGCAGATGCATTGACTATTAACAAGACAGAAGGGTATTTTGAAGCCTTTGGTGTGTGGGGTTATCTAAGGATGGATGCGATCAGCTGGGCAGAAATGAAGATGAATAAAATGGTACTAGAGACAGTTAAAACATCAGAACATATTCTGACATTAATCAGGAATAGAAGATTGTCTTGGCATGACCACAAATATAAGACACACTGGCCCAATACAGACAATCCTTGTGGAAGACGATCAAGGTAGGTAAGGCATAGGTCGACCAAGTACTACTCTCATCACTCAGGCCTGCAGAGATGGTACAGAGGTCGACCAACGACTACTCTCACCACTCATGCCTGCAGAGATGGTACAGAGGTCGACCAACGACTACTCTCACCACTCAGGCCTGCAGAGATGGTACAGAGGTCGACCAACGACTACTCTCACCACTCAGGCCTGCAGAGATGGTACAGAGGTCGACCAACGACTACTCTTACCACTCAGGCCAGCAGAGATGGTACAGAGGTCGACCAACGACTACTCTCACCACTCAGGCCTGCAGAGATGGTACAGAGGTCGACCAACGACTACTCTCATCACTCAGGCCTGCAGAGATGGTACAGAGGTCGACCAACGACTACTCTCATCACTCAGGCCTGCAGAGATGGTACAGAGGTCGACCAACGACTACTCTCATCACTCAGACCTGCAGAGATGGTACAGAGGTCGACCAACGACTCTCTTCACCACTCAGGCCTGCAGAGATGGTACAGAGGTCGACCAACGACTCTCTTCACCACTCAGGCCTGCAGAGATGGTACAGAGGTCGACCAACGACTACTCTCATCACTCAGACCTGCAGAGATGGTACAGAGGTCGACCAACGACTACTCTCATCACTCAGGCCTGCAGAGATGGTACAGAGGTCGACTAACGACTACTCTCATCACTCAGACCTGCAGAGATGGTACAGAGGTCGACCAACGACTCTCTTCACCACTCAGGCCTGCAGAGATGGTACAGAGGTCGACCAACGACTCTCTTCACCACTCAGGCCTGCAGAGACGAGATAGTCATCCTACGATGAAATCAGAAAGCTGTAGAGGATCAAAGCCATTAGTGGGATGTGATATACGGTCTCAATAACCAGTCTGTGGACTGAATCATCATCGACCAGTAGCTACTATAACACAGCTCTTACTGAAAATGCATATATTATATGCATAATGCACATTTGTAAGGAAACATCATTTACTCATATTCTTTTGAAACAAGAAGACACACCGACGGCTCTGAATGCACAATCAATTTAATTAAAATACAGTCAAATGTGTTATGTTGATTAACAATAAGAAAGAAAACTTATTTTAATAAACGCGTACAGTCTACATAATGTCTACACAACACATGGACACCGCAATGATAATAGAGACGCACGTACAGATCCAAGTCGTTATGTTAATGAGCGATTACCGGATATAGAAGATATATAAGAGCATTTGGCAGCAGGTGAAAGGTAACTGGAATGAGGTTTGTGGAGACGTTATTGGGACTAAAGAAAACCATCCCCAAAATTTAAAATCAGATAAAGAAAATCACCGAAATAAAGGAGAAGAGAACAACATAAGCAGACTTGAACGGCAGCTGTACCAAGCATGCTAAAAGTAGGGCTCACATATTTCACAATGCGGTAAACAAGGAAGTCAGGAGATGTACCACAGCGCATAGACTGAAATATATATATGATTTGGGGAAAGCGACTGAGACAGTTTCTGCCAGATGAAATATAAAAGACAAGTACAGCTGAACAAAGAAATGAACGTGAAAATGTAAGCATGTAATTGGCTTCATTCAAGATAAGAATACAAACCTCAAGGAGGAGATGCAGACGTGGGCACAACATTTTGTAGAATTTGTTGGCCGACCGGATCCACCTAACATTCAGCCGGCAGTAGCAGGTAGACATTATAATTGCGAGAGAGCCACCACAGAGGAAATGAAGACGGCCATACTGCTTCTGATTGATGATAAGGCCACCGGCTCAGATGGTATCTCAGCTGAAGCAATCAAGGCATCCATTAAGTTCGCTACAAGAACGTTATGTAAATTGCTTGGTCACGAATAGGAGATAGAGCAACCACCGATTAAAGGAAAGAAGATCATATAATTACGCTTCCACAGAAGGCAGATCTATAGAAGTGTACTCATTTTAAGTGAATAATTCGGACAATATTGAACATGATCATTCTAGAGGCATTTAAAAACGTCGTTGACGAACAGCTGCGAGACGAACGGCTCATGTGCAGAACAGAACAGAACAGAACAGCAGAACAGTACAGAACAGTATAACAGAACAGAACAGTAGAACAGAACAGAGCAGAACAGTAGAACAGTAGAACAGAACAGTACATCAGAACAGTAGAACAGAACAGAGCAGAACAGTAGAACAGTAGAACATAACAGAACAGTACACCAGAACAGTAGAACAGTAGAACAGAACAGAACAGCAGAACAGTAGAACAGAACAGAGCAGAACAGTAGAACAGTACAGAACAGCAGAACAGTAGAACAGAATAGAACAGTACAGCAGAACAGTAGAACAGAACAGAGCAGAACAGAACAGAGATATATTGTGCATAATTAATGAACATTGACGAATAAAATTCACGAATTCACATCCGATGTGTGGGCTACGAAAAGATGATTGACAGCTCAGATAGAGAGTCACTCTGAAAGTTGTTCAGGCACTATGGAGTGCCCTAAAGTTCATCAGGACAACTACGAACCGTTATGCTAATGTGAGATGTCGCGATATGCTTGAACGTCAGCTCTCTTAGCCCTTTGTGAAACGAACTGGGGTCAGTCAAAGATGTCTCTTGTCACTTTTTCTCCTTTTTCTGGTCAGAATCATGTAGTCCAGGTCTCGTCAACCTGTTAATACGCATGTGAGTGTAACGTTTCATTACTGACAATTAAAATCTAAATTGAAGACAATTTCTCTTTCATCCACTCAGTGCATATGTCAGATTTTTTGAATACATCATTATCAGGGGGCAAGTCTTTTGTCTCTGCCATCACACCCCGTCTGAAAGAAACTAGATCTCTTATCAAATATCCAGCCTTTTTCAGGTATGCCCAAGTATTCCTTGACATCCTGGCGCCATCGCATTCTTGGTCTACCTCTGCATCTCTTGCACGATACTAAACCTTACAATAACGTTCTCTCAAGAGAGTTGTGTCTTTTGATGTAGTCAAAGAATTTCAATCATTTTGGTCATGACGGAATTTATTAACCAGTTCTCCACAATGTTCAACGCTGGTCGAATGTATTTCTATAATATTTCGACTCGAAGGACACGATTCACTTCCTTGAGGTTTGTGTACCTGTCCATGTTTTACAGTCGTATGATGCCACGGAAAAAACACAGGTTCTCAAAATTGTCACGTTTGTTGGTGTGCGAGTATTTTGCCAGTTTCCTGAGATTGTGTAGCGTTGCATTGCATAATAATAAGGATATGGTTTCAATACAAAATGTCATTATTCTGATACCGCTCACCTGACAGGTAATATCGTCCACTAGTGACCGCTAGCGGCCAGGTTGAGGTGCACTGATGTAGGCGATAACATCAACCAACAATGGCGGTCTTGTATGGAATTGGACAAAACGATTTGATGATCTACAAAAGCGATGACTTGGCTATTCTGTTCCCTAACCACAGTCAGATTATTTAGCTATCTCTCACCTAACCGGTCGGATGACTTGGCTTATCTGTCCCCTAACCAGTCGGGTGACTTGGCTTATCTTTCCCACAGCTACAGTTAAATGACTTGGCTCAATCTACCCTAACCAGTCAGAAGAATTGGCTCATCTCTCCCCTAACCAGTCAGATGACTTGATTCAGTCCTCCCCTAACCAGTCAGATGACTTGGTTCATCCCTCTCCTAACCAGTCAGATGGCTTGGTTTATCCCTCTCCTAACCAGTCAGATGTCTTGGCTCATATCTCCCCTAACCAGTCAGATGACTTGGTTCATCCCTCTTATAACCAGTCAGGAGACTTGGCTCATCTCTCACCTAACGAGTCATATGACGTGGCTCATCCTTCCCCTAACCAGACATCACTGGATGGTGGTGAGTGACACTCACCTACAGGATGTGAGCTCTTTCACATGTTTTGGCAGCGACAAAACGTAAGGGACGGATACAGAGGCAAGAGATCGTGTTCGAAAGTCGACGAGTGCTGGCTTTGTGTTGGTGAACTGAATGAGAGTCGACTAGTGCTGGCTTTGTGTGCTCACTTTGTGTTGGTGAACTTAATGAGAGTCGACGAGTGCTGACTTTGTGTTGGTGAGCTTAATGAGAGTCGACGAGTGCTGGCTTTGTGTTGGTGAACTTAATGAGAGTCAACGAGTGCTGACTTTGTGTTGGTGAACTTAATGAGAGTCGACGAGTGCTGGCTTTGTGTTGGTGAACTTAATGAGAGTCGACGAGTGCTGACTTTGTGTTGGTGAACTTAATGAAATATAAATTAATTAAATGCAACACTAAAAATGTAAATCTTCAACTCCAGTGTAAAGCTGGTTCTATTGTACGGCTGTTGGACATGGAGAATCACCACATAAATGTAACGAAGATAACAATTGGTGCCTACTCAGAATAAATGGTTTGAAATGGTATAATAAAATCATTCGCTTCGATCTGAGGAAGAGATTAGGACGGGACACGATTGGACCGCGTTGGTATTGGATATGGCATACAGTACAGGGAAACCGGTTTGCAACATTACAAGACAGGCTATATTCTGGAACCTCAGAGGAAAGGCTACATGCTCGTGCCGGAGACAGTTAGCGACAAGAGAAGTAGAGGCAGGCCTACTTGTTGGTGACGAAGACAGCTTGAGACAAGAGAAATAGAGGCAGGCCTACATGTTCGTGCCGGAGACAGTTAGCGACAAGAGAAGTAGAGGCAGACCTACATGTTCGTGCCGGAGACAGTTAGCGACAAGAGAAGTAGAGGCAGACCTACATGTTCGTGCCGGAGACAGTTAGCGATAGAGAGAAGTAGAGGCAGACCTACATGTTCGTGCCGGAGACAGCGACAAGAGAAGTAGAGGCAGGCCTACTTGTTGTGTGACGGAGATATCTTGAGACAAGAGAAATAGAGGCAGAACTACTTGTTGGTGACGGAGATATCTTGAGACAAGAGAAATAGAGGCAGACCTACTTTTCGTGTCGGAGACAGCTTTACAGAGGAGAAGTAAGGCAGGCCTACTTGTTAGCACCAGAGACATCGTGACGTAAATTCAAGCTATTGGGAAGACGAGGTTTGAGACCAAGACACGAGAACTTGTGTTAAAAAACCATGCTCCACAATTAACGATAATACATATATATATTATCAATGAGACAAATTAAAACAATAATTGCATTGATAAAAACAGGTTTAAGGGAAAAACTGAAATTGTTAACTTCAAAGAATATCTGGATAGAACTGAGTAAACAGAATAAAAGTGACTCGTAAATGACCAATTGCCCTGCATGGGGGCTGAAACATAGACTGTTGTGCTACGGTAGAAGGGAAAGAGCGAGTTTTGTAGAAACAATATCTAATGACAATATAATCACTGAAATGGGTTGCGCAAAAACAAATATTGCTTATGATACAAAAACGTCGATTGAGTTGGCTTGGTCACAAACGAGACATAAAGTCAACAACAGAAGATTCCAGAGGGCTAGATTCGGGGATAGAATGAAGTGGGAAACAGAGACTCACCTTTCCACCTCAGGCATGTAGATACATTAACGGACCAACTGAAATGAAGGAGGGGTGCAGAGGATAGGGTCAAACAGAGATACACACTCAGACAACCATACAACCAGTCTAAAGACTGTTTAACCAGATTGTGATAGATATGTGTGTAATATTTGTTGGCGTGAGGTGGGGGTGTCTGCACATGGTGTACAACTTCTCGGCTCATCTAAATAACTTTCAGACTGCCAGACGCAGTATAACTTAACTGCCAGATAGTCATCATGGACTGTAAAACAACTTACTAACAGAATGTCGACAGAGACTGTATGACAACTTAACTAACAGAATGTCGACATAGACTGTAAGACAACTTAACTAACAGAATGTCGACAGGGACTGTAAGACAACTTACTAACAGAATGTCGACAGGGACTGTAAGACAATTTAACTAACAGAATGTCGACAGAGACTGTATGACAACTTAACTAACAGAATGTCGACAGAGACTGTACGACAACTTAACTAACAGAATGTCGACAGAGACTGTAAGACAACTTACTAACAGAATGTCGACAGAGACTGTAAGACAACTTAACTAACAGAATGTCGACAGGGACTTAAGACAACTTAACTAACAGAATGTCGACAGAGACTGTAAGACAACTTAACTAACAGAATGTCGACAGAGACTGTAAGACAACTTAACTAACAGAATGTCGACAGAGAATGTAAGACAACTTACTAACAGAATGTCGACAGAGACTGTAAGACAACTTACTAACAGAATGTCGACAGAGACTGTAAGACAACTTACTAACAGAATGTCGACAGAGACTGTACGACAACTTACTAACAGAATGTCGACAGAGACTGTAAGACAACTTAACTAACAGAATGTCGACAGGGACTGTATGTTGGCATCCATACCCGTAGTTAGCCGTGAGCGTGAGTGCACCGTTTCGTGCAGGGCTGAAATGGGATAGAGGCAGACACATTACCACGATCTATTGCCAAACTGATCGGACAGATTTCTCTAGTATCGATCCAATATTATCTGGTTGGGGGTTTCTGTGATTTCTGACCTTAAACGGCAGCTATTTTTGGAAACTGCATTTGTTGACTGATTTCTTACCGTGTCAGATGTTAGTCATATCGGAGACCGACAGGGACGTGCACACATAACTACAACAGTACTCCGCTTATACCAAGAGGTAGAGACGAAAGCCTGTTCGTAAAGCGAATTTGTTCATAGAGCTTAATTCAGTCTGTTTTTGGCTTGCAAAAGTTTTTGAGTTGTCGAAATGTTAAACAAACGATCGATATATCATTTTAAAAATCCCTACTAAAGCTAAATAAACATAAGAAAACACAAATGATTCAAACTTAACTAACATGCATACAATATTACCTCTAAATATTTGGATTCTAGCAGAAGAAGAAGATGAATGTCTTGGTGATTAAGATGTACTCAACAAAGTCTTCAGATTTACAAATATTCTAATCTTGACCGGACAATTGAGTGAATGTAATCTTTGTTTATTGTCGAAGAAAGTGAATTTGATGGTGATCTTCCAAAGGCGTATGATGAGCGCTCTGAATCAGAGATGTCCAGTGATGGATGGACAGGTTCATTCTTAGGAAAAACGAATGCGATATGATCACCTTCATCAACTCCACAAAAATAGTAGTCGATTCTGTAGGGCCAGAATTGCTAATGGTACACGGTTTCAGTCCTGGTTGTATCAAAATTTTGATCGTGTGTCATTGTGTGTCATTTTTGTGTAATTATGTGTCATGTGTAATTATGCGTCATTTTGTGTAATTATGTATCATTTTGTGTAATTATGTGTTATTTTGTGTAATTATGTATCATTCTGTGTAATTATGTGTTATTATGTTTCATTTTTGTGTATGTAAAACTGTTGTATCATTGTTGTTATGTTGTGTCACTGTATGCCATGTTGTGTCATTGTGTCTCTTGCGTCATTGTGTGTCTTGTGTCATTGTGTGTCTTGTGTCATTTTTTGTCTTGTGTCATTGTGTGTCTTCTGTCACTGTATGTCATGTTGTGTCATTGTATGTCTTGTGTCATTGTGTGTCTTGTGTCATTGTGTGTCCTGTGGCCTTGTGTGTTTTCTTGTCTCATTGTGTGTCTTGTGTCAATTTGTGTCTTGTGTCTTGTGTCATTGTTTGTCTTGTGTCATTGTGTGTCTTGTGTCATTGTGTGTCTTGTGTCATTCTGTATCTTCTGTCATTGTGTGTTGTGTGTCCTTGTGTGTTTTGTGGCAGTGTGTGTCTTGTGTCATTGTGTGTCTTTTGGCATTGTGTGTCTTGTGTCATTGTGTGTCCTGTGTCATTGTGTGTCATCGTGTGTCTTTATGTGTCATGGTGGGCCTTGTGCCATTGTGTATCTTGTGTCATCGTGTGTCATTGTGTCTTGATGTATCATTGTGTGTCATGTTGTGTCATTGTCTGGTGTCTAGTTAACCTAATCATTATATTCCTACCATTTATTGCATCTGTCAGCTGGACGTCTGTGGCCAGGATCAAGATTATCTATTACTACACGTTCTGTTCTGTTGTCTGTTTTCTGTTTTCTGGTGTATGTTATATGTCTGTTGTATGTTTTTCTTTTGTATGTTGTCTGTTGTATGTTTTCGGTTATATGTTGCATAAATTATGTTGTCTGCTGTATGTTTTCCGTTTTCAAAATTCTGTTGTATGTTTTTTGTTGTCAGTTGTCTATATTATGTTGTCTATTGTATGTTGTCTGTTGTTTGATGTATGTTTTCTGTTGTGTGTTTTCTATTGTCTTGTGAATGTTTTCCGAGTGACTATAAATTAATTGACAGCTTTTTGTGATTGTGGTGGCTAGTTTGAACCGCCAATGCAGCCTGATATCAATAAATAAACTGCAACCGTTCAGACATAAACAACAATATGTCAACGATAAAAGGAGCTTAGTTTCAAGTGATAAAAACATATATGAACAGACAATGGCCACCACACAATATATGGGAACATCTATACCTATATCCAATCAAGCAGGCGACATTATTTCACGGACGTGCTCTGACAGTCAATGTGTTTGGTAGCACGTTTGATCAATTATATCGCTAATGTGTTAACGGTTCTGAGAAATGGCAAAGATTATTTGATATACCGTATAGTCCCAAAGCAGTTTCTCTGAGCTGTCGTGAGCACAGTATAGCTTAGCTACAGACGGTCTCCAAAGAGCTCTGTAGTTGACACAGTTTTCTCTTACCGCTTACTGCGTTGTTTTTCCTCAGGGACGTCAATACTCTAAATGTCTTTTCAATAAAGTTGTCAGCAATGTCTTATGGCTTTTGATGGCAAAAATGTATGAACTGTCTGACTCTTTTCGTTCTTTGATTCTCTTGAGCCCATAATTTCTACAATATTTTTTTTTCTTTTCACAAGATTGGCCATTTTGTTTATACCTACATCTGATAAAGCAAGATTAGCCATTTGTTCTATACCTACATCTCAGAAAGCAAAATTTTGCCATTTGTTCTATACCTACATCTCAGAAAGCAAGATTAGCCATTTGTTCTATACCTACATCTCAGAAAGCAAGATTAGCCATTTTGTTTATACCTACATCTGATAAAGCAAGATTAGCCATTTGTTCTATACCTACATCTCAGAAAGCAAGATTAGCCATTTGTTCTATACCTACATCTCAGAAAGCAAGATTAGCCATTTGTTCTATACCTACATCTCAGAAAGCAAGATTAACCATTTGTTTTATACCTACATCTCAGAAAGCAAGATTAGCCATTTGTTCTATACCTACATCTCAGAAAGCAAGATTAGCCATTTTGTTTATACCTACATCTGATAAAGCAAGATTAGCCATTTGTTCTAAACCTACATCTCAGAAAGCAAGATTAGCCATTTGTTCTATACCTACATCTCAGAAAGCAAGATTAGTCATTTGTTCTATACCTACATCTCAGAAAGCAAGATTAACCATTTGTTTTATACCTACATCTAAGAAAGCAAGATTAGCCATTTGTTCTATACCTACATCTCAGAAAGCAAGATTAACCATTTGTCCTATACCTACATCTCAGAAAGCAAGATTAGCCATTTGTTCTATTCCTACATCTCAGAAGGCAGATTACCCATTTGTTCTATACCTACATCTCAGAAAGCAAGATTAACCATTTGTTCTATACCTACATCTCAGAAAGCAAGATTAACCATTTGTTCTATACCTACATCTTAGAAAGCAAGATTAGCCATTTGTTCTATACCTACATCTCAGAAAGCAAGATTAGCCATTTGTTCTATACCTACATCTCAGAAAGCAAGATTAACCATTTGTTCTATACCTACATCTCAGAAAGCAAGATTAACCATTTGTTCTATACCTACATCTCAGAAAGCAAGATTAACCATTTGTTCTATACCTACATCTCAGAAAGCAAGATTAACCATTTGTTCTATACCTACCTCTCAGAAAGCAAGATTAACCATTTGTTCTATACCTACATCTCAGAAAGCAAGATTAACCATTTGTTCTAAACCTACATCTCAGAAAGCAAGATTAACCATTTGTTCGTTACCTACATCTCAGAAAGCAAGATTAACCATTTGTTCTAAACCTACATCTGAGAAAGCTCTGTTCTCGTCTCCACATAATGCCCATCCATGTTATAGTAACGGCGAGTGTACATACCACTTGATTGCTTTCATTTTAAATCTGTGCTTCTATTGTTTGAATGTTAATGTATATCTCGTGTTGGTGAATGTATTGACCATTCGTATTCTGTTCTAAAATTGAATACAAATAAAATATGCGACCTATTGTTGCTACCAAGACATGACTGACATTATCTACCCCCCAGGTGGACAAAATCTAGTCTTTTTGATTACATAATAATAATGGGTCTTTTTGTAATTTGCCAACAGAAAACAAGATGGCCTGCAACAACACAACGTACTTTGAGCTAGTGAGTAACAGCACAGAACTGGCCCTGGAGTTTCACAAGTACGCCTTCTTCGTCAACAACTTGAACCACAACGTGCCCGTTGCCATGCTGATCAACAAGTGTGTCACTCCAGTATGGATTGTCATCGGTGTCTTCGGCAACATTGTCTCCGCCTTAATGTGGGCCAGCCCGCGCATGCGCACCTGTAACACTGTAGCCTACTATTTGACTTGTCTGGCCATAGCTGATCTCACATTTCTCTTCCTGCACTTAGTCTACGAGCTGGAAAACCCTTGGCTCCTCGGAAGTTTAGACTACCAAGGATGGTGCCAACTATTTTCTATGGCAAATATTGCAGTGCAATATTTCTGCGTGTTCCTAGTTTTTGCCTTCACAGTGGAACGCTTTCTGTCCGTCTGTCATCCATTCAAGTCTGAGAGATTCAGTAAAACCAGAACTCCTCGAGTGATATTTGCTTTGTTTGTTCTTGCTACTCTGTTGAGCATACCACAAGGATACTTCTGGATTATTAACATCGTTAACGAGTGTCAGGTTCGTCCATCAGAAGCAGGGGCACTCACCGCTTCGTTCTTCTCCATATACACCTGGTGCACGGAACTAGCTGTCTTTCTAGTACTTCCTTTAATTGTTCTAGCTTTAAATGTTGTAGTCGTTCATACAATTCGTAAGGCGGGAACGCTAACCCTTGGCAAAACAAATTCCATGAGAAGAGATGCTCGCGGCAGTCCGTTGATTGCGAACGAATCTAACAAGCTGGTTGTGACAGTAGACAGCGAATCAGATGGAACCAAACGTTCGAGTCGAACCAATGGCGGGTTTAACAGTAGCAACAAAGGGCCTACTGTTACATTGTTGTGGGTGTCCTTCTACCTGATCTTCACCGTGCTGCCCAACACGGTTGTCTACGCCATGCAGCCATTTGTTCCTTACGGCATTCTCCCTTGCAGCATCCAGGATATGTCTCTTGATGTACGCAAGCAGACCCAATTAATGTCGTCTCGACCCTGCCCTTATTGCTATCTTCGTCGATCTGTTCGTTTCTCTTTCTTCGTTTAGTCTTTGTGCTCAACGTGTGTCTTCATTACATAGTCATCTACAACATCACATGTTTGTGCTCAACGTGTGTCTTCATTACATAGTCATCTACAACATCACATGTTTGTGCTCAACATGTGTCTTCATTACATAGTCATCTACAACATCACATGTTTGTGCTCAACATGTGTCTTCATTACATAGTCATCTACAACATCACATGTTTGTGCTCAACGTGTGTCTTCATTACATAGTCATCTACAACATCACATGTTTGTGCTCAACGTGTGTCTTCATTACATAGTCATCTACAACATCACATGTTTGTGCTCAACGTGTGTCTTCATTACACAGTCATCTACAACATCACATGTTTGTGCTCAACATGTGTCTTCATTACATAGTCATCTACAACATCACATGTTTGTGCTCAACGTGTGTCTTCATTACAGAGTCATCTACACTATCACATGTTTGTGCTTAACGTGTCTTCATTGCAGAGCCATCTACAACATCACATGTTTGTGCTCAACGTGTGTCTTCATTACATAGTCATCTACAACATCACATGTTTGTGCTCAACGTGTGTCTTCATTACATAGTCATCTTCAACATCACATGTTTGTGCTCAACGCGTGTCTTCATTACATAGTCATCTACAACATCACATGTTTGTGCTCAACGTGTGTCTTCATTACATAGTCATCTACAACATCACATGTTTGTGCTCAACGTGTGTCTTCATTACATAGTCATCTACAACATCACAAGTTTGTGCTCAACGTGTGTCTTCATTACAGAGTCATCTACACTATCACATGTTTGTGCTTAACGTGTCTTCATTGCAGAGCCATCTACAACATCACATGTTTGTGCTCAACGTGTGTCTTCATTACATAGTCATCTACAACATCACATGTTTGGGCTTAACGTGTGTCTTCATTACAGAGTCATCTACAACATCACATGTGTGTGCTCAACGTGTGTCTTTATTACAGAGTCATCTACAACATCACATGTGTGTGCTCAACGTCTTCGTTTAGTGTTTGTGCTCAACGTGTGTCTTCATTACAGAGTCATCTACAACATCACATGTTTGTGCTTAACGTGTGTCTTCATTACAGAGTCATCTACAACATCACATGTGTGTGCTCAACGTGTGTCTTCATTACAGAGTCATCTACAACATCACATGTGTGTGCTCAACGTCTTCGTTTAGTGTTTGTGCTCAACGTGTGTCTTCGTTACAGAGTCATCTACAACATCACATGTGTGTGCTCAACGTCTTCGTTTAGTGTTTGTGCTCAACGTGTGTCTTCATTACAGAGTCATCTACAACATCATATGTTTGTGCTCAACGTGTGTCTTCATTGCAGAGCCATCTACAACATCACATGTGTGTGCTCAACGTGTGTCTTCATTGCAGAGTCATCTACAACATCACATGTGTGTGCTCAACGTCTTCGTTTAGTGTGTGTGCTCAACGTGTGTCTTCATTACAGAGTCATCTACAACATCACATGTCTAATGTTTGTTCTCATTCACCACTAGCCTCAACATCACCTGTTTAGCACATCGCTCATCACTGTACACATTTTCGCCTAGTGTATTGTACAACACAAGTTAGCACGTCAAAGGTTGTGTACATCATTGCCTAACATTTCTAGGTTCACATGACATTGCAACTTATCATATGCTGCGTACATGATACTGCACGAGTGTTTTTCGAGAGGTCTCTTTGTGTGAACGAAAGGAATAAGACCACTGTCGTGAGAGGTGTCCAATAGCACACTCTAATATTTCTGGCGTAGAACACTCTCCAAATTATGGTATTACACATTCTGTCATTAAAGTAAGTGCGAAAGATCCTCTGAATGGGAAGTAACCTTTAGTTTTTGGCAAACAATCTTGCAGACAATACATCATACTCGTAAATAATAGGACAACACGAGAGCAAATATACTTTTTCTCTAAAATCAGGAAAGACAAAAAACAGAACACATGCGTCTGACGCTGGCGAAAATAAAATGTTTAGCTTACCACCTTTCACCATCCACTAGATCATTAAATTGGCCGCAAATCACATCATTGTCACTTCACTAGATCATATAATCGATGGTAAATCACATCACTATCACCATCCACAACTTCATCTGCTTGGGGACTCAAACCTCAACATTTGGATGAAATTCATCTACTTTTAACAAAGGTTAGGTTAGCTACGTATGACCTGCACATGTTAACTTAACAAAAAGAAAACTACCATCACTTGATTACTCAATCTCCTCCACAGCCCACCTGGCATACCTACTTTTCGTTTGTCGCAGTCAAACTCATTGTTAAGGAGATCAGCCTCTCGCATCACGTTGGAAACATTTTTATCTACATGGCCACAAGTCGACGATTCCTAAGGCTCACTCTTCAGAACCTTTGTCCCAGATCCAAATACTGTCGCGGCGAGTCGAGGGATACTTCCCTCCGGACCATGAGAATCACTCAGACCAGGTCAATCGGGGTGGACGTTTAGGAAATGTGTGTGGCATATACTAGATAATTGAAAAACTGTTTACGTTAGGATAAAGACAGCCAATTCCAACCTGAGAGCTGTGGACCAAGATTGGCTACAAACTGGCCATGTTTTTCCAGGTGTTGAATTGTATAATTCGGGGATTAGTTTAGTCCTTCTAGGAAAAACTTTGACACGAACTGAATCAAACCAGATACCAGATATGACTGTATGCTTGAATATATCTACACAAATGTTTTCATTGTGTTCCCGAGCCATCTCGTGCTGCAGTGTACATCAGTGACAATCCACGAGGATAGATCGTCCTAGCAAAGCTTGGATTTATTGTTGTTGCTGGATTTGTTGTTGTTGAGGTTGTGACAGTGGATATGTTAGGTTTGAGCTTGTGACAGTGGACAGCTTGGGTGTGAGCTTGGGACAGTGGACAGGTTGGGTGTGAGCTTGGGACAGTAGACAGGTTGGGTGTGACAGTGGACAGGTTAGGTGTGACAGTGGACAGGTTGGGTGTGACAGTGGACAGGTTGGGTGTGAGCTTGGGACAGTGGACAGGTTGGGTGTGACAGTGGACAGGTTAGGTGTGACAGTGGACAGGTTGGGTGTGACAGTGGACAGGTTGGGTGTGAGGTTGTCACAGTGGACAGTTTGGGTGTGAGCTTGGGACAGTGGACAGGTTGGGTGTGACAGTGGACAGGTTAGGTGTGACAGTGGACAGGTTGGGTGTGGCAGTGGACAGGTTGGGTGTGAGGTTGTGACAGTGGACAGCTTGGGTGTGAGGTTGTGACAGTGGACAGGTTGGGTGTGAGGTTGTGACAGTGGACAGTTTGGGTGTGACAGTGGACAGGTTAGGTGTGACAGTGGACAGGTTGGGTGTGACAGTGGACAGGTTAGGTGTAACATTGGACAGGTTAGATGTGAGGTTGTGACAGTGGACATATTGGGTTTGAGGTTGTGACAGTAAACAGGTTGGGTGTGACAGTGGACAGGTTGGGTGTGACATTGGACAGGTTAGATGTGAGGTTGTGACAGTGGACATATTGGGTTTGAGGTTGTGACAGTGAACAGGTTGGGTGTGAGGTTGTGACAGTAAACAGGTTGGGTGTGACAGTGGACAGGTTGGGTGTGACAGTGGACAGGTTGGGTGTGACATTGGACAGGTTAGATGTGAGGTTGTGACAGTGGACAGATTGAGTGTGAGGTTGTCACAGTGGACAGGTTGGGTGTGAGGTTGTGACAGTAGACAGGTTGGGTATGACAGTGGACAGGTTGGGTGTGACATTGGGCAGGTTGGATTTGAGGTTGTGACAGTGGACAGGCTGGGTGTGAGGTTGTGATAGTGGACAGGCTGGGTGTGAGGTTGTGATAGTGGACAGGCTGGGTGTGAGGTTGGAACAGCGGACAGGTTCGGTGTTACAGTGAACAGTTTGGGTTTTTGGTTCTGACAGTAGACAGAATGGGTGTTACAGTGGACAGGCTGGGTGTGAAGTAGTGACAGTAGACAGGTTGTGTATTTCAGTGGACTGGTTGAGTGATAAAGTGTGGCAGTGGACAGGTTGTGTGTGATAGTGGACAGGTTGGGTGTGACAGTGGACAGGCTGGGTGTGACAGTGGACAGGCTCGGTGTGACAGTGAACAGGCTGGGTGTGACAGTTGACATGTCGGGTGTGACAGTTGACAAGCTGGGTGTGACAGTGGACAGGTTGGGTGTGACAGTGGACAGGTTGGGTGTGAGGTTGTGACAGTAGACAGTTTGGGTGTGACAGTGGACAGGTTGGGTGTGAGGTTGTGACAGTAGACAGTTTGGGTGTTACAGTGGACTGGCTGGGTGTGATGTTGTGACAGTGGACAGGTTGGGTGTAAGGTTGTGACAGAGGACAGGTTGGGTGTTACAGTAAACAGGTTGGGTGTTGCGGTGGACTGTTTGGGTGTGAGTTTGTGACAGTGGGCAGGTTGGGTGTAAGGTTGTGACAGAGGACAGATTGGGTGTTACAGTGGACAGGTTGGGTGTTGCAGTGGACTGTTCGGGTGTGAGTTTGTGACAGTGGGCAGGTTGGGTGTAAGGTTGTGACAGATGACAGGTTGGGTGTTACAGTGGACAGGTTGGGTGTTGCAGTGGACTGTTCGGGTTTGAGTTTGTGACAGTGGGCAGGTTGGGTTTGAGTTTCTGACAGTGGACAGGAGATTTGTGATGTTGTGGCAGTGTGTAGGTTGGGTTTGAGGTTGGGACAGTGGACTGGTTGGGTGTTACAGTGGACAGGCTGGGTGTGAGGATGTGACAGTAGACAGGTAGACAGGTTGGGTGTGAGGTTGTGACAGTGGACAGGCTGGGTGTGAGGTTGGGACAGTGGACCGGTTGGGTGTGGGGTTGTGACCGTGGAGAAGTTTGGTGTGAGGTTGTGATAGTGGAAAAGTTTGGTGTGAGGTTGTGACAGTGGACAGGTTAGGTGTTACAGTAGACAGGATGGGTGTGAGGTTGTAACAGTGGGCAGGTTGGGTTTGAGTTTTTTATAGTGGACAGGGTGGGTGTTAAAGTGGACTGGTTGGGTGTGCAAGTGTGACAGTCGACAGGTTGTGTGTGACAGTGGAAAGGCTGGATGCGAGGTTGTGACAGTAAATAGGTGTGGTTTGATGTTGTGACAGTGGACAGGCTGGGAGTGACAGTGGACAGGATGGGTGTGACAGTGGACAGGATGGGTGTAACAGTGGACAAGCTGGGTGAGACAGTGGACAGATTGCGTGTGAGGTTGTGACAGTAGACCGCTTAGGTGTGACAGTGTACAGGCTGGATGTGAGGTTGTGACAGTGGATATGCTGGATGTGAGGTTGTGACAGTGAACAAGTTGTGTGGGACAGTGGACAGGCTGGGTGTGAGGTTGTGACAGTGGCCAGGGTGTTAGGTTGTGACAGTGGCCAGGCTGTGTATGAGGTTGTGATAGTGATCAGGTTGGGTATTACAGTAGACAGGGTGGGTGTGAGGTTGTAACTGTAGACAGATTGGGATTGAGGTTTTGACAGTGGTCAGGTTGTGTGTGATAGTTGACTGGTTGGGTGTGACAGTGGTCAGGTTGTGTGTGATAGTGGACTGGTTGGGTTTGAAGGTGTGACAGTGGACAGGTTGGGTATGAAAGTGGACATTTTTGGGTGGGACAGTGGACATGTGTTGTGTGAGGTTGTCACAGTGGACAGGTTCATCGAGCAGTTGTTTATACCTGTCTTCTGTGCAAGGAAAAACGAATCAAAACAAAATAAGACATGCTCTGTTCACCACTAATGTATAATAAAGAATTGAGCCTGCACACTACGCGACATCTGGAGAGTCAGACCACATTTTGCTGGTAGACCTCAACAATAAGAATAAACGCCTGATGATACATTTGTAAAAATCAAAGAATATGCTTTCGTCAGCTACTGAACTGGAGGTAATGATTAACAGGGACAAACGGGGGCATTCGTATTGCGGCGTTAGAGGTGAAATTCTTGGATCGCCGCAAGACGAGCGACTGCGAAAGCATTTGTCAAGAATGTTTTCATTAATCAAGAACGAAAGTCAGAGGCGTGAAGACGATCAGATACCGTCGTAGTTCTGACCATAACCGATTTCGACTAGCGATCCGCAGGAGTTGCTTCGGTGACTCTGCGGGAAGCTTCCGGGAAACCAAAGTGTTTGGGTTCCGGGGGAAGTATGGTTGCAAAGCTGAAACTTAAAGGAATTGACGGAAGGGAACCACCAGGAGTGGAGCCTGCGGCTTAATTTGACTCGACACGGCCAACACTGAAATGATTGACAGGCCGAGTACACTTTCGTTGGCTCTAATATGGAACGGGTGCTGGATTTAGACCCTCGGAAATCTAGGGCTATTATCTCGGTGGCTCTACTGTCTCGCACCCAGTGTTCGATAAAGGAATTGACGGAAGGGCACCACCAGGAGTGGGCTGGAATTAGACCCACGGAAGACAGGCCAGTCTTACCCTCTAAACGAAAGAGCGTTTGCTACGGTAATCCTGCCTAACTCTAGAGAATCGCAGGTTTCAGACACTTGGTCATTGACTGACTAAAAAGCCCTCTATTGATTCGTTAGGTCTAATAGCGAACGGGTGCTGGTATTAGACCCTCAGAAGACAGGCCAGTTTTACCCTACTAATAACAGGGTGTTGCTACAGAAATCCTGCTCAATTCGAGAGGAGCCGCAGACATTTGGTTCACGTACTAGGCCTATAAGCCAATGGCGCGAGGCTACCATGTGAGGGATTACGACCGAACGCCTCTAAGCCGGAATCCCGCCCAAAATCTGAGCACCACTACGATGGGAGGCTACGTTACGGTCGGGACCTGGGGCTCCCGCCTCAGCCCCACCCGGTCGAACCGCAGAAAGAGGTCTCTGCCGTCCTCCGATCAAAGCGGGCGGGAAGCTGCTCGATATTCACCCCATACGGCGATGAGGTGCGAAACCATCAGTAGAAGACTTAGTTCTTGGTCGGGGTGTCGTAAGCAGTAGAGCAGCCACCTCACTGTGAACTGTTGGGACGCAACCCTTGATCATGAGATATCTCCGCACACCAGGCGAATAACATCTCCGTGACATTATCAGGTTTGTCCCATGGTTAAATGCACTCCTGCCTCGCTCTCTACTTCTGTCTGCTATCAGTCATCCCAATAGACGCAGAAGAGTTGCAGGCCAGCGGACATTGCACCTCTGCCCTATTGTGACAATCTCCCAGGTGGCGGGGAATGCTAGGCGTACCATCACTGAAGAAAAGCCGAGAAAATAAAGTGAGCAAAGAGATACCCCACTCACATGCATTTGCTACATTTATGGCAGGACGTGACGATCCTGGGATACAGACACACTGGACTGCCTCCCTTCCGGGTTAGTACAAACCAGTACATAGTCCATATCATATATCATATATCTCATATATCATCACCACACCCTATAGACATGAGTGGTGAAGACTCGATAGGCCTGCAAGACTACTTCCATAAGAGAGACAACTCTGATCACAAACAACTGCTGCCTTGCAGATAGGCTGGGGACAGCCAACAACTAAGGAGGGCATCCCTTCAGAAACGCCTGTTGAAATCGGATGCACTGGGCCACAGGCTTATCAAGTAACACAGTGCAACGTATATCGCTATATGATGACGTTACAACCCAACAGAAAAAAAGTATGGTGCTCATCCTGTGGAGTCCCGCCAGGCAGCGAGAGTGCCGGGCCTCACGCCTCGAAGGGGCACAACCTTGGCTATTGGTGGTCACCCACCCATGTGCTGTGGAGTCGAGGATCATGGTGATAGGGGCAAAAACTATTGACCAAAAACACAGAATACTACAGTGGAATGCGGAGGGAGTCATAAACAAAAAGCTTTCCCTAACACATCACTTGCATGAAGGTAAGATTGACGTGTCATGTATCCAAGAAACGCACCTCAACAACAACCATAAATTCTCATTCAGAGGATACCAGACCTTCCTTCTGAATAGAGAAGGGCACGAAGGAGGGGTTCTGATACTGACACGTAACTGTATACCGAGTAGCGCGGTAGCTGTCAATCACATCGGACAAGCAGAAATTGTAGGAGTTGACATAATGACACAAGAAACGAAAATTCGCATCTTCAACCTGTACGGCCCACCAAACAGAGACATGTCGCTCTCGAGTATGGAAGTCAAAGACTCCAACTGCATAGTAGTTGGAGACTTCAACAGCCACTCGTAGAGATTGGGATACTCGGGCACAGACAGCAGAGGTGACGAAGTGGAAGATTGGGAGATAGACACAAATCTCTCTCTTATCAATAGGCCCGAGGATAGCCCTAGCTTCTATTCTAGAACATGGCATACCACCTCTACTCCAGACCTGGCCTTTTCCACGGTGGACATTCACCATAAAATAGACCGCCAGGTGCTAAACCAATTGGCAGGTAGCGACCACGGGCCAATTAGGCTAGAAGTTGATATGGAAGTAGGCCCACAGGAAAAAAGCCGCTCCCACGTTGGAAATACAAACGAGCCGACTGGGACAGATTTGCAGATGGGTGTGTGAAACCATCAACACAAGGAATAACAAAATGAAGCCCATGGTGGAAAGCCTAAGCAAAGCAATAATGCAAGCTCCACTGAAACCATTCCAAGAGGGGCAAGGGAAAACTATAAGCCATATTGGAATGATAAACTGCAGAAAGCGGAAGACGAAGTCTCAAATGCGAGGAACATGGCAGAGAGAGAACAAACTATGGAGACAACTATCGGCCTCAAAGCCACCACGGCGAAATACAAATACACTCTAAACCAAACAACAAGAGAAAGCTGGAGAAACAAAACAGAAAACCTCAATTTAGATAAAGATAGGAACAAGCTATTGAAGTTAGTTAGAGCCATGAATAATGAAACTCCATCAAACAAACAAATTACCATCAAGCAAGTCGACACCATGCTCACTGGAAAAAAAACAGCAAACGCCTTTGTTGAACACTATGCCAGAGCAAACCACATTGATGTCCCTGCAGACAGGCATACAGACATTAGTGAAGAGCAAAAGGGGCAAGACAACCTCAATAGGGCACCAGAAGAGCACATGATGGCAAAACTAACAATGAATGAAATGGAAGAGGCCATGAGAACGTTAAAGAAAAGGAAATCTCCCGGAAAAGATGGGATAACAAACGAAATGCTGATGGGGCTGGGCCAAACAGCAAAGAGGAAGTTACTATCAGTCCTGAACCAAAGCTGGAAAAGGGATAGTGTACCCCAGGCATGGAAAGACGCAGTACTTGTACCAGTACCAAAGACAGGAAAAGACAAAACAGATCCAACAGGCCTATCAGCCTACTGAGATGTGTAGGCAAACTGATGGAACGTATGATAAACGCCAGACTGATGTGGCATCTAGAAGGAAAACACATAATAATTCCACAGCAAGCTGGCTTTAGACAGCACAGATCCACTGAGGATCAGGTCATCCTCATAGCCCAGGAAATAGAAAACGCCTAACAGGAGCAAAAACACACAGTAGCGGTTTGGGTGGACCTAGAAAAGGCATTTGACAAAGTCTGGAAAGAGGGACTTAGAGTCAAGCTAAGAAGAAGTGAAGTTTGTGGGAAAATGTACAAATGGATCAACCACTACCTCAAAAACAGAACAGCCAGAGTTCAAGTACAAGGGCAGATGAGCAAAAAAGGTGACACTTAAGCAGAGAGTACCCCAAGGGGGAGTACTGTCACCCACACTCTTCGGGGTGTGTATAAATAACATAACAGAGAATATACCAAGAAGAGTCCATAGCTCATTATTTGCAGACCATCTGGCTATGTGGACCTCTGAAAAGAATCTCACCATAGCAAGAAATCGGATGCAGCAGGCCCTAACATCGCTGGAAGAGTGGGCGAACTCATGGCTGGTCAGAATGAACGCGGAGAAAACAACATGTACGATATTCTCGCTTTCAAACAAACCCCAAAACACCAAAATAAGTCTTAACGGCAAATACCTGCAGCCAAACGACAACCTAAACTACCTGGGAGTCACATTTGGTCGGCGCATGACATGGAAAAGTCAGATCGATAGAAACAGAATGAGAGCCAGAGAAAGAATGGCAATCATGAAGAAACTTGCTGGCATAAGCTGGTGAGCAGACTAACATATACTAAAGAAACTGTACACTGGAAGAGTGAGACCAGTTCTCGAGTATGGCATTGCGGCATGGACAACAGCAGCAAAGGCGAACTTTGATAAAGTTAGCAAACTCCAAAACCAAGCCATGAGAATTATAACAGGTGGCATGAAGTCAACGCCAATTGTAGAACTTGAAAAGATTTCAAAAGTGCAACCCATGACCGACAGAGTAGACTGCATAGCCCAGCAGCAAGCATAGAAACTCAAAAGACTGACTGACCATCCAATGCACCAGAGACTAAACAATCTTGGAAATGATAAACTAAAGCGGAGAAACTTTGCAGAAATAGCCAAAGCAAAGATGAGCGAAGACCCTATGAACGCACTAACAACACCAAATCCCATCCCTACTGTACGAAAACCTACCTGGAGGCAGGATATATTTCCAGAGGTGGTAGAAAATATACCAGGTATTGGAAACAAAAACTGCCAGACTGAAAAGGTAAGAAGAGATACATAACGAAAAATTACCCAAGCATGGACTGGACCCATGCATACACCGACGGTTCTGTAACAGACACAACACAGAACGGAGGGGCTGGGGCATTCCTGAACCTACCAAATGGCAGAAAAATAACACTGTCTGTGGCAACTAGAAAATTCTCAAGCAATTTCAGAGCGGAGACAGAGGCACTGAGGGCCGCAGTAGAAGAAATGGTGACAGGTAAAAGGAATGAAAGCAATATAGTCCTGCTTACAGATGTCCTGGCTGTAGTCATAGCACTAAAAAGCCAGAATAATACTGAACTTAATGATCTAAGAGCAGGATCCTGTCAACTATGCCAGCAGTACGCACCAAAAAGAGTAGTGGTACAGTGGGTTCCATCCCAGTGTAACATCCAAGGCAACGAGGAGGCAGACAGACTGGCAAAAGAAGGTGCAAGACTACCACAACCAGATACTAGTGTGACATACGAAGAGTCAAAGCGGCTTATTAGAGCTAGATACATGACCAAATGGGAAACCGAACATACTGGCTACACAAAAAACGATGCCTACTACCAGTTGAACAGAAGAGAGCAGGTCGTGGTCTTCAGACTTCGCACAGACCACAACAGACTGAGGTACAATCTATTCAATAAACTGAAGATAGGTGGCACTGACGAATGCTCGTGTGGTACCGGGAAAATTACCGCTGAACATTTGCTGCAAAACTGCCCGAAATACGAGGATCAGAGAAAGCAGATGTGGCCATCACCAATGGCAATACTAGACAAGCTCTATGGCAGTGTCGATAGCCTCAGGATGACCGCTGCTTTTTTCGAAAAAAATACAGGTTGACGTCTGAAAGCGTACGATGAAGAAGAAGAAGAAGTCAGCTACTCGAATCATATATTTTCTATTTAACCATTAACATAACAGAATATGCTTTCGTCAGATATTGGAAGAATATATTTTTTATTCTTTCCATTGAAATTACAGAAGTTGCTTTCACCTACTCGAAGCATATATTTTCTATTTCTTCCATTAAAATCACAGAGAATACCTTCACCTACTCGAAGCTTATATTTTGTATTCTTTTGTTTACAAAAGTATGATTCTGTTCACTTATGTTGTTAGACGTCACAGGATGATGAAATTATAGTTATGTGTTCCAGCTATTCTGTGTCCATGACTCTGTCATGTGTCTGCAACATTGTCAACCAATTGTTATAGGTTATTTATTACCACTCTCTTGGATATCAAAAAATAGTCTTACTTTTGATTGAACGTTTTGTCATCATTTGTGTTTCTTATGTATCGGGCATGTCAAGACTGTCGGGGTCTGGTTCAACATGCTGATAAAGACTGTCGGGGTCTGGTTCAACATGCTGATTAAGACTGTCGGGGTCTGGTTCAACATGCTGATCAAGACTGTCGGGGTCTGGTTCAACATGCTGATCAAGACTGTCGGGGTCTGGTTCAACATGCTGATCAAGACTGTCGGGGTCTGGTTAAACAGGCTGATCAAGACTGTCGGGGTCTGGTTCAACATGCTGATCAAGACTGTCGGGGTCTGGTTCAACATGCTGATAAAGACTGTCGGGGTCTGGTTCAACATACTGATCAATACTGTCGGGGTCTGGTTCAACATGCTGATTAAGACTGTCGGGGTCTGGTTCAACATACTGATCAAGACTGTCGCGGTCTGGTTCAACATGCTGATAAAGACTGTCGGGGTCTGGTTCAACATGCTGATTAAGACTGTCGGGGTCTGGTTCAACATACTGATCAAGACTGTCGCGGTCTGGTTCAACATGCTGATCAAGACTGTCGCGGTCTGGTTAAACATGCTGATCAAAACTGTCGGGGTCTGGTTAACATGCTGATCAAAACTGTCGGGGTCTGGTTAACATGCTGATCAAGACTGTCTGGTCTGGTTAAACATGCTGATCAAGACTGTCTGGTCTGGTTAAACATGCTGATCAAGACTGTCTGGTCTGGTTAAACATGCTGATCAAAACTGTCGGGGTCTGGTTCAACATGCTGATCAAGACTGTCGGGGTCTGGTTCAACATGCTGATTAAGACTGTCGGGGTATGGTTCAACATGCTGATCAAGACTGTCGGGGTCTGGTTCAACATGTTGATCAAGACTGCCAGGGTCTGGTTCAACATGCTGATCAAGACTGTCGGGGTCTGGTTCAACATGCTGATCAAGATTGTCTGGTCTGGTTCAACATGCTGATCAAGACGGTCTCGTCTGGTTCAACATACAGATCAAGACTGCCGGGGTCTGGTTCTACATGCTGATCAAGACTGCCGGGGTCTGGTTCAACATGCTGATCAAGACTGTCGGGGTCTGGTTCAACATGCTGATCAAGACTGTCGGGGTCTGGTTCAACATACTGATCAAAACTGTGTCTTTGTCTGTTTGAAAAATACTGATCAAAACTGTCGGGGTCTGGTTCAACACACTGATCAAAACTGTCAGGGTCTGGTTCAACATACTGATCAAAACTGTCGGGGTCTGGTTCAACAGACTGAGCAAGAACCTTCCTCATGTCCATCTACGAAACATAGTGTGATACCAGAGCTTAGCCAGTGAGGTAGGGATAACAACTTTGGTCCATGACGTTATGAGCTTATTTGAGAGGCTCTCTATTGCACAACCGCAATGAGGAAGCCAGGTGCCAGATCGGTCATTCAGAGATAACAACTCAGATACGAATAACTAAAAAAAAACAACAAAAAAAAACAACCAACAATGATTTCAGGAGTTCCTTCCATATTGTTGACAAATTAAAGGACAATGCATAATTTTTTTCTATTTTTTAAAGAAATTAAATTTAGTAATTTTTGTGTTTTTGAGTAATGACAATTCATGTCGTCATCGACAGACAAGACTTTGAGTAACGCTGGTAGCAGGAATACTGGCTAGCAAGCTACTACAGTCACAGGAGAACAATACAGGAACATAGCACATCCTGGCAACTCATATCACAGCTTTGGTTCGTTTGAGAGAAGTCTCCTGGACACAAAACGGAGCTTAATGTAGCCTTATATCTCAGACAGAAAATCTGGCAAAGATGGCGCCGTAACTGGCTGCGAGTCTACATTTCTCTACTGTTTTGGATCATTGTGGATGCCGCCAGACCACGGATTTGCCTGGAATTCACACTAGTCGACGACTTACACTTGTGTTCACGGATACGTGGAGCTGTTTTCCGTCTGGACTTGTTATTTCGTTCTTTTTTTGTGATTTCTTCCATCCGTTTATCCTGGTCTGGACGCCGGCTGAATGGCGCTACGCTCAAACTAGTTATACCTGTGTCGTATCTCACGGGTTAGTTCTGCCTGTTCACCTTCACGAATTTGGCGTGTGGGAATTGTAGATGCTACTATGATGAACTGAATACAGCTGGGGAGAGATGCCAGACTCACTGACACGCTGAGTGTTGTCCATACGACCTCTTGTGGTTATCGAAAAGGCACGACAAACTGCGTTAGATGCCTTCCCACCTTTCTACCCTGCGGGTTACATGTTTACGGAAAGGCTTCGGTGGTAACCCTGAGGCAAAATCTGCATCCTATGCTATCTCCAGTCGTCTCGATGAATGTCTTGCCACTGGCAAAAGGTAGCTTAGGATCTGTGAGTGAGGTTGACAAAAGGCGCAGTTTCTTCCTCACTTTAATCCAAATCTCCGCGCAAGTCACCCATTTCAGCAGACACAGCAAGAGATACGACTGTCCTCACGGCTGAACAAAGAGAGTGGTCTTTATCACTTGTGATGGACAAAACTAAAGATCTCAGACATCATATGTAGCTTAATGTAACCTTGTATCTCAAATATAACAATATGTATGTAGCTTAATGTAGTCTTACATCTTAGACATAACAAAGTAGCCAAATGTAGCTTTAGAGCTCAGACATCACAATGTGGTGACTTAAAGTAGCCTTAGATCTCAGACTCCACAATGTGAATTTAGCTTGAAGTAGCCTTAGATCTTCACATTACAATGTGTATGTAGCTTAAAGTAGCCTTAGATCTTCACATTACACGGTATGTAGCTTAACGTAGCCTTAGATCTTCACATTACAATGTGTAATAAGCTTAAAGCAGCCTTAGATCTTCACATTACAATGTGGTGACTTAAAGTAACCTTAGATCTTCACATTACAATGTGTATGTAGCTTAAAGTAGTCTTACATCTCAGACCCCACAATGTGGTGACTTAAAGTAACATTAGATCTCAGACTCCACAATGTGGTGACTTAAAGTAACCTTAGATCTCAGACTCCACAATGTGGTGACTTAAAGTAACATTAGATCTCAGACCCCCCACAATGTGGTGACTTAAGTAACCTTAGATCTCAGACCCCCCACAATGTGGTGACTTAAAGTAACCTTAGATCTCAGACTCCACAATGTGGTGTTAAAAGTAACTTTAGATCTCAGACTCCCACAATGTGGTGACTTAAAGCAGCCTTAGATCTCAAACTCCACAATGTGGTGACAAAGTAACTTTGGATCTGAGACCCCCGCAATGTGGTGACTTAAAGCAGCCTTAGATCTCAGACTCCACAATATGGTGACAAAGTAACCTTACATCTGAGACTCCAAAATGTGGTGACTTAAAGCAGCCTTAGATCTCAGACTCCCACAATGTGGTGACTTAGTGTAGCCTTAGATCTCAGACCTCAACAATGTGGTGACTTAAAGTAGCCTTTGATCTCAGACCCCCACAATGTGGTGACTTAAAGTAGCCTTAGATCTCAGACTTCACAATGTGTTGACTTAGTGTAGCCTTAGATCTCAGACCCCCGAAATGTGGTGACTTAAAGTAGCTTTAGATCTCAGACCCCCACAATGTGGTGACTTGAAGAAGCCTTAGATCTCAGGCTCCACAATGTGGTGACTTGAAGTAGCCTTAGATCTCAGGCTCCACAATGTGTTGACTTAAAGTAGCCTTAGATGTCAGACTCCCACAATGTGGTGACTTAGTGTAGCCTTAGATCTCAGACCCCCACAATGTGGTGACAAAGCAGCATTAGATCTCAGATTCCCCAATGTGGTGACTTAGTGTAGCCTTAGATCTCAGACCCCCACAATGTGGGGACAAAGCAGCCTTAGATCTCAGACTCCACAATGTGGTGACATAAAGAAACCTTAGATCTCAGACCCCACAATGTGGTGACTTAAAGTAGCCGTAGATCTCAGACTCCACAATGTGGTGACAAAGTAGCCTTAGATCTCAGGCTCCATACTGTGGTGACTTAGTGTAGCCTTAGATCTCAGGCTCCACAATGTGGTGACTTGAAGTAGCCTTAGATCTCAGGCTCCACAATGTGGTGAATTAAAGTAGCCCTAGATCTCAGACCCCCACAATGTGGTGACAAAGTAGCCTTAGATCTCAGGCTCCATACTGTGGTGACTTAAAACAGCCTTAGATCTCAGACTCCACAATGTGAATGTAGCTTGAAGTAGCCTTAGATCTTCACATTACAATGTGTATGTATCTTAAAGTAGCCTTAGATCTTCACATTTCAATGTATGTAGCTTAAAGTAGCCTTAGATCTTCACATTACAATGTGTATGTAGCTTAAAGTAGCTATAGACCTTCATATTACAATGTGTAAGTAGCTTAAAGTAGCCTTAGATCTCAGACCCCCACAATGTGGTGACTTAAAGTAACCTTAGATCTTCACATTACAATGTGTATGTAGCTTAAAGTAGCCTTAGATCTCAGACCACCACAATGTGGTGACTTAAAGTAGCCTCACGTCTCAGACCCCACAATGTGGTGACTTAAAGTAACATTAGATCTCAGACTCCACAATGTGGTGACTTAAAGTAACCTTAGATCTCAGATTCCACAATGTGGTGACTTAAAGTAACCTTAGATATCAGACTCCACAATGTGGTGTTAAAAGTAACTTTAGATCTCAGACTCCCACAATGTGGTGACTTAAAGCAGCCTTAGATCTCAGACTCCACAATGTGGTGACAAAGTAACTTTAGATCTGAGACCCTCGCAATGTGGTGACTTAAAGCAGCCTTAGATCTCAGACTCCACAATATGGTGACAAAGTAACCTTACATCTGATACTCCAAAATGTGTTGACTTAAAGCAGCCTTAGATCTCAGACCTCAACAATGTGGTGAATTAAAGTAGCCTTAGATCTCAAACCCCCACAATGTGGTGACTTAAAGTAGCCTTAGATCTCAGACTTCACAATGTGTTGACTTAGTGTAGCCTTAGATCTCAGACCCCCACAATGTGGTGACTTAAAGTAGCCTTAGATCTCAGACCCCCACAATGTGGTGACTTAAAGTAGCCTTAGATCTCAGACCTCCACAATGTGGTGAGTTGAAGTAGCCTTAGATCTCAGGCTCCACAATGTGGTGACTTGAAGTAGCCTTAGATCTCAGGCTCCCCAATGTGGTGACTTAAAGTAGCCTTACATCTCAGACTCACACAATGTGGTGACTTAAAGTAGCCTGAGATCTCAGACTCCCACAATGTGGTGACTTAGTGTAGCCTTAAATCTCAGACCCCCACAATGTGGTGATAAAGCAGCATTAGATCTCAGACTCCCCAATGTGGTGACTTAGTGTAGCCTTAGATCTCAGGCTCCACAATGTGGTGACTTGAAGTAGCCTTAGATCTCAGGCTCCACAATGTGGTGACTTAAAGTAGCCCTAGATCTCAGACCCCCACAATGTGGCGACAAAGTAGCCTTAGATCTCAGGCTCCATACGGTGGTGACTTAGTGTAGCCTTAGATCTCAGGCTCCACAATGTGGTGACTTAAAGCAGCCTTAGATCTCAGGCTCCACAATGTGGTGACTTGAAGTAGCCTTAGATCTCAGGCTCCACAATGTGGTGACTTAAAGTAGCCTTAGATCTCAGACTCCACAGTGTGTGTGGAATTCACTAGAACACTTAGGATAAGGCTCGACAATTTCTTTGTTTGAAGGTTTGCACGTCTTACAATCCTTGTCCCTAGTTGTTTAGATTATTTCACGCTGAATTGGCCAGTGTGCGGATGCGTGTGTGTGTCTCTGTAATCCTGTTCACCCTGGCAGATTAGCAGTACAATAGTTTTGCTAATCTCTTCTGTACGTGGAGTTTTCATAACGATAAAAATCCCCGACATGCCATGTCAAAATGAGGACGAAGTGACATCATATCCGGTATGATGGGATTCCAAACCAAGCTCCCTCTCGATAAATACCCCTCACCTATCACCCCTCGCCCACCTTACCCACCTCATGGAGATGGGTGTGAAATGATAATTCAGACGGTGTGCATTATCGAGTGCCAAGCTAATACATCTCTGGGGAGTCCCATCGCGTCTTACCATCTACACTAATATTTATCAATGGCAGGTAATGCAGTCGATGCAAAATTGGCTAAAGGCCACACCAAAAGACCGTTTCCTAGATGGCATTCACAAGCTAGTGGACAGGTGGGCATGATGTGTAATACATACAGATATATGTAAATATATATATATATATAAAATACACACGCTCACTCATTCACTCACTCACACACACACACACACAAACACACACACGCACGCTCGCACGCACGCACACACACAAGAGAGAGAAGGTAATTAAGTAACACCAAATTTATTAATAACATATTTACAAGAATGCGAACTAGACATTGTGTGTGTAATGTGTTTATATAATCCTCCTTCCTCGTAACAAATGTTGCCCACCTGTCCACTAGCTTGTGAATTTCCTATAAAAACGGTCTTTTGGTGTGACCCTCAACCAAATGTGTAGCGCATGTATTACGTCGTTGTAATCTGCAAAGCTCTGACCCAAATGTTCTTTCAAGGGTCCAAACAAGTGAAGGGCCGATGACATCAAGTCAAGAGTGTGTGCTGGATGTTTCAATGGTCCAAACAAGTGAAAGTCCTATGGATTCAAGTGAAGTGTATGCTGGATGTTTCAATGGTCCAAACAAGTGAAAGTCCTATGGATTCAAGTGAAGTGTATGCTGTATGTTTCAAGACCTCAAATGTCATAGCACTAACAGTACCCACTTCACCTTCATCCGTGTGTGGGCGGGAGATCTCGTAGAGCAGCAATACTTCCTTTGTGTGAAGTCCCCGGCGTTTCGATCCTATCGCGTGCTGCAACCTGTTCACTAGCATTTCAAGGTTTCACCCCTTTCCAGAAAATGCACCTATAGAGGTCATTAACATTTCACAAGATGGCCATCATGATTTACCTAACGGAAAACTGTCTTTTAATTGTTTTTCTAAGCCGAAGACGACGGTGGCTTCCATCGCATCAACTGTCTCCTACTCTCTGGTTCGTAATGGAACACTCAGGACTTGTCTTCTGTCACAATTACAAGAGAAAAACATTTACTTAATGTACATGACGGTCCAATGGCTCCTGGCACGTTATCTGCTGCCCGCGCTTGCGATTATCGGACCGTTTTTTTTGGTACCTTTATGCAACACACTTTCTACAACCAAAGTCATCATGCACAATTTTACAAGCAGTGCCGTGACTTTTATTTAATCTGAGGCTACTTTATCAATAGTGACTCGCCTGATGCCACAGACTAACTGGTCGATCTGCTGTTTCCATGTTAGAACGCTTGCTGATCTCCCACACCGAGGTTCATCAACTGCTATTTTGCTTCTGTTTTTACAATTTTCTCCCCGGTCATACACTCTCCTCTAACTCAAACAACGTTCTTCATATCAAACCTTCGATCTTCGTCGATCTATCTTACATGGAGTATTGCCGAAGAGAGTTCTGTGTCCTGAAATAAGATTGTCGTATACACTCTTCCTAGCACTTGATAATACAATTGATAACAACCGTCCGTCGTAAGTATATATATATAGGTGTACTTAGTTGAATACTTGAGTTCTGGTATTCAATCAGACACTGTTGAATGATGCCACATAGACAAAAGCTGTTGGAATGTGTCTGTCTATTGCCTGGAAGTACCATGATGGTCCAAGGCGTGGTGCAGATTATCTCTTAATCCCGTTGGCGTGCCGCCAAGCGGGCGATTTTGATTGTATGGTCACCGAAAAGACACTATCCTCTACCATCTATCGTCAGTTATACAGACTATATGGCCGGCGTATCTGTACTTTCGTAGAGTCGACATCACCCCGGAACTCGGTTTGTTCGCAGGCGTCAGTATTTCGGATGGGATCTCTTGGGGAGATTTTTAGGATTCTTCGCTCCATTACTTTTTCGTAATCCGGATCTTCTCTGCGTCTTTTTCAACTCCAAATCTCCCACTCATACACCTTTGATGTGATAACCATACTATTGAAAGTGTGAGCCATGGCGTTGACGGTCGTCATCTGCTTGAGTATAGATTTCATTGAAAGCTGAGCCAATCTGTCGCTTTCCTGCCTGAGATCTTCTATCAAAAGTGTGGTTGCTATTGATTTCCTGGCCTAGGTAGACATACCCAATGACATTTTCGATGAACACATAAAAAAATACTTCTTCAATGGTAGCTGTGAGCAGTTTTGGTAGAGACGGTATACATGGTGTATAGCTAAGGGCAGATTAATCGGAGTTGAGCAGACCTCGATTATCTTCTCTGGAAGCTGAGCGTACTTCTTGGCGAGACCTTGGCATCTCAAGGCATTTACAACTGCAAATATATCCACGCTTTCAGCTTCCTTTTTGTAGTCTACAAACGCTTTGTTTATGGGCATACGGTGTGTATGTGTGTGTCTATGAGACTGTGTGAGTGTGTGTATCTACGAGTTCGTGTGTGGCTATGAGTATGTGCCTTTGAATATGTGTGTGTGTGTGTGTGTTTATGAGTATGTACGTATGTGTGTGTGTGTATCTGTGAGTATGTGTCTATGAGTATGAGATTATCATACATTCTCCTGTATAGAAGATATTAGAAATAAGAGGGCAGCAAAGATGACGCCATATCGGCTGCGGGTCTAACATTCCTCGTGAGTGTCAGTTCGTTGTGGGCGACGCCAGCCCACGGATTAGCCTCGGACTCACACAAGTCGACGACTTACAGTTGTGTTCATGGAACTGGGACTCACACAAGTCGACGACTTACAGTTGTGTTAATGGAAACAGGTCGTTGTTTTCCTTTTGGATTGTTTAATTCGTTCATTGTTTGTGTTTTCTTCTGTCCGATTTTTCTGACATGGACATCGGCTATATGAAATAGTACTAAGGCTAAACATGTTTATCTCTGTAGCGAAGAAGACGTTTGCCTCGTGTTCAGACGGTCGGGGTTCGAACTCGAGGTGCGACGGTTCCTTCCATGGTGTAAATTTTTCCTGAGATTCCTGGGTTCATCGCTGGAGCTACGGAGTTCTTGCTTAGTGCACGGTTTTGTTCACCGACTGGGAAATGTAGACACGTGAACTAGAACACGCCGCCCAGGAGCGATCCCCAACTCATCACTCACACGCTGAGTGATGCCCCTAAGAACCTCTGGCGGTTATGGACCAGGAAAGACACACAACGTTAGATGGCATCCACCTTCCGCTGCATTGCGGGATATCTGTTCACATGAAAGGCTTCAAGAGTAAACCCTAAAGAAAAATCTGCATACTGTCCTTTCTCCAGTGATCTCGATGTTGTCTTGCTCGGGACGAGAGAGTGAGGTTGACAAAAGGCGCAGTTAACTCCACACGTTAATCTAAATCATCGTGCAAGTCACCCTTTCAGCGGACACAGCAAGAGAAAAGACTGTCCACACGGCTGAACAGAGAGAGTGATCTTTCTCACATGTGATGTATGAACATCACACGTGTGTGTGTGTGTTTATGAGTGTGTGTATGTGTGCTGATTTGTAGTATGTGTGTGTGTGTGTGTTTATATGCGCATGTGTGTGTGTTTATATAAGAATGAGTGTGTGTTTATATAAGTATGTGTGTGAATTTAAATGAGTATGTGTGTGAATTTATATGAGTATGTGTGTGTGTTTATATAAGGATGTATGTGAATTTATACGAGTATATGTGTGTGTTTACTTATTTCTGTTTTTTTAGTTTCCTGGGCTGTTTTTTGTTTGACACATCTTTGAATATATTTGTTTTGTTTTTGTTTTACACATCTTTGAATATATTTGTTTTGTTTTTGTTTAACACATCTTTGAATATATTAGTTTTGTTTTTGTTTTAGTTTGTTCATCTGTTTCTGTTGATGTATAATCATATTGCCCATTACTGCTTTGGACCACTCCATTTCATACCTGGGAAACTGTTTCTCCCACTTACCTCTCACATCCAGGCATGGCTGCTAACTTTAACTGCTGATGGGACATCATGTCTTGTTTATTGTATGAGTTCTTTGTTGCTTTCGTTAGCTCTGTATCGCATTAGAAGACCTTCTGGTCGTAACATCCACGTGGTTTTGTTTTTGCACTGCTGCGTTCACTAGCTATTATTTAAATTTGTTTTTGTACGGAAGACCAAATCTGAATTTCGGGGGGTAGAGATTCCAGGTTCATGGAATAAAATAATGAGTTGCAGTTGGGAAACGGCTGCAAAACTCGGTCATCAACACTTTTCCAAGAACTCATTAAGCATAGAGACACACATTGGTAAGGCTTTAAGAAAAGCACACATAACCCTATCAGATATCAGGACAGACCTAAGGAATCAAAATAATCACAAGACAAATATAGACAATATCAAGAGGCTCAAAAATGCAAATCTAACTAAAAAACTTTGATGGTCTGACAAATATTCCACGTTTAGTATGCGTTATTTATGTTAACAAAGTTTTTTAACAGTGTAAACATGTGTCCATTTGTATGTTTAATATATTTTTTTAAATTTTCTGCTTCCATAATATGTTGTGGTCCCTACCAACAACGTCTTCAGAGTCAATGTATTGCTTCTTTGTTTATTAAATGGATTAATTGTCGAGACACCTGTTAGTTTCTTGAGAATGTGTGATTGATTAACCGTCCTGACTCCTGTGACTTCATCGAGAGTATGGTTGAGTCCAGAGTTACAGAAGTTGGCAGATAAACAAAGGACGGCCTTTTATCGAACCAGTTTCAACCTTGCGCACAATTGTGTTCACGCGATCATGTTTTGTGTGGAAACTTACAATCAAATCGAACTGTAATTTTATTTGGTGTGGAAAAAACAAATTACAGCTTGTCTGATTTTTTAGATTGATCGCAATTTGGCAGCAGACGAATCCAATGAAAACGTCGTTCGAAATGTGCGCTAACGCGGGTGTTTCAAAAACGGAAAGGAACAACTACAACTGTCCGAATCAAATTAAATATCAACCAATGAACATTTTGTGCTGGGTTTCTAGCGAATCCAAATTGTTGTCAACTGATCCGTTAGGCTGGCATTCGTGTCTTACTGGGTCTGAAAGGGTAGCAAAGAATGATAACACGGTACCTACCTGTTATGTTATACGAGACGCCTAAGACGGGTTGAGCATGGAAGACGGGTCTTTCATCCCATAGAAGCCACAATAAAAAGAACAGAAGACTTCTACACCCATTGCTAGAAAAGAATTGACTAGTCAAGTCAGTGACTCAGTCAAGTCAACGATTATGTCAAGTCAATGTTAAAGTCAAGTCAATGATTATGTCAAATCAATCGGTGAATAAGTCAACTAAGCCAGCAACTAACTTAAATCAGTGACAAAGTCAAGTAAGAAACTAATTCAAGTAAGTCAGGAAATAATGTCACGTCACCGTCAAAGTCAAGTTTGTCATAGACTGCCAAAGAGTAATTTCGTTAAGTTAGCGACTAAGTCATGTCAAACAGTGACTTCGTTAAGTGAGCGAATAAGCCAAATCAGACAGTAACTTCGGGATCAAGATGCTGAGCAGCGCATGAGCTGCAGTGGTCAGCGACCCATAGCTGACTGCTAGCGTCAGGGCCAGCGAACCATAGCTGCCAAGACCCTTCTACACCTCTACGCGGTGATCCTGGATAACAGGCTGCAGCAGGGCAGACTGGCTAAGGAGAAGGGATCGAAGTGGGAATGCTAACCCGGTACTCAAAAAATGCTTGCTGAAGTCGGATGTGGTATACCGAAAGGTGCAAATATCGCAGCCAAGCTGTAAACTACTACATTCTGCTACCTACCCTTTCAGGGTTTAGTAGTGGGAGATTGAGAACGAACGAAGAAGAAGAAGAAGACAGTAACTTCGTTAAGTCAGCGACAAAGTTAAGTCAGTCAATGACTATGTTAAGTCAGAGACTTAGTTAAGTCAGCGGCTAAGTCAGGTCAGACTAAGTGGTTGCTGTTGTAGAGGATGCGTTAGAGACTTCATCTGACAAGTTCCTATTTCTTTTGTAAGCTAACAAACTGTTTCTCTTTTCCAACTGGGTAGACTGTATTACTCACGCGACTGGGTTTGCATACCCGACCAATTTACACGTGAGACTCTTAATCCACACCCGGTGGTATACACGAACAGATCAGTGAAATGAAAGCCATTAAATGTGTTGTGCTGTGTTAGGTATTTGTCTATGTTCGGCATTTCTGTCGGTGCCTATCTAATCTGTGCCCCACTGTCTGACACCCAAACGCTCACAGTGCAACTGTATCAACAGTGCACCTCTCATGTATCAACAGTGCACCTCTCATGTATCAATAGTGCACCTCTCATGTATCAACAGTGCACCTCTCATGTATCAACAATGCACCTCTCATGTATCAACAGTGCACCTCTTATGTAGCAACAGTGCACCTCTCATGTATCACGAGTGCACCTCTCATGTATCAACAGTGCACCTCTCATGTATCAACAGTGCACCTCTCATGTATCAACAGTGCACCTTACATGTATCACCAGTGCACTTATCATGTATCAACAGTGCACCTCTCATGTATCAACAGTGCACCTCACATGTATCACCAGTGCACTTCTCATGTATCAATAGTGCACCTCTCATGTATCAACAGTGCACCTCTCATGTATCAACAGTACATTTGTCATGGTATCAACAGTACTTTTCCAATATGTCGACATTACTTTTGTCATGTATCAACAATACTCTTGTCAGATATCAACAATACTCTTCTCATGTATCAACAGTACACCTCCCATGTATCAACAGTACTCTTGTTATATATCAACAATACTCTTGTTATGTATCAACAGTACTCTTGTTATATATCAACAGTACTCTTGTTATGTATCAACAGTACTCTTGTTATGTATCAACAGCACTCTTGTTATGTATCAACAGTACTCTTGTTATGTATCAACAAAACTCTTCTCATGTATCAACAGTACTCTTGTTATGTATCAACAGTACTCTTGTTATGTATCAACAGTACTCTTGTTATGTTTTACCATGTTTTACACGTATTGTGTTTCTTGTTGGCTTCTGGCTTTTCAGTTCGTCCTAGGACATTATCTGGCTGAGAGACGGGCAAGACATACAATCCCATTCAGACCTTCTCAATGCCACCCTAGACCGACTACCAGTCCATTAATATAATAAAGGCACGCTGATATATGAAAAATCATGACTCTGTTTGTGGTTGAAAGTGTCGTGGAGACAGAACCATTCTCGGACGTAGTATTGGGTAAAGTGAAATAAGAAACAGGAAAGTGGACAGAGGATCAAACAAAGATTGTGTGACACTTGCAACTAGGACACGGGTTGACCAGAAACAACCGGCAGCTCTACCGAGGTGGTCACTGACATGCAATGAAGTTGTGTATTCATCACTCTTATAGCTAGGCGTTATATTCAAATCCATTGCATGATATGTTACACATGCAAGTATTTACATTCTGTTCATTGACTTGACATCGTGAGGGTTGTTGTGCTAAACTCCATTAAAAAGTTGATAAATTTCACTTTCTGTCTTTTACGCAAATATGTTTGGCTTAATGTTGAGCTGTGTTGATTACTGGCACAGATGTCGAGTTGTGTTGATTACTGTCACAAATGTCAAGTTGATCAATGGCACAAATGTTGAGTTGTGGTGATTACTGGCACAATTGTTGTGTTCTGTTGATGCCTGGCACAATTGTTGTGTTGATTACTGGCACAAATGTTGAGTTGTGTTGATTATTGCCACAATTGTTGTGTTGATTACTTGCACACATGCTGTGTTGTATTGATTACTAGCACAAATGTTGAGTTGTGTTGATTACCGGCACAATTGTTGTGTTGATTACTTGCACAAATATTGTGTTGTGTTGATTACTGCGTAAATGTTGTGTTGATTACTAGCACACATCGTGAGATGTGTTTATTACTGGCACAAATGTTGAGTTGATTACTGGCACAAATGTTGAGTTGTGTTGATTACTGGCACAAATGTTGAGTTGTATTGATTACTGCCACAAAGGTTGAGTTGTGTTGATTACTGGCACAAATGTTGAGTTGTATTGATTACTGGCACAAATGTTGAGTTTATTACTGGCACAAATGTTGAGTTGTGTTGATTACTGGCACAAATGTTGAGTTGTGTTGATTACTGGCACAAATGTTGAGTTGTGGTGATTACTGGCACAATTATAGTGTTGTGTTGATGACCTGCACAATTTTTGTGTTTTTTTATTACTGGCACACATGTTTAGTTGTGTTTATTACTGGAACAAGTGTTGTGTGGATTACTGGCACAAATGTTGTGTTGTGTTGATTACTGGCACAAATGTTGTGTTGATTACTGGTACAAATGTTGATTTGTGTTGATGACTGGCCCAAATGTTGTGTTGATGAATTGCACAAATGTTGAGTTGTGTTCATTACTCGCACACATGTTGAGTTATGTTGATTACTGGAACAAATTTTGAGTTATGTTGATTACTGGCACAAATGTTGTATTGTTTTAATTACTGGTACACATGTTGTATTATGTTGATTACTGGCACAAATGTTGAGTTGTGTTGATTACTGGTACAAATGTTGAGTTGTATTGATTACTTGCACAAATGTTGAGTTGTGTTGATTACTGGCACAGATTTTGATTTCTGTTGAATACTGGCAAAAATGTTGTATTGTGTTCATTACTGGCACACATGTTGAGTTATGTTGATTATTGGCACAAAGTTTGAGTTGTGTTGATTACTGGCACAAATGTTGAGTTGATTACCGGCACAAATATTGAGTTGTGTTGATTACTGGCACAAATGTTGTGTTGTGTTGATTACTGGCACAAATGTTGTGTTGATCACCGGCACAAATGTTGATTTGTGTTGATTACTAGCACATTTGTTGTGTTGATTACTGGCACAAATGTTGAGTTGTGTTGATTACTGGCACAAATGTTGTGTTGTGTTGATTACTGGCACAAATGTTGTGTTGATCACCGGCACAAATGTTGATTTGTGTTGATTACTAGCACATTTGTTGTGTTGATTACTGGAACAAATGTTGAGTTGTGTTGATTACTGGTACAATTGTTATGTTGTGTTGATGACTGGCCAAAATGTTGTGTTGATGAATGGCACAAATGTTGAGTTGTGTTCATTACTGGCACACATGTTGAGTTATGTTGATTACTGGCACACATTTTGAGTTATGTTGATTACTGGCACAAATGTTGTATTGTTTTGATTACTGGTACACATGTTGAGTTATGTTGATTACTGGCACAAATGTTGAGTTGTGTTGATTACTGGCACACATGTTGAGTTGTATTGATTACTTGCACAAATGTTGAGTTGTGTTGATTACTGGCACAGATTTTGAGTTCTGTTGATTACTGGCAAAAATGTTGTATTGTGTTCATTACTGGCACACATGTTGAGTTATGTTGATTACTGGCACAAAGTTTGAGTTGTGTCTATTACTTGCACAAATGTTGTATTGTGTTGATTACTGGCACAAATGTTGAGTTGTGTTGATTACTGGCACAAATGTTGAGTTGTGTTGATTACTGGCACAAATGTTGAGTTGATTACCGGCACAAATATTGAGTTGTTTTGAATTCTGGCACAAATGTTGAGTTGTGTTTATTGCTGGCAAAAATGTTGAGTTCTGTTGATTAATGGCAGAAATGTTGTATTGTGTTGATTACTGGCACAAATGTTGAGTTGTGTTGATTACTGGCACAAATGTTGAGTTAATTATCAGCACAAATGTTGTGTTGTGTTGATAACTGGAAGAAATGTTGTGTTGTTTTGATTACTGGCACAAATGTTGAGTTGATTACCGGCACAAATGTTGTGTTGTGTTGAGTACTGGCACAGATGTTGAGTTGTGTTGATTACTGGCACAAATGTTGAGTTGTGTTAATTACCGGCACAAATGTTGAGTTGTGTTAATTACTGGCAGAAATGTTGTGTTTTGTTGATTACTGGCATGAATGTTTAGTTGTGTTGATTCCTGGCACAAATATTGTGTTGATTACAGGCACAAATGTTGAGTTATGTTGATTACTGGTACAAATGTTGAGTTGTGTTGATTACTGGCACAATTGTTGTGTTGTGTAGATGACTGGCAGAAACATTGTGTTGATGACTGGCACAAATGTTTATTTATGTTTATTACTGGCACAGATGTTGAGTTATGTTGATTACTGGCACATATTTTAGTTGTGTTGATTACTGGCACAAATGTTGTATTGTTTTGATTACTGGCACACATGTTGAGTTATGTTGATTACCGGAACAAATGTTGAGTTATGTTGATTACCGGCACAAATGATGAGTTGATTACTGGCACAAATGTTGAGTTCTGTCTATTTTGGTACAAATGTTGAGTTGTGTTGATTACCGGCACAAATGTTGAGTTGTGTTGATTACCGGCACAAATGTTGAGTTGTGTTGATTACTGGCACAAATGTTGTGTTGTGTTCATTACTGGCACAAATGTTGAGTTGTGTTGATTACTGGCACAAATGTTGAGTTGTGTTGATTACCGGCACAAATGATGAGTTGATTACCGGCACAAATGTTGAGTTGTGTTGATTACTGGCACAAATGTTGAGTTGTGTTTATTACTGGCACAAATGTTGAGTTGTGTTGATTACTGGCAAAAATGTTGTGTTGTGTTGTTTTTTGGCACAAATGTTGAGTTGTGTTAATTACCGGCACAAATGTTGAGTTGTGTTGATTACCGGCATAAATGTTAAGTTGTGTTTATTACTGGCACAAATGTTGTGTTGTGTTGATTACGGCACAAATGTTGAGTTGTGTTGATTATTGGCACAAATGTTGAGTTGTGTTGATTACTGGCACAAATGTTGAGTTGATTACCAGCACAAATGTTGAGTTGTGTTGATTACTGGCACAAATGTTGAGTTGTTATTATTACTGGCACAAATGTTGAGTTGTGTTGATTACTGGCAGAAATGTTGTATTGTGTTGATTACTGGCAAAAATGTTGAGTTGATTACCGGCCCAAATGTTGTGTTGTGTTGATTACTGGCACAAATGTTGAGTTGTGTTAATTACCGGCACAAATGTTGAGTTGTGTTGATTACTGGCACAAATGTTGTGTTTTGTTGATTACTGGCACAAATATTGAGTTGTGTTTATTCCTGGCACAAATATGCTGTTGATTACCGGCATAAATGTTGAGTTGTGTTGATTCCTGGCACAAATATTGTGTTGATTACCGGCACAAATGTTGAGTTGTGTTAATTACTGGCACAAATGTTGAGTTGTGTTGATTACCGGCACAAATGTTGAGTTGTGTTGATTACTGGCACAAATGTTGAATTGTGTTGATTACTGGCACAAATGTTGTGTTGTGTTGTTTTCTGGCACAAATGTTGAGTTGTGTTGATTACCGTCACAAATGTTGAGTTGTGTTTATTACTGGCACAAATGTTGTGTTGTGTTGATTACGGCACAAATGTTGAGTTGTGTTGATTTCTGGCACAAATATTGGGTTTATTACCGGCACAGATGTTGAGTTGTGTTGATTACTGGCACAAATGTTGAGTTGTGTTGATTCCTGGCACAAATATTGTGTTGATTACCGGCATAAATGTTGAGTTGTGTTAATTACTGGCACAAATGTTGAGTTGTGTTGATTACTGGCACAAATGTTGAGTTGTGTTGATTACTGGCACAAATGTTGAGTTGATTACCGGCACAAATCTTGAGTTGTGTTGATTACTGGTAAAAATGTTGAGTTGTTATTATTACTGGCACAAATGTTGAGTTGTGTTGATTACTGGCACAAATGTTTAGTTGTGTTCATTACTGGCAGAAATGTTGTGTTGTGTTGATTACTGGCAAAAATGTTGAGTTGATTACCGGCCCAAATGTTGTGTTGTGTTGATTACTGGCACAAATGTTGAGTTGTGTTAATTACCGGCACAAATTTTGAGTTGTGTTGATTACTGGCACAAATGTTGTGTTTTGTTGATTACTGGCACAAATATTGAGTTGTGTTTATTCCTGGCACAAATATTCTGTTGATTACCGGCATAAATGTTGAGTTGTGTTGATTACTGGCACAAATGTTTAGTTGTGTTGATTACTGGCACAAATGTTGAGTTGTGTTGATTACGGCCCAAAATGTTGAGTTGTGTTGATTACTGGCACAAATTTTGAGTTGTGTTTATTACTGGCACAAATGTTGTATTGTGTTGATTACTGGCACAAATGTTGAGTTGTGTTGATTACTGGCACAAATGTTGAGTTGTGTTGATTACTGGCACAAATGTTGAGTTGATTACCGGCACAAGTATTGAGTTGTGTTGATTACTGGCACAAAAGTTGAGTTGTGTTTATTACTGGCACAAATGTTGAGTTGTGTTATTACTGGCACAAATGTTAAGTTGTGTTGATTACTGGCACAAATGTTGAGTTGATTACCGGCACAAATATTGAGTTGTGTTGATTACTGGCACAAATGTTGAGTTTTTTTTATTACTGGCACAAATGTTGAGTTGTGTTGATTACTGGCATAAATGTTGTATTGTGTTGATTACTGGCAGAAATGTTGAGTTGTGTTATTACTGGCAGAAATTTTGTGTTGTGTTGATTAATGGCACAAATGTTGAGTTGATTACCAGCACAAATGTTGTGTTGTGTTGATAACTGGCAGAAATGTTGTGTTGTTTTGATTACTGGCACAAATGTTGAGTTGATTACCGGCACAAATGTTGTGTTGTGTTGAGTACTGGCACAGATGTTGAGTTGTGTTGATTACTGGCACAAATGTTGAGTTGTGTTAATTACCGGCACAAATGTTGAGTTGTGTTAATTACTGGCAGAAATGTTGTGTTTTCTTGATTACTGGCATAAATGTTGAGTGGTGTTGATTACTGGCACACATGGTGAGTTATGTTGATTACTGGCACATATTTTTAGTTGTGTTGATTACTGGCACAAATGTTGTATTGTTTTTATTACTGGTACACATGTTGAGTTATGTACATTACTGGCACATATTTTGAGTTGTGTTGATTACTGGCACAAATGTTGTATTGTGTTGATTACTGGCACAAATGTTCAGTTGTGTTGATTACCGGCACAAATGTTGAGTTGTGTTGATTACCGGCACAAATGATGAGTTGATTACCAGCACAAATGTTGAGTTGTGTTGATTACTGGCACAAATGTTGTGTTGTGTTGTTTTCTGGCACAAATGTTGAGTTGTGTTGATTACCGGCACAAATGTTGACTTGTGTTGATTACCGGCACAAATGTTGAGTTGTGTTGATTACTGGCACAAATGTTGAGTTGTGTTGATTACTGGCACAAATGTTGAGTTGTGTTGATTTTGGCACAAATGTTGAGTTGTGTTGATTACCGGCACAAATGTTGAGTTGTGTTGATTACCGGCACAAATGTTGAGTTGTGTTGATTACTGGCACAAATGTTGTGTTGTGTTGATTACTGGCACAAATGTTGAGTTGTCTTGATTACTGGCACAAATGTTGAGTTGTGTTGATTACCGGCACAAATGATGAGTTGATTAGCGGCACAAATGTTTAGTTGTGTTGATTACTGGCACAAATGTTGTGTTGTGTTGTTTTCTGGCACAAATGTTGAGTTGTGTTGATTACCGGCACAAATGTTGAGTTGTGTTGATTACCGGCATATATTTTGAGTCGTGTTTATTACTGGCACAAATGTTGTGTTGTGTTGATTACGGCACAAATTTTGAGTTGTGTTGATTCCTGGCACAAATATGGTGTTTATTACCGGCAGAGATGTTGAGTTGTGTTGATTACTGGCACAAATGTTGAGTTGTGTTGATTCCTGGCACAAATATTGTGTTGATTACCGGCACAAATGTTGAGTTGTGTTAATTACTGGCACAAATGTTGAGTTGTGTTGATTACCGGCACAAATGTTGAGTTGTGTTGATTACTGGCACAAATGTTGAGTTGTGTTGATTACTGGCACAAATGTTGAGTTGATTACCGGCACAAATGTTGAGTTGTGTTGATTACTGGCACAAATGTTGAGTTGTTATTATTACTGGCACAAATGTTGAGTTTTGTTGATTACTGGCAGAAATGTTGTATTGTGTTGATTACTGGCACAAATGTTGAGTTGTGTTGATTACTGGCACAAATGTTGTGTTTTGTTGATTAATGGCACAAATATTGAGTTGTGTTTATTCCTGGCACAAATATTCTGTTGATTACCGGCATAAATGTTGAGTTGTGTTGATTACTGGCACAAATGTTGAGTTGTGTTGATTACTGGCACAAATGTTGAGTTGTGTTGATTACGGCCCCAAATGTTGAGTTGTGTTGATTACTGGCACAAATTTTGAGTTGTGTTGATTACTGGCACAAATGTTGAGATGTGTTGATTACTGGCACACATTTTGAGTTATGTTGATTACTGGCACAAATGCTTCAACATTTTCTCATATGTTTCTCCCGCAGGCCAGTGAGCCGATACGCTCAGATTTAACGGCAAATGATTTAGTAAAACGTAAATTTGTCATTCAACTTAAACTGTTCAACCTTTACCTCAAGCGTTTCTGTGTACACGCGTACGCGATCGCGTGTGTCTGTGTTAGTGTAGATGTGTACACGTGTACGCGATCGCGTGTGTCTGTGTCAGTGTTTCTTTGTGGGCGAGAAGATGTATGGATGTGTGTATGTTTGTGTTTCAGTGTGAAAGAATTAGTCTCTATATCAATGTTTAACTGTGAATGGGTATTTGTCTGTGTGTGTAGGTGTGTGTCTGTGTGGTTAGGTGTCTGTCTGTGTGTGTAGGTGTGTGTCTGTGTAGGTGTTTGTCTGTGCATTTTACTGTGTTATGTATGTTTATGCATATGACTGCGACTGTGTATATCTGGATGTGTGGTGTGTGGTTGTATGGTAGCATGTGTGTGTGTGTGTGTGTATGTGTGTGTTTGATCTATGGGGGAGGCTGTTTCCGAACACGCTGTCACAATTAACTCCCCTTACAGCTGACGGATATTCAAATTAGTGTCGTATAACACTGAACGGTCTTGCTACGTCACGATTGGATGACCTTGCTTTCTCCCTCGCTATTTGGATTCTACGAAGTGGCATACAATCCATGACGTTTGAGACAAACAAAAACAAATATAACAGAGCAATCAATGTATCGTGTTAAGCTGTGGCCATTGTCACATGATTAGATTTGAGATGAGAGCTTCACATGTTCACATTCCCAGTGGAACATGCTTTGGTGATTAATTTGAAGCTTTCGTTGTGAAGCTGGCCTAAAGATGTTGTCTGAAAACTTGCAGAACAGTGGAACCAAATACTTCTCATCCTTATCTCTCTTTCGCTCTTCTCCTGCCTCTCTCTTTGTGTGTCTCTCTCTCTGTCTCTCTTTTTGTCTCTCTCTGTCTCTCTCTATGTCTCCCTCTGCAAATCTCTCTCTCTCTCTCTCTCTCTCTCTCTCTCTCTCTCTCTCTCTTCAAGTAGTATGTACACTTAAACATCTGAGTATGTATGTACTCTTGCCCCACGCACAACTCGCCTTAAATGCATTTTACTGCATTCTTTGTAGTGAACATTGTCTTCAGCTAGAACATTGTCTTCAGCTAGAACATTGTCTTCAGCTAGAACATTGTCTTCAGCTAGAACATTGTCTTCAGCTAGAACATTGTCTTCAGCTAGAACATTCAACTCACAAACTGGCAAGTGGCGTATGGGATTAGCAACCGCATTGTGTCAGACAGAATCAGCGTAAAGGTCTTGCTATCGATGCTTGATAAAGTGCAAACAAGAGACATGTATCGTATAGGTGCCTAACTGGCCCTGCCCTCCATGCTTGATAAAGTGCAAACAAGAGACATGTGTCGTGAATGTGCCTAACTGGCCCTGCCCCCCCCCCCCATGCTTGATAAAGTGCGAACAAGAGACATGTGACGTGTATGTGCCTAACTGGCCCTTCCCTCCATGCTTGATAAAGTGCGAACAAGAGACATGTGTCGTATAGGTGCCTAACTGAACCCCCCCCCCCCACCCCATGCTTGATATAGTGCGAACAAGAGACATGTGTCGTGAGTGTGCCTAACTGCCCCTCCCCCCCCCCCATCCCATGCTTGATATAGTGCGAACAAGAGACATGTGTCGTGAGTGTGCCTAACTGCCCCCCCCCACCCCATGCTTGATATAGTGCGAACAAGAGACATGTGTCGTGAGTGTGCCTAACTGCCCCTTTCCCCCCCCCCACCCCATGCTTGAAATAGTGCAAACAAGAGACATGTGTCGTGAGTGTGCCTAACTGCCCCCCCCCCCTTGATATAGAGCAAACAAGAGACATGTGTCGTGAGTGGGCCTAACTGCCCCCCCCCCCTTGATATAGAGCAAACAAGAGACATGTGTCGTGAGTGGGCCTAACTGCCCCCCCCCCCCCTTGATATAGAGCAAACAAGAGACATGTGTCGTGAGTGGGCCTAACTGCCCCCCCCCCCTTGATATAGAGCAAACAAGAGACATGTGTCGTGAGTGGGCCTAACTGCCCCCCCCCCCTTTATATAGAGCGAACAAGAGACATGTGTCGTGAGTGTGCCCCCCCCCCCCCTTGATATAGAGCAAACAAGCAAGAGTCCCGTACACCCTGATTGAGCAATTGTTTCCTATTTCTTCTATTGATTGTTAACACTGGATGGGTTTCTCAAAAAAACATAATCAGAACAGGCAGCGTTGTTGATCGTTTATTGATGATGGAAGACGATACATACCGTGGATCGTGCGTAGACCATCGTCTTGGTAGTGTGGCTGTCAACAGTCAGCAGCTCACTAATGCCATCTTTCGATCTGTGATCAGAAAAAGATACATATAATAACTTTAAAGATAAGAAATATTTTTTTTTAAATTAGAAATATGGTTAGAACAGATTTCTATACTTTCTATCACTAACACAATGCAGTCTCTTTGTGTTGTTTCTGGGCAGCATTTTGGTGCTTCACTTGGGCAGTATTCCATTATTTGTCCATCCCAGTCACCTAACGACAGTAAACACTTTGTCTGACTTGACGTAGTCGCTAACTTAACGAAGTCGCTGACTTACGAAATCACTGTCTAACTTGACTTACGAAGTCACTGTCTAACTTGATGTACTGGCAGACTTAACGAAGTCACTGTCTGACTTGACTTACTCGCAGACTTAAGGAAGTCTCTGTCTAACTTGACTTACTCGCAGACTTAACGAAGTCACTGTCTGACTTGACTTACTCGTAGACTTAACGAAGTCACTGTCTGACTTGACTTACTCGCAGACTTAACGACGTCACTGTCTGACTTGACTTATTCGCATACTTAACGAAGTCAATGTTAAGACACGAAAAACACCAGGAGACCGGGCATAACAAACACGTCTCCCTTTATTTGTCGTGTCCAGTCACCTGGTGTTTGTCGTGTCCAGTCTCCTGGTGTTTGTCGTGTCCAGTCGCCTGGTGTTTTTCGTGTCCAGTCTCCTGGTGTTTGTCGTGTCCAGTCTCCTGGTGTTTGTCGTGACCAGTCGCCTGGTGTTTTTCGTGTTCAGTCTCCTGGTGTTTGTCGTGTCCAGTCGCCTGGTGTTTGTCGTGTCCAGTCTCCTGGTGTTTGTCGTGTCCAGTCTCCTGGTGTTTGTCGTGTCCAGTGTCCTGGTGTTTGTCGTGTTCAGTCTCCTGGTGTTTGTCGTGTCCAGTCTCCTGGTGTTTGTCGTGTCCAGTCTCCTGGTGTTTGTCGTGTCCAGTCTCCTGGTGTTTGTCGTGGTAGAAACGTAATGTGACTCTTTATGGATGGTGAGAAATGCGCTTGTGGGCTATGCACCGAAAGAGAGAAAGAGAAATGGAACTGGTGAACAATAAATAGTAGGGTGATTATAGAACGAGAAAACAGAATACAAAAGACAGAGAGGTAGAAATAGAGAAAGCAAAAGAAAGAGAGCTAGTGACAGAGATAGAAGCACAAATATAAATATAGAGAGAGAAGCAAACAAAAAAAGGAGTGAAAGAGATAGAAACAGAGGAAAGAAAGAGAATGTTACAATATTATCTGAGGAGAGAAAGAAGGTCACCTGTAAAAGAAGAACAGTAGATTAAGTCAGAGCAGGAACAGACTTCCCACAATGGCGTCAGGGAACATGGCAGAGCCAGACGGAAGCTCAGTGGTAGGTGGGGGCTTGGAATGCCTCTGTCACCATGTGCACGCGCCACCAGTGTTTAGATAACGACTAAATCAAAGTGATTATCTCCCTCCTACCCAGACGATAAATTTTCTTTTTATGTGGATGCCAGTCAACTGCTGTTTGTTGTTTTTGTCATCACGAAGTTAATTCAGGTCTTCCTTCTAAGCATCTCAAGTACTATTCTGTGGCTCTGGTTATTGTGTTTATCTTAATGTACTTGGCGCATCTTACTGGCACATTGAAGGCTAAGTAAATATCCCACATTAATGGGCGAGTATGAGTGTTTTCATGTGTGGTAGGATCGTTATATTTATAAATGTTGTTATAGCCTGGGTTAGGGTTGAGGATCAACTCTAAACACCAACTAAATGTTGTTATAGCCTGGGTTAGGGTTGAGGATCAACTCTCAACATCAACTAAATGCTCCCATGTCGTGCTTCTCTTATAGCCTCTGACAACAAAGTCCTTCTCCTGGCCTTCGTGTGGCAGAACTGTTTTGACTAACAGGAGAAGGGGCGGAAGGCGAACCACTGGCACCTTAAAAACAGTAGTTTCTGGCAGATGGGGTTCGAAAGCCTAGGAAGGCAGCTCATCTTGGAGAATGAAAACTCTGATTTCAAACCATCTGAAGCCTTGCAGATAAGATACTGGCGTATCTTGTCGGGTTTTGTCAGATATGGCTGTGCAGCATGTTTTTTGATAACTCTGAAAGTAAGTTGGTCATCGTTTACCAAACCTGGCAACCGACGATGTGCGAAGGAGCACAAGCAAGAGGATACAATGCCTTATCCTAGAGCAAGGAAAGACAACCTCAGTTGAGTGTAGTAGCAGGGCAGACCAAGCTCCCCCTTAGCCTTGGTTGTCGGCTGGTCTACGAGTGAAGCCACGACAGGCGAAATTAAAGAGCATTTCTCTGCTGATCCGGCAGCTTCTGCAGCTTGCCTTGCTCCAAATGTTTTGGTATCACCTTTTCCTTGGAGCAAACAAGACAGACCGAGAGAGGGACCATACTGCATGGACAACACGTGGTCTCCTTATTCCTGCCCGCCGGGCCTTGTGCTGAAAGCACAATCACTATCGTCTGACAAGAAGAAAAGAGCCAATGAGTATAGTTGTACATCGAATATTGAGATGGCGTGTATGTGAGTCTAAGACACAATTTAAATGTAGCAAAACCACACTGTATTTATGTGATAATAAACTGGAACAGATTGCAGTTGTCTCTAAAGTCATGTGAGCTCACCTCTAGTTTGTTCCTTTGTCTGATTGTTCACCATTTTTATGAAGTTTTTTTTGGGGGGGGTTCCAGATTAAGCAATGTTTAGGCTGACTATCATGATACGTCCTTTCTCATTCGAATAGGAGCAAGGCGTACTACAACAGCTGGCCTCGCTGAAGCACACTTGCACGAACATATGTGTGTGCTCTGGTAGATTTGATATATATGTGGCACTTTGGCGTAGATAGTTAAAAAGGTTCAAAACTGCTTTCCTAATATTGAACACATAATTCTCTGTTTGTAGTGGAATTCTCTGATACCCCAGAGATCTACACGTGCTTCCACTTGTGTATGCACGATCACCCCAGAGATGAACAAGTGGCTCCCTTAACTTCTGTATGCACGATCACTCCAGAGATCTACAAGTTCCTCCACTTCTGTATGCACGATCACTCCAGAGATCTACAAGTTCCTCCACTTCTGTATGCACGATCGCCCCAGAGATCTACAAGTTCCTCCACTTCTGTATGCACGATCGCCCCAGAGATCTACAAGTTCCTCCACTTCTGTATGCACGATCACCCCAGAGATCTACTAGTTCCTCCACTTCTGTATACACGATCACCTCAGAGATCTACTAGTTCCTCCACTTCTGTATGCACGATCACCCCAGAGATCTACTAGTTCCTCCACTTCTGTATGCACGATCGCCCCAGAAATCTACAAGTGCCTCTACTTCTGTATGCGCTATCAAAGACTGATTTTAACTGTATAAACATGTGCCTTTCTTGCAGAAATTAATTTTGGTAACTCTGACAGAATGCGACTACGTAGCTCAGTCATACACGTGAATGGGTGCCTGACTTACTGTTAGGAGAGGAAACAGAGGATCTCAACTACCCACTCAATCTTCTTTTTCTTTTTCTTCTTCTTTTTCTTCTTCTTCTTCTTCTTCTTCTTCTTCTTCTTCTTCTCCTCCTGATTCGAATTCTTCTTCGTCTTCTTCGTTTGTTCTCTCCTCCGCATTGAGCCCCAAAAAAGACTTTTCAAATAGCAAGATGTTGTCCGGAGAACAGACTGTGTTGTGTGGTAGTTTACAGCATTTCTGCGATATTTGTACCTTTCAGTTCTACACATCCAACTTCAGCATTCAATGTGTGGGTACCGTGTTAGCCTTCCCTGTTCGATCATTTATCTTTAGCTAGTCTGCTCTGTTATCCAGGATCATCGCGTGGAGGTGTGGTAGGGTTTTGGAAGCTCTGGTTTGCGAGCACTGACGCTATAACTCATCTTATAAAAACAATAGCAAAATCTAACACTTGATCCCCAACAGCGATGTCTGCTTTGTGATTACATTTAAGCTGTTGTGAGGCTCTGGCACGTACAAATGGATTGAATTGTTGTTGTTGCTGTTGTTGTTGTTGTTGTTGTTGTTGTTGAATGGCTACAATGAGTAAATTTGCCTGTGGTGCCCCTGAAAAGGCCGTTAAGGGGCTAGTTGTGGTAGTTTTCCTCACATCCAGAGCATGCTGCTGAAGGTGGACCTCCAGGCGGTTGTGTTATGCCTGGCTTCATCTTCGTGGCGCCTACTACTACGAGGATCCCATCGATCAAATAGTCAGCCATTAAAACAGCTTGTTGCCATGAAACATGAGAAATTGTGGTCTTGTTCAGTGTATTGTGACTGAACCTGATGTGACGTCCTGTTCAGTATGTTGTGACTGACCCTGACGTTACGTCCTGGTCAGTATGTTGTGTGTGGCCCTGACATGACGTCCTGATCAGTATGTTGTGTGTGGCCCTGACATGACGTCCTGGTCAGTATGTTGTTTGTGGCCCTGACATGACGTCCTGGTCAGTATGTTGTGTGTGGCCCTGCCATGACGTCCTGTTCATTATGTTGTGTGTGGCTATGACGTGACGTCCTGGTCAGTATGTTGTGTGTGGCCCTGACATGTCGTCCTGGTCAGTATGTTGTGTGTGGCCCTGACATGTCGTCCTGGTCAGTATGTTGTGTGTGGCCCTGACATGACGTCCTGGTCAGTATGTTGTGTGGCCCTGACAAGACGTCCTGGTCAGTATGTTGTGTGTGGCCCTGACGTGACGTCCTTTTCATTATGTTGTGTGTGGCTCTGACGTGACGTCCTGGTCAGTATGTTGTGTGTGGCTCTGACATGACGTTCTGGTCAGTATGCTGTGTGTGGCCCTGACATGTCGTCTTGGTCAGTATGTTGTGTGTGGCCCTGACATGACGTCCTGGTCAGTATGTTGTGTGTGGCCCTGACATGATGTCCTGGTCAGTATGTTGTGTGTGGCCCTGACATGACGTCCTGGTCATTATGTTGTGCCTGACCCTGACGTGACGTCCTGATCATTATGTTGTGCCTGACCCTGACGTGACGTCCTGATCATTATGTTGTGCCTGACCCTAACGTGACGTCCTGTTCATTATATTGTGCCTGACCCTAACGTGACGTCCTGTTCATTATGTTGTGCCTGACTGGACTAACGTTTCAGTTCCCCAAATCGGTTTTAAAACTAGGATATAATTTCCGTAACTATGGCTGCAAAAAAAACAGAGAGAGAAAACAGAAACAGAGATAGAACAGATACATGAGAGAGAGAGAAGAAAGGGAAACAGAGAGAACAGAAAAAAAAAGAGATAGAAAAGACAGAGAGAGAACAAAGAAAAGAGAGAGAAAAGAGAACCAGAGACATAAAACAGAGAAGAGAGAACAGAGAAAAGAGAGAGAAAACAGAGAAAAGAGAGAGACATGAGAAAGAGAACCCGAACAGAGAAAATAGAGAGAGAGAGAAACGAGAAAGAGAGAGAGATAGAGAGAACAGAGAGAAAAGAGAGAGCGAGAAAAGAGAACAGGGAGAGAGAAAGAGAAACAGAGAGACAGAACAGAGAAAAGAGAAAGAAACGAGAAACAGAGACAGAACAGATAAAAAAGAGAGAAAAGACACACAGAGAGAAAGAGCGAAATGAGAAAAAAGAGAGAGAAAAGACAAACAGAAAGAGAGAACAGAGAACAGAGAAAGAGAACAGAGAAAAGAGAAACAGAGAGAGATAGCAGAGAAAAGAGAGAGAGAAAAGAGAATAAGGAGAGAGAACAGAGAAAGACAGAACAGAGAAAAGAGAAAGAGAGAGAGAGAGGACAGAAAGAGCGATAGTGTCTATGTGGCTGGTGTGGATGTGTGTGTGGCTTGTGTGTGTGTGTGTGTGCGTGTGTGTGTGGCTTGTGTGTGTGTGTGTGCATAAGGAATGCATATATATTTGTGCGTGTGTGTTGGTGTGCGTGTGTGTCTATGTGTGTGTGTGTGTCTGTATGCATGTCTGTGTGTGTTTGTGTGTGTGTCTGTGTGTGTGTGTGTCTGTGTATGTGTGTATGTGTGTGTCTGTGTGTCTCTCTCTGTGTGTGTGTGTGTGTGGGTGGGTGGGTGGGTGGGTGTGTGTGTGTCTGTGTGTGTGTGTCTGTGTATGTGTGTCTGTGTATGTGTGTGTGTGTCGGTGTATGTGTGTCTATGTGTGTGTGTGTGTGTCTGTATGCATGTCTGTGCGTGTGTGTTTCTGTGTGTGTCTGTGTGTGTGTCTGTGTGTGCCTGTGTGTGTGTCTGTGTCTATGTGTGTGTATGTGTGTGTCTCTGTGTGTGTGTGTGTGTGTGGGTGGGTGTGTGAGTGGGTGTGTGTGTGTCTGTGTATGTCTGTCTGTGTGTGTGTGCGTGTGGGTGTGTGTGTGTGGGTGGGTCGGTGAGTGGGTGTGTGTCTGTGTATGTGTGTCTGTGTGTGTCTGTGTGTGTGTCTCTCTCTCTCTCTCTCTCTCTCTCTGTGTGTGTGTGTGTGTGTGTCCCCCCTGTGTTGTCCCATTCTGTTGAAATCATTGTAGTCGTCATTTTGGTACGTCACATACTTTTACAACTGTTTTTTGTTCCGTTGTTTTCTTTCCTCTTTCTTCCCTTTTATTGTGTTCATGTCTTATTTTCCAATTTAACAAGTGTAAGTAAATTATGCTTGTTAACTCTAATTCCAAGACAGGTAGAATATAGCATCCAATAATTAATCCTGCTTTATGGTAAATCCCAGGTCCGCTGCCACACTATCAGATGGTAAAACCCAGGTCCGCTGCCACACCATCAGATGGTAAACACAACAGAAAAGAACCAAACAGAAACGCTAGTGTGATTGAAAAGGTCGCGCTTAGTTTAAATGGGAGAACAATAATTAACTAACAGCAGCCATGAGCGAAGATGACGTGTAACATACAGATGACGTACAACATATAGGTGACGTGCGCCATACAGGTGACTTGGAACATGCAGGTGATGTGCAACATACAAGTGACGTGCAACATACAAGTGAGGTGCGTCATACAGGTGACGTGCAACATACAAGTGACGTGCAACATAGAGGTGACGTGAAACTTACAGGTGACATGTAACATAAATGTGACATGCAACATACATGTGACGTGAAACATACAGGTGACATGGAACATACATGTTACGAGCAACATACAAGTGACGTGCAACATACAGGTGACGTGCAACATACAGATGACGTGGAAAATACAGGTGACGTGGTGACGTGCAACATACAGGTGACGTGCAACTTACATGTTGCGTGAAACATACAGATTACGTACTCCATACAGATTACGTGTAAAATATATATTTTTTGCAACATATATACCACTGTGCACGGGGACCATTCAAAACGGGAAATTTAGGAATAAAAGAGAGTACAACCTGATGCAACAAAAATGTATGTCAGGAGTATCATCCTCAAAGATAGTGCCAGGTTCTAAATCAGACCGCCAACTACTGGTCAAGGACATCAAGACACACTGCGACGGGCTGGCTCAGACCACCAACTGCTGGTACAGGACATCAAGATAAGGCTGAAAAAGCTGCAGACCAACACTAGACCACAAAGCTATGACGTCCGCTGTATACCGCGGGAGCACTACACAGAGGTCACACAAATTGAAAATGCTAATGGCAGTGCAGGACGATTTGACACCAGAGGAACTTGCCACACAGGCAAGCGATATTCTCATCTCGTCCGCACGTAGAAAAATACCTAGAAAACAGCACACAAATCTGAGTGACATTACAGAAAAGACCTAGCGACTCATTGATACAAGAAATCAGCACACAAATCTGAGTGACATTACAGAAAAGACCTAGCGACTCATTGATACAAGAAATCAGCACACAAATCTGAGTTACATTACAGAAAAGACCTAGCGACTCATTGATACAAGAAATCAGCACACAAATCTGAGTTACATTACAGAAAAGACCTAGCGACTCATTGATACAAGAAATCAGCACACAAATCTGAGTTACATTACAGAAAAGACCTAGCGACTCATTGATACAAGAAATCAGCACACAAATCTGAGTTACATTACAGAAAAGACCTAGCGACTCATTGATACAAGAAATCAGCACACAAATCCGAGTTACATTACAAGTTTCTTAGAAAGACAAGGAAACAAAAAGTAAGGTCCTCAAACAACTCAAGGTAAAGAAGACATTTATGAACGAAATAAAAAGCAGAAAAACAAAATGTATTGGTCATACCAAAAGACGACATGACAGTCTGCTATAGGTTACAGTGGCGGTAGGAGTGTGGGGCAGGAGAGTCAGAGGTTCAGATGGACACAGAACATCAAGATATAGTCGGGACACAGTTTGGTTGAGTGTGCAGATGGACTGACAACATCGAGATGTGGTCGGGGCACAGTATAAACGAGTGTCTCGACTTGGCATGGGCCAGAGAGAGCTGGAGATCCATTACGGTCAACCTCCCATGAGTATGCGGCACTTGACAATGGTAATGATGATTAACTAGAATACCATCGGTTTATTTAGTTGTCCCAGCAACTAGAATACCATCGGTTTATTTAGTTGTTCCAGCAACTAGAATATCATCGCTCTATTTAGTTGTTCAAGCAACTAGAATATCATCGGTCTATTTAGTTGTTCCGGCAACTAGAATATCATCACTCTATTTAGTTGTTCCAGCAACTAGAATATCATCGCTCTATTTAGTTGTTCCAGCAACTAGAATATCATCGGTCTATTTAGTTGTTCCAGCAACTAGAATATCATCGGTCTATTTAGTTGTTCCAGCAACTAGAATATCATCGCTCTATTTAGTTGTTCCAGCAACTAGAATATCATCGGTCTATTTAGTTGTTCCAGCAACTAGAATATCATCGGTCTATTTAGTTGTTCCAGCAAAACGTTTTTGTGGATTATCATGAAAACAAAATCAGTGAGGAAGTCCATATTGCTCATGCAGGATTAGACAGGACAGAGGCACGTGAATAACCTAGTTAACCTGGAGAATTGTCCAAAAACTAACCAGTTTTTAACCTCTTGGCTAGACTGAAGTACAGAACTGGTTAGTAAACATTATTTTAGGAAGCTTACAAACTTCGGCCACATCAAACGCACCGTTGGCCTTGAAATAATGTTACTGGTTGCTGGCAATAGAGGCAAATGCATATCGAGCAGATGATGAACAAGGGACATTATCAAGGTGCTGGTGTTGATAGAGGCAGAAGCGGGAGAGCTGGCTAGGGATCAGATGTCTTACATAGCAGTCTTCACGTGAGCGACGTTCTGTAGGAGAGCTGGCTAGGGATTTAGTGTCTTAACTTACCAGAAGTGTCAGAGTTTGTGGTTCCAGTAGCATTTGGTGGGCCCAGGCAGGAGGCCTGGCATCGTTCCTACCTGGCCCCGCCCCATACGGATGACAACATAACGGTCTATTGTTTGCTGCACAGCATCCGCTGTTTTGCGTAGATGTCCGTTTTCTACTCCCGTGTCACTTGGGGCTACATCTTCCAACTTCGACGGTTGAGGTTTTCACTCTGGATGCCTCCTTCCATAGACAGATTCAGGATGTGTTGCTCTTAGCCTTTGTTCTTCCTGGAACTACCACAAGGCAGCGGTGGTTTGTGTAGGTGTAGCCTTCACATGGATGGGTAGAGGACGAAAGCAAGGCTTCAGATAAGAAAATCATTTAACCCATGAAGTGAGGGTGGATTGCTACGGACCAGAGCGTGTACCACACGCCTGTGGGTTTTGCATCCACAGTAATCTTGGACAGTAAATTCGGCTTGGCCCTGATGCGCCATCCTGGTCAGAATGTTGTGCCTGGCCGTACCAACGTCTCAATTCGCAAAGAAAAAAGAGAAGAATATGACAATGTTGATAAAGTAAAAGAAGATGATGAAGAAAATACAAGGAAGAAAAACAAAAAGGAAGAAGGAGAGGAAGAAATAGAAATGATCACGTCACAAGGCTGATCCACTACAGCTTGGAATGATAGATTCAATGACCTTCTGATCTCATTATTATTTGATTACCGAACTGTATCAAGACTGTACTAAATCATCTGTGCCACGCCTAACGATCCATTTCAATCCTCGTTCATCAAATAAATTCTTGCGACTGAAAATAGAAGCAGGTTAGCTTGCATTCTCAATGACTCTTGGCTGTTTTGTCTGTTCCGGATAAATCTGTCTACTTGAGTTTGATGATGGTATGGCTCATCACCTCCTGCAGAATCATGGCTTCCTAAACCAAAAGGAGAGAAAGAGAAAACACTAACTACTGACTCTCAACTGCCAATATTTAAGGAGTGAAAACATCACCTTCTAGTATTCAGTTACTGACCTTCATATAGAAAAAATGCCAGCTAAAGATTCCAAACAATCAATTGTCAGAGGTCACCAAAACATCCTTTACAAGCTGTCAACTATCAATCCTCAAAGGTCATCAAAACACCCAATACCAGCTCTCCCCAATCAGAGGTCACCTTAACACCAGCTACAGGATTTCAACAACCAATCCTCAGAGGTCACCAAAACACCGGCTACAACAACCAATCCTCAGAGGTCACCAAAACACACTCTACAAGCTTTCAACAACCAATCCTCACCAAAACACCCTCTACAACAATCAATCCTCAGAGGTCACCAGAACACCAGCTACAGGATCCCAACAATCAAAACACCCTCTACAAACTCTCATAGAGCAAACTGGCACAGTTTTACTAACGCATCAACTTTGTATACGCGTATATACATATATATATATATATATATATATATATATATATATATATATATATATATATATATATATATATCACCATCATCATCGGTAAAACTCTCGACCTTTAGTCAGTTCTCCCGCCTACGCCACTTCCATCTTCAGAAAGAACTACGACGTCGTGTGTCCATCTATTCGTCCGTCTGCAGCTGACACGTTGTCCAGGCACCATACCTTCTAGTACATGTTTCTCAAGGCTAATGTGACGTTTGATGTTGTCAAGGTACTTTAGTGTCCAGGCGGGATACTGTTTGCCAGCCCATGTTGTAGCAGGCGTCTTGTTTCATCACGTCAATGTTCGGACTCAATATTGCCACTGACACGGTAGCATTCATCAAAGACCTAGGCATCACCACAAGTGAGTACCGCGTCTTTGTACCACTCAAAGGAGTGATTAGAGGAAAGACATTCAGGTCACGAGGGGAGATGCAAGAGGGGGTGGAAGGGTAGCTACACTATCGACCTGAAGACTGTACTTCTAGAAGAATATGTGCACTTAGCAGTCCCTAGAAAGGGGGAGGGGTGGCGGCGGGGTGGAGTTGGCAGAGGGTGTTAAGGTGCTTTATCGAACGGAATAGAGAATATGTCGAAAATTAAAACTTTGTGTCTAAGTGAACCTGACAAGAATTATCTTAGATATGATACTTTTCAGCCTCTTGTATGTCCAGCACTTCAGACTACGGAGCTGTGCTCCAAAATGGCAACACCTGTGTGTACTCTTCAGCGTCTTGCACATAGATCACTTCAGGACATGAGGCACTGTGCTCCAAGATGATAGTCCTCGTCTCAACTGAGCTCTTGCTGCAAATGCTTTCCTCCAACAACACCATGTCAGCAGAATAGACTAGCTAGCACTGTTCTGTGACCTAAACACTCTAGAGCATTTCGCCAGGTGGTGACTGAATCATTTTTTTTCAAAACTGCCATCGCGAGTAGCAGACTATCACACAGGACACTATCAAGAGGTTGATTTTACACATGAGACATTGTTATATAGTTTGTGTCGATGTCAGTGGTGCTCTCTCACGTCACTGACCATCTTTGTACCAATGTCAGTGGTGCTCTCTCACGTCACTGACCATCTTTGTACCAATGTCCGTGGTGATCATTCACGTGAATGACCATCTTTGTACCAATGTCCGTTATGGTCTGTATCTATCTATCTATATATCTATATCTATCTATCTATCTATCTATCTATCTATCTATCTATCTATCTATCTATCTATCTATCTATCTATCTATCTATCTATCTATCTATATATCTATCTATCTATCTATCTATCTATCTATATATCTATCTGTTTATCTATATATATATCTATCTATCTATTTATCTTATATCTATATTTCTATATCCATCTTACCATCTGTCAATTCGTCTTGGTATCCATCTATACAACCGTCCTTCAGTAGCGTTGACCTGTCTATCTATCTACCTGACGGTCTATTTGATTACCGATGAACTAGGTAACCTGCAGTACACCTAGTGCAAGTCAATTCTGGACTGGTAACTCGAGAAGATAACATCGTGTTGGGCCCAATACAAACATCTCAACCTTCTCAAACCGGAATTTAGTCATTGAGCACACAATGAGTTCGGGGCGAGCTGAAGTTCGTGACCTCGCAACATTAGAATGTACATCTAAACATGTACTTGCACTTGGTATGAGTGCAGAAACAGACTCCGGTCACACCAGTACAGGATCAGACTCTGGTCACACCAGTACAGGATGAGACTGTGGTCACACCAGTACAGGAACAGACTCTGGTCACACCAGTACAGGATCAGACTGTGGTCACACCAGTACAGGAACAGACTCCGGTCACACCAATACGGGATCAGACTGTGATCACACCAGTACAGGATCAGACTGTGGTCACACCAGTACAGGAACAGACTCCAGTTACACCAGTTTATTAACAGACTCTGGTCACACAGGTACAGAACAGACTGTGATATATGTGTGGTCACCTCAAGGCCATTGACATCTTGACTGGGCTGGAGCAGGGCTACACGCCGTATGCTGTTTGGTATGTATATTTGACATTATTAGAAAAATTACTTCCCTCATGGGTAATCAGTTGAACAGGGGGACAATCATATACTTAACGAACCACTTGTATAATCCCCCAAGATCTTGTTTTCTCATCTCTAGATCAAACTCGCACTAATTAAAAATGGTGTGAAGGTCATGGATCGACGTGGGACAGGACGTGTATACCTTGGTGATCAATTTCCAAGACTTGGTGGGGTCAAGGTCAAAGAAGATGTTTTTGTCGGTTCACATTTATGTCAGCTCTTTCGAGATCAGCGATTTGATGATATCTTCAAATGTGATGAAAAGTCAGCTTGAAATGTTTTTCAGCATGTGGCCAGAGATTTTCTAGGAAACTAAAAGGCTGACAGTTGCCAGGAGTCTGTAGAAACGCTGTTGTAGTGCTAAGAAAGACTAAACGGCTACATGGCCTTGAAATTACACTTTTTAAATTCTCATGTGGATTCTTCTCCTCTAACTGTGGTGCTGTCAGTGACCAGAATGTGGAACGATTTCTTTATGGCATTCATTGGCTCTTTCTGTCTTGTCAGACGATAGTAATTGTGCTTTTATAAAAACGTATGCAGCTACAGTCCATGACGGTAACGAATGTGACTCGTAAGACCAATCCGGGCAGAGAAGCGTCTTCCACAGTGTGTGCAAGGAAAGTCAGGACCGTTTGCGGCATAGCCTGGTGTGGCGTGTCTTCTCAAACTCTGAGTCTTTAGCCTATCAGCAATCAGTATCTCCTTTGTCTGCATTCCATGCTTAATCCTGCCCCTCCATGCAACACGATCATGGCGTCCAGTTCCCATCATACCAAATCCATGCCTGCATCATTCATATTCCGCTTGCATACATCATTGCACCGAATAGTGGCCGGCCCCGAGACCTTTTTTTCCAACTAAATCTTCCCCATAGAGAAGATGTTTTGGTATTCTAACATCATCCATCCTCCGAATGTGTCCCAGCCATCGGAGCCTTGGAAGACTAATCATCCGGACATTATTACCTTAGAAAAAAGGCACCAAGGAAATGGATTGCAGTAGTGTAAGAAGACTATTTTTAGACGACAGTGAGAACGCATTACAAGCGACAGATAAAAATGGTGTCTCTGTGAGTCATTTCTGCAATGAACATCATTATTATATATTATCTACGCATCCATTTGTGTAAAACGTGTTTATAGATATTGAAAACGACAAACGACATTAACATATAACTTGATTTATTCTCAATTACACACAAGGCCAAATGTCTTGTACAGTGTTACTAAATGTCCATAGGAAACAGCTGGGCTGACTGCAAATTGCATTTTAAATGTCGTGTTGAAATTATACAATATGTGACATCAGTATTGGGCAATGTTTAAATGTCGTGTTGAAATTATACGATATGTGACATCAGTATTAGGCAATGTTTAAATGTCGTGTTGAAATTATACGATATGTGACATCAGTATTAGGCAATGTTGACAATTCGGGAGAGATAGTTGTGAGAGTAATACAAATGTACACATTCAGTATATCATGAGTATATCATGAGTATATCATGATAGCCGCTTAGAGTTTGTCACAACTAAATACTGTAACGCAATCTTCTTTTTCTTCTTCTTCTGACGCTGTCAGACGTCGACCTTTATTTTTTCGAAAAAAACGGCCGTCATCCTGAGGCTATCGACACTGCCATAGAGCTTGTCTAGTGTTGCCACTGATGATGGCCACATCTGTTCTCTCTGATTCTCGTATGTCGGGCAGTTTTGCAGCAAATGCTCAGCGGTCATTTTCCCGGTACCACACGATAATTCGTCAGTGCCACCTATCTTCAATTTGTTGAATAGGTGGTACCTCAGTCTATTGTGGCCAGTGCGAAGTCTGAAGACCACGACCTGCTCTCTTTATTCAACTGGTAATAGGCATCGTTTTTTGTGTAGCCAGTATGTTCGGTTTCCCATTTGGTCATGTATCTAGCTCTAATAAGCCGTTTCGATTCTTCGTATGTCACACTAGTATCAGGTTGTGGTAGTTTTGCACCTTCTTTTGCCAGTCTGTCTGCCTCCTCATTGCCTTGGATGTTGCAGTGTGATGGAACCCACTGTACCACTACCCTTTTTGGTGCAGACTCCTGGCATAGTTGACAGAGTACTGCACTTAAATCATTAAGTTCAGTATTTTTCTGGCTTTTTAGTGCTGTGATTACGGCCAAGACATCTGTAAGCAGGACCATATGGCTTTCATTCCTTTTACCTGTCACCATTTCTTCCACCGCCGCCCTCAGTGCCTCTGCCTCCGCTATGAGTAACGCAATCTGATATGTTGAGGTTCGTCAACACTGATTGGGCATATTTTCATGTACATGGCACATCGTTGTAGTGAGATTGGTCATTTCATTCATTTGTCAAATGAACTGTCTTTTTTCACACTCCGTGAACTCGCCTCTTATGTTACATATCCTTAACGTTAGAAACTGAGTTTGTTGCAAAACCACAACCAGTGCTGATCTATACTTTGTTTAATTGACGAGGTGTCTTTTGTAGCAGGTCACCGTGGTTTCTCTCGTATCTCAAGGGCGAACTGACAAAGATGAACATCTGTTATACTGTGTGCAATCGAATGTGAAACTTCAAGAGAACAAAGAACATTCCCCACGAGACATGCACACTATCACAGAAAACGAGTTCTAGTACCCAATCATATTGTTTTAAAACAACGTACTGGTTTGTTTCTGTGACTGCCCTAGCATGTTCTATACCGTAACTGGAAAACATGTGCTGTTAAAGGTGTGAGCTATTCCATTGAATTGACTTCTCTCTTGAAGATTGCATGATGAGATGGAAGCTGAGCCATCCTGTCATAATCCATGTATTGTGTCGATAGTGTCTATTTATTAAAACTAGCTAATCTATGAATTCACACCGGAAACAATTACATTAATTTAAATACGCAGCTAAACTAATAACATTGGATGAGAGATACAGCTACGAAACGAAGACATACATACGCACATACATGCATACATACATACGTACATACATTAATACATACGTATGTATGTATGTATGTATGTATTTGTGTGTGTGTATGTATATCTGAGTGTATATATATATATATATGGATGTAAATCCTCCGGAAAGTGTGAGCTCAAGGAGAGACGTGTATGTATGTTTGAGTGAGTGTATTAGATTGATAAATGTCACGTGAATTGCTCTCTGGTGCTGCTGATATGGTTATTTTAATACATGTGGACATTGAATGGGTGGAGTTCGACATGCCAGCCTTCTGATAATCAATAGATTTACATGTGTGTGGGTGTGGGTGTGTGGGTATGGGTGGGTGTGTGTGAATATGGGTGGGTGTGTGTGGGTGTGTGGGTATGGGTGGATGTGTGTGGGTGTGGATATGTGGAGGTTGTGTGTGTGTGTTTGTCTTTGTATGTGATTGTGTGTGTGGGGGTAGGTTAGTGTTGGTGTGGCTGCGTATTTGTGTGAAGTTGTGTGTATGTGAATGCGATTATGTGTGTCTATGTCTGTGGTGGTGTGTGGGGGTTGTGTGTGTGTGTGGGTTTTTCTATGTCTGTGTCGATGAATGCCTGTATGTCTGTGTCGATGTCTATCTGTATGTATGCCTGTATGTATGTCTGTCTGTCTCTCTGTCTGTCTATGTGTCTCTCTGTATTTATGTCTGTGTGTATGCATGTATGTCTGTGTGTCTGTATGTCTGTCTGTAAGTCTATATGTTATCTGTATGTATGTGTGTCTGTATGTTAGTCTATCTGTCTGGTATGTCTGTGCGTCAGTTTGTTTGTTTGTATGTCTGTGTGTCTGTATGTTTGTCTGTATGTCTGTATGTCTGTCTGTCTCTCTGTCTGTCTGTGTGTATGTCTGTCTGTCTGTGTGTATGTATATCTATATGTCTGTCTCTATGTCTGTCTGTTTCTCTGTATGTCTATGTGTCTGTCTCTATGTCTGTCTGTGTGTCTGTATGTATGTTTGTCTGTATGTATGTCTGTCTGTCTTTATGTCTGTCTGTGTGTATGTCTGGGTGTGTGTATGTATGTCTATATGTCTGTCTCTATGTCTGTCTGTGTGTCTGTATGTTTGTCTGTATGTATGTATGTCTGTCTGTCTTTCTGTATGTCTGTGTGTATGTCTGTCTGTGTGTATGTATGTCTATATGTCTGTTTCTATGCCTGTCTGTGTGTCTGTATGCTTGTCTTTCTGTATGTATGTCTGTCTGTGTGTATGTCTGTCTGTGTGTAAGTATGTCTGTCTCTATATATGTCTGTGTGTCTGTGTGTTTGTATGTCTGTCTGTATGTCTGTCTGTCTGTATGTCTGTCTATATGTCTGTCTGTGTGTCTGTATGTTTGTCTGTCCGTATGTCTGTTTCTATGTATGTCTGTGTGTCTGTATGTTTGTCTGTCTGTCTGCATGCATTTCTCTATGTCTGTCTGTGTGTCTGCACGTGTGTTTGTCTGTCTGTATGTTTGTGTGTCTGTCTGTATGCATTTCTCTATATATGTCTGTGTGTCTGTATGTTTGTTTGTCTGTCTGTATGTTTGTGTGTCTGTCTGTATGCATGTCTCTATGTCTGTTTGTGTGACTGTATGTGTGTCTGTCTGTCTGTATGCATTTCTCTATATATGTCTGTGTGTCTGTATGTTTGTTTGTCTGTCTGTATGTTTGTTTGTCTGTCTGTATGCATTTCTCTATGTCTGTCTGTGTGTATGTATGTATGTTTGTCTGTCTGTATGCATGTCTCTACGTCTGTCTGTGTGTCTGTATGTCTGTCTGTCTGTATGTTTGTCTGTTTGTCTGTCTGTATGTTCGTCTGTCTGTATATTTGTCTGTCTGTATGCATGCCTCTATGTCTGCCTGTTTGTTTGTGTGTCTGTCTGTCTCTGTGTCTGTCTCTATGTATGTCTCTATGTCTGTTTCTATGTCTGTATGCATGTCTCTATGTCTGTCTGTGTGTCTGTATGTTTGTCTGTCTGTATGCATGTCTGTCTGTCTGTTTGTGTGTCTGTATGTCTGTTTCTTTGTCTGTATGAATGTCTCTGTATGTGTGCATGTCTCTATGTCTGTCTGTGTGGCTGTATGTTTGTCTGTCTGTGTGCATGTCTGTCTGTCTGTATGTCTGTCTCTATATCTGTCTGCATGTCTGTCTGCATGTCTGTCTGTTTCTCTGTCTGTCTGTCGGTTTGTTTGTCTGTCTGCATGTCTGTCTGAATGTCTGTCTGTCTGTCTCTACATATTTCCGGCTAAACACTATTTTGCGTACTAGCACCCAGGCACTATTTAATTTAACAAGAACATTCTAACTGATTTTTAAATCACAGATTTATTGCCGACTAACATGATATTCCTAGAATTTGAAAGTCATATCTTTATTTCAAGTTGAATGAAGATCAAAATAAAGAAAAATCTGTTTAAAAATACTCCATCACTGTTAAGTGAGTGACAGTTTTCAAATTCAGGCACATCAACATCTGACTGCGTGCCATAACTTTCGTACACTTTGTCAGCAGTGCCTCAGGTCAAATGTTGATGATTGGGGATGCATGAGTGATAGAACAGCCATGACTCGCTGTTGAGTCTGTGAGCGCTGGTATTTGTTTGATCTCAACATGAGACTGGCAGTGTAGGAAGTAGCACAGATTCTTGAGTTTATGTTGTTAGTTTGTTGGTTAGTTAGTTAATTAGTTCTTTAGTTAAATAGTTCATAATTAGTTTGTTAAAAAGTTCGTTAGTTAGTTATTTAAATAGTTAGTTAAATAGTTAGTTATGTAGTTAGTTTGTAAGTTAAATAGTTAGTTAATGAATTAGTTAGTCAGTTAATTAGCTAGTTAGTGTGTATTGTAACAGTTCCCGCCGGAGCAAGGGGAGTTTAGGATGCCTGAACATGTTAAAGCTTAAAGCTACCTGAATGCATGTCAAGGTCACTCACCGTCTCAGCAAAGGAGAACAGAGTTGGGTTAAGGAATGTGAACAGATAGAAACTGACCACTGGCCTTCCGATTTTGGTAGGGGGAGATTGATTGACAGACGAAATTGGCAACGGGGCTTGCTGCGAGAGAATGAGTGACAGGTGTGCAAAGTGTTTCGTTCAAATTGGGATTGAAGATGACCATACCTGAGATCGATTGGTCAAGCTCTGGCCTTGCTTGAGGATATATAACTCGAGACAAAGTTTAGCTCAGTAGGCTGGAGAGAGAGAGGCTGGATAGAGAGAGGCTGGAGAGAGAGACTGAATGTAGATAGTATGTTTAACTCACCGACTTAGATAGAGGAGCGATTGATAGACGGTTGGACGAATGTTTGGTGATAGAACAGGAGCGCTCAAATAGGTGTGTGAGTTTTGGATTAATAGATAATCTGAACGTGTGTTTGTAAGCAAAGACACATTGTGAACGAGTTATGTCGAGATCGCCCACCTGAGGGGATTTCAGTGAGGAAGAGTATTTGATAAGGTGTGTTGAAGACGCAGTTAAGGCGATGTGTGTGATGTAATTGCAAGGCAATAGAACTGGGTTTTAGATAGTTGGGAATTCCATCAATAGCTAATGCTTACAATTCCCGTTTTAGTTGAATGTTTAGTTAAGATATGTATTATATTGTTTTTGTAATTTCTCTACTCATTCTATGATATGAGTATGATATAATAAATATGCCACCTGCTGTGTGATATGTCATTTACTGAGTATGGTCATGATGATGTGGATGAGTGTGAGAATGTTCTAAGTTAGATCGCGGCAGCAGAGGGTCTGTTACAGTATGTTTATTAGCTAGTTGGTAAATTAGTAAGTTTACATGTTAGTTAATTAGCTAGTGGGGATTTCTTGGCGGAGCACTTTTCACGGGTGCTTGATGCGGAGTCCCCTGCATCTGGTAGTCGCTCCCTAGTCGTCTTGTCCTTGACTTACCACTGGGGTCGGGCGGCTCGAGACGAGAGAGTGAGGACAAAAGTAGCACAAATAACGCTAGGAAAAAAAAATTATGCCATCAACGTCTACGATGGACAGCGGCCTTTGCCTTTGTCTTTATGTTTGGGTTATCATACTCTGTATGTAAGTAGGGTAGACGACTCTGCATCAAGGGTAAAATAGTAATGACTATGTAAGAAATATCAGAACCATTAAACCCAACTAGCTATCATGGAGACTGGCCATTTGTTTGTGGGACGTACGTGAGACTTATCTCCCTAAGACTTAATGACTTCCCCTCTCACAATAAAATGTTCTGGCAAATACATCCTTTCCCATTTTCACTGTGGAATAAAGATACTGAATTAGTGCGATGGGATATGATGTCTGGTGACTAACAGGGTTCTGACAACGTTTGAGACCTCGTCCAGTCTTCGGTGGCTTGGCTCACCCTGCACTTCTGTCAAATGGGTTTGCACATTTTTCGGATAATGTTCGAGACTTCGTCATGATATATAGATCTGCAATAGAAGCATATATTGCAGACTACATTTTGCTTTAATAACAGTTTGACAAATGTGACAATGTCCTGATGGAAGCATTCAGCGGCGGCGGTAGTACAATGGTCCGCAAGGGCCTAGACAGTATGGTACGCGAGCCCACTTGGCCAAAAAATGCTAACGGTAACTTATTAGAAATTGGAAGCCAACTTTAGCTTGGTAGTAAGCAAGAAGATAGGGGCGGGGGGAGACATACATACATTATGGAGAGGGGATTCACACAAGGTTTATGGACATCGGGTCAATTCTAACCATTCCGTTCTGGATTTTCACTGTCTTTCACTTTAGTTATTATCAAGAGGCAATTATCCATAAGTTGAGTGTGTAGTTTGATACGTGTCCATGACATGTTAGATATGTGGCTTGTTCTTAAGATTTCCAGTTAGAATTGGTGAAAGGTTTGAGCTGCCTATGATGTCGTGGCAACATGTCCATGGAAAAGGTGGTGAGGGCATATTGTTAGGAAGAATGGGGCTGGGCGTTCTGAGATGTGCAATTGACGTACTGATTACAAGTACACGTCAAACGATGACACGAGCTGTCAACAGGGTAGGGATTGAAGTGGCACCCGGCCTTGCGAGCAACACGGCCATGTTTGAAATGCAGAGCTCAGGAATCCGAAATCAACTGAAGCACAAGTGATTTTCAAGTAGACCGAGACGAAAGGTCTACAGTAAATTTCATAGGCATTGTACTGCGTCGCATGTTGAGAAGGACGGTGGCCTAACCACATCGCGCGAGAGAGATTTAGGAGCAGGCTACTAAAAGGTTCGAGTCACAGCGTAAGCTCTAAGCAGTGGTATTTTTTGTTTATCCAAACAAATGCTTAATTGTAACCAGAGTTTGGGTAAACTCAAGAGTGATCACTAGCAGTCTTTCGGACAAGTTGGAGTCTGAACTTCAGTAAGTTCGTAACGTCTCACGAGTTCGAAAAGGTGTAGGAGAGAGACCAAGGTTGACATCGTAATTAGGTTGTTCCAAAAAGATGTAGGAGAGAGGCAAGGGATAACATCCCATGTCACGTTATCCGAAAAGGTGTGGGAGAGACATGATGGATCACATCCCATGTCACGTTGTACGAAAAGGTGTGGGAGAGACATGATGGATCACATCCTATGTGACGTTGTACGAAAAGGTGTGGGAGAGACATGATGGATCACATCCCATGTGACGTTGTACGAAAAGGTGTGGGAGAGACATGATGGATCACATCCCATGTCACGTTATACGAAAAGGTGTGGGAGAGACATGATGGATCACATCCCATGTCACGTTATACGAAAAGGTGTGGGAGAGACATGATGGATCACATCCCATGTCACGTTATACGAAAAGGTGTGGGAGAGACATGATGGATCACATCCCATGTCACGTTATACGAAAAGGTGTGGGAGAGACATGATGGATCACATCCCATGTCACGTTATACGAAAAGGTGTGGGAGAGACATGATGGATCACATCCCATGTCACGTTATACGAAAAGGTGTGGGAGAGACATGATGGATCACATCCCATGTGACGTTGTACGAAAAGGTGTAGCAGATGCACAAGGAATGCATTCCATCATTCCATCATTCCATCATTCCATCATTCCATCATTCCATCACACGTGTGTGATATCTTTTGTTCCACTGCATAGACTAGACGGATAGAAGCTACCAGATTTCAGAGGCCATCTCCACTACCAGAGACGAGGACCTAATGACCTCAGGTGATTAATCAGTTGTTATTATTAGAAAGAATGGAGACACAGTAGGACCTGCGATAGAATTGGGTCAATATCCGGAGGTAACATTCAGTTAACAATCTCTGATAAGAGATTTTGCTATAGCTAGATCAGATGATAATTAGTCCAATAGCTAGATAATGCAAACAACAAATAATCAGGTATTTTGGTTATGAAGGCATCGGTTTTCGTGTTTCCTGTTTTAAAACGGAGAGGGGCAATAATTAAGGTAAGGGGAATAAGTTGGCTTTTCGATACTGTAATAAAATTGACTAGAGATCTAGTCTGATAAACATAACATAAATTAGTGCCACTAACCAGTGACTTCTAGATAAGAGACCGAGTCTGTTATAGCTTTTTTACCAACCAGCTGTAAGGGAAACCTTATTCTAATCATTTACAGTGCGGTTTGAAAGGAAAGGTTATTTCATGAGGTTGCCTGCCCTCATGCACAACCTTGTTTAGCCAGCATGCCTGAGAGAAGAAAGTGGTGATGTTCTGTTTATTTAAGAACCAGTCGAGTGTTTACGGTAGATATGGTCGAGAAAATGTGAGAATATTCAATGTTGCATTTACACTGAGCACACACATACTGCCGTGTTTACACTGATCACACACATACTGCCGTGTTTACACTAAGCACACACATACTACCGTATTTACACTGAGCGCACACGTACTGCCGTGTTTATACTGAGCACACACATACTGCCGTGTTTACACTGAGGACACACACATGCTACTGTGTTTACACTGAGCACACACATACTGCCGTGTTTACACTGATGACACACACATGCTAATGTGTTTACACTGCCGTGTTTACACTGGGGACACGCATACTATGTGACAGTTCCAGCGGGAGCATAAGCGTTGAACGAACGTAGGTTACGTCAGGGTCATCTACGATTTCGACACTAGGTCGACATGAGGGTTAGGTACACGTTAGGTAGACGACTTTGTCTTGTACAGGGATGGGTGTCAGAAGTGAACACTCTGGCGTCAGACTTGACAGAGATGGAGGTTGTTGACATCGAATACTTACAGGACATGCTATCACATTTAGAATGACAGTGACTCGTGGATAGACAGCCAATAACAAGCTGGGCTAGTGATGGCTAAATTAGCCGACCCAAAGAAGACTATTAAGATGTATGGTTGTTGTTTGAGTCTATAAAAAGACAATGTAGAGATACATTCGGCAGACTGGCGGAGAGATTGGGGAAGAGACTGGCAGGAAGAATGAGAGAGAAACCGGAAGTGGGAGAGTTTACAGGGTGGTTGTCCCATCATACATGTCGGGTTTGGCCAGTCGCGCTCAATAGGTGCTTATGATGGACACCCTGGGAACAGTAGGAGAACTGATGATGTGTGAGCGTACAGACTCGCCTGAGTATGGGATCTGATCGTAAGGACGAGTTTGTGATTGTGTGTTGAGGGTGTAGATGACGGCGAGCTAACTGGAACCATTAAGTTGTGGCTAGAATTGTAATATGGTTGTGAAGTTTTGTTGTTGCAGGAATAGACGTAGAATCTGGGTTTTTATGTAGTTACAGAAGTAATATCAACATGAATTGCTTGTATTTTCTGTGGTACTTGAATATATATTATGATTATTTAGTTTAGAAGTTCTTTTCTTTTTGAATGATACTATGCAACAATTATTCTTGTTAATAAATCATAATATTTTGTTGTATGGTTAGCTATAGTGTTTGCTGTGTTTTCCTGTGCTGAAGTCGTTATATATAAATATATATATATATATGTATATATTATAACTCTTAAAAATAGTAACTACTCAGCCAAACATAGACTCTACCACATTCTTAATTTGGCACTGTCAATTAAGATATAAATATCCGTAACCCTGCCACAAATACCGTGTGTGCAATGAGCACACACATACTACCGTGTGTGCTGTGAGCACACACATACTACCGTGTGTACAATGAACACACACATACTACCGTGTTTACAATGAGCACACACATACTACTGTGTTTATAATCACCACACACATGAATCAACACTCAAAGTTTGTGGAAAGAGATATTTACGTGTCACGCGCTACGTATATTAAAGGATGGGTTGATGACCAATTCTGAAAATATGCAAAGTACAGAATCAAAGCAAATGCTCACCAAACACGTACTCAAATCATTTACATAGTTACCGTGCACATTCTGTCGACCGACCTCCAACTCTGCACGAATCGATTCCACCTAGGTCTGATATGGATTGATATCGTACGTGACATCGAAACGTCTTTTTTGTCACCGCTGCCGCTTGTATATTTCCTAACATGTTTCATCGTTTATATAGACCATATGAAGTGAATATATAAATGAGTTTTTTATCTCTATATGTCTGTCTGAATATCTCAATGTTTATATACATGATTATTCTTAAATTATCTGCATGGATTTGGTGCCAAGTTTAACGCCAGAGTCAGGTTCAGCCTATCGACCAAGCCTCCATCTCTCATCCAAGCCGTACACCGCGAAATAAGCTGTCTTTAATCAGCCTGGCCAGCTAGGTAAGGATCCTACAAATGCGACTGACAGTGATTCCTATATAGTAACAGCCATGAGAAACTAGTCACACCTGCCACAGCACCACTCCTGAAGAACCAATGAAAACCATCCAGATACAGGAGTAAGGAAGTCAGTGCCAGTAACTCTGTCGACAACAACAGCAGCGTGTCTTAACATCAGTCTATGCTAATCCTGCAATCCCAAAATGAAACAACCGTCGATACCGCTAGCCTACGTGACACACCAGCTAAAATTAATAAACACCGTATGGTGAATATTCCCAAACTCTATCAGACTATTGCCCGTGGCTGTATCTCCCCTATCAGACTATTGACCGTGGCTGTATCTCCCCTATCAGACTATTGACCGTGGCTGTATCTCCCCTATCAGACTATTGACCGTGACTGCATCTCCCATATCAGACTATTGACCGTGGCTGTATCTCGCCTATCAGACTATTGACCGTGGCTGTATCTCCCCTATCAGAATATTGACCGTGACTGCATCTCCCCTATCACACTATTGACCGTGGCTGTATCTCCCCTATCAGACTATTGACCGTGGCTGTATCTCCCCTATCAGACTATTGACCGTGGCTGTATCTCCGCTATCAGACTATTGCCCGTGGCTATATCTCCCCTATCAGACTATTGCCGTCGCTGTATCTCCCCTATCAGACTATTGACCGTGGCTGTATCTCTCCTATCAGACTATTGACCGTGGCTGTATCTCCCCTATCAGACTATTGACCTTGACTGTATATCCCCTATCAGACTATTGACCGTGGCTGTATCTCCACTATCAGACTATTGACCTTGGCTGTATCTCTCCTATCAGACTATTGACCGTGGCTGTATCTCCCCTATCAGACTATTGACCGTGACTGCATCTCCCCTATCAGACTATTGACCGTGGCTGTATCTCCCCTATCAGACTATTGACCGTGGCTCTATCTCCCCTATCAGACTATTGACCGTGACTGTATCTCCCCTATCAGACTATTGACCGTGGCTGTATCTCCCCTATCAGACTATTGTCCTTAGCTGTATCTCCCCTATCAGACTATTGACAGTGGCTGTATCTCTCCTATCAGACTAATGACCGTGGCTGTATCTCTCCTATCAGACTATTGACCGTGGCTGTATCTCCCCTATCAGACTATTGACCGTGACTGCATCTCCCCTATCAGACTATTGACCGTGGCTGTATCTCCCCTATCAGACTATTGACCGTGGCTCTATCTCCCCTATCAGACTATTGACCGTGACTGTATCTCCCCTATCAGACTATTGACCGTGGCTGTATCTCCCCTATCAGACTATTGACCGTGGCTGTAACTCTCCTATCAGACTATTGACCATTGTAACAGACCCACTGTTTGCCCTGTCCGTTATTCTAACTTAGAACATTCTCACACTCATTCACATCATCATGACTATACTCAGTAAATGACATATCACACAGCAGGTGGCATATTTATTATATAATACATACCAGAAAAATTTGTAGTGAAATTACAAACACAATACAATACATATCATCTTAACTAAGTATTCTATTATTATATGTATGTTAATATACATATTAATTAAAGCGGAAATTGTAAGCATTAGCTCTTTATGGAATTCCCAACTATCTAAAACCCGGTTCTATTGCTTTGCAACTTCATCACACACAACTCGTTTTAACTGCGTCATCAACACACCTTATCAAATTCTCTTCCTCACTCAAATCCCCTCAGGCGGGCGATCTGGACATACCTCGTTCACATTGTGTCCTGCTTACAACACACGTTCAGATTATCACTTAATACAAAACTCACACACCTACTTGAGCGATCCTGTTCTATCACTAACATTCGTACAACAGTCTATCAATCGCTCCTCTATCTAAATCGGTGAGTTAAACATACTATCTAATTTCAGTCTCTCTCTCTCTCTCTCTCTCTCTCTCTCTCTCTCTCTCTCGCGCTCTCATCTCTCTATCCCTCCTCTTCATCCAGCCTCCTGAGCTAAACTTTGTCTGAGTTATAAAATAGCTGTCCATCGTTGTCGATGAGGACCGCCGACATCATCCTTGTCACAGATTTCCCTGTTGGGTGTGGGTGCGCATGTGGCTGAACAGGCAAATGCGAGCACGAAAACATCTGCTACATATCGGGCACACGAGGTTTGTAGAAGGGGATGGTGTTTCCGCTGCTCGGGATTTCCGCGTCTCGAGTCTGTTCTGGGCTTTCACAACACGGTCATCTTCACCGGCAGCTACACCCGATTTGACTGCGCTTCTCCAGTCAGATCTGTTTTTCGCAAGACATTCCCAGGTGTCGACGTCTATCTGGCAACTTTTTAGTGAGTCCTTCAGACCGTCTTTAAAACGTTTCTTTGGGCGCCCTCTCTCGCGCCATCCGTCTCTCAGCTCGCCGTAGAGAAACTCCTTTGGGAGCCGCTCGTCTGACATACGGACGAGGTGTCCGGCCCATCCTAGTCGTGCTTTTTCTAGCAGTGCATGGATGCTGGGCATGTTAGCCCTCGAGAGAACCTCGATGTCAGTGACACGATCTTGCCATCGGATGTGGAATATTCGCCTCAGGCAACCTGTGTGGAAGTGGTTTAACCTCCTTGCATGTCCAGAGTATACAGTCCAGCTTTCGCAAGCGTATAGTAGGGTAGACTTTCAATTTGGTCTTGACGCTGATGCCACGACGTGCCCAGACCATCGAGCGCATTCTACCAAAGGCTGTGCTGGCCTTTGTTATTCTGCTTGCCACCTCATCGTCTAGGCTGACAGATCTCGACAGCGTGCTGCCCAGATATGTGAATTTGTCTACGGCATTCAACGTCTGCCCGCTGACTGTAGTCTCTGGTCTTGTGTACGGCATGCCTGGTGCTGGTTGGTACATGACCTCTGTTTTTTTGGCATTTATGGTCAGGATAAAATTTTCGCATGCGGCAGAGAACTGGTCCATTCCAACCTGCATGTTCAGTTCTGAGCTGCTCATTAGAGCACAGTCGTCAGCAAATACAAGTTCCCTGATTATGTCGCCAGCCACTTTGGTTTTGGCCTTCATTCTTCTGGAATTTAGTAACTTGCCATCTGTGCGGTACTTTATGGGTATTCCAAGCTCCAATGATCTGAAGGCGTCTGTCATCGTGGCCGCGAACATCATGCTGAACAAAGTCGGGGCGAGTACACATCCTTGTTTTACTCCGTTTGATACTAGAAACGTTTTAGAGATTGCACCGCTGTCCAGTACACGAGCACACATGCCTTCGTGTAGCTGTTTCACCATTGTTATGAACTTGTTAGGGCAGCCAAACGTAGACATTATCATCCACAGCCCTCCTCTGTTTACTGTTTCAAATGTCTTTGTCAAATCAATAAATGTGGTGTACAAAGCCTGATATTGCTCTCGACACTTCTCTTGTACTTGGCGAGCGGCAAAAATCATGTCCACTGTTCCTCTTCCGGCTCTGAATCCACATTGGCTTTCTGGGAGGTGGTGGCTTTGTTCAAGGTGTTTGTTGAGCCTGTTTAGCAGTAAGCGCGCTAGGATCTTGCCTGCTACGGAGAGTAGCGATATTCCTCGATGATTGTCGCATTCCTGACGATTGCCTTTTCTTTTGTATAGGTGAACGATTAAGGCGTCCATTAGCTCCTGCGGAATTTTACCTTCAGCCCACATGTGACAGAAGAGTTCAGTGATCCTTCTGGTGAGGGATGGGCCAGCTGTCTTATATACCTCTGCTGGTATTGCATCAGCTCCTGGAGCTTTTTCTATAGATAGTGAACTGATTGCCCTGTCGACTTCCTCCTCAGTAATGACGCCAGGTTCAGTTCCACCTGCGGTATTCGCCGGATGGCCTCTTTATTTATGGACGATGGGTGGTTTAGTATTTTGCAGAAGTGGTCTGCCCATCTGTCTAGAATCTGAACCTTATCTGTTAGCAGTACCCCATCCGCACTGCGAACTGGAGTATTACTAGAGGGCTGCGAACCGTAGAGAGCTTTCAGTGCCTCGTAAAACCGTTTGGTGTCATGACGCTCGGCGAACATCTCAATTTCGTCAGCTCTTTTGCTGAGCCAGGAGTCTTGCATCTCTCTAAGCCTGGTCTGGACAGCTTTGCGAGTAGTATTGAAGGCAGCTTTTGCTGCCGGAGATGGTGTGTCCCTCTGGTATTCCCTGTGCGCTTCATGTTTTGCATCGAGAAGGCCCTGTATTTCTAGATCGTTCTCATCAAACCAGTCCTTATGCTTGCGCGTGATTGGGCCAATGTGTTTAACAGCTGAATCGTAGAGTGTGTTTCTCAATGATGCCCAGTTCTTTTCGATGTCGTTCTTTTCAAAACGAAGCTCAGACAGTCTACCCTCAAGCTCTTCCTGGAAGCCTCCTCTCGTGGGTTCGTATTTCCACTGACAGACATTTAGCCTCCTCGCTGGTTTCTTTCCCTGGGGGCGCATTTTGGGCTGGATCTTGAAGTTTAGCTTGGCAATGACAAGTCGATGGTCGGTCCAACATTCTGCACCACACATGCTCTTCGTTACCATAGCATCCGCTCGATCCCTACGTCTGATGATAATATAGTCAATGAGGTGCCAGTGGCGGGAACTTGGGTGAATCCATGTGGTTCTTTTTCGGACAGGTAGTCGGAAAGCTGTGTTTGTAATGAGTAGTTCATTTGCGGCACATGTCCTCAGAAGGAGCAGTCCGTTACTATTGCATTTTCCGATACCATGTCTGCCAATGGTCCCCTCCCATGCTGTATGGTCTGTGCCAACTCTAGGGTTAAAATCACCGAGAATGACCAGTTTGTCAGATTTGGGGACTGCAGCGATGAGCGCCTCAAGGTCCTCATAAAACTTATCTTTTGTTTCCTGAGGATTTGTCATTGTGGGTGCGTATGCACTGATGAGTGTTGCATGGCGCCCTCCTATTAGGGGGAGACGCAGTGTAATCAGGCGGTCATTAATTCCTCTGGGCATGCTTTTGAGCTTGTCGACCATGTTGGTCTTGATGGCAAAGCCAACTCCAGCTTCACGGCGTTCTTCTTTGCTGCAGCCGCTCCAGAAGAAAGTATAACCAGCGCCTTCTTCTGTGATCTGCCCTTCCTCTGCCAGTCGTGTCTCGCTCAGGGCAGCTATGCAGATGTTGTATCTAGCCAGTTCCCTGGCGATCAGTGCTGTCCGTCGTTCGGGTCTGTTTGCTTTGGTGTTGTCCAGTAGCGTGCGGACATTCCATGTTGCAAGCGTGATGGGTAGTTTTCGTGATCGTTTTCTGCCTGTTCCGCCGCTGCAGTTTGGGGGCCCTGCCAGTTGCGAGCTGCTAGTCGTCAAGGTATGATCTGTAGGGTGATGTCGTGAGTTGCGCAATATGTTTATAGTGAGGGAGATGTGCGCAGGATCTTCCTCACTCTCTCGTCCGGACTCAACATGTTCTAGAGGCAAGACATTGTCAAGACTTCTAGTGAAGGGTTCGGATGCAGACAGTATGGTGTCAGCGTGTACCTCATTATCTCGGTAGCCCTTCCCTTCTCTTTTGTCGCTGCGGTGGAGCTTCGAGGTATCAGTTTCTGAGTGCATTTGTTTGTGTATTCTTCTTCCACCTCTCGTTCCTCTGGTCTTCCGCCTTGATTGTATACTTGTGAGTTCCGATGCCTCCTCGGTTAAGTGTATTTTCAGCACACCCAACAGAAGTAGATCTGAGTTTGAAGGGACGTAGTGTGCTGATCGAAGTGCGATGAGCTCCTTTCTGAAGTATCGTATGTTTGACGGGGTCAGGATGACCTCCTTCGTTTCAGTGTTTATGCTTCATTATCTGGGTCACGATACAGCACGGAGCGACACTAGCCTTTGACCGGGTCAAGTTTCGGCCACGCTTTGTCCCATCGAAACTGTACACATTAGTCTACCTTTCACGACTAAAAATACACTGTTATATACTTCGTTGCATCAGTTCTTTCACATTAGTATGCTTAATTCACAAGTCGGCACATTTATATCCAGGAATCACGTTAATAGTCCGAGAGTTATCATAGAAAACACAAACAAAACACCGTTTTATCAAGAGGGAAATCGACTGCGACCATGTCCGGCGCCATCTTGACCCATCTCCTCGAGTTATATACACTCAAGCAAAGTCAGAGCTTGACCAATGGATCTCAGGGGATGGCTATATTCAGTCTTATTGGAACGAAACACTTTGCCCACCTGTCACTCATTCTCTCGCAGCAAGCCCCGCTGTCAATCCGCCTGTCAATCATTCTCTCCCACCCAAATCGGAAGGCCAGTGGTCAGCTCCTACCTGTCCCCATTCTATACCCCAACTCTGTTGTCCTTTGTTGAGACGGTGAGTGACCTTGACACGCATTCAGGTACCTTTGTTATCAGCAACCACATCACCCCTGTCCTAAACTCTCTGCTCCAGCGGGAACTGTTGCACCGTGACTGAATCTCCCCTATCACACTATTGACCGTGGCTGTATCTCCCATCCCCCCCTCCCCTACCACCACCCCCTACTGATTCCACTATTAACGAGTAATTGGCAGAAAATGACAACGGCGCACGATTGTACCCGCCAGAAATGAGAACGGTACACGATTGTACCCGCCAGAAATGAGAACGGTACACGATTGTACCCGCCAGAAATGAGAACGGTACACGATTGTACCCGCCAGAAATGAGAACGGTACACGATTGTTCCCGCCAGAAATGAGAACGCTACACGATTTTACACGCCAGAAATGAGAACGGTACACGATTGTACCCGCCAGAAATGAGAACGGTACACGATTGTACCCGCCAGAAATGAGAAATCTGAACTGCAATCACGAGATATGATACATGAGATTGATGTTGCGACCGTGCTGATGGTAATGCTGATGAAAACAGAGAACAGTTACTAGGAACCTTTGTATGATGACTTATCGATTCATTTTCCCCTAATGACATGCATCTACCTTTACATCACAATATTGGCGAGAAGGCAGACGCTGAGATAGTCGTGCATGAGCCAGGTCATTCCGATGTGATCAATGTGATAAGATGCAGTAAGTGGAACTGACCTTTGACCCAGTTATGTGCAACGATCATCGCAGTATTTGAGCTTCTGATCACCTATCATCGCGCAGAAAGTCCACTAGATCATTCTTGAATAACTGCGCCAGTGGGACCAAGAAGAACTAAGGTCAAACCTAAGGATGAGTAAATCAATAAAAGTCGATATGTCGTCAGATGAGACATCGGAACACGCATCCAGACGACGAGTAACAGGAAGTTGTGACAACCGACCAGAGGAGATCATTTATTCCCGCCATATTTGCGAGAATTTTTACTGTCACGTCAATAGTCAAGTCTATTAAGAACTGCGTAGTCAATTCGGGTGTCAAGTGAAGAGAGAATTGGCTACTTGCGTGTAAATTCACCCCAAACAGTGATCCACGGGTTCACAGCGTGCGTCACGAGACATTCCAATTTTGGTTAAGGGGAGATCTGGGCGAAATCATTTTATTTTAAATAAAAAAAGTAAAGACTTAGATAAAGACAGAAGTGTAGGAAAGATAGTTATATTCAGTTTTACGTAGGGTTAAGATTAGGATTGATGTTACGGTTAGATTACGGTTATGTTTTACGGTTAGATTACGGTTATGTTAGGGTTGGGTTACATAATGGTTAGGTTATGGTTAAGGTTATGGCTAGGTTAAGGTTAAGCTTATGGTTAGGTTCATGTTTAGACTTGAAGTTATGGTTAAGTTCATGTTTAGACTTAAAGTTAGGGTTTAGTTCATATTTAGACTTAAAGTTAGGGTTAGGTTCATGTTTAGACTTAAAGTTAGGGTTAAGTTCATATTTAGACTTAAAATTATGGTTAGGTTCATGTTTAGACTTAAAGTTAGGGTTAGGTGGAAGTTTATGGTTAATTTTTTGGGTAGGGCTAGATAACATGGCTGTTATAACATAATATGACAGCATGGATGTTGCTTTGCTGCTGCAGAAACTGGATGCTACTCTCCTTATCAACAAAATTCATTGCTGAGACGGCAGGAATAAGCGGTATCAGAAACAGAAATTGTATTATATTCTCGCAGAATGTTTGACACCCGAAACAGTACAAAAATGGACTATGTGATGCCCCTACCTCAATTTCGGTCCTTAAAATGTATTTTTTATGTTTGGGGTGAATGAAGACGCATGTACTGATAATTGTGCAGACGCGTTTTGAATTAAGTCTAGAAGAATGTTAGTCATGTAAAAAGAGAATTCCGCAGAAAAATGAAGATGGCTTATAGCATCGATTCTCAATCCTTCTGTCATGCAGGAACTGGTGAGATTAGTTACACGTCTCCAAAGAACCGCTGTGCAAGCATCGTACTGCCACGGCTGATAGACGTTAGAATGTGTTGACTAGAGGCGGCAGATGCTGGAATATGACAGATTCGAACCCCAGACCACGGTAGACTGAATACTGAGCTTCCATTGTAATAACCAAAGTTGCTGCCCAGTGGCGCACTTGTGGAGGGGAGATGTAGTGAAGTTGGTAACTTACCTGTCAACAACAAAAACTGTCAATACGACTTTTTCCCTTTGCTGGGATAGTCAGGGGTTTTTTTAGGCTGAGAATTACAGGCCGCTTCGTCACTGTTGTCCCCACGTCGTGTGCTGGCTATGTTTGTTTATTTCACCCCCAACAGAAAAACAACATATGCCATTTCGAGATTCGAAACACCGTCCTCCTTGTCGGCAGGCAGGCCTCGAAACCATTCGGCCACGCGCTCATCTTGGTCCCTCTCCAAAGGTTTTATTTCAACTACGACCTCCCGTTGAACCCCTTGCGACCTCTCGATAAATCTCCCCACCCTCTCTCCTCCCCCCTCCCGACCTCCAACATCTTGTAGAGCCAGTAACGACCTGCCACACTAACCCTCTTCTACATTTCACGGATGTCCTTGCATCCTCGCTGATCACATTACCTTCTGTTCCGGATCCTCTTTTTTCAAGTCCCTGATCGCCTGTATAAAATCCCCTTCATTCCTGTCTACAATTCCCTTTATTCCTCTCTAAAATCCCCTTTATTCCTGTATAAAATCCAGTTTATTCCTGTCTAAAATCCCTTTTATTCCTGTCTAAAATCCCCTTTATTCCTGTATAAAATCCCCTTTATTCCTGTCTAAAATCCCCTTTATTCCTGTCTAAAATCCCCTTTATTCCTGTCTAAAATCCCCTTTATTCCTGTCTTCGTCTTCTTCTTCTTCGTACGCAGTCAGACAGTAACCATTATTTTTTCGAAAAAAGCGGCGGTCATCCTGAGGCTGTCGACACTGCCATACAGCTTGTCTTGCAGTTCCACTGGTGATGGCCACATCTGCTCTCTTTAATCCTGGTATGTCGGGCAGTTCTGCAGCAGATGTTCAGCGGTCATTTTACCAGTACCGCACGGGCATTCGTCGGTACCACCTATCTTCAATTTGTTGAATAGGTGGTACCTCATTCTATTGTGGCCAGTGCGAAGTCTGAAGACAACGACCTGCTCTCTTCGGTTCAACTGGTAATAGGCATCGTTTTCGGTGTAACCAGTATGTTCGGTTTCCCATTTGGTCATGTATCTGGCTTTGATAAGCCGTTTTGACTCTTCGTACGTCACACAAGTATCTGTTTGTGGTAGTCTTGCACCTTTTTTTGCCAGTCTGTCTGCCTCCTCGTTGCCTTGGATGTTGCAGTGTGATGGGACCCACTGTACCAATACCCTTTTTGGTGCGGACTGCTGGCACAGTTTTCAAAGTGCTGCTCTCAAGTCATTAAGCTCAGTGTTTTTCTGGCTTTTTAGCGCTGTGACTACGGCGAGAGCATCTGTAAGCAGGACTATATGGCTTTCATTTTCATTGTGTGTCACCATTTCTTCCACTGCCGCCCTCAGTGCCTCTGCCTCCGCTCTGAAATTGCTTGTGTATTCCTGTCTAAAATCCCCTTTATTCCTGTCTAAAATCCCCTTTATTCCTATCTAAAATCCCCTTTATTCCTGTCTAAAATCCTCTTTATTCCTGTCTAAAATCCCCTTTATTCCTGTCTAAAATCCCCTTTATTCTTGTCTAAAATCCTCTTTATTCCTGTAAAATCCCCTTTATTTCTGTCTAAAATCCCCTTTATTGCTGTATAAAATCCCCTTTATTCCTGTCTAAAATCCCCTTTATTCCTGTCTAAAATCCCCTTTATTCCTGTCTAAAATCCCCTTTATTCCTGTCTAAAATCCCCTTTATTCCTGTCTAAAATCCCCTTTATTCCTGTCTAAAATCCCCTTTATTCCTGTTTAAAATCCCCTTTATTCCTGTCTAAAATTCCTATTTTTTCCTGTCTAAAATACCCTTTATTCCTGTCCCTGTTTCCCTTTCCAGTGCGGAACTTCGGCTCAATCCATTTGCCTTGACCAGAACTGTAGCTTGGCACGCGACATTGACCTAGATCAGAATTGTAGCTTGTCACGCGACACTGACCTTTGACCAGAACTGTAGCTTGGCACGCGACACTGACCTTTGACCAGAACTGTAGCTTGGCACGCGACACTGACCTTTGACGAGAACTGTAACTTGACACGCGACATTGACCTAGATCAGAGCTGCAACTCTGCACACGCCATGTGCATCTACCACATTAAGCACATGTCCGTGACCTTGACCAGAACTGTAACTCTCTACCAGACTCAGAACTGTAACTTTCTACAAAACCCAGAACTGTAACTCTCTACAAGATCAGAACCAGATCTATAACTCTGTACAAATCCTTAACCAGAGATAACTCTGTACAAGACATTGACCCGGAATTACTGTATAAGTGATTAACAAGTGATGCAACTCTATACATTTCATTGAAGCAATAAAACGTGCAGGCTTGCTATCCACACAGTCTATAGTCCTCCTGATGTGCCTTCCAATGTGGGTCCGACACAATTAACTACACTGATTAGCAAGATCCTAGGCGTCCACGCCACACTTGGAGCTTACTAAAATGTTCAGATCAGATCAAGTAAAACACCTATAGCTTTCACTCATTCAATCCCTCACACGCACAGACTTATTCATATATATATATATTGTGACAGATTCACCCATGAAACATACCATCATAGCCCCCACAAATGTAAAAGTCCTGAAAGTAGTAAAGAGCGGCTTTTTCCCTTAATACAGTCTTAGAAATGCTACCCATTTTAAAGGTCAAACGCCTTTGACTTTTAGAAATCCCACACCCCTACAATCTCAATCAAAATAAATTAACAAGATTCAAAACTACACAGCGGCGCATAGATGAGTCATCCTGCAAAGTTAAACTTGAGCTGACCTTTGGTAAGACCATACAATTGAAATAAAGATTGTTCCAGAAAGGAGTGGGTGCTGGACAAGCAGGACGCTGAAGAGAACGGTATGCCGGTCAGAGAAACATTGAATGCAGGCACCAATATTAAGAACGAGGTTCAGTAGTTAGAATCATTGAGCGTCGATGTGAAAATATCCAACGAAGGCATGAACAACAATGATCGACAAGGAGACATCGGGCCTACGCATCAGGAAGTGAAAACCTTGATTAAAAATAACTTGCCTGTTTGGAAGTACTAGTCCAGAATAGTTGTTCAGTAGCACTCAACGGAAATCAATTCTAAAATCTCAACCTCGGTAGTTCAATGTAACGTTTACAAATCAACGCGACATAGAATTTAATCCCTACTTTAAAATACAATTTCCAGTCAAGAATATTTATCCAGTTTGACGTCAACGGAAAGCAGTTCAATAACTGCATCTAAAGATAAAAACAGAAAACAGCGAGACGAAATGCAAAAAGAAATATATTTGAACCCAATTCAGGCTCCCAAAGATTGAATATGTCCATATCTCCTACACACAAACGTGTTTTCATTCTCACCCTATCTACTCCGGATAATCCAACCACAGCTGAGTTTGGTTTCCGTCGTGTTAGGAGCTGCACAGACTCTTTATTCACGCTGAGGCGACTAAGCACGAAACAAACATCGACTACGATCGAAAACAACGTTGCTTTCATAGATCAAGATAAAGCTTTCGATAGAGTTTAGCAGAAATAAACTATGGACCATCCTAGAATACTACGGATTGCATGGTCAGCTATTAGAGAATATTAGAGAACTCTTTATTAGAGAACAGATGGTCTGATCGAAATAAGGGAGATAACGGGGTTGAGACAAGGGTGTGTGTTGTCGCCCCTACTCCTTAACACATTAATGGACAGGATAACGCTGGAGGCCAAGTTGGAGCATCTGACAAGACATGCAAAAGAAGACAGTACAGAGGCCGATCAGTTAATTGAACTCCATTTTGCAGATTAGCAATGCCTTTATTACGAGAATGAAGAATACCACGCAGCAACATCTGACTGCGCTCAAATTTGCTAGTGAAAAACACAGTATGAAAATTAACACATATAAAACATAAATTATGCATGTAATCAGATCGCCTCGCACATGAACATTATGGTAAACAGGACCAAGATTAAAAAATTGCAGGAATTCAAGTACTTTGACAGTGTTTTCACACAGTATGGCGGTTTAGATAGAAAAACTGTGATCAGGTGCCAAACAGCAAATGCAATTGCATACCAGCTGGCACAATTATTGAACCACCCCAACATAAACATGGCATACCAGCTGGCACAATTATTGAACCACCCCAACATAAACATGGCATACCAGCTGGCACAATTATTGAACCACCCCAACATAAACATGGCATACCAGCTGGCACAATTATTGAACCACCCCAACATAAACATGGCATACCAGCTGGCACAATTATTGAACCACCCAAACATAAACATGGCATACCAGCTGGCACAATTATTGAACCACCCCAACATAAACATGGCATACCAGCTGGCACAATTATTGAACCACCCCAACATAAACATGTACACTCAAAAAATGGCTAATCAACAGTATATTCATGCCAAATCTGTTATCAGTGCCAAAGGTGGACTTTAACCAAATCTCTAGAGAGAAAGATCAAGATATTTGAGATGAGACGCCTCTGGAAAACAATCAACGTAACTAGGAGAGACAGAATGTGCAGCGAAGATGTGAGAAGAATAGTTGAAGCAAGACCTTGACCTGAATTTATTGATGAGAGAATCAATTGGCTCGGCCACCTAATGAGAATGCAACCTGACCAACTACCCATGTGCGTCTATAACGCACGAATTTCGGGTTTCCTCAACCGCGACACACGAAAAACTAGATAGATAGGAAATGTTACGGATATTCTAGATCTTGATGAGATGACGACTACTTCAGCAAAGGACAGAAAACTACGGCTCCCCATGCGAATTTGGCACAAGTGGATAAGACAAGACACAACAAGTCTACAATTGAGTCGTCCGCTCCGGAATTTGAGTAAGAATCAGTAGTTTAGTGGCCAGACTGAACACAAGATATAATGGCTTGAACGTATGTCTGTACACGTGATGGTAGAGAGAACATACGTTACTTTAGTGTGGACAAAGCAACAGCGCACGTCCATGTGACGTCCAGTAAAGTAGTCATCAAGTTTTTAATACAATTGTATTTTAATTGTTAAAATTTAAATGTGGTTTTTTGTTTTTACTTTTGTGACAGAATCTGAAATAAATGGTGTCATTTGTATGAATAGTTGTAGACATTTCTCGGTGTGGCAGAGTGTGTTAGCGTCGGTGTTGTATATGTGTAATAGATTATTTCTAGTCCACTTGGCCTAGGACATGATAGGTCTGATTTTGTTGATATGACTGCGTGGCACATGTATAGTTAACTTGAAAGAAGAAATACAGGGGACTCAGTGGTTTCGAGGTAAGTTCACCGCCCCGGGTGTCAGAGGTGACGAGTTGGAGTCACGGTGTAGACTGGGATTTTTTTCCCCTGAACCTTCTGGTAAAATCCCCCTGATCTTTGGGTAGTCAGATCGAACTGCCATGTCACAGTCGAGCACGTTAAAAATCCCTTGGCAGTTGCAAATAAAAAAGAGTAGACTTAACGGCCGATTCTCGGACAAAATTCAAATTGAAAATGTGATCATGTAGCATGTCTTTTATAGAACGTCGCTCCCGTCACAGCCTGTCTGAAAAAAAACTCGTTTCCTTGCCAAAATTCCAGCCTCTGCCACAGTCATACCCAGGCATTCCTGGATATCTTGGTGCCATCGCCTTCTTCGTCTACCCCTTTTACCTGGCATCATACCTTCCATCACTGTTCTCTTAAGACCGTTGTGTCTCTTGATGTGATCAAAATATTTACACTTTCTAGACAAAATGGAATCGATAAACCAGTTCTCCTCTATGCTCAAATCTTGCCGAATGTCTACATTTGTCTTTTTCTCTGCCCAATGTAATCTGAGGATCTTTCTGTAACATTTTGACTCGAAGGATTCGAGTCTTTGTCTAGAAATTGTGGAATTCGTCCATCATTCGCAGCCATAAGCTGCCACAGGAAAAACACAGGCTCTCAAGACTTTTACTTTGATCTTTTTGTTGGTGCTCTGCCATAATTTTCTGGCTGCTCAGTCTCTGCATTGCCATGGCTAGTCTTCTTCTGATTTCTTTCGAGCAGTCGCCATTTTTGTCAATTCTGGAACCCAGATATTCAAAATGCGTGACCTGGTCTATTTCATCACCACCCACTGTAACTTTATGTTGACATTGTGTTTTTTCGGTTTTCATTATCTTTGTTTTGTTTATGAACAGATTTTGATCGTTACTATGTCCATTAACGGCTTAAAGTAGCTGCTCTAGCCCTTCTTGATAGTATCACTGTGTCGTCTGCGTATCGTAACTCTGGAATCTCGTACTAGCCAATCGTAAATGGGTCGAAACTTTTAATGTTCTCGTCTTCTCGAACATTTCTAATTATACATTCCCCATGTATGTTGTACAGATAAGGTGAGAGGATGCATTCTTGTCTTACTCCCTTTATTCTTGCAAACCAATCTGATGTTTGCCCAGGTACTCGGACAGCGGCTTGTTGATCTTGGTATAATGTTTCAATGACATGAATAATGTGCACAGGAAACCCGATTTCTTCATGATTTTTCACAGATTGTGATGTTTTACCGTATCGAAGGCATTGGTGTAAACAAAAAAAAATGTGTACAGGTCTACATTAAACTCTCTACATTTTTCGTAGATATTCCTCATATTGAATATGTGGTCCCGGGTCCCTCTGTCTTTCCTAAAACCTGCCTTGAGTTTCAGTTCAAACCTTTTCTCTATCCTTCTTAATAGGATTCGCAAGAGTATCTTACTAGCGTGGCTGATCAACGCGATAGTTCGGTAATTTGTGCACAGCTTCAGGTTGCCTTTTTTGGGGAGGGGAATATAAATTGATTTCTTCCATGCTTTTGGCCACGCTCCGCTGTGCCATATCTGTTTACACAGCTTGTGATAGACTCGAGCTCATGCCTCCCCTCCTGCTTGTATTAGCTCTGCTTAGATATCTTCACATCCTGGGGACTTTCCCTTTTTTAGGCTTTTGATTGTCGCGCGTACGTCTTCCAATGTTGGTTCAAGTTCTTTCTCATCCCTTGGTAGGATTATAACTGAGCGCTTTAGGCCATCTTCATCATGGTTCTGCAGTACTCTCTCCATCTATTCAGCATGTCTTTAATTTCTGTTAATGTTATTCTCTTTGTCATTGATGACATGCGGAACTAGACGGAATTCCCTTGTCAGTGTTCTTAAAATCTACCCAAGTTATTTGTACCTTTCCCCATGTGACTTGTTAAGAGTAGCTATAGATGGCGCCTAACTGGCTGCGGGTCTACTTAACTCTAGTGATTGAGTCGTTACGTCTTTCAAGATCGACTTGCACATCGGTTAAACTACCCTCCAAGATACTGGTTGTATACAGATTATGTTGAGTCGTCTAAACCAGTATAAAGTCCCGCTCGCTTCCGGCCCCTGGTTATCCCTTATAACTTTTAAACCAATGACTTTCACATGAACATACATCGGTGTGTGAGAATAAATGTCGTAAGTGGTCACCATTAGCATCAAGAGTTGCCTGCACACGCCTCTCTATGTTACGGAAGGTATCCCAGAACGCACAAGGAGTTACAGACTCGGTATTCTACCAACTGTGTTTTAGTTTCATGAGATCCCTTGACTTTTTGAGAAATACTTTCCCTTCCAGCATGCATAATAGATAGAAATCAGGTGGCATAAGATCAGGCGACCTTCTTGCCAAAGTCACTTAGAAATGACACGATCTTCAAAAAGAAGCAATTTCAGCGATGCTGACATTTGAGGTGGGACATGTAACTCGATCCTGCTGAAATTAGCCAGTGCCTCGTCGTCCTGCTGGTCCACAGTTTGTCAATATCAACTGATTCACGTGCATTTCTTTACACGTTGTAAGACGAAATCAGGGATCGACAGCGAGACACACACATATACACACTCATACGCGCACACGCACACACGGGCAGCATTTAATATCAGCTCATACCATTTCACATAGACCAAGGTATACTTGGAATGCCGGGGAATCCTGTATTCAAACAGACATGTTAATCTCTGTTGCCAGGTAGCCGAAGGCTATCTGTTCTCCATAACAGGTATATTAAACTTCCTGTGGTTTACTAGGTGTGGGGTGAAGTTCAAATCATTTTTGGACGTCCGATCTCACTACCCAGAGATCAATGCACTTGTTACCATAACATTCATTCCGTGATTCGAACCCGCAACATCAGACAACCAAGACAGACACCTTACCTGGAGACCACTGGTCCTAAGGTTTGTACATGTCAAATTGTATTGAATTGCGTTCATTGATTGAATTGTTGTAAGGGAAACTATGGGCCGGTAGCCAGTGGGACAGCGTGCAGAATTCACCACACACCTTTTATATATTACAGTAAATTTGGTCCCAGTGGCCAGGAAGAACAAATGTAGGGAAGCCTGACACAGAATGCACATATACACACACAGATATACACACATACACAAACACACATACACATACATACACACACATATACACACATACACACACAGACACACATACACACACATATACACACATACACATACAGACGCACACAGACACACAGACACATACACACATACACACAGACACACATACACACATACACACAGACACACATACACACATACACACAGGCACACATACACACATACACACAGACACACATACCCACTCACACACAAGAACAAGTCAGTAAATAGGTCACACATGTCTTAGTCTTAGTTGACATGTCCTTCTACAGAGGCGGCCGTCCATGTGCAGGTCCCAGCTCTGGAATGATCTTGATGTAACAAAGAGTAGGATTTCCTGCTTAGCGCGCTAGGCTCGAGCAGCTTATTACTCCGCTGCATTGACACAAGTTCTGCGAAGGATGTGCGAATCCATCTCAATAGATCCGAATATTAGAGCGAAGTAGACCCGCAACCCGTTAGGCGCCATCTATGCTGCTCTAAACAAACCACCTAGCCATGGCTGGTGCTATGTCCTGTCACACAGCTAGTCGCCTGCTACAACATGCTCTCAGTGGGGCAGTGGTGCTATTATTGTCCATGTCCAACAGAAAGATCCCGGCGGACCACTCGAGAAAGGTCAGAAATGTAAATTTTTAAAAACAAACTAAATGAGATGCGAACCTAACAACCACTTATTGTTGCACTTACAGTGTCCTATTCTTGTCAACATTGCTCCTGCATTGACACACCATTCCCACCTACCCAGCTATCCCACCTATTTCATCTACCCCACTTATCAAACCTTTAACACCTATTCTACCTTTACCACCTATCCCATATATCCCATATATCCCACCTTTTACCACCTTTCCCACCTATCCCACGTATCCCACCTACCCCACCTATTCCACCTATCCCACCTATCCAACCTATCCCACCTATCTCACCTACCCCACCTATCCCACCTACCCCACCTACCCCACCTACCCCACCTATTCCACCTATCCCACCTACCCCACCTACCCCACCTACCCCACCTATCCCACCTATTCCACCTACCCCACCTACCCCACCTACCCCACCTATCCCACCTATCCCACCTACCCCACCTACCCCACCTACCCCATCTATCCCACCTATTCCACCTACCCCACCTACCCCACCTATCCCACCTATTCCACCTACCCCACCTATCCCACCTACCCCACCTATCTCACCTATTCCACCTACCCCACCTATCCCACCTACCCCACCTACCCCACCTATCCCACCTACCCCACCTACCCCACCTACCCCACCTATTCCACCTATCCCACCTACCCCACCTATCCCACCTATTCCACCTACCCCACCTACCCCACCTACCCCACCTATTCCACCTATCCCACCTACCCCACCTACCCCACCTACCCCACCTATTCCACCTACCCCACCTATCCCACCTATTCCACCTACCCCACCTATCCCACCTACCCACCTATCTCACCTATTCCACCTACCCCACCTACCCCACCTATCCCACCTATTCCACCTACCCCACCTATCCCACCTATTCCACCTACCCCGCCTATCCCACCTACCCCACCTATTCCACCTACCCCACCTACCCCACCTATCCCACCTATTCCACCTACCCCACCTATCCCACCTTTCCCACCTACCCCATCTATCCCACCTATCCCGCCCATCCCACCTACACAACCTATCCCATCGCTTTATCAGTGAACTAAAACCTGCAGAATAGAAGTGTTTGTTCTGCTTTCTCAGCCACATTTGCACGACGTTCAATCTCGGAACCTCTCCCGATATGCTGACTAGTTAGTGTATCAAACAGGTGGAAATCAATGGGAGGATAAGTCAGGGTTGGCAGATGGTTGTCGAAGAAGATGCCATCCTAGTAGGTACAATTTCTCCCGGGTTAACCGGGAAGTACCATCTAGCGAGGGGTATCATTTTAATAATTGATGTATCTTTATTTTAAAAAATTGATATATCAGCATACAATTTAGACAGGTGCTGTAAAACTGCCGTGTCGCTGGAACTGAAAAAGAAAGTCCTTAGATGCTACATTGAACCAGTACTGATATATGGCAGTGAATCATGGACAACTAGCAAGAAAGCTCTTAGATCTTTGGAAGCAACAGAAATGTGGTTTTATTGTCGAATGTTGCCAATCCCATGAACTGAAAAGAAGACTAATGATGCAGTACCAGAGTAGGCTAATGATACAGTACTAGAGGAGGCTAATGATACAGTACTAGAGGAGGCTAATGATACAGTACTAGAGGAGGCTAATGATACAGTACTAGAGGAGGCTAATGATACAGTACTAGAGGAGGCTAATGATACAATACTAGAGGAGGCTAATGATACAGTACTAGAGGAGGCTAATGATGCAGTACCAGAGTAGGCTAATGATACAGTACTAGAGGAGGCTAATGATACAGTACTAGAGGAGGCTAATGATACAGTACTAGAGGAGGCTAATGATACAGTACTAGAGGAGGCTAATGATACAGTACTAGAGGAGGCTAATGATGCAGTACCAGAGTAGGCTAATGATACAGTACTAGAGGAGGCTAATGATACAGTACTAGAGGAGGCTAATGATACAGTACTAGAGGAGGCTAATGATACAGTACTAGAGGAGGCTAATGATACAGTACTAGAGGAGGCTAATGATACAGTACTAGAGAAGGCTAATGATACAGTACTAGAGAAGGCTAATGATACAGTCCTAGAGGAGGCTAATGATACAGTACTAGAGGAGACTAATGATGCAGTACTCGTGGAGGCTAATGATACAGTACTAGAGGAGGCTAATGATACAGTACTAGAGAAGGCTAATGATACATTATTAGATGACGCTAATGATACAGTACTAGAGGAGGCTAATGATACAGTACTCGAGTACGCTAATGATACAGTACTCGAGTAGGCTAATGATACAGTACTAGAGGAGACTAATGATACAGTACTCGAGTAGGCTAATGATACAGTACTCGAGTAGGCTAATGATACAGTACTAGAAGTGATTAATGATACAGTACTAGAAGAGACGAATGATACAGTACTCGAGTAGGCTAATGATACAGTACTAGAAGAGGCTAATGATACAGTACTAGAGGAGGCTAATGATACAGTACTAGAAGTGATTAATGATACAGTACTAGAGGAGACGAATGATACAGTACTCGAGTAGGCTAATGATACAGTACTAGAAGAGGCTAATGATACAGTACTAGAGGAGGCTAATGATACAGTACTCGAAGAGGCTAATGATATAGTACTCGAGGAGGCTAATGATACAGTACTCGAGTAGGCTAATGATACAGTACTAGAGGAGGCTAGTGATACAGTACTCGAGGAGGTTAATGATACAGTACTAGAGGAGGCTAATGATACAGTACTCGAGTAGGCTAATGATACAGTACTCGAGTAGGCCAATGATACAGTACTCGAGTAGGCTAATGATACAGTACTGGAGGAGGCTAATGATACAGTACTGGAGGAGGCTAATGATACAGTACTAGAGGAGGCTAATGATAGAGTACTAGAGGAGGCTAATGATACAGTACTAGAGGAAGCTAATGATACAGTACTCGAGTAGGCTAATGATACAGTACTAGAGTAGGCTAATGATACAGTACTCGAGTAGGCTAATAATGCAGTAAAGGAGAAGGCTAATGATACATTACTCGTGGATGCTAATGATACAGTACTCGAGTAGGCTAATGATACATTACTAGATAAGGCTAATGATTCAGTACTCGAGGAGGTTAATGATACAGTACTAGAGGAGGTTAATGATACAGTACTCGAGTAGGCTAATGATACAGTACTCGAGTAGGCCAATGATACAGTACTCGAGTAGGCTAATGATACATTACTGGAGGAGGCTAATGATACAGTACTGGAGGAGGCTAATGATACAGTACTAGAGGAGGCTAATGATAGAGTACTAGAGGAGGCTAATGATACAGTACTAGAGGAAGCTAATGATACAGTACTCGAGTAGGCTAATGATACAGTACTAGAGTAGGCTAATGATACAGTACTCGAGTAGGCTAATAATGCAGTAAAGGAGAAGGCTAATGAGACAGTACTCGAGGAGGCCAATGATACAGTACGAGAGGAGGCTAATGATACAGTACTCTAGTAGGCTAATGATTCAGTACTCGAGTAGGCTAATTATACAGTACTAGAGGAGGCTAATGATACAGTACTCGAGTAGGCTAATGATACAGTACTAGAGAAGGCTAATGTTACAGTACTCGAGGAGGTTAATGATACAGTACTCGAGTAGGCTAATGATACAGTACTCGAGTAGGCCAATGATACAGTACTCGAGTAGGCTAATGATACAGTACTGGAGGAGGCTAATGATACAGTACTGGAGGAGGCTAATGATACAGTACTAGAGGAGGCTAATGATACAGTACTCGAATAGGCTAATGATACAGTACTAGAGTAGGCTAATGATACAGTACTCAAGTAGGCTAATAATACAGTAAAAGAGAAGGCTAATGATACAGTACTCGAGGAGGCTAATGATACAGTACTAGAGGAGGCTAATGATACAGTACTCGTGGAGGCACAAGCACAAAGAGAACTTATTGCAAGGATCAGGCAAAGACAGTCATCCTTTGGTGGGCATGTTATGATGAGAGGTGGATTATAGCAAACCGTGACAACGGAAAAGATAGCAGGAAAGAAAGATAGAGGAAGGCCGAGAGACAATGCTAAAAGGCCTGAGTTAAGGGCATGGGGCGATAATCAACAACAGAGATAGAGATGGATGGAGGTGCATGATCGCTAACCGGCGGAACACCTGATGATGATGATATTAAAGTTGTTGATTTACTTCCGCCATTATTGACCGTTTGAAACATATTGACTAATCTCGGTACCTCCTTGTTTACATACGTATACGACCACATGCAACTGGCACAGCCACGATCCAGCAAACATACAACGAATGACCATGTATTCTGGCAAACATGTATGTCCTATTTTGACAACACACGCCTGATTAGGTCTGATATCTCTACCAAATTACATTTATAACCCCGTGTTATCAGAATGAATAATTTATCGCTGCATACCTGGTAATTTAATACATGTATTCAAATAATGCAGGTATGGTCTGTTGAGCCCTTATTGCACGACATATTGTTACCTGGTGAAATGACATGATGAGATAATAATCTAGATATGTGATAGCTGATGTGTAATTCAGCGTGTACGTCTGAACAGCTGCCGAACGAACAACCACTTAAACGAAATATATATGTATCTGTTGTGACTGTATGTGTGTGTATGTATGCGTGTATGTATGCAGGTGTGTGCGTGTGTATATCAAACCTCTAACATCAAGTTAAGTTAGTTGCCCCTCGCAAGCAAGGATGGCGACACCATCAGACGGGGATGTCTTGATGATATTACTAATCCTGTTATTGGATTATAGTGTGAAGTACCTGCGCTGGGCATCGACCTCACTCTCTTGTCCCAAACTACTTTGGACCAGTGTAGCAGGAGTGCATACGCCTGTGAGCTAGAGTGTTGCAATATTCAATACTAGACGCTACGACTCACTCATAGCAAAACACTCAAACTAAACATAAAACAAGATATTTATTTATGACAAAAAGAGTATGTCTTATACACGGAAATAACATAGCCTAACTTACTAAACAAATATGAATCTTTCTAACTCTGAAAATATTAGTATGGACTAGATGGAATCCCTGAAATTATGAAAGCCAGTTCTGTAATGGAATCTAATATACATATATATTTTCAGGATTCGCCTTATTTATCTATTTCCCAAGGCGGTGTACGTTGCACTATGTTTTTATGTTGCGCCTATTGGCCCAGTGCACCCGACTTCGGCATGCATTTCATGTAAGGGTCTGCTTCCTCCTGTATTTTCAAAGGGTTTGCTTTCCCGGGGTAACGGCAGATGCTGTGATGAGCGAACCCAGCAACTTCGGGTTGTGAGCCATGTCACCTAACCACTAGCCCAGGCCGTGCCCTGTAATATACATATGAAACTATGTGTCCTATCTACTTAAATACTCTCTTGACTGGAATCTCGTTTGCCCCTTTTGAAAGTTGGTGCAGATGTTGATATCTAGTAGTCGCCGTTTCTCCCTCGTGTACTGATAGCTTCTTACTGCGTTTGTGCGTGTACTCCTGAAAAGTCTTAAGATACACCTCATTTTAATGTTTGTATGCTCACATTTTCTCTTATCTTTCGTCCCCACCGATCAAAGCGTTCACTGGGGAGACTCCAGATACTTTCTCGCTTCGATCATAAAAGCATAAAAGGGCCACGATTTCACACCAAAATGCACAAATGCAATGCCCCTGGAGCATAGTGAACCAGCATTAAAGAAATGCTCTAGATATAGAATCCCCGATTCGACTGTGCTCTGTCTTTTAACGACCCCTTCTCGCCTCCTCAAACTGCGATGCTGGCTCTAAACCAACCGGTCATCTGTCCTTCATACTTTGATTTATCCCCCTGGAATCCCTAACGGTCACTCTGTGAACCATATTTTGCCTCCTCCCACCTGGAAACCCTAACGGTCACTATCAACCATATTTTGGCTCCTTCCCCCTGGAAACCCTAACGGTCACCCTGTCAACCATATTTTGGCTCCCCCTACCTGGAAACCCTAACGGTCACCCTGTGAACCATATTTTGGCTCCCGATACCTGGAAACCCTAACGTCACTCTGTCATTCTCTCCACTAAGACAACGAAGGGGACGCCCACTAGTAACCACGCTGCCTCTCACCATTTTGATTCCTAGCCCTCCCCAACTTTGAGAGAACAAACTGTTTTTCCTACCAGCTGTGCTTTTCCTGGTCAGTAGTCCTTTTATATACTTCTCCAGGATAATAATAATAATAGCTGTCCATCTTTGTCGATGAGGACCGCCGATATCATCCTTGTCACAGATTTCCCTGTTGGGTGCGCATGTGGCTGAACAGGCCAAAGCGAGCACGAAAACATCTGCTACATATCGGGCACACGAGGTTTATAGAAGGGGATGGTGTTCCCGCTGCTCGGGATTTCCGCGTCTCGAGTCTGTTCTGGGCTTTCACAACACGGTCATCTTCACCGGCAGCTACACCCGATTTGACTGCGCTTCGCCAGTCAGATCTGTTTTGCGCAAGACGTTCCCAGGTGTCGATGTCTATCTGGCAACTTTTTAGTGAGTCCTTCAGACCCTCCTTAAAACGTTACTTTGGGCGCCCTCGCTCGCGCCATCCCTCTCTCAGCTCGCCGTAGAGAAGCTTCTTTGGGTGCCGCTCGTCTGACATACGGACGAGGTGTCCGGCCCATCCTAGTCGTGCTTTTTCTAGCAGTGCATGTATGCTGGGCATGTTAGCCCTCGAGAGAACCTCGATGTCAGTGACACGATCTTGCCATCGGATGTGGAATATTCGCCTCAGGCAACCTGTGTGGAAGTGGTTTAACCTCCTTGCATGTCCAGAGTATACAGTCCAGCTTTCGCAAGCGTATAGTAGGGTTGGAATGATACCCATGATACACAACACTGTGATACACCAGTAGCAAGACGATTTGAGATAATTCAGGATGCAGGAACTCTGGTCTCGCATCCTTTTTAGACAAGGAGGCTTGAACCAACACCATTTTCATTCATTTATTTGAGAGGCGAGTGTCTTACCACAGCGACCCCTGCACTAATAATGAGCTGCCTTCAAGGAGAATCTCAACGTGTATCAAGCCTATGTATAGCGTTGTGTGGCAATTGGGAATTAGGCTATTGTCAACATACGCACGTCAGCAGGGTTGCGGATTACTTAATGGCTCTTTAATTTGGAGGACATGTATTGTAGAGTATTGCACGAGACGCAAGTCATCAAATCATTTAACATTAAATCTGTGGTTCGTCAGGGCTGATATCAATCACTTTTTTTCTCTGTTTCTGCTGGAAGTTGATTGGATTATCAACGAACTAACGGAATGTAGTGGACCGTATTTAAACAGCTAGAAGACTTGGAACTTAGACCTGGCCAAGTCAACAATTGCCCTTTAGATATGGCTGATGTTTTTAGTGTCCGGAAAACTGCTTTGAATGCTGGCCGAAATGTAACTTATTTCTTAGAACACTTTAACTGACTTCATTTAATTACATAAATAACTTCATTTTTGATATTTTCTGGCACAAAATATTTGTTTGAAATGATTTCATCTTGCTTTTAGTAAAAGTTGACACAAGCGACATTTTAGAGACGACATATTTAACTTAGCTGGAAAAACTACGCAGCATCCATATCTTATTGTCATTTCCAAATACAGAGGAAAACAGACACACTAGACATACATCAAGTAGGTCTAAAGGTCTAGCTACAAGAATACACACACGCTAGACATATTGTGGCATCAAGTAGGTCTAAAAGTCTAGCCAGAGGAATACAGAGACACTACACAGACTGTAGCATCAAGTAGGTCTAAAAGTCAGGTCAGGTATACAGACACACTAGGCAGACATCAAGTGGGTCTCAAATTATAGCTACAAGAATACAAACACACTAGACAGATTGTAGCATCAATTAGGTATAAAAGACAAGTCAGAGGAATGCAGACACACTAGACACACATCAAGTAGGTCTAAAAGTCCTGTCTGATGAATGCAAAAACACTAGACAAACATCAAGTAGGTCTAAGTGCAGTCAGAGGAATACATACACACTAGACAAACATCAAGTAGGTCTAAAAGTCCTGTATGACAAATGCAGACACCCTAGACAAACATCAAGTAGATCTAAAAGTCCAGTCAGAAGAATACAGACACCTAGACAGACAGACAAGAAGTAGGTCTAAAAGTTCAGTCAGAATACACATATACACAAACAAACAATAATAAAATTGTATGGGGCTAGCACGGCTCATGTGAAACTGGGAAGAATACCATTTGCACGAGACAGAGAGTGCCAAGCGCGTGGTGACTTAAGGGTTGGGAGCGTATGGTGACTTAATGGTTGGGAGCGTGTGGTGACTTAAGCGTTGGGAGTGTGTGGCCTAAGGGTTGGGAGTGTGTAGCGTAAGGGTTGGGAGCGAGTGATGGCTTAAGGGTTGGGAGTGAATGGTGACTTAAGGACTTAAGGGTTGGGAGTGTATGATGACTTAAGGGTTGGAAGTGTGTAGCCTACGGCTTGGGAGTGTGTGACCTAAGGGTTGGGAGTGTGTAGCCTAAGGGTTGGGAGTGTGTAGCCTAAGGGTTTGGAGCGAGTGATGGCTTAAAGGTTGGGAGTGAATGGTGACTTAAGGACTTAAGGTTTGGGAGTGTATGATGACTTAAAGGTTGGGAGTGTGTAGCCTACGGGTTGGGAGTGTGTAGTCTAAGGGTTGGAAGTGTGTAGCCTAAGGGTTGAGAGTGTGTAGCCTAAGGGTCTGGAGCGAGTGATGGCTTAAGGGTTGGGAGTGAATGGTGACTTAAGGGTTGGGAGTGTATGATGACTTAAAGGTTGGGAGTGTGAAGCCTAAGGGTTGGGAGTGTGTGATCTAAGGGTTGGGAGTGTGTAGCCTAAGGGTTGGGAGCGAGGGATGGCTTTATGGGTTGGGAGCGAATGGTGACTTAAGGGTTGGGAGCGTGTGGTGACTTAAGGGTTGGGAGCGTATGATGACTTACGGGTTGGTAGTGTGTGGCCTAAGGGTTGAGAGTGTGTGGTGACTTAAGGGTTGGGAGTCTGTAGCCGAAGGGTTGGGAGCGTGTGGCCTAAGGGTTGAGAGTGTGTGGTGACTTAAGGGTTGGGAGCGTATGATGACTTAAGGGTTGGTAGTGTGTGGCCTACGGGTTGAGAGTGTGTGGTGACTTAAGGGTTGGAAACGTGTTGCCTAAGGGTTACGAGCGTGTGGCGTAAGGTTTTGGAGCTTAGCTCACAATCCCAACGTACAAGGTTCAAACCCCGTGGTCTCCTATAACATGCTTTTCGTTGGGTTTTATTTTCATGGTGTGACTGTTTCTTTCAGCCAACCCAGCCGTAAATGGGTACCTGGGAAATATTTCTGTTCCACGGCGCAGTTACAGAATTCGTACTCTGTCCGTGTCTCGTTCAGCAATGAAATTGACTGAACACTTATGGCGACGTCCAGGTACAAAGTTGGCGGTTCTGTCAGCCATTTACCATTATCATTACCCAGAGGAGGAAACTCGATAGTTAGAGATTATACGGTTTTCTTTTAAATTGGATGTGGTGGTATGGGAGTGGTGTGGCGTGTAAAGAGGGGGGGGGGGGGAGTATTAGAAAAAGAGCTGAATAATTTTTATAACTGTATCTTTACCAAACATTGGTATATCCGTATCAAATTTGGACAGATGCCCTATATCTTGGTATCAATTAGTATCACCCTATAACTTGATATCATTTATTTTATTGTAACATTCTAAATGTTGATGTGAAACTTCATTAAAGAAATAATATTGAAAATATATATTCGTATAAATGGAAAAAATGCCTGTGATTTATATTGTGTGTTTGAGAATATGTACCAGAGCCGATCGATTTGATCGAGCTCTGTCGCAGACGATAATACTGTCAGCTCTATTCTATTGCACTCCACACTCACTCTAAACAAATCTAAACACAATACAACAGATTATTTCATCAAGAAACACCGCCAACTATACACTTTCTAACAACTTAAATTCTTTATCTCACCATTTATACGTCACGATAACCTATTATCCTAATCTGGTCTACTAATCTGGTGTGCTGCGATCGAACTTAATTGTGGATTGCCGCTGATGGTAAAGTTGGTAGGTTCTGAACCAAGGTATGACGTCCGTGGGCTAATTCCTTTTTTTCCGTGGTAGATCAAAATGGTCTCACCGTGGTCAGGATAGACTGCATCAAATCTGATCCATGGGATCACTGGGAAACTGCCTCTAGCTGCGACTGACGACTTACATTCACGTGATCAAGGTGATGTCGACGTGATCAGTGGAACTGCATCAATATGATGAATTGGATGACTGGAAGACTGCCTATATAAGCCACTGACAACTTGTGATTACCACCACTAAATAATATGAGGATAGTTATCTTGCTGCTGCGTATCTATCTTAACTACCTCTCTCCGTCGCCTAAATATCAACTCAAATCTGCTTCAACTGCATATCTTCGTCGCCTGCCATCCACTGAGCGTCTTTTTCCAAAGTACCTCTGTCTCTGAAGGGAAATGTTCTCTCTTGGTGGTTCTCAACTCAAATCTGCCTCACTCTGTTGTCTGCTCTCCATTGAGCGTCTCTATCGAATGTGTTCTCATCTAATCTCTGAAGTCAAGTCTTCTCTCCATTGAGCGTTTCTTTCGAATGTCTTCTCAAGAAATGATGGAAGTCAACCGCACTTCACAGTCTATGTCTTTCGAATCCTGTCACACGTAATCTCATCCTCACGTCTCTCTACGCTGGGATTTATATTCGATCTCCTCCCAGATCGCGTGATTTCTATAACCGCGCGTTTTTTTTTTTTTTTGGCGTCTGTTTCCTATTATCCACCATCCTATTCGCGTGGTTTCCAGACGACGCAGCTTTCTCAGCGACAACAAGTCTACGTGTCACTAACCACTTTCGTTCCAGGTGTTGACACCTGGCCTGAAACTTACGTCAGGTTACGTGGTGGTTCGTATTGGTTACTCACATTCTGGCGGGACTGAGTTCAGTTGCACTGACTCAAATCCCACGAAGAAGAAAGAAATACTTGGTTGTCTAAGCTCCTACGTATATATTGTCTCTACAGTTAAGATATGTTACACATTTACTCTTTATGTTTGTCTAATGATGCTGTTCAAGAGGATCTCTTCATAATAGACTGAAGCCGAAGCCATGTCTTTAACAGTTGTGTTTTGGTGGAAATTCTAATATTTAATTTTTTTTAAATTGGTGATAAACGAATTATAATAACTCTTAAACATTGTAACACATCTTGATTTCCAACGTTCATAGCCAAGTCACGGTTATCATGAATAATTGTGCAAAGTTGCAGGATAACTGCTTTAAAAACACACAAAATAATCACCCAAAACGTTTAGTATGTTGACCTTTTCGAAGAAACTGCAGCAGTTCCCATTGTTTGCACTGGGGTTATTCTAACTAAAATGTTACCACACTCATCCACAACATTCATTACCACACACAGCCAATAATATAGCACACAGCAGTTGGCATATTTATTATATAATACTCATTCAACACTTTAAAAGTGATTGCAATGTGACACACATAAAACAAGAATACTTCTTAACTAATTATATACTTGAGAGTTATAAGTATAAACTATAGATGCTGCTCCCAGTATTTTAACCCAGTTCTTGCCGCACACCCCCCTCCCCACAACCCCCTTATCTGCATCCTCAACACACTCTAAAAAAAACTCGTCCTTACCTTCGTGTTTTTTAACAGTCAGATCCCCTCAGGCGGGTGATCTGGACATAATACATTCAATGTATTTTACGTATACTCACATATGATCACTCAACTCAGTCGATCTGCCTATACACACGCTCTGAAACACACATCGTTCTCTCGGTGTCTACACACACTACACACACATATAGATCTCACCTAGTCGATCTACACATTCGTTTAACTCGTCAGGACATACCTCGTTCTTAAGGTGTCCTGCATACAGCACACATTCAGATTACCTCTAGACACAGGCCACCCAACACACACCTTATTGAGCGACTGGCCAAGACTCAATGGCGTATGCTGGTTGAGCGATCCTGTTCTATCTCTAACATTCGTAAAACAGTCCATCAATCGCTCCTCTATCAAATCGGTCAGCTAAACAGACTTCTATCTAAATTCTCAGTCTCTCGATCACATTATCTGGCCAGTCTGCTTGAGCTAAACTTTGTCTGGTATGTTATAGTCTCAAGCAGTATCATAGCTATCCAATGGATATCTGGGGGATGGCCCTATTCAGTCGTTTTTGGAACGAACTACTCTGAACACCTGTCACTCAAATATCGCAGCAAGCTCTGCTGCCCTATTGTCTGTCACTCATCCCCCTTTACCCAAATCGGAACGCCAGAGGTCAGCGTCTACCTGGACTTAACATTCTTTCCCCCACCCCGTTTTCCTTTGTTGAGACGGTGAGCGACCTTGGCGTAGTGTTCAGACAGAGAGTGACCTTGGCACACATTCAGGTACCTTTGTTTTCAGATCGCCGACCATATCACAGCTGTCCTAAACACTCATGCTCAGGCTGGAACTGTTACAGAACTTATAATGACACAATTTTTTTAATCAGTTTCGGATGATCAAATGCCCTAATTCTTATTAATGATCTCCAGCCTGATATGGAAACTCTGCAGACTGCCTGCCAATCATCCATTACGAGTGACATCCTCTTTTTGTCGTAAAATCATGCCTCTGTAGCGTATCTCCGAGTTTCATGTATTCTACAAATGTCCGTGTGCTCACAGAATACTCGCGGATACCTGCCAGCATGTCAATTAGTTTTCTCCATTACTAATATCGATGTGTTTACCAATCACTAAGAAGACAAACTGCAAGAACAATAACAGCTTTCACAAAAGTTCTTGGGACATCGTGTCCAGATAACTGTTCATTGACTCATTGGCATGTTGTGTATTTCCTTCAAGACACTTTTTTTTACTTTTTCCTTTTCTGGTAAGGTCCTAATATACTGATTTGATAGTAGCCATAACAACATTGTGGCCACAACTATTGTATAATTTAGTGTAGACCACACAGGAAATGTCAGTAGATTGAAGAAATGCCCTAACACTGACGTTGTCTATTAACTTGTCCTCTCATTTTCGAGGCACAAGACATGACTTTATTTCTCAAAATCCTCAGAAAAGTTGTTTACCTTTGAAAAATAACAATTTGTAGAAGATAAATCAGGCCATCGGAGAGACAATCATAAATACTTAATATTTGGACACCGTCATTGTAATGGGGGATTTTATTGTCGACCAGGATTGGACAGAAAAGTGGTGGTAGACTACCTAGGGAACTTCGGAAAGAAATAACGACAAATAATGATTGCAGACTTCTAGAATGATGTTGTCAGAACGATTTGTTCTTAAATAATACCTTGTTTCAGCATAGCCAATCCTAAGTATTGACGTGGTACAGATGGCATGACCTGCGCTGTGGAAGTCAGAAACAAGAGAAGAGCAGATTCCTGGTCTATACCTAACTTATGTTTAGATCAGGATCACAATGCCGTCATTTAGGTTATGAGAGTTCGTGGGAAGAAACACACGAGACGAGAAGACATGTAAGTAAAAGATTCAATCAAAATAAACAAACTTCAAGAAACAGACATCCAAGAAGCCTATGGTACGGAAATTGGCGAGAGCTTTCTTAGACTGACCACAGGAACTATATCTGTCGAATGAGAATGGACAACATTTTAAAGTAATTTAGTAGGAACAACTACAGAAATGCGTGCAACTGTAAAGTCAAAAAGTTCAAGACATTTAATAACAGTGTGGTGGAACGACCAAGTCAAATCAGCTAACAAAGAGACGAAGAATAGCTAGAAAGCATGAGTTACAGGCAAACATGAAGAATCTTATGTCGACTATAAGGCAGCGAGAAAGCACGCAAAGTTGGTAACTAAGAAGACTAAAAACTAAATCTTGAAAAGAGTATGGGGAAATTCTGAATTCGGATTATAAAAATGCAACAAGACATTTCTACAAGAAGATCATAAGTATGAGAGGCACAAATGGTTGTTACAATTCAACATTCATTAACAACCATGATAATGGGAACGCAATAAATGAGACTCGACGAGTACTCAATAGATGGCAGCAATGCTTGATATAACTATTCAACTTACCAACAACTGGGGACAACGACACACAATTTACCAAATTTAAGGAAAGCAAGAAGTTGGATCCAAACATAACACTTTCACAAAAGATAAGCGCAGTACAAGCTGCTCCACTCAAACAATGTTGAATTAATCAAAGCAGTCAATTAGAAGTATTGTGGATATAAAGATTGTATGAACCACACAGGAACTGCCAGAAGATTGCAGAAATGCAATAATAATTATTGTAAAAGAAGGATAGCGAAAGAGGATTACAAAATACAGAGAAATATCGCTCGTGATTCACACTGGCAAAATAGTTTGTGAAATCGTATAAAAAAGATTAGGCTACATCATCGAACCACAACTCAATGACAGCAGATGGGCTTTAGAAAGATTCAAACGTATGTGTTACCAAGGGATGGGGTGATCAGCTTTTTGGTTGAGTGAAGATTTTCAATGAACTCACAAAGCCGGAAGTTTTTAAAGGAATGATTTTGGTTTGACACGGCTTCACGCGACAGTCTATGATGGCAAGAACTGGACAAAAACAGATAGTACAGACATCTGATAAAGATGATGACGTTTGATAGGTCACTTACTATGGACGCCTCAAACAGTATCATCTCTCAGATGACGTTCGATAGGCCACACACTATGGACGCCTCAAACAGTATCATCTCTCAGATGACGTTCGATAGGCCACACACTATGGACGCCTCAAACTCTCACTATGGACGCCTCAAACACACACTATTGACACTGATTAAAATGAACAATAAACAAGAAGGAGAAAATAGAAAAGGGCCTATCTGCTTGCCAAGGGTTGGTTGATGGATTATGCATCCCAAGAGGTTAATTTAACTTAACTTCTTTATACTGGTTTTGAAGACTCTACAGAGTATGTATACAACCAGTTTCTTGGAGGGTGGTATAAGCGATGTGTGAGTCCATCTTAATTGACCTAAACACTAGAGCTAAGTAGACCAGGCACCATCTATAACTGCTATAACAAACCACCTAGTGAAAGGTACAAACAATGTGGGCACATTTTTAACATGAAAATGTTTCCACGCCACGCCTGAAGATACATGTGAAAAACACTCCGGTCTCCACCGTGATTCGAACTGGGTGGACACCTTACCTCGAGACCACTGAGTCCCCCAAGAAGAAGTGAAAGAAAAGTAGATGTGTACAAAGACATACATGAGAGAGAGGAAGAGTGGGAAAAGGAGACATATTTTCCCTGGCTATTTCCATTCCATCATGTACACGAAAAGCAACAAGCTCTGACACTTTGATCTGAAACTCCTCAAACGTTCTTAATCAAACTAGTCTCCATCTTGTGTTATCCTGCTCACATCGAAACCGAGCTATCTTTTAAACACGTGACAGAGATGGACCAATCATTGATCATGTCCAACCTCCTGAATTACACACAAATTCAACAATTGTATTTCTCTCGACCCGTTTGCTTCTCCGTCCAATTTGTCCCGTACATTTGAACAGAGGAACATGGAGCTTGGGACGCCAGTGAAGATGTCAAGTTAAGATTGGGGCAAGAGAAACTTGGCTATCTGGTCATCTCGACACAGTAATCTGTCCATGTGCACTAAAGACGTCTCTTAGTTTTCCCGATACTTTCTTCTCAGCCATTATTACATTTATTACTACTACTACTACTACTACTACTACTACTACTACTACTATTTCGACTACCACTACTACTACTACTACTAATACTACTACTACTACTTCTCTTTCTTCTGCGTCCGTCCTCAATATCCGAACATGGTTTGCAGGTAGAAGGACGCAGTCCGGAGAACAGAATGCGTTGAGTAGCTAGTTTACAGCTTGACCGCGATATTTGCACCTTTTGGTCCGACACATCCGTCTTCGGCAGACGACTACTACTAGTACTACTACTACTACTACAACTGCTTCTACTACCACTATTACTACTCCTACTATTAATACTAATGCTACTTCTACTAATATTGCTACTACTATTATTGCTACAAATACTGTTACTACTAATGAAGAAGAATCGATACAAAGACACTCTAAATGTGTCTTTGAATAGTTTTTCCGCAGATGTCGCTGCCTGGGAGCTGCTTACTCCGAACCGCTCAGGCTCGCACACTGATATCACATATGGTGCTTGAACAGCTGAGAAGAGACCCGTTACGGAGGTGCAGGAAAAGCGAGCTGTACGGGTGGACAGAATGCAAGTCGGCCTAGTTACTAACGCTGATCACGTGTGGACTAGATGAGGTACTTTGTCACGCTCTGATCGGACTGTACAGTCATATGCAGTCACATCTAAATAAACATATCTGACCATGTCGCCATTTTTTATTGCGATGGGTAGCTAACTAACTACATAACCTTCCATCTTGCAGCCAGTCATACTGTAGGCGTCTCCCGCTGCTTCGAATATATTTGATTTGCATATTTCTTCGAATCGAATCTGAAATGAGCTAGACTGTTTAAGTTTTATGAGACAGTAATCGACAAATGTATGCAGGCAGATTGAGATATCCAAATTGTTAAGTGGATAAATGTGTCATTCCAACTTGACACTATCCAATTTTTTGAGACGGCAGTCCGTAAATTGAAAATACAGTACAGATGACAGCTGGAAAAATTAAGCACTAGCAGTGTTCAAATTGTATGAATCTAGTTACCAATATTCGCATAGTTGACAAATATAGATACACATGCTTTAAATCTCTACTACCTGAACACAGCTATGCTCGTAGACTAAATGAACACAGAAAGGAACACAGACTAACTGAACACAGAAAGGAACATAGACTAACTGAACACAGAAAGGAACATTGACTAACTAAACACAGAAAGGAACGTAGACTAACTGAACACAGATTGGAACGTAGACTAACTGTACACAGAAAGGAACGTAGACTAACTGAAAATAGAAAGGAACATAGACTAACTGAAAACAGAAAGGAACATATACTAACTGAACACAGAAAGGAAAGTAGACTAACTGAACACATAAAGGAACGTAGACTAACTGAACACAGAAAAGAACATAGACTAACTGAAATAATCATTGTACGTTCACTATCTGAACTCAGCTATGAACATAGACAAACTGAACGAAGTTATGGACGTAAAAAAACTGAACGAAGCTATGTAAGTAGACAAACTGAACCAAGCAATGAACGTAGACAAACTGAACCAAGCTATAAACGTAGACTAACTGAAACAAGCTACGAACTTCCACTAACTGAAACAAGCTATGAACTTCCACTAGCTGAACCAAGCTATGAAAGTCCATTAACTGAATCAAGCTATGAACGTAGACTAACTGAACCAAGCTATGAACGTAGACTCTGTGAACGTAGACTAACTGAGCAAAGCTAAGACCATCTGCAGGTGCAGAAAGACGGATAGTTTGCCTTATAATGAGAACCAAATAACACTATCGCTACGTGCGTATTACTTCACTGAGATGGTATGACAGAGTATTGCCGTAGTAACTCTATCAGAGCTTCTTTAAATCACGCGCAGTCCAGATCGAGGTTGGATGATACAGCGCTTCTATCAATGAAGGTAGAGCCACGAGAACAGAGGAATAGTATACGAGCGATGTTCAAAAAGTATTTGACCTTTGGCCCGGAAACATACAATTACTGATATGAGGATTTGACGTTCTAGTCCGCTTGAAGGTACTGAGATGCGGATTTGACGTTCTAGTCCGCTTGAAAGTACTGAAATGGGGATTTGAAGTTCTAGTCCGCTTGAAAGTACTGACATGGGGATTTGAATTCTAGTCCGCTTGAAAACTTTCTCATGGGAACTTTGTCCACTTCTCACATGCATCCCTCTATTGTTGGATTCCATTTCAGAAAGGCCTTTTGGGAATGGAGTACACCTGGGTTGTTGCATCCAGCATAATGTCTTTTCATGACAGTAAAATAAATCTGAATCAAATCCGAAGAATTGGCTGGTGCGTTGTCATGATGGAGCGGTCACTTCCTGGCTGTCCTCAGGTGCGGTCGATTGTGTCCCAGGGCATCACAAGCGCCAAACACAACATTCATCTGGTTCGTCCCTACTTCCCTGACATGGATCCTTGTGATTGTTTGCAGTTAGCCAAGCTGAACATTCAGCTGAATAGAGCCCGATTTCAGTCGTGAACAGCTGTCTTCCTTTCCCAATTTGCCTTTCTCAAATGCTTTCAACAATGTCGGGACTACTGGGAGAAGTGTGTGGAGTCCCATAGAGAAGTGTGTGGAGTACCATAGAGAAGTGTGTGGAGTACCATAGAGAAATGTGTGGAGACCCATAGAGAAGTGTGTGGAGTACCATAGAGAAGTGTGTGGAGTACCATAGAGAAGCGTGTGGAGTCCTATAGAGAAGTGCGTGGAGTACCATAGAGAAGTGTGTGGAGTACCATAGAGAAGTGTGTGGAGTACCATAGAGAAGTGTGTGGAGTACCATAGAGAAGTGTGTGGAGTACCATAGAGAAGTGCGTGGAGTACCATAGAGAAGTGTGTGGAGTCCCATAGAGAAGTGTGTGGAGTCCTATAGAGAAGTGTGTGGAGTACCATAGAGAAGTGTGTAGAGTACCATAGAGAAGTGTGTGGAGTACCATAGAGAAGTGTGTGGAGTCCTATAGAGAAGTGTGTGGAGTCCTATAGAGAAGTGTGTGGAGTACCATAGAGAAGTGTGTGGAGTACCATAGAGAAGTGTGTGGAGTACCATAGAGAAGTGTGTGGAGTACCATAGAGAAGTGTGTGGAGTACCATAGAGAAGTGTGTGGAGTACCATAGAGAAGTGTGTGGAGTACCATAGAGAAGTGTGTGGAGTACCATAGAGAAGTGTGTGGAGTCCTATAGAGAAGTGTGTGGAGTACCATAGAGAAGTGTGTGGAGTACCATAGAGAAGTGTGTGGAGTACCATATAGAAGTGTGTGGAGTACCATAGAGAAGTGTGTGGAGTCCTATGGAGAAGTGTGTGGAGTCCTATAGAGAAGTGTCTAGGGTCCCATTGTGAGGTGTGTATGGTCCCATTGAGAGTACTTTCAGGGGAATTTGGACTTCAAACCTTCAGGTGAGTAATTGTGTTTTTTTCCGGTCCAAAGGTCGAAAACCTTTTTGAACACACCTCGTTTAAGTTAGTCGCCCATCACAAGCGATGATGACGTCATCAGACGGTTTTGTCTTGATGATATAACATGAGTTGTATTTGAATTACAGTGAGGGAGAACTACGCTGGTCATCAACCATCACTCTCTGGTCCCGGGCTACCTTGGCAAGACAGATGTCACGACGACTTTAAATAACTTAGCATTTCAGGCAAAGACAGAAGTCAAGACGACTGGAACTAAGTTAGCATGCAGGCAAAGATAGAAGTCATGACGACTGGAACTAACTTAGCATGCAGGCAAAGACAGAAGTCAAGACGACTGGAACTAAGTTAGCATGCAGGCAAAGATAGAAGTCTCGACGACTGGAGCTAACTTAGGATGCAGGCAAAGACGGAAATAAAGACGACTGGAACTAACTTAGGATGTAGGATAAGACAGAAGTCTCGACGACTGGAACTAACTTAGGATGCAGGAAAAGACAGAAGTCACGACGACTGTAACTAGCTTAGGATGCAAATAAAGACAGAAGTCACGCCGACTGGAGCCAACATAGGATGCAGGCAAAGACAGAAGTCACGCCGACTGGAGCTAACTTAGGATGCAGGCACTCTGGTCCCACCTTCATTGAGACCAAAAGTCACTTTAAACTTGTGATGTTCGATCGCCACAGTTCCGTTGATCGCTTTGAGAGGCTAGTGCCTTACCTCTCGACCACAGTAAACATAGTCTACCCCTACCCACCCCCCACCCCCCAGAAAAAACAATACTGGACAATAAGTGCTGGTGTGTGGAAGGGAATACTGGACAATAAGTGCATGTGTGTTAAAGGGAATACTTGATAATAAGTGCTGGTGTGTGGAAGAGAATACTTGACAATAAGTGCTGGTGTGTGGAAGGGAATACTTGACAATAAATGGGGATGTGTGGAAGGGAGTACTGAACAATAAGTGCTTATGTGTGGAATTGAGTTCTGGACAATTAGTGCTGATGTGGGGAATTGAGTACTGGAAAATAAGTGCTGATGTTGGAATTGAGTACTGGACAATAAGTGCTGATGTGTGGAAGGGAGTACTGGACATAAGTGCTGGTGTGTGGAAGGGAATACTGGACAGTAAGTATGGATGAGTGGAAAGGAATAATGGACAATAAGTGGGGATGTGTGGAAGGGAATACTTGACAATAAGTGATAATGTGTTGAAGGGAATACTGGACAATAAGTGCTGGTGTGTGGAAGGAAATACTGGACAATAAATGCTGGTGTGTGGAAGGGAATACTGGACAATAAGTGGGGATGTGTGGAAGGGAATACTGGACAGAAAATACTGATGTGTGGAAGGGAATACTGGACAATAAGTGGTGATGTGTGGAAGGGAATACTGGACAAGTGGGAATGTCTGGACGGGAATACTGGACAATAAGTGCTGATGTGTGGAAGAGAAAACTGGACAATAAGAAAGTGACTAAAATACTAGAAAGGTCTACATTTTATTTTTACATAAGAAATGTAGAAGCAGTTGACGGATGTTCCCATCTAAATAGGCCTTTTGTCAAAGACGGAGTAAATGTAACAACATACGAGAAACAATAAATCAACAGAACACTCAATTGTTAGAACAGAAATGTTCTACGGAAGAATGATGCATGTGATGTGAACAGATAACAAATGTAATGCGAGAAAGCAATATGAATATTGGACTGCTAACTAAGACACACAAACGGAACACAATTATATATTCAGTTATTTAGACAGGGTTGTCTGACAAACCTTGTGGTAGCAGGTGATGTCGGGCACTAGTGAAGCAGTGAACGGTCAAGTAGAAAGAGTGCTTGGCCTGACCTTATGGGGTGGAACATAACAGACATATGAAGTGATGGAGTGCTCAATGAGCAAATGACTCGGGAGGAACTTGAAAGTGAAGTCACTTGGCATGAAACACCTTCATGAATAATTGACCAACTTAGATCCCCTTTGTGTGCATTACGTCAGACATCATGTTTCCAATGTTCGGTCGCCTGGATTGCCCTGTCGTTCCTCTCAGCATGTCAGTATTGCATGTTTCCAGAAGGTTTATACAGATCATCAGGTGGTCAGGGCATTGTGTTGATCCACAGTTGCATGTCTCATTACACCTGTATCTCCATTTATCTAAGTTATATCCGTATTGTAATACACCAGTCTGGAATCTATTCATGAATTCCATCATGCATTAAGTAAGGTGTCCAGGAACAATTCCCTCTTACAGTTCGAACCAGCAAACCTGCGACAGATCAGTGCATCTTTTCACACGGCTTTTTCCAGGACTAGTCTGTATGGGCTGTTTTAAAAAAAAATAATAAACTTCATCTAGATTTCATTCTTGTGCACTGCAGCTGGTGTCCAAACACGTGGTGTCCAAACATGGGGTACGTGGTGTCCAAATATGGGGTACCTGGTTTCTAAACATGGGGTAGATAGTGTCCAAACATGGGATACATGGTGTCCAAACATGAGGTACATGGTGTCTAAACATGGGGTACATGGTGTCCAAACATTGTGTGCCTTAGATCGTTACCTTAATTCTCCCTTTCGACCTCTGAAACGACACTTCGTCGTGTCTCACGTGGTGCTAAGACGTTTATGGGGTATATTTTTTAGTTGAAGTGCGTTTTAAGCACGCTTTATCCCTTCCGGTGACACGAGAGACAGAGCGGTTGTATTGCTCACAGGTTCACCTTTTGAGCCTGTAGAATAAGACAAAAACTTAGTCGGTAAACTCAGAGGCAGTAACATGACAAGGCTTGTGAGAATTGCTGGTTTTGCATTTCGCGGACATCATATCTTGGTGGCCTGTCGAAGATGACAACAAACTAACTCGGCTCAGTAGTAGAGAATCGGGCATAGCTTGTGAGAGTTGTGTACTTCACGGCCATCAGATCTTGATGGCCTACTGAATTGGTAGCAAACAAAGGTGTAAAAGGAACATGTAGACTTTCTCCATCAGTGCGCATGTCAAGTTACATCGGAAAACGTTGTATGAATCAAATTGGTCAGAGTGATTGGCCATTGTTCCCTGATCGAAAGTGAGGTGTACGTTAAGACTCCTCAGGGAGCCCACCACAAACCTTGTCAAGAAATCTTTGCTCCACAGCGCAGTTCCGCTTATCAGAAGTTTGCAAACTGTCAGGGATCGCAGACCGACAAAGTGCACTTCGAGACCACGAGACTAGATACTTTAATTCTAGTGAATAAGTTAGATAATAGAAGAAGACGGTAGAGATCATCTGGGATTCATCTAGCTCATCCTGGCAAACTTTGTTTAGATAGATTAGCCGTAGATAGATTAGTCATGGATAGATCAATCATAGATAGAGCAGTCATAGATAGATTAGCCGTAGATAGAGTAGTCATAGATAGATTAGCCGTAGATAGAGTAGTCATAGATAGATTAGCCGTAGATAGAGTAGTCATAGATAGATTAGTTGTAGATAGATTAGTCGCAGATAGATTAATCATAGATAGAGTAGTCATAGATAGATTAGTCGTAGATAGATTAGTCATAGAGTAGTCATAGATAGAGTAGTCATAGATTAGCCATAGATTAGTAATATATTAGTCATAGATAGATTAGTAGATATAGTAAATGCTGATATTGTAAGTGACACGATTTGCAGTAAATAAATTATCTTATGTTTTATTACTCACCTCCTGCCATAGACGGATGTGTCGGACCGAACGGTGCAAATATCGCAGTCAAACTGTAAATTAGCGACACAACGCATTCCGTTCTCCGGATTAAATCATCTTACTTGTAAAGCCCTGTTCAGGACTCGGTAGCAGCAGAATGAGAACGAACGCAGAAGAGGTAGAAGAATCACTCACACACGTCTTGCTGTTTTCTGGGTTGATATTGGCTAGCAAGAACTGGAGGAAGTTAGATAGGCCGCTACATGTGACAGGGGAAAGGTCAGTGTAATGATGTTTCCAATGCCCACAATGAGTAGGTTCACTCTTGTGTGCGCCCTGACAAAGACGTTGCGGGTTGCAGTAATGTTCGTCACATCATGAGCATGCTGGTAAAGGTGTATCGAGGTCCTTCAGGCGGTTGTGCTATGCTTGGCTTAATCTGAGCTGAGGGTCTTGGCCAGTATGTTGTGCCTGATCCTGACCCAGTATGTTGTGCCTGAATCTAACCCAGTATGTTGTGCCTGACTCTAACCCAGTATGTTGTGCCTGGATCTAACCCAGTATGTTGTGCCTGATCATTGACCCAGTATGTTGTGCCTGATCATTGACCCAGTATGTTGTGCCTGACTCTAACCCAGTATGGTGTGCCTGATCCTGATCTAGTATGTTGTGCCTGACCAGTATGTTGTGCCTGATCATTGACCCATTATGTTGTGCCTGATCAGTATGTTGTGCCTGACCAGTATGTTGTGCGTGACCAGTATGTTGTGCCTGATCAGTATGTTGTGCCTGACCCTGACCCAGTATGTTGTGCCTGATCAGTATGTTGTGCCTGACCAGTATGTTGTGCCTGATCAGTATGTTGTGCGTGACCAGTATGTTGTGCCTGACCAGTATGTTGTGCCTGATCAGTATGTTGTGCCTGACCAGTATGTTGTGCCTGACCAGTATGTTGTGCCTGATCAGTATGTTGTGCCTGACTCTGACCCAGTATGTTGTGCCTGACCAGTATGTTGTGCCTGACCAGTATGTTGTGCCTGACCAGTATGTTGTGCCTGACACTGACCCAGTATTATGTGTCTGACCCTGACCCAGTATGCTCAGCCTGATCCTGACCAAGTATGCTGTGCCTGACCCTGACCCAGTATGTTGTGCCTGACCCTGACCCAGTATGTTGTGCTTGACCCTGACCCAGTATGTTTTGCCCAATCAGTCCTTAGTCTTCCTCCCTTAGTGTGAGTGTAAGAGTATAAGTAGCCGGGAGACTGTCACGTGACTTGTGTCATTTGGTTTTCATGACCAGTTTAGTAAAAGAAGATGACACTGTCACACATGTGTTGACCTAACAGCCACTTCTGTACTACACACACACACACACACACTACTACATTTAGCTAAGCGGATTAATGGATTTATATTTCAACTAATGAACTGTTTCCAGAAAAGAAATACTGTACAGTACACTATTCAAGTAGGACAATCATCTGAACTATTGTATTATGTCCATGAGCAGAAAGATAGGTAGATAGGTAGTCCGCTCGGGAGAAAAGTGCCATCGCGTCAATTGCCTGGGGTCACAATGAATGACTGAGTGCCATGCCGCATGACGTAAGGATGATATACGTCCGAATCACTCAGTCAAGAGCTGCTTAGACGCTTGGAGGGCGGGGCCATGATGGAGGGAGAAGAGAGCAGTTTTCAATCCCTTACACCCGTGCCTGCTTTAAGAGCTGATGGGTCGAGTAGCCTTCGGAGTCCAAATATGGGCAGTGGTGACGGTTTGGCAGGGTATAGGTGTTTTCGAGACCTGTTCATCTGGCACTTCGCCGTTTGAGACCACGCCATACCAGTGCATCGCAGGAGTGCGCATCTGGCTGCGCACGAGGAAGGCTTCAATGCGCTCCCTCTCTTTAAAGAATAGTTCACAGGCTAATTTGTAATCTATACTTACCACAATAGGAGTTTGCAGAGCTAACGTGAAGTTGGGTGAGTCAAGAGGATGTTGTTGGTTCAGTCTTGTACTCCACAGGATACTGGCCTCGCACTAAATTACTTTACTTTTACACTAACATACACGATACAGCTGTGTGTACAATCAATAGTATTCTTATTTGATTTCTACCAACTAACCTTAGAGAACTTGCTTTAGTTTATAGATACATGAGTGAGTCCTACCTTCGTCTATAGCACTTTCTTAGCTGTATCACACATAGTCATTGGGTGGGGGGGGGTGGGGGGGGGAAGGGGGTCACACTTATCACTTATAATAGTTTCGACAAGCAGCGCCATTCTCATCACTGCCATCAGCTTCCTCTAGTACTGTCACTCCTGAGGAGCGGTCTTAGATAGACAGGCGCGGTCTTAGGCACGAGCGGTCTTAGACAGGAGCGGTCTTAGATAGACAGGAGCGGTCTTAGACACGAGCGGTCTTAGACAGGAGTGGTCTTAGACAGGAGTGGTCTTAGATAGACAGGAGCGGTCTTAGATAGACAGGAGCGGTCTTAGATAGACAGGAGCGGTCTTAGATAGACAGGAGCGGTCTTAGATAGACAGGAGCGGTCTTAGACACGAGCGGTCTTAGATATACATCAGCGGTTTTAGATAGATAGGAGCGGTCTTAGATAGAAGGATAGACAGGAGCAGTCTTAGATAGACAGGAGCAGTCTTAGATAGAAGGATAGACAGGAGCAGTCTTAGATAGACAGGAGCAGTCTTAGATAGACAGGAGCGGTCTTAGATAGATAGGAGCAGTCTTAGATAGACAGGAGGATAGACAGGAGCAGTCTTAGATATATAGGAAGATAGACAGAGCAGAGGAGATACTCGCTCACTTCACTTGAACCTCGTTTGGGATCATGATGCTGAGTAGCAAATGAGCTGCAGTCGTCAGCGACCCATAGCTAACTGCTAGCGTCAGGGCCAGCGAACCATAGCTGCCAAGACCTTTCTACACCTCCACGTGGTGATCCTGGATAACATACTGCAGCATAGCAGACTGGCTAAGAAGAAGAGATCAAAGAGGGAATGCTAGCCCGGTACTCAAAAATGCTTGCTGAAGTCGGATGTGTTGGACCGAAAGGTGTGGATATCACAGCCAAGCTGTAAACTACGACACAACGCATTCCGTTCTCTGGACTACATTCCGCTACTTAGGCCCTTTCAGGGTTTGGTAGTGGGAGATTGAGAACGAACGAAGAAAAAGAACCTCGTTTGATGTCGAAACTTTGCATTCTGTGGATTGATGCTTCATCTATTGTGGTGTTCTCATCCATTGATTTCAAAATGTCACTTCTATCCATCACTAATGTACCGATGATGGTAGCTTGTGAAGCCATGATGTCAGATCCTTCATTGCCCTGAACCCTTGCATGAGCAGAATAGTAGATCCATGTCAACGCCTGGAGGTTTGAGGCCTCAATTGCTGCTTTCCACTCGTGCCTAAGCCATCGATAGAGTAGACCCATGTACATTTGACTAACGAGATGGCCATTTTTTACTTTCTTCCAGCTGATAACTGATGTGTTTTGTGGTGAGATTAACTGTACTGTTAATAGACGTTTAAGTACAGGCTACATGTACCATGTTTAGCGCCCATGACCAGGGTGTTATAATAAGTTTATACGTTTGTTGTCCATCACAAGCGATGATCAAAACATCATCATACGGTTTCGTCTTGATGATATAACTTGAACTGTACTTGGATTATAGGGAAGAAGTAGCTGCACCGGTCATCAACCTCCCTCTCTGGTCCCGAGCTACCTTGGACTCGTGGCAAGACGTACGTCAAGACGACTGGAGGTCACTCAGGATGTAGGTCCTGGTCCCGAGCTACCTTGGACTCGTGGCAAGACGTACGTCAAGACGACTGGAGGTCACTCAGGATGTAGGTCCTGGTCCCGAGCTACCTTGGACTCGTGGCAAGACGTACGTCAAGACGACTGGAGGTCACTCAGGATGCAGGTCCTGGGCCCAACTCCCTTGAGATCAGGTTTCGCTTGAAACTAAAAGGATTCGATCGCCCACAATTTCGGTCCATCGCTTTGAGAGGCGTGAAAGTTACCTCTCCGACGACAGCGATTCCCTGATGTCATTATAGATTAAGCTGAGGAATGTTTCATGTACCTCATTGGGTTCCCCGCTGAATCAGAATATAAATTAGTGCTAATAAATAAATACAAGAGATTGATAGCTAAGTATTGAGAACCCAAAACAGAACAGCGGGCAATGAAATCAGACAATAAATCGTGGTAAATAAGCTATAAACATGATAGTAGTTGAAACAGTATAACAAGTGGACGGTCCAGCACAACCTCAAAGCAGAAGCAGCAGGTACCAACAGCATTCTTAGTAGTGTTTACTGACATTGTCAAACTGCTTACTGCGTGCACTCAGTCAGACATTATAGGTGTGCTGTGCGTGCGTTGTTGTGTGTGTGGGGTGTGTTGTGTGTGTGGTGTGTTGTGTGTGCGGTGTGGGGTGTGTTGTGTGTGTGGGTGGTGTGTATGTGTTGTTGTGTGTGTGGGGTGTGTTGCTGTGTGTGGTGTGGGGTGTGTTGTGTGTTGTGAGTGTGGTGTGGGGTGTTGTGTGTGCGATGTGTGTGTGTGTGCTGTACATGTGCGGTTGTGTGTGCGTGTGTGTTATAGGTGTGTGGTATATATGTTGTGTGTGTGCATGGTGTGTGTGTGTGTGATGTGTGTATAGGCAAGAGAGATATAGACGAGAGTAGAATAAACAAGAGTGGAATAGCCAGAAGGGGATAGACAAGAGGGGGATAGACAAGAGGGGGATAGACAAGAGGGGATAGACAAGAGGGGATAGACAAGAGGGGATAGACAAGAGGGGGATAGACAAGAGGGGGATACACAAGAGGGGATAGACAAGAGGGGGATAGACAAGAGGGGATAGACAAGAGGGGATAGACAAGAGAGGGATAGACAAGAGGGGATAGACAAGAGGGGGATACACAAGAGGGGATAGACAAGAGGGGGATAGAAAAGAGGGGATAGACAAGAGGGGATAGACAAGAGAGGGATAGACAAGAGGGGATAGACAAGAGGGGGAAAGAACAAGAGGGGGATAGAACAAGAGGAGGATAGAACAAGAGAGGGATAGAACAAGAGGGGGATATAACATTGAAGAAATGAAGATAGATGTAAAGGTTAAGTGAGAGAAGACGATCCTCTCGCGGGATAGTATCAGGATCTTGGCATCACATGAGAATGAGAAAATTGTAAGGGAAGAGAGGACAGGGAAGATAGAAGAGAGAATGAAAGAATTTGATAGAGCCTTTGAATGACAGGCAGAATTGTCACATTTGAAGCCTATAGTCAGGAGAATAGCGAGGAGATAGGCTCGATAGTAAGGCACGATAGTAAGGCTCGATAGTAAGGCACGATAGTAAGGCTCGATAGTAAGGCACGATAGTAAGGCTCGATAGTAAGGCACGATAGTAAGGCTCGATAGTAAGGCACGATAGTAAGGCTCGATAGTAAGGCACGATAGTAAGGCTTGGCATGCAATGCATTCAAACGGGACAGAATGGCGGTAGATACAGGGAGAATTGTAGGGGGGAGGGGACAGAGATGAAATAATTGGTCAGAGTACCGCTGTGATAACGAAGAAAAACAATGAATTGTCTCTGCGCCCCATAGATATAGGAGAGGAATGGAGAATGGAAAAGAATGGCATGTAAAACTCCTTAAGAGAGAGAGAGAGAGAGAGAGAGAGAGAGGAAACTCTTCTGGCGTAAGCGACATGCCCATTCGACATAGACTGGATGGACTGGCACATTGAGAGGAGAGGTTTCAGCTATTTTAGGACTGGCTTTATCTTTTCTCTTCTATCTATGTTCTCTTAGCCAGCCTACACACGAGCAGTCTGTTTCTAGAGCCGCCACTTACAGGCGGAAAAGTGTCTAGGTCATCTGGTGTTCGCTGATGAAAGCTGACAGTTAAAAATCTGTCAGATATGAGTCGCTGGCTGCTACTTGCTCACTAATTGCTGCATCTTCCGGCTCTTGTCTCCATTTAAGGGAAGGAAGATATGTGATGTGTGTCTGTGTGGGTGTGTGTAGTGTGTTTGATGTGTGTGAATTGTGATAAGTGTGTTTAGTGTGTGTAGTGTGGTTGGTGTGTGTAGTTTGTTTGGTGTATGTGTGAGCGTTGTGTGTGTTTTGTGTGTGTGTGATATGAGATGTGGTTGTGTTGTGTCTAAGTTTATATTGTGTGCGTGGCGTTTGTGTGTGTTGCGGGTTTATGTGTGTGGTGCGCTGTACATGTATGTGGTTGTGTTGTGAGTGCGTGTGCTGTTGTGTATTTGTGTGTGTGGGGGGCGGGGGTTTGGGGGTAGTGTATATGTGTGATGAGTATTGTGTATGTGTGCGAGGGAGGAGGGCTGGAGTGCGTGGTGTGTAATTATGCATGTGTGTATGTATGAGTGTATGTATGTGTATATGTATGAGTGTATGTATGTGTATATGTATGAGTTGATGTATGTGTGTATGTATGAGTGTATATATGTGTATATGTATGAGTGTATGCATGTGTGTATGTATGTGTGTATGTGTGCATGGTGTTTATACGTATGTTTGTGTCTGTATGTGTGTTTGTGTGTGTATGTGTATGTATGTGTGTGTATATATACATATATGTGAGTATGCGTGGTATGTATGTGTGTTTATATGTGGGTGTATATGTCTATGTATGGAAATGGGTGTATGAATTGCCTGCTCTGTCTAATTATTGATTCCGAGCAGTGGCTGTGCTCCTTCTGACTGCTCAATTGATCCACCTTTTTATGGGCAGGGCAGCTTAATTATACCAGCAGTTCGACTGCACTAAATCATTTCAAAGATAGCAATAAGGTAATTATAAATAAGTAGGATCAAATGTATGGCGTTGAAATATGGACAATTAATAAAGGACTGTCGAGCAGAACATTGCTGTCTTGGAAATATGGCTGAGCAGAAGAATGGAGCGCACGTCATGAAGAAAAGGAAATAAATAAAGGAGTTTCGCAGAAATAAGAAGTTCAATGAGAATCATTGAACGAAAGCAGAGTCCTACAGTTTGGTGTTTAGGCCGAGTCAAAAAAACTTTACAGAAATCAATACTGGAAGGAAATGTAAAAAGCGCAAACCTGTTTTAATTAGTAGCAAACCAATCTCTAAGTTGGAGGATATCATCTAAAGATGGACAGGGAATAGACTGCCGATTCCCTTTATCAAGGCAAGAGGAACATTGGATTCCACTCTAACCGACCTTCCTTTCGTGTGGACAGAAACTCACTCTAACCGACCTTCCTTTCGTGTGGACAGAAACTCACTCTAACCGACCTTCCATTCTTGTAGACAGAGAATCAATCTAACCGACCTTCCGTTCGTGTGGACAGAAACTCACTCTAACCGACCTTCCGTTCGTGTGGACAGAAACTCACTCTAACCGACCTTCCATTCTTGTAGACAGAGAATCAATCTAACCGACCTTCCGTTCTTCTAGACATAGACTCACTCTAACCGACCTTCCGTTCGTGTGGACAGAAACTCACTCTAACCGACCTTCCATTCTTGTAGACAGAGGTAGTAGTAAATAACGTCGGCTCGAGTCTTAAAATGGAGCGTTTTTGCTCGTTAAATGTCCTATGATCCTCCCGCTGGTGGAGCTTATTTAATATCATATGATCCTCCCAGACAGCGGCTTGACCTTGATTCCAGCCCGCGTCTTCCCCAGATACGTTATCGACTTTTATAATTAATAGTGGTAACTAAGTATTAATTTTTTTTGTTGTTGTTGTTGTTGTTCTAGTCTGCGTATTTACAATATATAAACAAGTAGACAAATACGACGAAACAAAAAGATGATGGATATATACAGCTTTTATTTTTGGATCAATATCACAATGACTCGCAGGTCATTTCAAGCATCGCATATGACAATCGTCAACAGCGACAAAAGTCGTAGTTATCGATTTTATAATTAATAGGGGTAGCTTCTCGGAAGTTATTGATAACATATTTTCAAATATATGTGTATTGTTGGTTGTTTTAGATGTGCGTAGCCTGACTCAGTTTGAGGTATCATGGACAAATATAGGTGTGACGCAATATGTTTCATTCAAACTAGATTGTGTATCTTTTTTCATACACCAGTCAAAGGAGTTTCTGTAATTGTGGATACGACAAAACACAGACATCAACAAAAACAACAGAACATTTTCTTTATGTAATAAAAATGTTTATTAATAACAACACCAAATTAATTTCAAAAGACTTGTTGTTCCTATAGGGTAACGGGGATGAGGGCAGCCCTGTCTTACCGATCTAGTTTTTTGTATTGTGTCTGTAAGTGTGTGATTTATTATGAGTCTACTCTCTGGTTTGTTATATATTACTTTTAATAAATTTGTAAAATATTCTCCCATGTTGTTTTCTTTTATTGTTTTGTGCAGGTGTTCGTGTGAGACCCTGTCAAAGGCTTTATCGTGGGCTATCGATAGTATCGCTGACTGTGTGTCTTTTTTCATGTGTGTATTGGATAGTGTCCCTTAAAAAATGTGCATGTTTACTGATACTTCTATTCTATACACTACATGGCTGGTCTTCAGTGACTAGGTGTTTCATAAAGGGTGTTAGTTTGAATGTTAACGCTTTTGTTAGTATTTTGTAGTCTGTATTTAGTAAGGGGATAGGTCTATAATTTAATTATTTACTTAAGTTTTGTCTGTATCAGGCTTAGGTATTAATGTTATGTAGGATTGATTGAAACTGTCTGGTAATTCCCTTTTCTCGGACGCCTCTTGTAAGACCCTGAGCAGGAGTGGACTCAACACTTGGAAAATATGGAGTATAATTCAGAGGTCAGATCATCAGGGCCCGGACTCTGGCCTTATAGAGAGAATTTAGAGCGTTGGTAAGAGTCTGTAATGTTAACTGTTCACTAAGGGTCTGACTGTCTTGCTCGTTCAAGCATTTGATGAAGGTCTGGTAGACAAATAAGACGAAACAAAAGATGATGGTGGATATATACGACTTTTTTGTTGTTGTTGATCAATATCATAATGACTCGCAGGTCATTTTAAGCATCACTTATGACAATCGTCAACAGCGACAAAAGTATACACATGTATAAATGTAACATTCAAATGTTGATATGAAGAGGTCGATTGACAACTACCTGTACTGTCTTGTGGTCTGTGAACGTTGTGGTATTCAGAGGTTTAATTTTCGTTGTCTTTTAACTTTCGTGAATGTAAATTATGTCTAACCGGGCTGATGTACCGTGAGCACGTGTCGTGTCTGTAAATGTTGTCTCCTTGCCCTCGGGGTATATTGTGTCTTTAAGTGTCTCTGACGGCGTGCTCGTCTAGGACTTGTTGTAAAGTGTCACTGGCTTTCCTTGTTTGTTGTCCCTGTGATGTTTCTAGTGGGTTTAGATTACAGTTGAAATCTCCAACATTAATATTTTCTGTCGTTTATATTGTTGGCTTAATGTAGTTTGGAGGTTTTCGAAAAATGTATTTCGTTCTGGTTTTAGTTGAGGGGACATGTATGTTTACTAGTAAACGATTTTCGGTGGTTCTTTCCCAGTCAGCAGAATTAACAGTTATTAGACTTAAGGTGCCCTTGCACCTTTTTCCATACCGCTTGTTCTTTTGCATTTCAACATAAAGCAGTTTCATAGGTACACTACGAGTCGACATGCTGACCACATCGCCAATCCATCTCAGCTGTACAGCACATATCATGTAACGGTGAGTAGGTAAAAATGTATAATTTAAATTTATAAGGTATCAATGTTTTAAGTGGGGAATTAGTCGGGGTAATTCATGAATCTACTGAGTGTCTTACTCTTTTGTTTAGTAGTCTTCTTATTGTCTACTTTAGTATTTGTATAACGAAATAAAATTCGAAAATAAAAGCATTTCGGCGCAAAGATTTCAAATTTGTTTTTCTGTTAGTGCTGTTAGCAAGTTATCTTCTAAAACCGTGATAAAGGTCAACGTATTGTAACTATGTCTTGTTTACTTAGTGTGATACCGTTACCATCTGTGCATATATACAATATACCACAACTATGAAAGCTGTAACAATATTTTAGATTGGTTAAAAATAACTTTACAATTGTTTGTATCTTCTGTTTTAACTTTCAGCGAGCGAAATAGCTCAGAGAAGGTTAGACTGAAGATCTGAGGGTCCCGTGTTCAATCCCGCGTTTCGACAAATCCGGCGGCTTGTCTTTTTTGTGTGCAAGCGCCGTTATTGTCTGTGATATTCTGGCCAACACCACCCATTTTGAGCCTTTATCACTGACAAGCGACCCAAGATATTTAAAACGGTCAACCACTTCGAGTTCCTAACCGTTAGCTATTATCCTTCTGTTGAAGCCATTGGCGTATCATCATACCATAGTCAAGAGCTGTTTCAGCTAGTCTTCTAATACATTCCTGGAGATCTGCTTCTGAACCCGGCAACCCGTCGATATCATCTGCGAAATGAAGGTTGGAAATCGTTCGACCCCCTATCTTGACAGTACCACCGTGACCTCCAAGTGCCTCACTCATAATTCCCGCAAGGACTATATTGAAAAGAGTTGGAGATAGTGTACACCCCTCTCTCACACCAACCTATGTGCGAAACCAGTCCAATCGCCTCCCATTCACAAGAACTGCACTGGACGCCTTGTCATACAGGGGTTCAACGACCTTTATAATATTTCCGTTGATTTTATACATCCTCATGGTTGCCCATAGCGCTTTATACCATACCCTATCAAATGCATTCTTAAAATCAAAAAACACATGATACAGTTGTTGCTGCTGTTCTAGATATTTCTCGCTGAGCAGCCTTAAATTAAATATATGTTCTGTAGCGCTTCTTCCGTGTCTGAACCCTGCTTGCTATCGGCAATGACGTTCTCTGCTTGGGGTTTCAGTCGGTCGAGGATTAATCTAAGCACGACCTTGCTAGGGTGGCTGATGAGGCTTACTGTTTTGTCTTTTTGGCAAAGCTTTAGGTTTCCAGACTCATGTAGCGGTATAACCATTGATTTCGTCCATAAGTCCGGCCAGTTTTATGTCACCCATAATTTGCGGTAGATGTGTGTCAGGCCTTCCACCTCTACCTCTCCAGCTGCTTGTAAGAGCTCTGCTGGTATATTGTCTACACCGGTCGCCTTTCCTCTTCTCAATGTCTTTACCGCTGCAGTTACCTCTTCCTTCGTTATCAGTTGGTTATCCTCTATATTTGTTGATGTTGGGGGATTGTTTTCTCAGGTTCACTATCTGTCTACTGCGTTGCCTATTTTGTTCGACTGGTAGATATTGTTTGTTGGGTATTTCTTGTGTTGCTTGGTTTAATTTGGACCTTATTTGTGCCCCTTTCAGCTTATGGTTTTCCAGTTTATCTAGTTCTTCTTGTAGTAAATGAATTTGTGTGGCATTTTTATCCGAAAGTTCTGTTAGCCGGATTGCGTTTTTTATGATACATTTGTTTTTCCTTGTTTGTTTGTGTATTATTTTGGATATCATTTGTGTTGTAACTTTAATTGTTCTTTTTAGTAAATCCCAATATTACCCTAGATTTTCGGTTGTGGTCGTTTTTGTATTATCTGTTATTAAAATAGTTATGTGTTTAATAAGGTTGTCATTTCATAATAAAGAGTTATTAGATTTTCAGTGTAAACATTCAGTGGGTTTTTTGTTTGTGTATGTTTCATTGACAACTACTTGTACTGCCTTGTGGTATGTGAACGTTGTAGTATTTAGAGGTTTAATTTTCGTTGTATTGTAACTTTCGTGAATGTAAATTCTGCCTAACCTGGCTTATGTACCATGAGCACGTGTTGTGTCTGTAAATGTTGTCTCCTTGCCCTCGGGGTATTTGTGTCTCTAAGTGTCTATGAGGGCATGCTTGTCTAAGATGTGTTGTAAAGTGTCATTGCTTTCCTTGTTGATGTCCCCTGTGATGCATCTAGATTACAGTTGAAATCTCCCTCCATTATCATTTTGTGTCGTTTATATTGTTATCTTAAAAAAAGAAAAAAAAAAGAGAAAGATACTCAGTAGATTCATAAATTAGCCCGACTAATCCCCCGCTTCAAAAAATGATTGCAGTTGTCGATTATATTTTTGAAGTAGATATGTTGAACAAGAAATATAATTGGGATCTCCTTTACAGATATTTTTTTTTTTTTTTTTCGTTTTACCAGTACGCCAAACTGCGGATGTTGCGTTTCTACTATGAAGGCCTAGGTAAAATTTATAGATAGAGCCGCTTTTCAGTTGTGCGAGACAGATACAGTCCCGGTTTGTTTAAATTAGATTACGCGTGGGGGCTGGGATGATTTCTCTTTGCAGTAAAACCTACCACTGTTTCGGGGTTTACGACAAAACAACCACTAAGGGTCCAAATGAAAAAATAAAAATAAATAAAAGACAATTTTGTTTTTGTTTTTGGACGTCCTAAATACGCGACAAGTCCAAGGTGGGAAAAATGATGGGTTCAAAGTCCACAACTCTGGTATCTACACCTATACACAACGCAGATACTCGCTATCCTATGTCTATATAAAAAGACACGTACACGAGGACGAGGTCACGACGTTTCCCCTCTCTATCTGAATATCTATGGTGCTACTGCTGATATATATATATATATATATATATATATATATATATATATATATTACCCTTTTTTTTACCTATTCCCCGGTACATGATATGTGGTGTACAGCTGAGATGATGGACTGGTTACGTGGTCCGCAAGTCGACTCGTCATCTACCTTCGCCACTGCTTTTTGTTGAACTGCAAAATGGTAAAAGAGCATGTGGTAGAGAAAAAGATGGAAGGGTACATTAATTCTAATAACTGTATTTATCCTTATGACTGGGAAAAAAGAACCACCGCCAATCGTTCAGATTAGCGAAGAACTGTTGCAGCATATACTACAGACATTAGATAAGTGGAAAGTAACACACACACATAGAGATAACCAAGGTAGAATACAAATAATACAAATAAAAAGCAAAGGCAACCTAGAAGATACACACACACAAGTAAACATACATGCCCCTCCAACTAAAAGCAGAACGACATACATTTTACGAAAACCTCCAAACCACATTAAGCCAACAATATAAACGACACAAAATGATAATGGAGGGAGATTTCAACTGTAATCTAAACCAACTAGATGCATCACAGGGGACAACAACAAGGAAAGCAATGACACTTTACAACACATCCTAGACAAGCATGCCCTCATAGACACTTACAGACACAATATACCATGAGGGCAAGGTGACAACATTTACAGATACGACACGTGCTCACGGTACATCCGCCCGGTTAGACAGAATTGACATTCACGAAAGTTAAAAGAACGAAAATTAAACCTCTGAGTACCACAACGTTCACAGACCACAAGACAGTACAGGTAGTTGTGAATCGACGTCTTCATATCAACATTTGAATGTTACATTTATACATGTGTATACTTTTGTCGCTGTTGACGATTGTCATAAGTGATGCTTGAAATGACCTGCGAGTCATTGTGATATTGATCAACAATAACAAAAAAGTCGTATATATCCACCATCATCTTTTGTTTTGTCTTATTTGTCTACGAGAGCTTCACCAAATGCTTGAACGAGCAAGACAGTCGGACCCTTAGTGAACAGTTAACATTAAAGACTCTTACCAACGCTCTAAATTCTCTCTATAAAGGCCAGAGTCCGGGCCCTGATGACCTGATCTCTGAATTATACTCCATATTTTCCACGTGTTGAGTCCACTCCACTCAGGATCTTACAAGAGGCGTCTGAGAAAAGGGAATTACCAGACAGTTTCAATCAATCCTACATAACATTAATACCTTAACCTGATACAGACAAAACTTAAGTAATTAATTAAATTATAGACCTATCCCCTTACTAAATACAGACTACAAAATACTAACAAAAGCGTTAACTTTCAAACTAACACCCTTTATGAAACACCTATTCCATGAAGACCAGCCATGTAGTGTATAGAATAGAAGTATCAGTAAACATGCACATTTTTTAAGGGACACTATCCAATATACACATGAAAAAAGACACACAGTCAGCGATACTATCGATAGCCTACGATAAAGCCTTTGACAGGGTCTCACACGAACACCTGCACAAAACAATAAAAGAAAACAACATGGGAGAATATTTTACAAATTTATTAAAAGTAAAATATAACAAACAAGAGAGTAGACTCATAATAAATCACACACTTTCAGACACAATACAAAAAACTAGATCGGTAAGACAGTACTGCCCTTATCCCCGTTACCCTATAGGAACAACAAGTCTTTTGAAATTAATTTGGTGTTGTTATTAATAAACATTTTTATTACATAAAGAAAATGTTCTGTTGTTTTTGTTGATGTCTGTGTTTTGTCGTATCCACCATTACAAAAACCCCTTTGACTGGTGTATGAACAAAGATACCCAATCTTGTTTGAACGAAACATATTGCGTCACACCTATATTTGTCCATGATACCTCAAATTGAGTCAGGCAACTCACACCTAAAACAACCAACAATACACACAATTTTGAAAATATGTAGTCAATAACTTCATCGAAGCTGCCCCTATTAATTATAAAATCGATAACTACGACTTTTGTCGCTGTTGACGATTGTCATAACCGATGCTTGAAATGACATGCGAGTCATTGTGATATTGATCCAAAAATAAAAGCTGTATATATCCATCATCTTTTTGTTTCGTCGTATTTGTCTACTTGTTTCTATATTGTAAATACGCAGAATAAGACAACAACAACAACAAAAATTAATACTTAGCTACCACTATTAATTATAAAAGTCGAAAACGTATCTGGGGAAGACGCCGGCTGGAATCAAGGTCAAGCCGCTTTCTGGGAGGATCATATGATATTAAATAAGCTCCACCAGCGGGAGGATCATAGGACATTTAAAAAGCAAAAACGCTCCATTTTAAGACTCGAAATTGACGTTATATACTACTAGCGACTCACTCTAACCGACGTTTCTTTCTTGTAGACAGAGAATCACAAACCGACATTCCGTTCTTGTAGACAGAGACTCACTCTAACCGACATTCCTTTCTTGTAGACAGAGAATCACTCTTACCGACATTCCTTTCTTGTGGGCAGAGAATAACTAACCGAGATTCCGTTCTTGTAAACAGAGAATCACTCTAACTGACAATTCGTTCTTGTAGACAGACAATCACCCTAACTGACAATCCGTTCTTGTGGACAGAGAATCACTCTAACTGACATTCCGTTCTTGTGGACAGAGAATCACTCTAACTGACAATCCGTTCTTGAGGACAGAGAATCACTCTGACATGCCGTTCTTGCGGACAGAGAATCACTCTAACCGCCCTTCTGTTCTTGCGGACAGAGACTCAATCTAACAGCCCTTCTGTTCTTGTAAACAGAGACTCACTCTAACCGCCCTTCTGTTCTTGTAAACAGACACTCACTCTAACCGCCCTTCTGTTCTTGTGGACAGAGACTCACTCTAACTGACCTTCGCCGTGATCATCAACAAATATATTCAAAGGACAAATTCATGAGATACATAAAGTATCAACTATTTTGATTAGATACAGCAATTAAAATAACAATAATGGTATGTCTTGGAATCAGTACTGGATTTAATGACTACAGTCCTGGGGCCTCTGTTAGATAAGGCGTCTCAAAAGTGTTATCAATCCAAATTGTCCAGTTTCCTTTTCATTACGTCTGTTGAAGATATTTATAGGGGCTTCAAATTATTTTCAGCACAGGGGCCTACATACCTTTATTTTGGTGCTACGCAAAGATCCCAAATTGATTTCGGTTATCGTTACGCCCAAGTCCCCTCACCTGTAAATGCCTACCTGACTTAATGTTGGGCAAAGAGAAAATGTAGCGAAGAAGAGAACTAGTGACCTCAGCTCTGAAAATCAAGCTGGTTTTGTCGCTGTCAGTGTGTAACTCGTCATCGCCGATAGCAGGGTATGATATGGGCCTACCGTTACCATGGTAACACTGGTATTTGATCTACTTGTTCACTGATTAACTTTCCTTTGGTCATGTGGTTCTTTCATAGCCGACTATAATGGGAGTATATCCGAGCAAACAGTCTCACCAACGTCATGCATATATATAGTCACATAAACACAAACACCCACACACGCACACATACAGAAACTGACTCAAAGAAAATACTTGCATTTCGGAATTTTAAGGACAAATGTCTGGAACCCACAAGGCATAAATGTCGCCACCAAGGTTATATTTGATCGCTCTGTAGTGTTTGCAACTTTTCTTCAGCGCCTAGAAATCATGCGAGACGACTAAATCTTTTCTATATGAGGAGTGCGTGTCCGAATATTTCCGATGCCTGTCTGCAGACAAGGAGGGCATCGGTTCGAATCCCAGGTATGACAAAAGCCCTCAGCCTTACAATCCCTCGACTACCCCAGACCAATCGACCTGCAGCCCTCGGCCTTAAAACCCCTCGTCTACCCCAGACCAATCGACCTGCAGCCCTCGGCCTTAAAACCCCTCGTCTACCCCAGACCAATCGACCTGCAGCCCTCGGCCTTAAAACCCCTCGACTACCCCAGCAATGGGAAAACGACGTAGGACAGTTTTTTTTTAATGACCTGCATATGCCTGTAGCGAGGCTTTGCGAAAAAAACTGGTCGGATTGAGACCGAACGCAGTGTTGGCCTTTGCTTCTACTTATAGAAGAACGGGGAAAGTTAAGTTGTCTCCATGGCCTGCATGAAAGCCAAACAGAAGCAATCCCACCATCATGCAAGAACATAACAGATCAATCATCTATTTGTCTTCAAAATTGATTTCTAGGATATACTGATTCTTCTTCTTATTCTTCTTTTTCCTCTTCTTCTTCTTCCTCCTCTTTTTCTTCGTCGTTCGTTCTCAAATTGTCGCTACCAGGTCCTGCAAAGGACTTTTGAAGTAGCAGGATGTAGTCTAGAGAATGAAATGTGTTGTGTCGCAGATTACAGCATATTATTTGTGGGAACCAAGTTAGCCTTCCCTCTTCGATCCCTTAGCCATAGCCACTCTGCACTGTTGCAGCCTGTTATCTAGGATCACAGGGTGGGGGTGGAGAAGGGTCTTGGCAGCTCTGGTTCGCTGGCACTGACGCTAGCAGTCAGCTATAGGTCACTGACCCTAACGCTAGCAGTCAGCTATAGGTCACTGACCCTGACTATAGCAGTCAGCTATAGGTCGCTGGCCCTAACGCTAGCAATCAGCTATAGTTCACTGACCCTGACTCTAGCAGTCACCTATAGATCGCTGGCCCTGACGCTAGCAGTCAGCTATAGGTCACTGGCCCTAACGCTAGCAGTCAGCTTTGGGTCGCTGGCCGCTGCAGCTGATGCACTGCACTGCACAGCATCTTGATCCAGGATATACTAATGCCCTCTACACCAGCAGGTAGACGAGGATATATTGATGGCATCTACATCCTAGGGAAGAATAGGATACAAAGAGGACCTCTAAACCCATGGGTAAAAGAGGATACACTGAGGACCTCAAAGTCTGGACAGGATAGGATATACTTAGAACCTCAAAGTTCTGGGTAGGAGAGGATATACTGAAGACCTCTAAACCCTAGGGTAGAAGGGACGACTAAGGAAAAGACGATCTCATCTTGAGTGACCATATCGATCTCTTGTATCATATTTCATGATTTCAGAATCGATAACCGTTACTGTATTTCGTGATCTAGGGCCACATTTCTCACATCTGGCTGGTAAAGCCGTGTGCTAATGTGATTATCTGGCAATTGCACGTCAGTTATGGGTTCAGATGATGGTTGGGGCAGATAGGTGGGAGGGCAAGGAAAGCCGCAGTCAATGTTATAATAGTGTTTGGGAATATCCCAGACTTGGAGAACCTTGTTGACCATTCAGATCTGAGTTGGTGGGTCTCAGTGATGGACGATATAGCTGGCTACTCTTTGATAGTGGTGGTTATAGAAATTACATGCAATGATGGGAAAACATGCAGTTCTATTATGTAGATTAAATAAACTGAAGATCCGAGTGTTGGCAGAGTCTGAAAGGGGAGAAAATGTATTAGCACTAGAAACAGACCAAGCATGGCATAATGGGTAACCAAAGTGTTGGTGACCTCATCCTGGAGACATTTTTAAAACTTCAATTAATTTGGACAATAAAACTTCAATTAATTTTTTTACAAGAAAACTTCAATTAATCGGACAAGAAAATTACAAGTAAATATGGACAAGAAAAGTACAAGTAAATATGAAGACAACCAACCAAGACAGAAGAAGACGGTCTGTCAAGACGGCTAATGGCACGACACAGAGCATCTGCTTAGCTCACTTACCTGTTTTATTTTAAGGAAAGATCAATAATTGGTAACTGGGAGGTTCCTACAACGTAGGAACATCGGAATGTAGCACATGTGACAGTTGAGATGAGGAACTACAATAATTAATATCATAGGACTGATTCATTAGAAAGCAGTAGGATCCAGATTGCTTGTAGCTAATCTCAAAACTTCGAAAAACAGGTTAATCATGTTGTTGTTGTTACTTAGATGTTTGCCTCACTAGTTTCTACTGGCGGAGGCGCGCCATTTTCCACCCAAGACCGTAGTCCATTAGGCGATATCAGGACGCATAAACTAGTGCTTGGATGAATGTATGGGTCTGTATGTACCTATGCTAGGTTTGTGCGTCCTCAGAAGCTAGCTCAACCAAAGTGCAATGGAAGGGCCTCACCATGAGAGCGCGTGAGAAAGTTGTGCAAGAGTGTGCTTGCAGGACAGAGTCAAATGAACCAGATTGAGGTAAGAAGAGAGAGGAAGGGGGAGCCAGCCCAGAGGAGACTCAACAGGTTAATCATGAACATTATCCAATGCTATACACCATCCAATGAAAATAGTACTCGGCGAAAGAAAGATTTTCCACTAGACCAAAATATCATCGATTCAAAACTAGGTTCTAAATGTTGTTAATGCCTGGGGTGGGGTTGAGGAAGAACTCTCAGCACCAAATAAATGCTCCGATGGCGTGCGTCTCATATAGCCTCTGACAACAAAGTCCAACTCGTCTTCGCGCGGAAGAACTGTTTTGACTAATAGGGGAAGGGGTGAAAGGCGAGTCACTGGCGCCTTAAAACCAGAAGTTTCGGGCAGGTGGGGTTTGACAGTCTAGGAAGGCAGCTCATCTTGGAGAAGAAAAAACTCTGACTTCAAACCATCTGAAACCTTTCAGATAAGATACTGGCGTATCTTGTAGGGTTGTGTCAGATATGGCTGTGCAACATGTTTTCTGATAACTCTGGAAGTTGGTCAGCGTCTGCCAAACCTGACAACCGACGATGTGCACACGCAAGCCACGCAAGACAATACAATGCCTTATCCTAGAGCAAGGAAAGACAACTCCAGCTGAGTGTTGTAGCAGGGCGGACCAGGCCCTTAACTTTCGTTGGTGGATGGTCTAGGAGTAAAGCGTCAGGGTTAGTGACCTATAGCTGACTGCTAGCGTCAGGGTTAGTGACCTATAACTGACTGCTAGCGTCAGGGTTAGTGACATATAGCTGACTGTTAGCGTCACGGTTAGTGACCTATAGCTGACTGCTAGCGTCAGGATTAGCGACCTATAGCTGACTGCTAGCGTCAGGGTTAGCGACCTATAGCTGACTGCTAGCGTCAGGGTCAGCGACCTATACCTGACTGCTAGCGTAAGGGTCAGCGACCTATAGCTGACTGCTATCGTCAGTGCCAGCGAACCAGAGCTGCCAAGACCCTTCTCCACCCTTACCCTGTGATCCTAGATAACAGGCTGCAACAGGGCAGATTGGCTATGGCTAAGGGATCGAAGAGGGAAGGCTAACTTGGTTCCCACAAATGATATGCTGTAATCTGCGACACAACACATTTCATTCTCTAGACTACATCCTGCTAGTCCGGCAGATTCTGTAGCTTGCCTTGTTCCAAATGTATTGGTATTACCTTTCCCTTGGAGTAAACAAGGTAGATCGAGATACGGCTGTTACTGCATGGGTCTTTATATTTCTGCCCGGGCTTTGTGCTAAAATGACAATTACTTTCATCTTATATGATGAAAAAGCCAATGATGATGATGATGATACATATAAGTGAGCAAGGTGAAAGATTACGAACGGGCTACAACTGATAAATTTACTGACATGCAAAAACTAAACTGTTTTATTTCCCTTTCCTGTGGATATCGTAGTGCTGTCCCCTTTTCTTGGAAATCTATCTATATTTGGAACTGACATAGTCAGTGCCTGTAATCGTTGATAACGAGCGATAATGACGATTCGGATGTTGCGTTCAGTTTCAGTTTGAAAATAACTCAACCTGGTGATCTGCAATTCTCATTCAAAATACTACCCTGTTGTGTTACTGTTGTGAAAATGAGCGCTCCAATCTCAGATGACGATAAACAGGTAAGGAGATAGTCATTCATGTAGTAGGCCTATACGTATTTATCTATAAACAAATTAAATAAAGTAAATTTCTCCATCAATTACATACAATACTAAAGACAACTGCATGACGTATGTCCATATTACACACTTCTAAGCACTGTCGCTGTGGTCGAGAGCTAAGGCACTCGCCTCTCAAAGCGATGAACGGAAACGGTGGACGATCGAATACCGTTTCAAGCTACCCCTGGTCTCAAGCAAGGGATGTGGGACTAGCCTAGAGTTTCTACATCCTGAGTTACCTCCAGTCTTCTTGACTCATAATATATTGTCACTGGTCCATGGTAGCTCGAGACCAGAGTGTGAGGTTGATGACCAGCACAGTTGCTTTCTCATAATAATCAAAATACAGCGCAAGTTTAACCATCAAGACAAAAACGGTCTCATGATGTCGACACCTTGGCTTGCGATGAGCTTCTAACAATAAGTCCTTAAGTGCAGGTTTCCATATGGTTCTCATAAGATGTCTCCCATGTTTAGTCATTATTTTAAACAACCTCCTTTCCCCCACTTTTTTAGGTTTCCAGTAATCAACTGGCTTGTTCATGTTCCTGCACCAGTTCAGACCGTGCTCTCTGCTCGCCTTCAGACCGTTCTCTCTGCTCACCTTCAGACCGTGCTCTCTGCTCGCCTTCAGACCGTTCTCTCTGCTCGCCTTCAGACCGTGCTCTCTGCTCACCTCACAATTGATTTCAAAAGCATGCAACCTGTAAGTTGCCAGTTATCGATTTCTGTGCCAGTGTCAGAGAGATGGTCATTGATCAATGACAATGTATCGATATCCAAAGCCTCCACTATGGGCGTCTTGACTCGAGGAAGCCTGCTCGTTCATTCCCATAAACCACAACCTAACCAGGGCAGTAAATCAACATTAGCTCCTGAAAGTTTGAAGCATCTATGTCTACTATCCAATCAGGCTGTAGCAACCTCGTCTTTTCCTACAGAAGCATGGATTGCGACTGATATAATGACTGCCCTTAAAGCATGGATTGAAGCTCATATAGTGACTGCCCTTGAAGCTTGCCAGGTACAAAGACATAATTTATCAGGAAGGGGTAATCAGTCGTAATCAGAAATTGTTGTTGTTGTTTGAAGCTATTTGTGCCGAATTCTTCATTTTTGATGTTACTTCTTTGGTAATTACTACAGTGACTCTTTTTATATGTTGTGGCACACTCAGTGAAGAGGGTGGAACTAGACCCTCCTGGCTGTAGCACAATGTTAAGTTTCTCAGTAGGCTTACATCTAGAGGGATTTCAGTGTACATCCCTTTGTTGTTGACCAGGCTGTGGTACACATCTTGTTTCCAGAACCAGTGTGAATAGATGAACATTTTAAAAAGTTGATGACTTTGAATACTGTACAAGCCAGAATTGTTGGCAAATAACAGTTGGTGTCCTTGAAAATATGCGGGTCAGAATTGTTGGCAAATAAATGTTAGTGTCTATGAAAATATGCACGTCAGAAGTATTGGCTATTGACACACGGGTAGAGAAACATCGTAGGAAAAAATAAAGAGCAAACATCACTGAGGCAAGCAAATGGTAAAGATCTAGGATGGCATGGAACGGTGGTTAGGATAGTAATGTGTGACTCAGTTTAGGTTCATCTGTCCTACTGTGAACTGAAAAAGTCTGCAATAGCTCTGTTATAACACATAGTGATGACGTAGGCCAGCAATGTGCAACTTTTTCTCAGTAGTGGAACACCAAGCTGGTGGATGCAGGTCAAAGTTTGAGTTTGATCTACTGCATAAACAAAATATTGTTAATGTCATTACACAAATGACATGTCATGCTAAGCATATCTTTGATCTGTTGCCATTCAACAGTACTTTGATCTGTTGCGCTTCAACAGGTCTTTGCATGGCTAAACTGTAGAGATGTGATGGAAAAATTGGGGAGACGTTGAGTTGATGCATGGCTAAACTGTAGAGACATGGGATTGATACATGGCTAAACTGGGGAGAGGTGGTCTTGATACATGGCTAAACTGGGTAGACGTGGGTCTTAATACATGTCTAAACTGTAGAGACATGATGGCTAAACTGGGGAGATGTGGTGTTGAGAAGCACTTAGCCCAGAAATGTAAGTATACTATCAATACAACAAATATTCCTTATTTATTTGTGTCAGGCCCGCAAGCTTAGGGAACTCTTCAGAGGACGTTTTGACCAGGAGACGGCCAAGAAACTAATAAATGAGCTGGGTGGTTTATATGAAGCTGTGGACTTTGTCATGACAGGTAGGATATCAGTATTTATGACGCTGTGGCCGGTTTCCGGTTGTTCAAGATGGTGGTTGGTTTGAATTGACAGAACAGAGATTTATAACGTTTCAGATAAGTATTAGTGTTGAAAATTAATTTGTGTAATAATAACATAGTTGTGATTGTAGTTTATTGTAGCATACGTATTTTCAAATATAGTGGCCTTGTTATAACAGATAGTTAGTGACTTGACAGAATTAAATAGCGTGGAACAGTGAGCGGTAGTAACACTCAAGTAACACTAGGCCTAGTCGTTTTGATACTTTGTAGAAAGGTAAATACCAGCGACATTTGTTTGTTCCCTTTTTGGCGTTGCTTTAAGAAGTATGCATTTTATTAGGTATTAATATAACTTATTGGCTAACGGAAATAAATAGCAAAATTAGTATGGCCACTAAGACGAGACGAACTGCTGCGAGGAAAGGCCAAGTCAGATTATGTGATTTGTGTGGTGAAAATGTTAGTATTACTATAACGTTGGAAGATGAAGGAACCGTTTTATGTAGGATATGTAGAGTTGAAGAGAGGCAGGCACAAATGGAGTGCAATATAAGGGAAAATGAGAAGAGATTAGAGGAGATAGAAAAGAGGCAGATGGAAATAGAAGGGAAACAAGTGAAAATGGAGGAAATTTTAAAGAAGCTGCAGTCAAGGTGTAGTCAAGGAAGTAAGGGAGATTTGAGTGAGGAAACAGCTCACAGGGCAGAGAGCTTTGGAGAGAAGTATGCAAATATAGGTGAGGGGTCAGTTTTGGTAGTAGGAGATTCAATGGTGAGAGAGGTTGGCAGACATTTGTCTAAACAACACAACATGTTTGAAAGAATGGATATTGGCCTTGGGGGAGCAAAAATAGAGGACATAGAGGGGAGAATAAAGAGGTTAGATGACAAAGGTAACAGTCATGTGGTAGTATTGGCAGGTACAAATAATGTAAAGAGAGATGGTACAGAAATAATTATGGATAAATATAAAAGTCTTATGAGAACACTTAAGGAAAAAAAGTTCAGAAAGGTCACAATGATGGGCATTTTAGACAGAGCAGATGGGTCAGACTATCTAGATAGCAAAATAATAGGTATCAACCTTAGGTTACAGGTGATGTGTGCGGACATGGGAATGGAATTTATTGATGTTAAAGTAGACAAAAGTAAAATGTTAGATAGGGGAGGTTTACATCTAAATGAGATAGGACAGCATGTTGTAGCAAAGTATATGTTCTATCATTGTGTTAGAAATTTAAACTAGTAAGGCCTATGAAGTATGAGACTAAAGATAGGCCTACAATAGGGTGCTATAGAGGATGTAGTCAAATGGGAGAGTTCGTGTCAGGGAAGTGTGAAATACATAGTAGAAAAGCAAACACTAAAATGATAAAGCAGAAGCAAAAAGAGGAAAACCAACAACATTACAAACTAAAATGTTTTTATGCAAATGTGAGAAGCATAGTGAATAAAAGAGAAGAATTGGAACTGTATGTAGAAGAAGAAAAACCAGATATAATAGGGTTAACAGAATCATGGACATATGAGGAGATTGCAGATAGTGAACTTGAAATTGAGGGATATACAATGTTAAGGAAAGATAGGATAATTGGAGACAAGACTAAGGGAGGTGGCGTTTTATTATACTGTATAAATTCTGTTAATATAACGATCAAAGATTATTTATCATGTGGTAACAAAAATGAAAGTGTATGGGGAGAAATAGAAAGTGGGGGTGAAAAAACAGTGATTGGAGTGTGCTATAGATGTCCATCAAGTCAAAAAGAGGAAGATGAGGAGCTGATTAGTAGTATAGCAAAGGCAAGTAAAGGGAAATTATTATTAATGGGAGATTTCAACTATCCAGAAATAAAATGGGATATGGCAGAAGCACTTGTAGAGTCACAACCTTTTGTTACGTGCATAACTGACAATTTTTTAATTCAACATGTAGAAGCAGCCACCAGAGGCAAAAACATTCTCGACCTAGTTTTTACCACAGAGGAAAATATGATTGAAAACGTTACCGTTGGGGAACTGTTTGGCTCAAGTGACCATCAAATCATCCGTTGGGATCTTATTGCAGGGAAAGAAGTAAACATAAACACGCGAACATACGACTACTCTAAGGCAGATGTTAAGAGGATGAAAGAGGCAGCGAACCACATAATCTGGAAAGATATTATTGTAGGAACAGATGTTGAACAGGAGTGGGAAAGTTTTAAAACAGTTCTAGAAACGCTAAAAGAGGAATGTGTTCCATGTAGGGAGGTAAACCCCAAGCGTAAAAAGTGGATAACTAGATTTGTAGTGAAATGTAGAAGAGCAAAAAATAAAGCATGGAAAAAATATATAGAGGCAGGTAAATCAAAAGAAACATATGTAAAATATTTGGACAAGCAGAACATATCTCAGAAAGCGAATAAAACAGCAAAAATAGACTTTGAAAAAAAACTTGCACAGAGGATCAAGACTGACGGTAAAAGCTTCTTTTCTTATGTTAGAAATAAACAAAGAACGAAAGACAAAGTAGGCCCTCTCATAGACAGTACAGGGAAAATAATAAGTGAGAATAGGGAGGCTGCTAATCTGCTCAATCAGTACTTTGGCACAGTCTTCACAAAGGAGGACTGCTCCGAGATCCCAGAGCCTATAGATATTTTTCAAAGAGACATGGATACAGCGGGATTAAGATCAATCTGTATTACAGAGGAAATGGTTTTTAAAAAATTGGAGGTGTTGAAAGTGAATAAATGTCCAGGTCAAGATGGTATTCACCCAAAATTGCTGTATGAAATTAGAAACCAACTAGCAAAACCATTGGCTATATTATGTTCTCAATCACTTACAAAAGGGATTGTTCCACGGGATTGGAAAGATGCAGGAGTGATCCCCTTATTCAAAAAATCAGATCCAGCAAATTATAGACCGGTGAGTTTAACGAGCATAGTCTGTAAATTGTTAGAGTCAATAATCAAAGAAAACATTGTAATGCATTTAGACAAATTTAATCTAATTAGAAATAGTCAGCATGGGCTTACTAGAGGGAGATCATGCTTAACAAATCTATTAGAATTCATGGAGGAGGTTACTAAAATCATAGATAAAGGGGAGCCAGTGGATGTTATTTATCTAGACTTTGCAAAGGCCTTTGATAGAGTACCTCATCAAAGATTATTTTGAAAGTTAAAATCACATGGAATAGGTGGCGAAGTTGCCAAATGGATTGAAAATTGGTTAACGGGAAGAAGGCAGAGGGTGGGCATAAATAAGGAGTACTCTGAGTGGAGTGAAGTGAAAAGTGGTGTGCCACAGGGCTCGGTTTTGGGACCAATTTTGTTCTTGATATATATAAATGATTTGGACATTGATATGAGATCCATGATTGCAAAATTTGCTGATGACACAAAACTATGCAGTAGGGTCTCATCTAAAGCGGAAGTGGATATATTGATGTCGGATTTAGATAAAATTCGAGAATGGTCTGTAAGCTGGCAAATGGAGTTTAATGTAGATAAATGTACAGTCATCCACATGGGTAGATCCAATATGGAACATAATTACAGAATGGGAGAAAACAATATTAGAAAGATAGATAAGGAAAGGGACCTAGGGGTTATAATAGATCATACAGGAAAGGTGAGTGAGCAAGTTAAGGTAGCAGTGAAAAAGGCAAATGCAATGTTAGGTATGATAAAAAGAAATATTAAACATAGGAGCAAGGAAGTGATCGTCAAACTGTATAAAGCTTTAGTTAGACCTAGATTGGAGTACTGTCTACAGGTGTGGAGTCCTTATCATAGAGGGGACATAAACATGCTAGAAAGAATACAAAAAAGAGCGACAAAGATGATAGTGGGATTCCAGAATTACAGTTATGAGGAACGACTCAGAAAAACCGGCCTACAGTGTCTCGAAGAGAGAAGAATTCGTGGTGACTTAATACAGGTTTATAAGATGATCAGAGGAATCGATAAATTAGACAATAACAAGTTTTTTAAAATACAGCCACCTACAATAACACGAGGGCATAGCTACAAGCTGATTAAAGAGAGGTCCAGGTTAGATATTAGGAAATATTTTTTTAGTCAGAGAGTGGTGTCTGCTTGGAATGCATTGCCAGTGGAGGCAGGGACAGTTAATGCATTTAAGAATAAACTGGATGCGCATAGATTTTAGAGCAAGGTGATGTAAATGTAACTGGTTGTATACAGACTCTGCAGGGTCTTCTAAACCAGTATAAAGATGTTAAGTTAAGGTAGAATATCAGTTTGTATGACGCTGTGGACTTTGTCATGACAGGTAGGATATCAGTTTGTATGACGCTGTGGACTTTGTCATGACAGGTAGGATATTAGTTTGTATTATAAACAAGCTCCTGATGAGTAGAGTTAGAGAAACTCTTACCATGTATCCAAACTATTAAATTCTCTGTTTGTATATATGTGCCATGTATGCCTATGCATGAACTTGCTGTATAATTGTTTCTCACTTCCTACATTCTTGCGACACTGATGGATCTGAGAAGACATGTTGTGATCTCTTATTCTTGTGCCTTTCTTTTGGTTCATTTAAGGCACTGAAAACGATGAGTTGGTATCAATATACTGTTTAACATTTGTCTTTTGATTGCCATTGAAATGCTTAGGTGTATTTGTAAGGTGTGTCCATGCATTTGCTTTTTTGAGTCCTGGTTTTTAACATTCTGTCTATTCTTCTGAGTTTAGTAAATATGATTCCCAGATATCTGAATTATGGACTGACCTTTCTAATTGATCAGCTTTTGTGATCTTGTATTTTCCTGTGTTTATATTCAAATACATCTCATTTCAAATCATCTCATTTCAAATCATCTCATTTGCTTCATTTAGGACATTTAGATTCGTGTGAAGGATGTTTTCCTTAGGGAGCCGTGCTCATTAGTAAACATGAGTTCTTCCGTTGTTGGAATACCTGGGTGAGCCACAGATGTAGTACCTATATTAACGAGGAACAACGGGGATAGCCTAATTGTAGAAATTCCTGTTGCAAACCGGTGGTTACCTCAAACCAGCTTGTAAATCTATACTGAGTTCTTAACATGTCTGGACGAATAAATGGCATTTTTCTTTTATGCAGACGGTCATGAAGCAGGTACGTTTTTTTTCACTAGACGGGTCTTTTCTCCTTTCGACATATACGATTATTTTAGAGTTTCTCTCTCCAAGTAGCTTAAAATGTCATGAGACCATTTCGGAGTGATGTCTTCTGAGTTTTCCCAAACATTGTGGTCGATGGAAAAGTCTGTCAATGATGCCTTGCAAACATCTTTATATCTGAGCAGGAGTCTTCTCCCCTCTGACAGCTCACCATACAACACCTGTTTTGGAATGTGCCCATTGTTCATTCTATTCACGTGACCCAGCCGTCTTCTATCACGTAACAGTCCTATAGCAGAAGAAAGATTTGCGAGTTGGTACTTCTGTGTTTGTTTTCCTTTCCTGCCACCTGATGTTTATAATTTTCTGCAGGCAGCAGAGGTGAAAAGTGTTTAGCCGTCTCTCGTGCCTAGAGTATGTCGTCCACGCCTCTGATGCGCACAGCACGGTGCTGAGAACACAGGCCCGATATATCTACATTTTTATTTGCAAAGTCAGTTTAATATTTCTCCACGCCCTCTTGGAAAGGCCGCCAAAGTAGTCGCTGCTCTTTAAAGTCTAATATTTATTTCCTCGTCTAGAGAGAAAACGCTTGTAATTGTTGACCCGAGGTAGGTGACATTTTTTGTTGATGCTAGGAGATTGCCATTGAGAGTGATGTTTGCTCGGTTGATGGTACCTGATCCCAAGACCACCGTCTTTGAGACGTTTATTGACCGAGAACAAATCGCATGCCCCGGCTAAACTGTCAACTAAAGATTGTAAGGTGACCTCGTCGTGAGCCACAAGGGCAGCATCGTCAGCGAAAAGAAGGTCTCTGAGTAGGTCTTCCGTGGTTTTTGTCTTTGCTCTTATTCGGCCTAGGTTGTAGAGCGAGCTATCAGATCTGATGTGAATGTAGACGTCTCCAGGAGCGTTTTCGAAAGCATTTTCCAGTAGGACAGCAAATAGAATACCAGATAGTGTGGGGACAAGGACACAACCCTGGTTGACTCCAGTTTTGACGTAAAATCTGGCAGTTGTTAAACCATCCACCTGCACCCTCACCTTCATGCCCTCATGGAAGGAAACACTAAGACGGAGAAACTTTGAAGGGCAGCCTATCCGCTCCATAATTTGGTAGAGTCCTGGTCTGCTGAGTGAGTCAAATGCCTTTGTGAGATCTACAAATGCAGTGCAGAGAGGCCTTCACTTCTCTCTGCATTTTTCCTGGAGCTGTCGAAGTGTGAAGATCATGTCGATTGTAGAATGTTCGGCTCTGAAACTGCGTATCAGGCTGTACACATTCTGCGAGTCTCTGCAACCTCTTTAGGATTGCACGTGCAAAAGCTTTATTTGCGGTATTCAGGAGTGAGAGGCCTCTGAAGTTATTGCAGACCCCCTCGTCACCTTTATTCTTGTATAGCGACACTATCTTTGCATCCCGCATTTCTTGGGGATTTCCCGTTCCCTCCAATGAGCAGATCATGAAGGCAAGGCAAAATAACAAAAAAAATGTTCTCATTTAGGACCTCTGCGGGGATGTTTTCATTTGCTGGTGCTTTGCCACTAGAAAAGCCTCGGAAAGTCCCATCACTGTGGGTTCGTCGCCTAGTTCTGACATTTGAAGCAGCTTTTGCGTTATCTGGCTCATGGCAGGATCTGCCAGCTTCTCTGTGGAATAAAGATGAGAGTAGTATTCTAGCCACCTTTCCTGCTGCTCACTCTTGTCTGTGAAGGGTCTGCCTTCTTTTGACTTTAGTGGGGCAATTTTTGTTATGCGCGGTCCGAGAGCAACTTTAATGCCAGCATACATGTTCCTAGTGCTGCCCATGTCAGCTGCGTTTTGTATTTCTTGGCAGAGGAAGGACCAATATTCATTTGCACACCACCTACATTCTCGCTGCACTGCTGATTTTGCGCTCCGAAGATTTTCTCTAGCGCCTTCAGAGGGTTTTTGTTTGAAGTCCAGTAGTCCCTTTCTCTTTGTTTGAAGTCCAGTAGTACCTTTCTCTTTGTTTGAAGTCCAGTAGTACCTTTCTCTTTGTTTGAAGTCCAGTAGTACCTTTCTCTTTGTTTGAAGTCCAGTAGTGCCTTTCTCTTTGTTTGAAGTCCAGTAGTGCCTTTCTCTTTGTTTGAAGTCCAGTAGAGCCTTTCTCTTTGTTTGAAGTCCAGTAGTGCCTTTCTCTTTGTTTGAAGTCCAGTAGTGCCTTTCTCTTTGTTTGAAGTCCAGTAGTGCCTTTCTCTTTGTTTGAAGTCCAGTAGTACCTTGCTCTTTGTTTGAAGTCCAGTAGTACCTTTCTCTTTGTTTGAAGTCCAGTAGTGCCTTTCTCTTTGTTTGAAGTCCAGTAGTACCTTTCTCTTTGTTTGAAGTCCAGTAGTGCCTTTCTCTTTGTTTGAAGTCCAGTAGTGCCTTTCTCTTTGTTTGAAGTCCAGTAGTACCTTTCTCTTTGTTTGAAGTCCAGTAGTACCTTTCTCTTTGTTTGAAGTCCAGTAGTACCTTTCTCTTTGTTTGAAGTCCAGTAGTACCTTTCTCTTTGTTTGAAGTCCAGTAGAACCTTTCTCTTTGTTTCAGTAAATGGGATAATGGTTGCTGTATTTGCCTCCACCCAGTCTTTTTTTGATGATTTCCTGACGCCAAAAGCGGAGACTGCACAGTCGTCAATATTTGTTTTGAGGGTATTCCACGCGTTGTTTATGGAAGCACTGCCTTCTGCTCTCACTCCTAGACTGCTAAACTCTTGCTTGAATACCGCTTTCGTCTCCTGATCTTTTAGCCCCTTGATTTGTAGATTTTCTATGGTATCAGTTTGACTCTGCTAATGACTAATACATGATCAGTATTTCAATCCGAGCTATGGTATGCACTTGTTATTTGGACTGCATTTAGATATTGCCTGCGCGTAAGTACAAAATCAATCTGATGCCAATGGCCTGATCTTGGATGGCGCCATGTTACCTTGTGATTCGCGAGTGGCCTGATCTTGCATGGCACCATGTTACCTTGTGATTCGCGAGTGGCCTGATCTTGCATGGCACCATGTTACCTTGTGATTTGCTAGTGGCCTGATCTTGCATGGCACCATGTTACCTTGTGATTCACGAGTGGCCTGATCTTGCATGGCACCATGTTACCTTGTGATTCGCGAGTGGCCTGATCTTGCATGGCACCATGTTACCTTGTGATTCGCGAGTGGCCTGATCTTGCATGGCACCATGTTACCTTGTGATTCGCGAGTGGTCTGATTTTGCATGGCACCATGTTACCTTGTGATTCGCGAGTGGCCTGATCTTGCATGGCACCATGTTACCTTGTGATTCGCGAGTGGTCTGATCTTGCATGGCACCATGTTACCCTGTGATTCTGCCTGACGTAAAAAAATGTGTTTCAAACGCACAATTTGTTGTATGAGCAGAATTAGAGCAACCTCTGTCCGTTTTCGTTTATGCTCCTTTCACCATGGTGACCTAAGCCAATTGACCACGAATGTTTCTCTGACCCAGTGCATGCATTGCGATCACCCAATACGTACAGCTGCTCCTCGTCTGGAAAAGAAACAACTAAACTTTGCAGTGAGTTTTAGAACTTGTCTTGTTCTTCAGCAGAAGCCGCCAGCGTGAGTTCATATGCACTGATGATGTTTACATATCCAGCTATTGTACACAGCCGAAGTGACATTATGTGAACAGCCGAAGTGACATGCGCTCTGACAGGGCGATCGGCGTGTTGATGGTATCGACTAACTTATTGCGTACAGCAAAACCCAGTCGTGCAGTCGAGGTTTCCCTGTCCAAAAAAACGTATAGATATTTTCTTGTATTGAGCCACGGTCAGAAAGGCTGGTTTCCTGTAGGGCATCAATGTCCAGATGTCAGATCTACGTCGTTGAGTCCTGGGAACATGGTCCTCACATTCCATGTGCCCAGCCGAAAGAGTACTCTGCTTTATTTTTCTCCGTCATTGCCGATACATGCTAGCCTGGGCACCTGATTTGAAGACTGTGCCCTGCACATTTTGCACAGCCCCTCTCACCCCCTACCCCACCCCCTCAACCTTGCTATGTTGCTCCAAAGGAGAGACAAAGTCTGTACGTTTGGAGCCCAGCAGAGCTTGCAGGGGATGTCAGAGAATGGTTATGAACAGTTGCTCCACCCTTACGGCGCACGATACTTACGTAGTCCAGCATCGCTGTTTTTGCTGAGTTTCTGTCACTGAACTTTTTGTTCTGGGATGAACAACCGCGTCACAAAGATGGCGCCGGGTTATGTTTACATTGACAATTCCAAAACCCAGTGGTCATGGGGCATGCCTACAGTGTGTAAATGTAAGACCAGAACATCCCAACCAGGGTTGAATGATCCAGATGAGTCACAGCCGCGTGCAGGGAAGCAAAGGAGTGACAGCACTATCATGTCATTCTTTAAACATACATTAACCCCACTGCCTTGTGGGTTAGTGTGGTAATGCTGAATACTTCAGGAGTAAACCTAGACTATAAATCTGGAGGGAGGGACCCTAAGGCAGTCGATGGATTGTCAATGTCAGGACAATTTTAATATATTACTGTTAAATTGCTCAGAAGCTCATCATGTGCTCAAGTCTTCCAGAATTCTTCATAATTTGTTTCTATTCACTGAATCAGGAGACTTGAATCTGCCATATATGAAGTCATTCAAGTTTATTTAAAGTCTGTAGCAAAAACAGTTTGATTATTTTGAACTTAATGCTAATTTTATTTTGGTAGTAACTTTTATCTTATGTTTTCTACTTTGTGTTTGCTATAGCTAAATTTTTAAATTTGTTTTTGATATACAGAAGATGAAACTCAAGTCAGTGCTTTCCTAAAACGGGTATGCTATGTTATTTTTCTTTTTGGCTTTCCTTTTTCAAATCTGTTTGGTAAATACATTGTAGGCCACATGAAGCAATGTTCAGCTAAACAACGAAGTGCTGAATGGATGGGAGAGCAGAATTTATATATAAATATACCAGCTGTGTTCAAATGAAACCGGACCTAACTGCACCCAGGGAAAATATGTACGATGTGCATGACAACGTCACTTCTGATGTAAACAGCATATACCAACCGTTAAGCTTGCCAAATTTCATTATCCTCCTACTCATAGTTTCCTCAGCAGATAATTGAAAATATGGCGGGTTTGATATGGATTCCGTCTAGAGTTGATCAGCGAGCGGTGATTCGGTTTCTAACAGCTGAAGGATGTCGACCAGTTGACACACATCGCAGAATACAGTCAGTGTATGGTGACAAAAGTGTGTCGAAGACAACAGTGAATAACTGGACAACGATGTTTAAAGAAGGATGTGAGTTAACGAAAGATTTTCCGAGACCAAGTCAGACGCAAAGTGTTGCGTCAGTAGATGTGATCGCCTAAATTGATGCAGCAATTCGGGTGGACCATCGCCGGAGGTTACGTTCACCACACTTCTGTCACCATACACTGCCTGTATTCTACAATGAATGTCAGCTGGTATTTGGGAACCTTAAAAGTGGGTTAGAAATTAGAAAGAGTATGCCTTTGTATTGTAACTTATTAATATGGTTGCTAGGGATGTTAAGAGTGTCCTGCACATGTCATCACGGTTTAGGCGAACTACATAAAGTCATAATTGCAGTTAGAAGATGGCCGCCCCACTATCGACATGCACCAAAGAGGAGCCGCTTTCTGTTATCCGTTTTGTGAAGGAGTGAACCTTATAGAAATTCATTTGGCTATGTTGTTTGGCTATGTTGTTTGGCTATGTTGTTTTCCTATGTTGCTCGCCTATGTTGCACGCCTATGTTGCTTGGCTATTACCATAATCTTTGTCTCTAATGTATTTATTTTCATGCCAAACTCTTTGGCTGTTCTGTTTTTTTTTAATGGGAAAAAAGCATGAAAAGAAACTAGTAAAAGTTTATTAAAGTTGAGCTAAATCAAAATTTAAAAATGGGCATGGTCAGATACCGCACCGAGACGATAACACAAATAAAACCTACGTTACGACCAATAGGCCTTCATCATTTGCTAGCATGAACTTTCCAGCTATTGACTCCGGCAACCCTAATACAACTTTGAACAACTCTTTCCATCATCACATTAGAATATGGCTAGTGAAAGCAAGCAACCTTGTCGTAACACCTGTCTTATTGAAACTGGATCTGTTAGTCCTTTGACTGGAATAATTGCCTCTTGATTTTTAACGTTCCTATTTTTTGCAGCATTAGGGGCTCCATCGGAGGATTTCTCAAGGTCAATAAAGCAAAAAAATAGTGTTTGCCCTTGACAGATCATCCTCCTCATCCTTTCTGTGAGAAGACGCAATGGTCAGGTGGCATACCATGCATTTCGCCTTGCATACACACACTTCGAGAAGAAGCAATGGTCAGGTGGCTTACCATGCATTTCGCCTTGCATACACACACACTTCGAGAAGACGCAATGGTCAGGTGGCATACCATGCATTTCGCCTTGCATACACACACACTTCGAGAAGACGCAATGGTCAGATGGCATACCATGCATTTCGCCTTGCATACACACACTTCGAGAAGACGCAATGGTCAGGTGGCTTACCATGCATTTCGCCTTGCATACACACACACTTCGAGAAGACGCAATGGTCAGGTGGCATACCATGCATTTCGCCTTGCATACACACACTTCGAGAAGACGCAATGGTCAGGTGGCTTACCATGCATTTCGCCTTGCATACACACACACTTCGAGAAGACGCAATGGTCAGGTGGCATACCATGCATTTCGCCTTGCATACACACACTTCGAGAAGACGCAATGGTCAGGTGGCATACCATGCATTTCGCCTTGCATACACACACACTTCGAGAAGACGCAATGGTCAGGTGGCATACCATGCATTTCGCCTTGCATACACACACACTTCGAGAAGACGCAATGGTCAGGTGGCATACCATGCATTTCGCCTTGCATACACACACACTTCATATTTACAGTATGTCCACTACAGAAAATAGAAAATGACTAATCTGAGTGTATTCCGGCAAAAAATGAAAATTCATATGGGTTATGTGGGGAGTTCGAATCAGATACAAATATACAGGCCGATCTGACAGGGTTTGACAAATACTGTGAGCCATGTCGCCAAATTTTGTTATAGCACCTAACATTTCAGGATCAGTGTCCTATCTGTTATGTTTTGCACATGACTAATATTCTCCTGTCCCTCCCCTGCCAAATCACATGACCAATATTCTCCTTTCCCTCCCCTCTCCCTACCCTCTCCCTCACATCTCCCCCCTCTCCCTCCTCTCTCCCTCCTTCCCCTTTCTCTCCCCTCTCCCTCCCTTCTCCCTCCTCTCTCCCTCCCCTCTCCCTCCCATCTCCCCCTCACCCTCCTATCTCCCTCCTCTCTCCCTCCCCTCTCCCCCCCCCCTCCTTTTGGCCTGACACATCTAGCTTCAGTACAGCTTTTTTGAGACCATGTTTGCCTTCCATTTTTGACCATTTGTTTGTTCTTAGACAGGCTGCATGGTTGCAGTCAGTTAGCCAGGCTGCATGGTTGCAGTCAGTTAGCCAGGCTGCATGGTTGCAGTCAGTTAGCCAGGTTACATGGTTGCAGTCAGTTAGCCAGGCTACATGGTTGCAGTCAGTTAGCCAGGTTGCATGGTTGCAGTCAGTTAGCCAGGTTGCATGGTTGCAGTCAGTTAGCCAAGCTGCATGATTGCAGTCAGTTAGGCAGGCTGCATTGTTGCAGTCAGTTAGCCAGGTTGCATGGTTGCAGTCAGTTAGCCAGGCTACATGGTTGCAGTCAGTTAGCCAGGTTGCATGGTTGCAGTCAGTTAGCCAGGTTGCATGGTTGCAGTCAGTTAGCCAAGCTGCATGATTGCAGTCAGTTAGGCAGGCTGCATTGTTGCAGTCAGTTAGCCAGGTTGCATGGTTGCAGTCAGTTAGCCAGGTTGGATGGTTGCAGTTAGTTAGCCAGGTTTCATGGTTGTAGTCAGTTAGCCAGGTTGCATGGTTGCAGTCAGTTAGCCAGGTTGCATGGTTGCAGTCAGTTAGCCAAGCTGCATGATTGCAGTCAGTTAGGCAGGCTGCATTGTTGCAGTCAGTTAGCCAGGTTGCATGGTTGCAGTCAGTTAGCCAGGTTGGATGGTTGCAGTTAGTTAGCCAGGTTTCATGGTTGTAGTCAGTTAGTCAAGCTGCATGGTTGCAGTCAGTTAGCCAGGTTGGATGGTTGCAGTTAGCCAGGTTGCATGGTTGCAGTTAGCCAGGCTGCATTATTGCAGTCAGTTAGGCAGGTTGCATGGTTGCAGTCAGTTAGGCAGGTTGGATGGTTGCATTTAGCCAGGTTGCATGGTTGCAGTTAGCCAGGCTGCATTATTGCAGTCAGTTAGACAGGTTGCATGGTTGCAGTCTGTCTCCAAGACCGTCGCTCAGAGGCAGAATAGGGTCTTGGTCAGGTTGTTTTTTTTGCTGACTGATTTAAGCAGGTAGCTATGAGTCGCTGGCTTCAGTCAGTTCTTTCACTGTACTGAAGCTATGAGTCGCTGGCTTCGGTTCACTGTACTGTAGCTATGAGTCGCTGGCTTCGGTCAGTACTTTCACTGTACTGTGTCCATGAGTCGGTGGCTTCGGTCAAGTTTTTCACTGTACTGTAGCTATGAGTCGCTGGCTTCGGTTCACTGTACTGTAGCTATGAGTCGCTGGCTTCGGTCAGTACTTTCACTGTACTGTAGCTATGAATTAATGGCCGCTGTCAATGCATTCACTGTGCTGTAGCTATGAGTCGCTGGCTTCGGTTCACTGTACTGTAGCTATGAGTCGCTGGCTTCGGTCAGTACTTTCACTGTACTGTAGCTATGAATTAATGGCCGCTGTCAATGCATTCACTGTGCTGTAGCTATGAGTCTCTGACTGCTGTCAGCTCACTTGCTTCTGCTATGTTCAATGACATTTCAGAGTCCAGACTACCTGCAAGGTCTAAGAACAGATTCAGCTAAAGTGGCCACCATACTGGACAACAAGATTCAAGATTCTGTGAGACAGTTTGTGTGTGGAGACTGCAGTCGAAGCTGGTGGAAGCGAGTTCCTTTGAGAAAAGAGGTAAACATAGCACTTTATTAGATTCTCACCTATTAAAGAACAGTTTTTGCGGTTGTGGACGTTCAAGTGTGCAGAAATATGTTTAGGGGTGAGAGACAGTGTTCAGGTTGACCAGGACAAGAGGAAGGAAGAGACATACAGAGATACAGATTAACCCATGTAAGCTCTGAGGAAATACGTTAGTAGTTGAGTCAAGGTGAGAGGTCGGTCTCATAGAAGAGAGAGAGAGAGAGAGAGAGAGATGTATACCAGACTCAACGCAGGTTAGTTCAGAAGCCAAAGGCAAGAATTCAGTAGTTGAGAAGTTAGGAGAGTGTACAGTCTCCCAGGACAACAGCAGAAGCAGATACACAGAATTAACGTCAGTAAACTCTGATGAAAAAAAGAGCCGCAGGTAATGGGTAAGGGTTCTTAATGCAGTTCAGCCATGAAATCAGTAAACTTTAATAGTCAATGATTTTTGTTAGCGCATTGAGGAAGAGAGTCATTCCTATCAGACAGTAAATTCAACTTATATCTCGCCAGGACAAACCGTCCACAATTATTTCCAAGCTCAATGAAGAGGAGAGAAGAGAGTCATACCTATCAGACAGTAAGTTCAACTTATATCTCGCCAGGACAAACCGTCCACAATTATTTCCAAGCTCAATGAAGAGGAGAGACGAGAGTCATACCTATCAGACAGTAAGTTCAACTTATATCTCGCCAGGACAAACCGTCCACAATTATTTCCAAGCTCAATGAAGAGGAGAGAAGAGAGTCATACCTATCAGACAGTAAGTTCAACTTATATCTCGCCAGGACAAACCGTCCACAATTATTTCCAAGCTCAATGAAGAGGAGAGAAGAGAGTCATACCTATCAGACAGTAAGTTCAACTTATATCTCGCCAGGACAAACCGTCCACAATTATTTCCAAGCTCAATGAAGAGGAGAGAATGCTACTTGTTAACATTGCCTCACATAGCTCTACAGAAACACAGCAGGATCTTTTAAGATCTTCATCATCATACTTATTTTTTCACTCATCAACTAGATGAATTATACAAGATCCGAGTAGTTTAGGATAAATACAATACAGTTAGGAGCAGCATAAGTATCTAGAAGGAGCAGCATAAGTATCTAGAAGGAGCATTTTACTGACCAAGAGATAGAATTCTAGGACACTTAGCGACACCAACATATCTCCTTTTGCACCAAACAAACCGATAACTAGGGGTAGGCAGTTGACGGGACGTCTTAATCACAACTTTAGAACTACATTAGAACTACATTAGAACTACATTAGAACTACATTAGAACTACTTGTATGTGAATGAGTGACAACAAGGAAAAGGAGAGTGGGAAGAAATCAATATAAGTCTGTTTCGCGTTTTTGTTCCCAAATCACATACCTACCGGGGAGGACCAACACTGGGAACGATCCTTCTATTTTCTTTCCACACACTCTTGTTTCATTTGACTCTGTCCAACAATCACACTTGTCCAACAATCACACTATTGTTTCATTTGACTCTGTCCAACAATCACACTCGCACTTTCAGGGTGAGAGCCTTCCATTGCATTTTGGTTGTGCTGGCTTCTTAGAGCGCACAAACCTAGAATAGGTTTCATACCGACGCACACATACATCCAAGCACTGGTTTATGCGTCTTAATATCACCCAATTGACTACGGTCTGGGGTGGCAAAGCGTTCCTCTGCCAGTAGGAACTAGTGAAATAAACATAAAAAAATTATTTAATTTAAAATTTCCAAAATCAAGCTGTGTTTCTGTTATGAAGAGTGTAATTGTGTCACAATTGTGTGAAAGTATAGATAGTAAAGTGTGTTTATAGAACAGCAGGTGTAAAAGTGATCGAGGATTCAACAGAAAGATTGTATCTCTATCACATGTTAGATCAATAATACTGTCAGTGACCAGAAAAGTAACAGTGTGTTGGTAACAGAGAGGGGTTCCATCATGAAGAGAAGAACAGTGACTTTAAGGCAACAGGTGTCTTTTTCTTCTTCTTCTTCATACGCTGTCAGACGTCAAATTGAATTTGTTCGAAGAAAGCAGCTGTCATCCTGAGGCTGTCGACACTGCCATAGAGCTTGTCTAGTGTTGCCACTGGTGATGGCCACATTTGCTTTCTTTTGTCCTCGTATGTCGGGCAATTTTGCAGCAGATGGTCAGCTGTCATTTTCCCTGTACCACAGGCGCATTCGTCAGTGCCACCTATCTTCAGTTTATTGAATAGATAGTACCTCAGTCTGTTGTGGCCTGTGCGGAGTCTGAAGACCACGACCTGCTCTCTTCTGTTCAACTGGTAATAGGCATCATTTTTTGTGTAGCCAGTATGTTCTGTTTCCCATTTGGCCATGTATCTGGCCCTAATAAACCTTTTGGACTCTTCGTAGGTCACACTAGAATCTGGTTGTGGTAATCTTGCACCTTCTTTTGCCAGTCTGTCTGCCTCCTCGTTGCCTTGAATGATACAGTGGCAGCCTTCAGTGCCTCTGCCTCTGCTCTGAAATTGCTTGAGAATTTTCCAGTTGCCACTGACAGTGTTATTTTTCTACCATTTGTTAGGCTCAGGAATACCCCTCCCCCTCCATCCATTTTGTGTTGTGTTTGTTACAGAATGGTCGGTGAATGCATGGGTCCAGTCCATGCTTGGGTAGTTTTCCGCTATGTACCTCCGGATTATGTCTCTTCTTCCTTTTTCAATCTGGCTGTGCTTGTTTCCAATACCTGGTATATTTTCTACCACCTCTGGAATGAAATGCTGCTTCCAGATGGGTTTGCGTACAGTAGGGATGGGCTTTGGTGTTGTTATGGTGTTCATAGGGTCTTCGCTCATCTTTGCTTTGGCTATTTCTGCAAAGTTTCTCCGCTTTAGAACAGGTGTTTAAGAGGAGTATGTAGCTAACACTGGAGAGTGCAGATCTATTATATCTTCTTATGATAAATGGTCCCAGTAACCAGGCTATCTTGAAGAGATAATCTGTTACAGTATCAAGTTTAGCTTTCCTCAACTGTGCTGATCTCATCTCTGAGAAAGAAAAAATTGAGACTCTACCAGAGGCAGGATGAGAAACTTGTAAAACTAAAGAATAATGCCCATTTGACATGGCAGTCATCACAAGAGTATCCTCATTTCACTTTTATTTCACTGTCAATAGAAAGATACCTAGGTGTTTATGTGGATTTGAGCACAAGTTCCCTTAAATAGGACCCAAACTTCTCAACCACCCATACTGAGAAAGATCTTTATTTTTATTCTCAACATATAATCCTTGAACTCCTGACATAAAGCTGCTTACCAACATGAGTGAAAATATTTTGTTTTCCAGATATAGATATATCCTCATATATTTTGTTTTCCAGATATATGTATATCCTCATATATTTTGTTTTCCAGATATACATATATCCTCATATATTTTGTTATCAAAAGGTTCAGATTAACAGATTTAACAGTGTTTGTGGAAATTGTTGTATGTTAACAATGATTTGAAGTCCTGTTTTCTAAATGACTCAACAAATAATGTACTTGACCTAGAGTGATCAATGTACAGTTGTTTGTCAATTTTCACAGACACATAACATTAACTTTACACCAAGACATTTCCTGCAGGTCATAACATGAGTACAACAAAAAATCAATGTCGATTTAAAACCCTAAAATTTTTTTAAAAACACATTAAAAACATGTTAAGATTAATGTAATGTGGGCCAGTCACTTCATTCAGATGGATCGATTTAGATTTAATTTTGTTTTAAAAAATGAATTCGTAAAAGATATCATTAATGTGTAAAGGCATGAACATCTAATAACCCACGGGATGTAATGGCTGGGCTGAAACACTAAAACAGGAAAAATAGATTTAAGTAATGGCTGGGCTGAAACACTAAAACAGGAAAAATAGATTTAAGTAATGGCTGCAGTAGTAGAACATTGCATTTTCTTTGTCTTTAGTCATCAGAACTAAAATGTTTGATTACACATGTAATTACAGGAATAATTTTTGCACAGCCTACAACGTTTGTGGAGTTCAGTTGAACCAACTTGGCATATCACAATGAAACTTTCTTATAATTAAATGTGCCAATTGCCACACTACTAAATCTGAACTTGAAATTATTGCAGGTTAGCAAGTGCAGGCGATGTCACTTCAAGTATGACCCCATCCCTAGAAAACATGAGTCTGGAGTTGGAAAGTTCCAGTGTCCGTGTGGGAATGACTTCACGTAAAAAAACCAGCACACATCAAATATATAGTCACAATTATTTTGTTGATGCCATTCTTTACTCTGTTCTTGTGCACTTAATTCATTTATACATTATTTCTGAGATTTTTTTGTACAAAAATATGCATCTTGAAATCTGTACCATGATGGAAGCTTCTGGCTGCTTTGTCCTTTGATTCATTGGGTTTATCTTTTACATTTTGCAAAGTTAGCATTGCTTTTAATTTCTTAATTGTCATTTTAAGCAATATTTTCAGTGCAATAATGTTCATCATTCTGTCAGTGACTTTTTTTTAAGATTTGTTAAAAAAAGGTTTGACCACTCACATCTTTATCTTATTTCCATGTTGCACCTTCCACCCTCCATTATTATATTTCCAAGATACAAAAACACTTTTGACCTGTTCTAGTGTCTGATTATGTATTTATGTGTAGAGCAGATCTTTTCTACTTTATTAATTAATTACCGGTATAATAGTTTTACTTTTCTCAGTGTTATTGTTCAATAAATAGACACCAATGAAATGAAAAAAGCTATGATAATTAACTCTAAGCAGAATCTAAATCTGCGGATATAATTAGATGATCAGATACTGGATAAAATAAAGGGCTTCTTCAATCTTAGAAATGTAATAACAAAAAATTGGAGACTTGAAATGGAAATCAGGAAGAAAATAAAGATGGTCAGATCTGTTCTCATCAACATGAGCATCCAGGCAAGTCACCTACAACATGAAAAATGAAAGTGATCAGGTGTCATTTATACTTGTTACTGTATTTCAAGAAAACATGAGCAATGAACAAATGGGGAAGAGAATTGATGACTTTAAAATGTGGATATACAGAAGAAGGAAGCACATCTCCTGGAAAGAAAGGGAAACAAATGAGGAAAGTCTTGGAGAAATTTGGGACACGAAGAGAATTAATAAACGAAATCAACAATTATGATATTTTGATCTCTTTAAAAAGATAACATCTTGCTTAAACAAAACTGAAAGGAAGGAGGCGAAGATACGAGAGGTCGACGATGCTGGGAGTGAAAGGAAGGGTGGAGGCAAAGATACCAGAGGTCGACAATGCTGGGAGTGAAAGGAAGGGTGGAGGCAAAGATACCGGAGGTCGACGATGCTGGGAGTGAAAGGAAGGGTGGAGGCAAAGATACCAGAGGTCGACAATGCTGGGAGTGAAAGGAAGGGTGGAGGCAAAGATACCGGAGGTCGACGATGCTGGGAGTGAAAGAATAATGTTAAACAATTCATGGGGTGAAAAAGGCTGGTGTATTCTACCAGTCCCGGCAAGGGACAGAGTGAAAAAGCCTGGTGTATTCTACCAGTCCCGGCAAGGGACAGAGGGAAAAAGGCTGGTGTATTCTACCAGTCCCGGCAAGGGACAGAGGGAAAAAGGCTGGTGTATTCTACCAGTCCCGGCAAGGAACAGAGGGAAAAAGGCTGGTGTATTCTACCAGTCCCGGCAAGGGACAGAGGGAAAAAGGCTGGTGTATTCTACCATCATGGCAGAGGGGAAAAGCCTGGTGTATTCTACCATCATGGCAGAGGGGAAAAGCCTGGTGTACTCTACCATCATGGCAGAGGGGAAAAGCCTGGTGTACTCTACCATCATGGCAGAGGGGAAAAGCCTGGTGTACTCTACCATCATGGCAGAGGGGAAAAGCCTGGTGTACTCTACCATCATGGCAGAGGGGAAAAGCCTGGTGCTCTACCATCATGGCAAAGGACAGAAAATGTCCAACACATTTACCTAACATTTGTAGTTTACTTGTAAGCAATTCTTGTAATTCTTGTTTGTCCTCAGCAAGCAGAATTGTATCATCCCCACATCTGAGATGGTTTATTGATGTCCAACTGATAATGAGTCCTGGCATCACCGGCATCTCTTTCACAATGTGTTCTGTGCAAATGTTAAATAGACAAAGAGACAGTACACATCCTTATTAGACTTCCAATTGTATACATACTGAGTAAATTCTTCTTTAGTGTGGTGAAACATGGTCTACTTACATGCACTAGAAGAAACGGCTACCAGCTTTCACATGAGGTACCTGCGCAGATTTCTAGGAGCTGTGGTGCAGGACGAGATCACAAACACAGAGGTATTGGATAGAACAGGCACTGTCAAGGTCTTTTCCAGGCTTAATTACTGAAGACTCAGATGGCTGGGGTACACTCAGAGGAGGGAGTATGGCAGAACACCAAAGGATCTTTTCTATGGGGAATTACAGTTGATTAAAAGATCTCGGGGCTGGCCACAACTTTAATACAAGGATGTGTGCAAGTGGGATATGAGTGATGGGGGCATTGAATTGTAATCATGGGAACAGAGCACCATGGATCATGTTACATGGAGGGGCATGATCAACAATGGAATACAGACAAAGGAGAAACTGACTGCTAGAGAAGACACACCACCCCTTGAGATAACACAAACAGTCATGTTTTTACTTTCACATTCTATGGAAAATACTTCTCCGCTCAGATTGATTTTGCAAGTTTCATTTGTTATCATCATGGATTGTAGTCACATCTTTGTTTTTATCTGAAGCACAACATAGTAACTATCGTCTGATACTATGAAAGGAGCCAATGATAATGAATGGGTAAACCTTGCTAGATCTTAATATGAATTTCTCCTGAATGTTTTCAGAGGATTTGCCTGCATGGGGGAGACCATCAGTGAGTGTTATAAGTGCGGTACCAAGGTCCCAGTGGATCACATGATACCTCCACGGAAAAACAGGGATCGTAAGACTACCACATCACATTCGTGTAATGGTGTCAACTGCTACAAGTTCGTGAGACTGTCAATTGTCTTCACTGATCGCTCTATCTTTTTCTGTTTGTCATAATGGCTTTGGTCTGTTCAGCATTGTACCTAAATTAGGATATCATGTTTTTATTATTCTTTAGACAAGGGGTCTCGGATTCATGATTTGTCTGACAGCATGCCGGACACAAATTGTTCTATGTGACCGAGACAGGATAGGCATTTTAGTGTGTCATAAACTATAATAAAATTGAGACCATAATATATGACATTATTGAACATAAAACAGACATATACTCTCATTAGGGTCAACAACAGTTGCTGTGAGGAATGGCGGAGCTCGTATCTTTATCTCATAGCCTGGAAACCGTTCTGACCCGGGAGTATTCCCATGGTAAATTCTGCTCTAACTATACAACTGAGGTTAAACCACTTGAACAATCTGCAAATTTGATTTAGCAACAATTCTGCCAACAGGTAGTCATGTTCATAGATGCACTATCTATAGTGCAAGCCCTTAAGGGTGGTGAACAGCACCTGGGAGGTGAACTAAGCAAGGTAGCTACCATACTTTGGTTGCTTCTATTCAGTTGTGATGTACTAGGGAGCTAGATGCAGATAAGCTTGCAAAACGGGTAGAGATTGTTATCATGCAAGAAGACATTAAAATCACACTCTGAGAAAAAGGTAGCTATCCAGGCTGTCAGAACAGGAGCAACAAAACAAACGACTATCGCAGGACAGATTACCATTCATTGCATTAGGACAGGGCACAACAAACTGAAGACACATGTATTAACTTTCTTCTTCTCCATTGTGTGCATGTTTGTCTCTGAACCAGGGGGGGGGGGGGGGGGGGGGGGGCTATAGCTGAGAGGTTAACATGTTTGTCTCTTAACTTAATGACCAGTGTGTGGCTATAGCTGACAGGTTAACCTGTTTGTCTCTGAACCAGTGGGTGGCTATAGCTGAGAGGTTAACATGCTTGTCTCTTAACTTAATGACCAGTGTGTGGCTATAGCTGACAGGTTAACCTGTTTGTCTCTACGATATGAAAAAGTGAAAAGGCTAACCTGCTTGTCTCTCAAGACATGAAAGTGTGAAGAGGCTAACCTGGTTGCCTCTACGACATAGAAGTGTGAAGAAACGTGGTTTGGTATTCCCCAAGCTTCAAGCATCCTGTCGTCTCCAGGGATGTGAGACCAGCATCTAGTTGACCAAAAGCACACATCTCTGGTGTAACGCTGTGCACATAAAAGATTAGTATTCCCCAAGTTTCAAGCATCCCGTCGTCCCCAGGGATGTGAGACCAGCATCTAGTTGACCAAAAGCACACATCTCTGGTGTAACGCTGTGCACATAAAAGATTAGTATTCCCCAAGTTTCAAGCATCCCGTCGTCCCCAGGGATGTGAGACCAGCATCTAGTTGACCAAAAGCACACAGCTCGAGTGTAACGCTGTGCACATAAAAGATTAGTATTCCCCAAGTTTCAAGCATCCCGTCGTCCCCAGGGATGTGAGACCAGCATCTAGTTGACCAAAAGCACACAGCTCGAGTGTAACGCTGTGCACATAAAAGATTAGTATTCCCCAAGTTTCAAGCATCCCGTCGTCTCCAGGGATGTGAGACCAGCATCTAGTTGACCAAAAGCACACAGCTCGAGTGTAACGCTGTGCACATAAAAGAACCCTTAACAGTTGACACTTGATAAGAGTAGGCTCTTATCTGTTGACCTAACAATATTCTAAAAGGTAATGAAATTTCTACCACATACGCAATCTAAGTTCCCCGACATGGTAAGCCGCATGAAATAAACATTACAAAATAAATAACCTCTTACAGATAGCCTTAGGCTACTTGACAGCAGGCTTATCCTGCCTGTTTTAATACCAGGATTTCCGGGAAGTATCATAACTTTATATTTGTTCAACCAATACCAGCTTTTATGGTGATACTATATGAACTGACACCAAAGTCAAGGTAGTTCCACGACTGTCAGAGAGAAAGTGTTTGAGGCTCCATTCTACTAGACATCAGCTTGTTTATGGGGTGGGGTGTCAAGGTAGTTCCACGACTGTCAGAGAGAAAGTGTTTGAGGCTCCATTCTACTAGACATCAGCTTGTTTATGGGGTGGGGTGGCAAGTTCCCTTCATTTCCTTCTCTAACAAGCCACGCACAATTTACAGCTGAGTGGACTAGAACGTGCCTATGGCAGAAATAAAACTCAGTACCGTTGGCATGAAATGTTGGAACTCTACCACTGCTGCCACTGTACCAATCAAGTGCAACTTGTGATGGTTTCCTCATGGTACAGTTTCTAGTACAGATTTAGTTTGATGAGGCATTGATCATTCATTGTTATGTCAGACCTTTCCAACAATTGTGACATCTATAAAGTCAGACCTTTCCAACAATTGTGACATCTATAAAGTCAGACCTTTCCAACAATTGTGACATCTATAAAGTCAGACCTTTCCAACAATTGTGACATCTATAAAGTCAGACCTTTCCAACAATTGTGACATCTATAAAGTCAGACCTTTCCAACAATTGTGACATCTATAAAGTCAGACCTTTCCAACAATTGTGACATCTATAAAGTCAGACCTTTCCAACAATTGTGACATCTATAAAGTCAGACCCTTCCAACAATTGTGACATCTATAAAGTCAGACCTTTCCAATAATTGTGACATCTATGCTGGCAGAAATAAGAATATTTTCTTGGATAAATAAGTGAATTTGTAATCTTACACGAAGGTGAAGGTTGTAGCTCAGTACTTAATTTGTCTTCAGCTATTAGTGATAATTAGGTTGCTAGGTTAAGATGGATGGGGAGACTTGAGGTTAGCACTGAAACATGAGAGTTAGTCAGTTAGTCACTACTACGTTAGGATGGATGGGGAGACTTGAGGTTAGCACTGAAACATGAGAGTTAGTCAGTTAGTCACTACTACGTTAGGATGGGTGGGGAGACTTGAGGTTAGCACTGAAACATGAGAGTTAGTCAGTTAGTCACTACTACGTTAGGATGGGTGGGGAGACTTGAGGTTAGCACTGAAACATGAGAGTTAGTCAGTTAGTCACTACTACGTTAGGATGGGTGGGGAGACTTGAGGTTAGCACTGAAACATGAGAGTTAGTCAGTTAGTCACTACTACGTTAGGATGGGTGGGGAGACTTGAGGTTAGCACTGAAACATGAGAGTTAGTCAGTTAGTCACTACTACGTTAGGATGGGTGGGGAGACTTGAGGTTAGCACTGAAACATGAGAGTTAGTCAGTTAGTCACTACTACGTTAGGATGGGTGGGGAGACTTGAGGTTAGCACTGAAACATGAGAGTTAGTCAGTTAGTCACTACTACGTTAGGATGGATGGGGAGACTTGAGGTTAGCACTGAAACATGAGAGTTAGTCAGTTAGTCACTACTACGTTAGGATGGGTGGGGAGACTTGAGGTTAGCACTGAAACATGAGAGTTAGTCAGTTAGTCACTACTACGTTAGGATGGATGGGGAGACTTGAGGTTAGCACTGAAACATGAGAGTTAGTCAGTTAGTCACTACTACGTTAGGATGGGTGGGGAGACTTGAGGTTAGCACTGAAACATGAGAGTTAGTCAGTTAGTCACTACTACGTTAGGATGGGTGGGGAGACTTGAGGTTAGCACTGAAACATGAGAGTTAGTCAGTTAGTCACTACTACGTTAGGATGGATGGGGAGACTTGAGGTTAGCACCGAAACATGAGAGTTAGTCAGTTAGTCACTACTACGTTAGGATGGATGGGGAGACTTGAGGTTAGCACTGAAACATGAGAGTTAGTCAGTTAGTCACTACTACGTTAGGATGGATGGGGAGACTTGAGGTTAGCACTGAAACATGAGAGTTAGTCAGTTAGTCACTACTACGTTAGGATGGGTGGGGAGACTTGAGGTTAGCACTGAAACATGAGAGTTAGTCAGTTAGTCACTACTACGTTAGGATGGGTGGGGAGACTTGAGGTTAGCACTGAAACATGAGAGTTAGTCAGTTAGTCACTACTACGTTAGGATGGGTGGGGAGACTTGAGGTTAGCACTGAAACATGAGAGTTAGTCAGTTAGTCACTACTACGTTAGGATGGATGGGGAGACTTGAGGTTAGCACTGAAACATGAGAGTTAGTCAGTTAGTCACTACTACGTTAGGATGGATGGGGAGACTTGAGGTTAGCACTGAAACATGAGAGTTAGTCAGTTAGTCACTACTACGTTAGGATGGATGGGGAGACTTGAGGTTAGCACTGAAACATGAGAGTTAGTCAGTTAGTCACTACTACGTTAGGATGGATGGGGAGACTTGAGGTTAGCACTGAAACATGAGAGTTAGTCAGTTAGTCACTACTACGTTAGGATGGGTGGGGAGACTTGAGGTTAGCACTCAAACATGAGAGTTAGTCAGTTAGTCACTACTACGTTAGGATGGGTGGGGAGACTTGAGGTTAGCACTCAAACATGAGAGTTAGTCAGTTAGTCACCACTAGGTTAGGATGGGTGGGGAGACTTGAGGTTAGCACTGAAACATGAGAGTTAGTCAGTTAGTCACTACTACGTTAGGATGGGTGGGGAGACTTGAGGTTAGCACTCAAACATGAGAGTTAGTCAGTTAGTCACTACTACGTTAGGATGGGTGGGGAGACTTGAGGTTAGCACTCAAACATGAGAGTTAGTCAGTTAGTCACCACTAGGTTAGGATGGGTGGGGAGACGAAGTTAACACTGAAACATGAGAGTTAGTCACACTTGGATGAGTTAGGAGACTTGAGATTAGCACTAGAATATGAGAGTTAGTCACACTTGGATGAGTTAGGAGACTTGAGATTAGCACTAGAATATGAGAGTTAGTCACACTTGGATGAGTTAGCAGACTTGAGATTATCACTAGAATATGAGAGTTAGTCACACTTGGATGACTTAGGAGACTTGAGGCTAACACTGGAACATGAGAGTTAGTCAGTTAGTCACTACTATGTTAGAATGGGTGGGGAGACTTGAGGTTAGCACTCAAACATGAGAGTTAGTCAGTTAGTCACCACTAGGTTAGGATGGGTGGGGAGACGAAGTTAACACTGAAACATGAGAGTTAGTCACACTTGGATGAGTTAGGAGACTTGAGATTAGCACTAGAATATGAGAGTTAGTCACACTTGTATGAGTTAGGAGACTTGAGATTAGCACTAGAATATGAGAATTAGTCACACTTGGATGAGTGAGGAGACTTGAGGTTAGCACTGAAACATAAGAGTTAGTCACACAGATGAGTTAAGAGACTTGAGGTTAGCACTGAAACATGAGAGTTAAACTTAACTTAACTTAGCATCTTTATACTGGTTTAGAAGACTCTGTAGAGTCTGTATACAACCAGTTACATTTAAATCACCTTGCTCTACAAGCTATGCGCATCCAGTTTATTCTTAAATGCATTACCTGTCCCTGCCCCCACTACCTCCCCTGGCAATGCATTCCAAGCAGACACCACTCTCTGACTAAAAAAAATATTTCCTAATATCTAATCTGGACCTCTCCTTAGTCAGCTTGTAGCTATGCCCTCTTGTTCTTGTGAGTGACTGTATTTTAAAAAACTTGTTATAGTCTAATTTATCCATTCCTCTGATCATCTTATAAACCTGTATTAAGTCACCAGGAATTCTTCTCTCTTCTAGACACTGTAGGCCGGTTGTTTTAGTCTTTCCTCATAACTGGAATTCTGGAATCCTTTCCTTCACATGTGATCGTTATGTTTGTTTGGCTGGTCTGTTACATGTGATATATACGACTCCACATTTAACTGATGCCTTGGCAATGTGCTATAATTGCAGTGGCGACCAAAACCGTGACCAGACCAACATGTACATGCCAAATAAGCCATTTGAGACACACGATACTTGGGTAAGATTATCATGTGTGGTAGTGAGGAGATATGGTGTGGTAGTGGAGATCTTGTGTGGTAGTGGAGATCTTGTGTGGTAGTGGAGATCTCTTGTGTGGTAGTGAGGAGATCTTGTGTGGTAGTGAGGATATCTTGTGTGGTAGTGGAGATATCTTGTGTGGTAGTGAGGAGATCTTGTGTGGTAGTGGAGATATCTTGTGTGGTAGTGAGGAGATCTTGTGTGGTAGTGGAGATATCTTGTGTGGTAGTGAGGAGATCTTGTGTGGTAGTGGAGATATCTTGTGTGGTAGTGAGGAGATCTTGTGTGGTAGTGGAGATATCTTGTGTGGTAGTGAGGAGATCTTGTGTGGTAGTGGAGATATCTTGTGTGGTAGTGAGGAGATCTTGTGTGGTAGTGGAGATATCGTGTGTGGTAGTGAGGAGATCTTGTGTGGTAGTGGAGATATCTTGTGTGGTAGTGAGGATATTATGTGTGGTAGTGGAGATCTTGTGTGGTGGTGAGGAGATCTTGTGTGGTAGTGAGGATATCATGTGTGGTAGTGAGGAGATCTTGTGTGGTAGTGGAGATATTGTGTGATAGTGAGGAGATCTTATGTGGTAGTGAGGAGATCTTGTGTGGTAGTGAGGATATCTTGTGTGGTAGTGAGTATATCATGTGTGGTAGTGGAGATATTGTGTGATAATGAGGAGATCTTATGTGGTAGTGAGGAGATCTTGTGTGGTAGTGGAGATCTTGTGTGGTAGTGAGGATATCTTGTGTGGTAGTGAGGAGATCTTGTGTGGTAGTGAGGCGATCTTGTGGGGTAGTGAGTATATCATGTGTGGTAGTGAGGATATCTTGTGTGGTAGTGGAGATATTGTTTGCCTGCTGACTAAATACTAAATAACACAATTCAGTTATTCTATATATAGTAACTTAGTTATAAATTACATCAACAAAAAATTTCCCACCAACAGCCTGGGTGCACGCCTATACGGATGGCTCACCCAAAGATGCCATTGGAAACGGGGGAGGAGGCATCACTATAAAACTAAAAAGCAAAGTATACTCAGTATACAAAGTATACTGGGAGACGCTGCAGCAACTTCAGTGCCGAAGCTAGTGCCCTGAGACAAGCAGCTGAAACCCTTATAGACCATAAGGAGCAGGCAGAAAACCAAGTGGTCATTTTCACAGATGTCCTCGCAGTGTTAATGGCACTCAAGAACCAGCACAAAAATGAACTCGGTGCTTTGGCAGACTCGCTCGAACGCCTGTCCCAGTGCTTAAAAAAAGCACAGTTCAGTGGATACCAGCCCACTGCAACATTCCAGGCAACGAGGAGGCAGGCAGACTCACCAGAGAGGGAGGAATGCTGCAGCAGAGCGATACAGAAACCACATACAATGAGACAAAAGCATTCATCAGGGCAACGTACAGTGCAAAATGGAAAAAAGACCGACCTGGCCACATAGAAAACGATGCCTACCATCAACTCTCCGGGCGAGACCAGGTGATAATTCTCCGGCTACGCACAGGTCACAACAGACTTAGATGCCATCTGTACAACAAGTTCAAGATTGGCAATACAGAACTTTGGGCCTGCGACACAGCCTCCATGAAGGCAGAACATATTTTGCAGTCCTGTCTACTATAAAAGAAGTATCATTTGGCAACAGCCACTGTCCTTCCACGAGAAGCTGTACGGAAGCGTACAGAGCCTTGAGTCGACTGCTGCCTTCGTTAGAGTCATTGAAGTTGAGGTCTGAAGATGAACGAGGAAGAAGAATATATAGTAAATATGAACAACTGTCTCCCAGCTTTTTTTGAGATATGACATTTTAGTTTTCAGTTTGGCTGCATTTCTTTTTTTTTTAAATGTGGATAAGCAGAAATTTGTTGGTTAAATGAGATGAAAAGCCAAAGTAATATTTGATTATTTCTTTCAGATCCCTGTACTAAACAAGCCAAGGAGACAAGGTTTGTACATATTCTAGTATCTGTGAGTATCTGTAGTCAAACATTTTAAGGTTACACTTTTATCTATCTATCTATCTTCAGCTGACTTATGTCGTTAGACGTCATCGGGAGGTGCCACCTCCTTTGTTTCATATTTTTGAGCGGATGAAAATCCACTTGTGACTTTGCAGGTTCAATCCCAGCATCTGTTAGCCCCTGGAATATTCGATCATCTATTCTTGAGACTGGTGGAGGTGGAAGCATAAATTAGAGCAAGGTAGACCCGCTGCTTGTCAGGTGCCATCTGAGCCGCTCCGCTAACCACATAACCAAGACCTGTTGTTATGGCCACAAAGTCCCTCCTTTTTTTTTTGCGACATTCTCTGTGGGGCGAGAATCCCTAGAATAATTTGAGTAGATTTTTAACTTGAATTTTGCCAAAGCAGCGGCCGTTAGGCCTACTCTTTTTGATTTCCAACTGCTAGGGTATTTTCAATGTGTGCACCACTGCACGCGGGTGTCTCATTTCTGTATGCCTTCTATGGGCAATTTAATTGTGAGCTAATATCCTTAGGTCTTGTGTACTAAAGGTTTGAATTCTAGTGTATTAATAGATGGAAAATTTTTGTACAAATACAATTAAGTACTATCTAATAATGGACTCAAAATGTGTGTACTAATAGACTCAAAGCTTGTGTACAAATAGACTCAAAACATATACAAATAGACATATAAAGTGTGTACAATTAGACTTAAAACATGTGTACAAATAAACTTAAAACTTGTGTATAAATAGACTCAAAACATGTGTACTAATAAGCTCTATACATGTGTACTAATAAGCTCTATACATGTGTACTAATAAGCTCTATACATGTGTACTAATAAGCTCAAAACATGTGTACTAATAAGCTCTATACATGTGTACTAATACGTTCTATACATATGTACTAATAAGCTCTATACATGTGTACTAATAAGCTCTATACATGTGTACTAATAAGCTCTATACATGTGTACTAATAAGCTCTATACATGTGTACTAATAAGCTCTATACATGTGTACTAATAAGCTCTATACATGTGTACTAATAAGCTCTATACATGTGTACTAATAAGCTCTATACATGTGTACTAATAAGCTCTATACATGTGTACTAATACGTTCTATACATGTGTACTAATAAGCTCTATACATGTGTACTAATAGGCTCTATACATGTGTACTAATAGGCTCAAAAATTGTGCTCACAGTTTCATTACCTTTCTACATTAGCCTCATCATTAACCACCAAACTGGAATCTCTCAAGTCATGATTTCATCCATTTCAAGTCATGATTTCATCCTTCTTCTTCTTCTTCTTCGTACGCTGTCAGACGTCAACCTGTATTTTTTTTTAAAAAGCAGCGGTCATCCTGAGGCTGTCGACACTGCCATAGAGCTTGTCTAGTGTTGCCACTGGTGATGGCCACAAGTGCTTTCTCTGGTTCTCGTATGTCGGGCAGTTTTGCAGTAGATGTTCAGCTGTCATTTTCCCGGTACCACAAGTGCATGATGTCATCTGTATCAAGTCATGATTTCATCTCTCAAGTCATGATTTCATCAGTCTCAAGTCATGATTTCCTCAGTCTCAAGTGATGGTTTCAATCTATCTCAAGTCATGATTTCCTCAGTCTCAAGTCATGATTTCCTCAGTCTGAAGTGATGGTTTCAATCTATCTCAAGTCATGATTTCAGTCACCTGCATTAGAAATCTAGCTGGTGAATAAAAAAAAATTCTTCAGATATTCTTCGAGAGAACAGGTTGGTGAAACGTCTGTTCTACTCATCATAAATGGGATATGGTTAAACGTCTGTTCTACTCATCATAAATGGGATATGGTTAAACGTCTGTTCTACTCATCATAAATGGGATATGGTTAAACGTCTGTTCTACTCATCATAAATGGGATATGGTTAAACTTCTGTTCCACTCATCATAAATGGGATATGGTTAAACTTCTGTTCTACTCATCATAAATGGGATATGGTTAAACTTCTGTTTTACTCATCATAAATGGGATATGGCTAAACTTCTGTCTACTCATCATAAATGGGATATGGCTAAACTTATGTCTACTCATCATAAATGGGATATGGATAAACTTCTGTTCTACTCATCATAAATTGGATATGGCTAAACTTCTGTTCCACTCATCATAAATGGGATATGGTTAAACTTCTGTTCCACTCATCATAAATGGGATATGGTTAAACATCTGTCTACTCATCATAAATGGGATATGGTTAAACTTCTGTTCTACTCATAAATGGGATATGGTTAAACTTCTGTTCTACTCATCATAAGCTCTACCATTTGGGCAACCTCACAAAGTTTTGAACTAAAAGTTATTTTATTTGCTGCCATGAGATCCGCCCAAGCACATTGTTTTTGACATTTTTTGGTAGTTATCCAGATGTTCGGAGTCTTGGAAGGCTCTGCATTCACATAAATCATCGTCCACATAACCTCATTTGTTCAAGTTCAATCTACACCTGAACACTCCCATTCGTAATCTGTTTAGGGCTCTCCTCACAGGGTATGGCATGTTATGCCCTATCACAAGTTCTTCTTTGATCTCCAACCATGGCATATTATGCCCTATCACAAGTTCTTATTTGATCTCCATCCATGGCATATTATATTCTATTACAAGTTCTTCTTTGATCTCCATCCATGGCATATTATGCCTTATCACAAGTTCTTCTTTGATCTCCATCCATGGCATATTATGCCCTATCACAAGTTCTTCTTTGATCTCCATCCATTCCTCATCATATCTTTGACTCCATTTGTTGGTGCAGTTTTGCTTAGGTTTCTGGTATGTGAACGGTATAGTTTGAAAGAAACATTGTTATGGATTTCAGTCAGCCATCTTCTGGATTATAACCAACAAGAGGGTGTCTTTGATGACAGCACTGCTTTATCCTTCTGACTTCTGACACAACCCATTCACTGACATCTGACACAACCCATTCACTGACTTCTGACACAACCCATTCACTGACTTCTGACACAACCCATTCACTGACTTCTGACACAACCCATTCACTGACTTCTGACACAACCCATTCACTGACTTCTGACACAACCCATTCACTGACTTCTGACACAATCCATTCACTGACTTCTGACACAACCCATTCACTGACTTCTGACACAACTTCTTCACTGACTTCTAACACAACCCACTGACTTCTGACACAACCCATTCTCTGACTTCTAACACAACCCATTCACTGACTGCCTCATTGACTGCTAAATTGACTGCCTCGTTGATCTGTCTCATGTGTACTCACTCGTTCCATAATAGTGCAGCATATTCTGCTGCAGACAGGCACAATCTATTTTGATTAATATATGATTTAATGTACATGTGAATATGATGATTTGAACAAAATCAAAAAGAGTCCCTATATTGTTGTACAAAAAGTGTTTTGTATCAATTGTATACTTTCCCATATTCCACAAGGCTGCAAATGATATTTAAAGTGTTGTCTATTCTATCAGCTGAGCCACCTGCGTGTGCTCATCCCAAGTCACAAAGACGAGCACTTCGTCATGTCAGCAAAAAACATGTCAGCACAGGTTCAACAGTGTCCACATTCCTGTCACAGAACAGTTTGGAGACGGATTCTGTGAGCGTCGTGTTTTCACTCTTCTCCATAGACGAGGAATACACTAGTGACACACAATAGTAGAAGCACAGAAAACTGCTGTTCATAGTTTGAAAAGGCTGTGTTTCCTTCTCGTGTCATCATGGTGGATGTGTTATCAGTATGTGTTGTGTGTACTCATTGATATACTCTTGTCATGGTGATGTCAGACATGTCTTTTTTGTCAAGTTCAGCTAGTGGAAACATATTTAATACCCCCATTATTTTCATCATTCTGTCTGAGTCAAAATGTATTAACTAGTATTGGTTGTTGAATCATCATTAATTTGGTCTTTTGTCTATCTCCACGATTTCTATCGTTCTCTGTGTTTTATCTTTCTCTGTGTTTTATCTTTCTCTGTGTTCTACCTTTCTCTATGTTCTATCTTTCTTTGTGTTCTCTCTATCTCCATGCGCTCACTATCTGCATGAAATCTCTATCTCCATGCTCTCTCTATCTCCATGCTCTCTCTATCTCCATGCTCTCTCTATCTCCATGATCACTCTATCTCCATGCTCTCTCTATCTCCATGCTCTCTCTATCTCCATGCTCTCTCTATCTCCATGCTCTCTCTATCTCCATGCTCTCTCTATCTCCATGCTCCCTCTATCTCCATGCTCTCTCTATCTCCATGATCACTCTATCTCCATGCTCTCTCTATCTCCATGCTCTCTCTATCTCCATGCTCTCTCTATCTCCATGCTCTCTCTATCTCCATGCTCTCTCTATCTCCATGCTCTCTCTATCTCCATGCTCTCTCTATCTCCATGCTCTCTCTATCTCCATGCTCTCTCTATCTCCATGCTCTCTCTATCTCCATGCTCTCTCTATCTCCATGCTCTCTCTATCTCCATGATCACTCTATCTCCATGCTCTCTCTATCTCCATGATCACTCTATCTCCATGCTCTCTCTATCTCCATGCTCTCTCTATCTCCATGCTCTCTCTATCTCCATGCTCTCTCTATCTCCATGCTCTCTCTATCTCCATGATCACTCTATCTCCATGCTCTCTCTATCTCCATGCTCTCTCTATCTCCATGCTCTCTCTATCTCCATGCTCTCTCTATCTCCATGCCCTCTCTATCTCCATGCTCTCTCTATCTCCATGCTCTCTCTATCTCCATGCTCTCTCTATCTCCATGCTCTCTCTATCTCCATGCTCTCTCTATCTCCATGCTCTCTCTATCTCCATGCTCTCTCTATCTCCATGCTCTCTCTATCTCCATGCTCTCTCTATCTCCATGCTCTCTCTATCTCCATGCTCTCTCTATCTCCATGCTCTCTCTATCTCCATGCTCTCTCTATCTCCATGCTCTCTCTATCTCCATGCTCTCTCTATCTCCATGCTCTCTCTATCTCCATGCTCTCTCTATCTCCATGCTCTCTCTATCTCCATGCTCTCTCTATCTCCATGCTCTCTCTATCTCCATGCTCTCTCTATCTCCATGCTCTCTCTATCTCCATGCTCTCTCTATCTCCATGCTCTCTCTATCTCCATGCTCTCTCTATCTCCATGCTCTCTCTATCTCCATGCTCTCTCACTCTCCATTTTTTTGCTTTCTTTTTGTTCTGCTTCTTTGTTCTGCTTTACACATTTATTTTCTTTTAAGGTCTGGAGAAAAAAACAGATGAGTTCTCACTATTTACTTGTGCATTGTTTGTTTGTTCAGTGTTCAGTCTTTTAGTGTTTAGTTATTCAGTGTTCAATCTTTTAGTGTTCAGTTCAGTTCAGGTGTGTAGTGTTCAGTTAAGTTGTTCAATTCAGGTGTTCAGTTCAGGTGTTTAGTGTTCAGTTCAGGTGTTTAGTGTTCGGTTAAGTTGTTCAGTCCAGGTGTTTAATGTTCAGTTCAGTTGTTCAGTTCAGGTGTTTAATGTTCAGTTAAGTTGTTCAGTTCAGGTGTTTAGTGTTCAGTTCAGTTGTTCAACTCAGTTGTTCAGTTCAGTTGTTCAGTTCAGTGTTAAGTTCAGTATTCAGTTGCTCAGTGTTTAGTTAAGATGTTCAGTTCAGGTGTTTAATGTTCTGTTCAGTGATCAGTTCAGTTGTTCAGTGTTCAGTTCAGATGTTTAGTGTTTAGTTCAGTTGTTCAGTGTTTAGTTCAGTGTTCAGTTCACTTGTTCAGTTCAGTGTTTAGTTCAGTGTTCAGTTCAGTTGTTCAGTGTTTAGTTCAGTTGTTCAGTGTTCAATTCAGTGTTTCGTAGTCGACCATAAATTGGATCATATCCCTAGAGCTAACTATCAAACAAAGAGGCTACTCCCCACTTAGTAGGCTCATGGCCTGCATGAAAGGCGTGGCATGCAGTGAGTTGGAGTGGGTAAGACCACTCTGTTAGTCACCTTGCTCTCTCAATGTGACAGTGAGCTTGTTTGTGTCTCTTTCCCACAACACAATCCTTCCAGGCTTTTCCAGACTCGGACATTCCTTTCAAGTCATTTCTTCAATTGAATATGGGAAGTGCAAGCAACAGTACAACATAATATCTATAGCGACCGTGTAAACAAAGGATTGATACCACCCATTGTTGTAACTCTGTCAAAGTGTTGGTACAGTCCATTGTTGTAACTCTGTCAAAGTGTTGGTACAGTCCATTGTTGTAACTCTCTGAAAGTGTTGGTGCTGTCCATTGTTGTAACTCTCTGAAAGTGTTGGTGCTTTCCATTGTTGTAACTCTCTGAAAGTGTTGGTGCTTTCCATTGTTGTAACTCTCTGAAAGTGTTGGTGCTTTCCATTGTTGTAACTCTCTGAAAGTGTTGGTGCTGTCCATTGTTGTAACTCTCTGAAAGTGTTCGTGCTGTCCATTGTTGTAACTCTCTGAAAGTGTTGGTGCTGTCCATTGTTGTAACTCTCTGAAAGTGGAATTGGCCTTCCTGTCCCAAAATCATTCACCAAAAATTAACAATGAACTATATTATCTGTTGGTGTTGGATATTTGATTTTGCTAAGTTGGGTTTTGAAATGAACACATGGTAATTAATTTGTTTTTTGCAATCTCTCATTATTTGGTCATTCTGCTCAGTGACGAGATATTTGAATGCCACTTTGTCACCATAATGTAGGTTGACCGTCTTCTTCTTCTGCTTCGCTCGTTCTCAATCTCCCTCTACCAAACCCTGAAAGGGCTTAAGTAGCAGAATGAAGTCCAGACAACGGAATGCGTTGTGTTGTAGTTTACAGCTTGGCTGCGATATTTGCACCTTTCGGTCCAACACATCCGACTTCAGCAAGCATTTTTTGAGTACCGGCTTAGCATTCCCTCTTTGATCCCTTCTCCTTAGCCAGTCTGCCCTGCTGCAGCCTGTTATCCAGGATCACCGCGTGGAGGTGTAGAAGGGTCTTAGCAGCTATGGTTTGCTGGCCCTCACGCTAGCAGTCGGCTATGGGTCGCTGTCCACTGCAGCTCATGCACTGCTCAGCATCTTGATCCCGTAGGTTGACCTGATTGTTGTGATATTTCCCGTGGACTGACATTATGTTTTATCATTTTTTTATTGCTATAATATGTACATGTGTGACAGGGACGAGACTAGTATTTTTGTATATCACGTGGAACACACATACCAAACGTTTGTGATTGAACTGTGGCTTTATTTCAGTTCTGGATGTTCAGTGTAAGAATTGCATAGACAGTAGGCAACTTTGTTCTGGAGTAATTTTAGCCATATGTCTCTTATATCTCAGCACGGTAATTACATGAATAGTAAATGTTTTGTCTTACTTAGTCACGCCTCTTCTACCTTGGGGTATAGAGTCTTCTACCATACTTACATATTTGGTACACTTCTACCCTGTAGCGTAGAGGTTTGCCAGACATAGGGCCAGACTTTTCTTTTGGCTGTCTTCGTTTTGACCTGGTTCCAGTCAACTTAACTTAACGTCTTTATAATGGTTTAGAAGACTCTGCAGCGTCTGTATACAGCCAGTTTCATTTACATTACCTTGCTCTAAAAGTTATGCACATTCAATTTATTCTTAAATGCATTGTCCCTGCCTCCACTACCTCCTGTGGCAATGCATTCCAAACATTCACCACTCTCTGACTAAAAAAAATTTCATAATATCTAATCTGGACCTTTCTTAAGTTAATTTGTAGCTATGCTTTCTTGTTCTTGTGGGTGGTTGTATTTTGGAAAAAAACTTGGTAAAGTCTAATTTATCCATTCCTCTGATCATCTTGTAAAGCTATATTAAGTCACCATGAATTCTTCTCTCTTCGAGACACTGTAGGCCGGTTTTTCTGAGTTTTTCCTCATCATCATGTAGCATGTCCTTTGTAGAACGTCGCTCCCATCACAGTCTGTCTGAAAGAAACTCGTTCCCTTGCCAAAACTCCAGCTTCCGCCACTGTCATACTCAGGCACTCCTGGATATATTGGTGCCATCGTCTTCTTGGTCTACCCCTTCCTCTTTTGCCTGGCACCATACCTTCCATCACCGTCCTCTCAAGACCGTTGTGTCTCTTGATGTGACCAAAGTATTTGCATTTTTCCTCATAACTGTAATTCTGGAACTCCACTATCATCTTTGTCGCTCTTTTTTGTATTCTTTCCAGCATGTTTATGTCCCCTCTATGATAAGGACTCCACACCTGTACACAGTACTCCAATCTAGGTCTAACTAAAGCTTTATACAGTTTGACTATCACTTCTAGTTCAAGACCTCTCATTGATCGACTTACAATGTCATCCCAGCGGACTTCTTTGGGTCGTCCTCAGGGTCAGAAGCCTTGGCTCTTTGCTGGTTGTGGACCTTATTTCTTTTTTGTTACTTGGTCCAACTTCCTTAGATATCTCATTTCTGATGATTGAACCTGGCTTTTCTGGGTGGTGTTCAGTACATATGACTCATATCTATAAATCACACTGGTACGTAGGTGAAGTGGTATACAGCATTCTGACTGATTTCTCCTTTCCTGAGGAATCCACCATTTATGGCACGCCAGTTTACCAATTGCTGCCCTTCGTGTAGCTAACTGTTCTTGATTATCTCCCTTCTGTTCTATTACGGCTCCAAAGTGTTTGAACTTCTTGATCTGTGCAGAGGCTGTTCATCCAGGTTTTAGTTGAGAGTGTCTATTTCTTCTTCCTCTGAGACCATTGGTCAGTGACCATAACGTCTGGTGGTATCTCTAAGGGCGGGAACAAACTCCATCCCAGCTGCAGTCATCCTTAGACAATTTGGCACAACTCTGATTCATGATTTCCGTTTTGTCTGCTTCTGTTCTACACAAGGCTACTTTTGCTTGGCCTCATTAAGATTAAGGATAATGGTACCTTCTAAACGATACTCCCGCCCTTGTTCCTGCTCCCTACTGCCCTTGTTCCTGCTCCCTACTGCCCTTGTTCCTGCTCCCTACTGCCCTTGTTCCTGCTCCCTACTACCCTTGTTCCTGCTCCCTACTGTTCCTGCACTCTACTGCCCTTGTTCCTGCTCCCTACTGCCCTTGTTCCTGCTCCCTACTGCCCTTGTTCCTGCTCCCTACTGCCCTTGTTCCTGCTCCCTACTGCCCTTGTTCCTGCTCCCTACTACCCTTGTTCCTGCTCCCTACTGTTCCTGCACTCTACTGCCCTTGTTCCTGCTCCCTACTGCCCTTGTTCCTGCTCCCTACTGCCCTTGTTCCTGCTCCCTACTGCCCTTGTTCCTGCTCCCTACTACCCTTGTTCCTGCTCCCTACTGCCCTTGTTCCTGCTCCCTACTGCCCTTGTTCCTGCACTCTACTGCCCTTGTTCCTGCTCCCTACTGCCCTTGTTCCTGCTCCCTACTGCCCTTGTTCCTGTTCCCTACCGCCCTTGTTCCTGTTCCCTACCGCCCTTGCTCCGTGCATCATTTGGAGAATGCAAAATTGAATCATATGTTTACATGAATCATCAAATACGGATCTGTTTCTTTCTTTCTGTATCACGACAAGCAGATGAAAGCCATCAAATACGGATCTGTTTCTTTCTTTCTGTATCACGACAAGCAGATGAAAGCCATCAAATACGGATCTGTTTCTTTCTTTCTGTATCACGACAAGCAGATGAAAGCCATCAAAAACGGATCTGTGTCTTTCTTTCTGTATCACGACAAGCAGATGAAAGCCATCAAATACGGGTCTGTTTCTTTCTTTCTGTATCACGACAAGCAGATGAAAGCCATCAAATACGGATCTGTTTCTTTCTTTCTGTATCACGACAAGCAGATGAAAGCCATCAAAAACGGATCTGTTTCTTTCTTTCTGTATCACGACAAGCAGATGAAAGCCATCAAATACGGATCTGTTTCTTTCTTTCTGTATCACGACAAGCAGATGAAAGCCATCAAATACGGATCTGTTTCTTTCTTTCTGTATCATGACAAGCAGATGAAAGCCATCAAATACGGATCTGTTTCTTTCTTTCTGTATCACGACAAGCAGATGAAAGCCATCAAATACGGATCTGTGTCTTTCTTTCTGTATCACGACAAGCAGATGAAAGCCATCAAATACGGGTCTGTTTCTTTCTTTCTGTATCACGACAAGCAGATGAAAGCCATCAAATACGGATCTGTTTCTTTCTTTCTGTATCACGACAAGCAGATGAAAGCCATCAAATACGAATATTTTTCTTTCTGTATCACGACAAGCAGATGAAAGCCATCACATACGGATCTGTTTCTTTCTTTCTGTATCACGACAAGCAGATGAAAGCCATCAAATACGGATCTGTTTCTTTCTTTCTGTATCACGACAAGCAGATGAAAGCCATCAAATACGGATCTGTTTCTTTCTTTCTGTATCACGACAAGCAGATGAAAGCCATCAAATACGAATATTTTTCTTTCTGTATCACGACAAGCAGATGAAAGCCATCAAATACGGATCTGTTTCTTTCTGTATCACGACAAGCAGATGAAAGCCATCAAATACGGATCTGTTTCTTTCTGTATCACGACAAGCAGATGAAAGCCATCAAATACGGATCTGTTTCTTTCTGTATCATGACAAGCGGATGAAAGCCATCAAATACGGATCTGTTTCTTTCTGTATCATGACAAGCGGATGAAAGCCATCAAATACGGATCTGTTTCTTTCTGTATCATGACAAGCGGATGAAAGCCATCAAATACGGATCTGTTTCTTTCTGTATCATGACAAGCGGATGAAAGCCATCAAATATAATTGTGCATGAACGTTTCTGAACAAGACTTGACATCCTTTATTTCTCCTGTTAAGTTTGAACTGAATATTTCACCAAAAGATATTCATCATCATGAGGTTAGAAAGTCCGAAGTCTGGTGTTAAAGTCACCTGTTCATGCTATATCTGTTTTCGGCCGAGTTCTTTAGCTCGGCGTAAGAGTTTTCACTCCAAATTTCTTGGATACCCTCTTCCTCAATTCCTCTGAATCTTACCTTCCAGTGTTTTCATTAGTAGACCTCATATAATTTGCATTAGGGATCTCTGTGCCTCTAGATTTTTAAGCATTTGCTAATTTGACCTTTTTTCTGCCCAGCTCACCCCTTCATAATTTGTGTTTAAAGTCCATGTTTCACAGCCGTAGAGTGCTACTGACAAGATAAGTGCCATAACTCAATATTGATATCAGAAACTTTTGTTTCTCAAGAAATGTTATCTTTGCCACTGATTCTAGTTCTGATTTCAGCATCCTGCAGACATCTTCTGGAACACCTTTGTCCAAATATGAAAGCCTGTGTACTTTTTCTGTGAGCTGTCTTTCTGTGAGCTGTCTTTCTGTGAGCTGTCTTTCTGTGAGCTGTCTTTCTGTGAGCTGTCTTTCTGTGATATTTATCCTTTGGGTTTGTTTGGTTTTTACCATTGTTTTTGTTTTATTAACAATAATCTATCCTCTATAGCAGTGAGATAAGAAGCTTATCTGTCAAGAAACAAACACAATCACGAAACAGTGGATGTTCGAAACCCACAACTTTCAAGTGAACCCTCGTCTCAAGAGACATGACATTAAATGATTAGTCATATTGGAGACGGGTTACAAACTCTGAGGTTCTGTGTGTACATTGTGCATGTAAAGGAACCCTTAGCAATTGCAAACCTTAAAGAGCAGCCTGTTAGCCACTTCCCTAGACAAAACATTAGAAAAATGATACCATTTTTTCAAAATGCAACCTACTTGAAACGACGCCAGAAGCAAATTAGAAAGAAAATAACCTACTATGGAGAACCTTCAGCTCCCTGGCAACAGGTATACTCCTGCCTATTTAAATACCACGGTTTCAAGTCCAAACATTTATCTTCATGCAAAATGGCTATATTGCAGAGTTGATCTTTGTGGGTAAACTTTATAATGATTTCTTTGTTTCTTCTGTGATGACTTTTACATACCAAACTGTTGGCATATTTGTTCTCTAGATTAGCAGCAGAAAACAAGCATCTGAATATTTTGGAGAGTTTTGTCTAAAGAGATTTTTTAAAAGTTAGTTCGGCGTTTGAAATTCTCTCTTCATACAACTACTTATGTTCCTACATGGACGGGCCAAATTATGTTTCTAAATTAAGTTAGATACCATGTAACTAATCTGATGTGATTGTTTGTATGGGTTTTTGTAATGGCTTTTTTTTATTATAGCTGTAATGTAGCAATGGCTGCGTGGATGTGTCCTGTGGTAGAAAATGGCCTAGTCAAATCTATTCCAACGGATGACGTCAGCACAAGGAAGTCTTTCATTTTGTTTGATTAAACGTTTGCCTTTCTGGGTTAAACTGAAGAAGACACGCTTCTTTCAACCACAGATTGGAATCTTTTAGGTTATTTCAGGACGTATGGTCCAGTTAATGGATGCATGTGTGTGTCTGTTTGTAGTGAGAATGCATTGTCCATTGTATGGATGCGAGTGTGTATCTGTTTGTAGTGGGGACCTATTGGCTAGAGCAGTTGTTCCGGAACTGTGTGTCACAGCACCCTGGGGTGCCATGTCTGGTTTACATGGGAACCAGAAAACATTCCATTATTGTCACCAACTGCGAACTACAACTGTTATGCAGGCTTATTTTCTGACTTGAGATGTCATGGACAAATTCTAGTACACTCAGTGTTCCGTGGACCAGGAAAGTTTGGAAACCACTTGGCTAGTGAATACGTGTGTGTATGATGTATCTGTTTGTAATGTGTACCAGTGTGGCAGTTGTGTCTGGGGAGAAATGTTCATAACCAAAAGGACATGCCCAGCCAAACTAGAAACGGAGTGATTTCAAACTTAGCATGTTGGGATTGCAGACCTAGCTCCTCGCAATGAAGAGTTGACCATTTGAAATCTTCAAGTAGTAGCATCATTCTGTGGGATTAGCTTTAGTTTATATCTACATTCCCTGGTGTTTGTGTTGTGGTCATTTACTAAGTGTTCCTAACGTTGGATTTATAGTTTTGAATTGACCAAGTAATAGATTATTTGTTTCGTCTACATTGAGTGTGCAAGGATTCCATGTATGTGATCTAAATTTTGTTTTTGTCAATTTTCACAACAATTATTGTTGTTATTTCCCTTAGTCAGCTCAATATGTTTGTTTTGGTATTTCACAATGTTTTTTCGATGCTATCAACAAGTGTTGCTGCTGTTTGTTGAGAATTGTTGATTTTATCTGTGGCTAACCATATCATAAATTAGTTGTAGTGTATTCTGATAATAAAAGTGTGTTGTCTAACAACTAAACCTTATGTTGATAAGAAATGCATGTTATTTGTGTTGTGTTCTTTCATCTAAACATTACATCCATGTGCCTACATATAAATTGTAATGATGTATTCTTTCCAGCCATATAATAAACAACTAGATTACATTTCTGTAGCCTTGTGAGTGTGTGTGTTTCCTGTAGTAATCTAGAGCATATGATTCTTGAAGGGAGAATCTACAGATAACATTACAGCAAGAAATCATCTGATAGTCAGACATTGTGACAGGGGAATGCATGGTTCTGTCCCTGTGTACTAGCAGGGGAATACATGGTTCTAACATCTACTAACAGGGGAATATTCTACATTGTTTGGTGCAGATGCTGTATGTGTGTAAGGAGGGTGGTGGTATGTGTGTAGGGAGGGTGGTGGTGCGTGTGTAAGGAGGGTGGTGGTGTGTGTAAGGAGGGTGGTCATATATGTGTATATGGAGGGTGGAGGTATGTGTGTGTAAGCAAGGTGGATGTATGTGTGTGTAAGGACGGTGGGGTATGTGTGTATGCAAGGTGGTGGTATGTGTGTAAGGACAGTATTGGTATGTGTGTGTGTAAGGACGGTGGTAGGTGTGCGTGAAAGGAGAGTAGTAGTATTTGTAAAAGGAGGTGGTGGTATGTGTGTAAGGGTGGTGGTGTTGGATATGTGTGTAAGGTGGGTGGGGGTATGTGTGTAAAAAGGGCGACGGTTGTATGTGGACGGTGGTGGTATGTGTGTAAGGAGGGTGGTGCTGCGTGTGCGTGTGTGCGACCTGCAATCATGCGGTGACCGTGCAGATATGCTAGACATTGATTTGGGGAGACAAAAAAAAGCAACTGTCAGGTCAGGTCATCCCGTAACCGGTGAGGTCAGCGGCCGCTGCCTGTGCCTCTTCTGGTCGGAGATTTGTTCATTCTTTTATGTTGTTCTCCCACCTCTTTTTGAGCCGGCCTCTTCGTCGTCTGCCTTGCACTTTTCCATGGACGGATCGTATTTGCAAAACCATTTGATCTCGGTATGTGACGGTATCAAGCGAGTTTCCTTCTGTACGAGGCATAATTTGGTGAATCAAGGAAATGCTTACACCATCCACCCGATAGCTCATCCACCTATCATCTCATCCACACAGCAACCCATCAATCAAGTAGCTTATCCACTCAGCGACTCATGTACCATCATCCAAATAGTAAGTATTGAAGAGTCTCAACAAATGTCTGGGTCAAATGAACAACATCAACGTGATACAGCTCCAAACTACCTAAATCTCTACAACACGGCTCCGTGCTGGACACGAAGAGTGGGTGGGACAGTGGTTACACGCGTTTTATGGTCAAATGTTACAATCTGTATAGCTTGCCGCTATGAGCACGATCCACTTCGTGTACCTAGTGTTAAAGTGACATTTAACGAACGAAATTCAAACAACAATCGCAAAGACAAGTGTATACACCAGCCAACAGAACAGAAAGTTACTGTCATTGGTAACCTGGGTTCGATCCACGGACTTGCAGGTGACGGATGACACTTTCTACCGAGAAAGACCAGAGCAGTGGTTCTAAAGCTGTGTGCCGCAGCACCCTGGGTGCCGTGACTAGTCTACAGGGGTGCCTGAAACATTCTCAGATATTTTAACTAAAAGGACACTTAGCCTTCGTGGTCTTAGAATTGGACCATCAATATATTGGTGCTTTGATAGGAAGGACATATAAGGACATTTAAGGACATTTAACCGATTACAGAAAAAAGGGAAATGATTTCCTAAAGTCTTTGATCGTGTGAACTGAACACAACTCATATATTCACAGACAATGTAGGAAGGAGGGCATTGGATAATCAGAAACTGAGTCTAGGAGAAATTTGTTGAGCAAGTCTCTGAGATCACAAGCGTGATGTAACTTTTTCTATGGTATCCTTAGGGGTTGTGACGGTGGATGGTCGGTACATAACAAGGACGGTCCTGAAATGTGATAAACAGTTGAGTGCAATAATGTGAGTATTGTGACTGGAGTGTTCTAGTTCTAGCTAGTTTTTTATGGAACTTTCTCGTCACTTTGTGTTTGTCTATAAATAGCAGTCTCTACGATCCTCGTTTGTTGAAGGTAGAACCAACTAAATTGTGCTGTGAACAAGTCAACTTTGAAAAATTGTTCTTTATTTTCCTAAAAAGAGATAAGTTTTTATTGAACATTAACAATACGCGTTGTCTGCGTGAACATAACGAGGAGGCACCACAAACTAGTGCGTTGGTGTGCAGGAGAGGAAATGTCGTTTGGATTTTGGCTTTAAATCGACACATGTCAATGATGAAGAGAGACCGCAGTGTGTACTGTGTAGGAACTTTTGGTACCAGAGTGCATGGCTCCAAGTAAACTAAAACGCCACTTACAAACCAGTCATGGAAAATTGGCTGTTAATCCTCGCGACCATTTTACCAGAATGTTAATAGGTTTAAAATATCAAAAATCAAATTTTTCTCAGCAGGTATCAAAGCCAAGCAATACTTTGCTAGCATCACACACGGTTGAGTTTAGAGTCGCCAAGTGTACATTGCTATAGATTTGGTGACCATTATATTCTTCGTCTTTGTTCGTTCTCAATCTCCCGCGAACAAGACCTGAAAAGGGTTTTGTAAATAGCAGGATGGTTTCAGAATTATGTCGTAGATTACAGCTTTGCTGCGATATTTGCAGCTCTTACACCGACACACCCGACTTCAGTATGGCGTTTGGGGTGGGGGGAGGGGGGGTGCCGGGTTACCCTTCCCTTTTCGATCCCCTATCCGTAAGTCCGTTCTGTTGCAGCTTGTTATCCAGGATCACCAAGTGGAGAAGAGTCTTGGCAGCTTTGGATGACTGACCCTGACACTACAGTCAGCTACGGAAGACTGATCCTGACCTTAGCGGTCAACTCTGGATGGCTGACCCTGACACTAAAGTCAGCTCTGAACGGCTGACCCTGACACTAAAGTCAGCTCTGAATGGCTGACCCTGACACTAAAGTCAGCTCTGGATGGCTGGCCCTGACACTAAAGTCAGCTCTGGATGGCTGGCCCTGACACTAAAGTCAGCTCTGGATGACTGACCCTGACACTACAGTCAGCTCTGGATGACTGACCCTGACACTACAGTCAGCTATGGATGACTGACCCTGACACTACAGTCAGCTACGGAAGACTGACCCTGACCTTAGCAGTCAGCTCTGGATTGCTGACACTGACACTAAAGTCAGCTCTGAATGGCTGACCCTGACACTAAAGTCAGCTCTGAATGGTTGACCCTGACACTAAAGTCAGCTCTGGATGGCTGGCCCTGACACTAAAGTCAGCTCTGGATGACTGACCCTGACACTACAGTCAGCTCTGGATGACTGACCCTGACACTACAGTCAGCTATGGATGACTGACCCTGACACTACAGTCAGCTCTGGATGACTGACTCTGACACTACAGTCAGCTCTGGATAGCTAGCCCTGACACTAAAGTCAGCTCTGGATAGCTGGCCCTGACACTAAAGTCAGCTCTGGATAGCTAGCCCTGACACTACAGTCAGCTCTAGACGGCTGACCCTGACACTACCGTCTGCTCTGGACGGCTGACCCTGACACTACTGTCAGCTCTGGATGGCTGACCCTGACACTACCGTCAGCTCTGGACGGCTGACCGCTACAGTTCCTGCACGGCTCAGCATATTTGATACAGATCAATTAATCGAGAAGATAAAAGGAAAGTAATTTGGATGACAATTGGATGAGACCACGAATAAAGACACGAATGTGATTTGCTATGTACGGTTCATGGATGGTAATGACATTGTGAAAGACCTTCTCTTTTGTCAAAGTTCCACTACATCAACAAAGGCTCAAGATTTGCTAGAGATCCTGGACACATTTATGGTTACAAAAAATGTGAAGTGGACAAAGTACATTGGTGTCTTTACTGATGATGGTCGTTCGATGTTCGGCCGTTATAGAGGGTTCCAGGAGCTTATTCTAAGTAAGGGCCGGACTCACAGTGGACCGATTGCTTCATTCACAGAAGACTCCCATCAAAATATTTTAGCCCTCTACTGAATCTGATCTTACAATGTGTGGTGAAAGTGGTAAACATTATAGAAACTCGGCAAGTGAAATCTTGGTTTTTCTAAAATATGTGTGAGAAAACAGAGCAGGAACACACTTCTTTGTTGTACTACTGTCCCTCAAGATGACTCTCTCGGGGCAATATATTGTCTCGTGCGTTTGAATTACGACAAGCGATGTACATTTTTCTTGAAAAACACTTCGTACGAACATATTTTTTGGTAAAAATGTATGTTTATGAATTTTAAATACGTGTTTCATTAATTTGTTTCAGTTAACCAGCCTATGTAGGTCATCTGAGCGCGCGGCTGTTACATTTTCTGACTGGAGATGCTGTGCAAAATATGATGCTGCTCTAAAGGCGCAAGTTTGGGAATCACCACACTGACCAGAGGTCGTACCAGTAGATACACAATAACAAGTGTTACTACCAGGCCATCCTATTTCTCACACCGGCCAATTGAATTTGTGGAAAATAGATCTGTGTTGAGATTATGGACATAGTGATGAAACTAGCTGTCAGTGTTAGAAGTAGACCTTCGGGAGATCGGGAACAGCACATGGAGACACTCACGGCAAACGTCACCACGAGGCCTATTTTCTGACTTTTGGGCACACAATTTATCGTCTTCACGTTCCACACATTAACCTGTGCGAAATCAATACTCTTCTGTGCACATTAACTTTGTAAACAGCTGAATTAATATTTGTTGACATTCTTGTCAAATAATGAAAATTGAGACTATGTCGCTTCTGTCTTGTATCCGGTGTCTTTCCCTCAATAGCGGTTTAAAGCCCCACTAAATATGATTGAGAAATCATTAGAAGTCCTTTTTCACATTTACAAACAAAAATGTGTAATCGATTTCTCTTACGTTAGCGACAGCACAATTCCTTCATCACTGATGGGACCGTCGGCAACTTTCAGATACGCTGGGAATTCAGTCTTAACATGCGCTTTCATCGTGTCAGAAATGCTCGGAATTAGTCTTAACATGCGCTTTGATCATGTCAGATATGCTCAGAATTCAGTCTGAACATGCGCTTTGATCATGTCAGATATGCTCAGAATTCAGTTTTAACATGCACTTTGATAATGAAGGACTTGGCAGTGCTGCTCAACAGCTTATGTCAGTATGCCGACAATATTTCACCAAAAGGTTTATTTGTATAATATTGTAACGCCTTTTTTGTTGATAGGAAAGGTCCACAATGCTCAAGGCTATATTTGTCGGTATAATTTCTTTATGAAATGTTCTCGAAATGGCGTCAATCTTACTAAATGAATTGAATGCCCGAATCCTGGGAACCAACCAGACAAGGCTGTCTGATGCCAGGTAGCCAAAGGTGCTTGAACCCGTGTCTATCATTCACCCTAGAGTGCCTTGATGGTCAAAGTGCGTGGTGCAAGTCACTTCCCCGACTCGTTAGATGGCGCCCACTCAGACGGTTGTAGTTGTATCACCACCAGAACGACACCATCCTCACCCATCCATCATCAGTCATGCGGACCACATGGCCGGCCCATCCATCATCAGTCATGCGGACCACATGGCCGGCCCATCCATCATCAGTCATGCAGACCACATGGCCGGCCCATCCATCATAAGTCATGCGGACCACATGGCCGACCCACATATTGTGAGTCATGCGGACCACATGGCCGGCCCATCCATCATCAGTCATGCAGACCACATGGCCGGCCCATCCATCATCAGTCATGCAGACCACATGGCCGGCCCATTTATTGGGAGTAATGCGGACCACATGGCCGGCCCATCTATTCTTTCACATGCACGCAGACGAAACGGCATCCCGGAACTACGTTTGGTCGCGGATGTCGGTATTGAAAATGTGGTCTCTTAATGATATATTTAAGACTTCGGTACATTGCTCTTTCGCGTCTGCGAGCTACTCTGCGTCAAGACTCGCGCGGACTCCAAACATCAGTCCCATACAGCATTGCTTCACATGCTAGTGACGTCCGCCTTTGGCCAGAGTATTCATTTAATGCGATTGAAGCTGCACCAATCTTCCTATCTGCTGTACGAGATCTCCTTATCAAGTATGCGGTTGTTGTTGATTTCCTGGCCCAGGTAGACATTCGCATGCCATTTCCGATGGGCTCATCTCCCAATCGCAGTTCTGTCGTAGGGCCGAAAGTGTTCAGTATAAATGGAGTCTTCTTTCTAATTATGTTTGGTCAGAACCTTACCTTCTTTATTCAACTCATTTGAATTTTGTTGTGGCTGAAAATCACAATGGCGGCCGCAAAACCTAGGTATGAGAACATCTTCCATATATTTTGACATTTTGCTCCTGCCAGATTAGAGACCTAAAAACCTCTTCAAGAGCAGCTGTGGACAGTTTGGGGGAAATGGTATCTCCATGTCGAGCTCCTCGATGTAAATGGATAGAGAGTGACCTGTGGAAAGAGTGATCTTAGTTGAACGATGCTGTATGTATATAGATGGAGAGTAACTTGTGGAAAGAGTGGTCCCAGGTGAACGGTGCTGTATGCATATGGATGGAGATTAACTTGTGGAAAGAGTGGCCTCAGTTGAACAGCCTCGATGATCGTCTCTGTAAGCTGAGCGTACTTTTCGTCGATATCTTGGATTCTTCACTGCCTTTAATTCCATATTAAGGCATTTTTGTAGTCTGCAACCACAATGCACGGGGACATACGTACTACATAATCATATCAATGCAATTAGCACATCTGCTGAAAGATTTAATATGAAGATTGGCATCAAGATTGAAACTATGAAGATTAGCAGAAAAACTGGTCCACTTAACATCCATATAAACAACATCATACTTAATGAAGTCAAATAGTTGAAATACCTGGGAGCTATTGAAATAGGATGTTAGAATGTATCTGAGCAGATTAATCAAGTAACGCCGCCCCTTCAACAAGCAAACATCACCATGGCAACAACACAACTGATAAACACCATATTTAGCTCAACTTTAGCGCAGTCAATGTCAACCTTCGGCAGCAGCCAGGTCATAGCAGAGGGCAATTGCAAAGAAATGTCGTTTTTAAAAGTTGTTGATTTCACAAGGAGAGATAATATGAGAAATGATAACAACAGAGAGCCGGTGCGGATTGAAGTTATAATAATAGTCCGCTTAGACATTCAAGACCGTCGCGTCAATCGTAATGACTGTGATTGATGGTCGAGGTCCATCAAGTGTATCATTCTGATGGTGTGCCGGTGATTTATCGCAGCCATGAGTTGTGCGGGTGACATCAGGTCTTCTTGGCGGGCTGGGACATCCTCGGGGAGACGATCCCTGACCAAATATACAGACGCGGCGACGGCCCATCACAGTAGGAACAATACTTCCTAGATGTGTTTGTCAGACGACCTCAGTGTTGGTAACCCTATCGTACCAGAGGATTTCAAGAAACACATTTTGACTGCGCATGAGGCTACAAGACTCTTCTGATCATTTGGAAAGGTCATCCAAGTTTCGGGACCTTACCGATGGATCGGAATGACGAAGTATTTGCAAAGACGCAGATTGGTTTTTTTCTTCTCGTTGACCTCAGATAAGTGCTAAGTCTGACACTGGTAGCACACGCCAGGCCAAGTCTGACATAGGTAGAACAGACAAAGTATGACACAGGTAGTACAGGCCAGGCCAAGTCTGACACAGGTAGAACAGACAAAGGCTGACAGAGGTAGCACAGGCCAGGCCAAGTCTGACACAGGTAGAACAGACAAAGTCTGACACAGGTAGTACAGGCCAGGCCAAGTCTGACACAGGTAGAACAGACCAAATCTGACACTGGTACCACACGCCAGGCCAAGTCTGACACAGGTAGAACAGACCAAGTCTGACACTGGTACCACACAGTTGGTATAAGAACACTGTCCATTAGTTGGTGTTCAGCTGTCGACATGATGTTCGGGGACTAAAACAAGATGACCGGTAACAAGTAGCAGCTGGGACTCGCTAACATCGTGTTTCTAATTCCCTAACAGGCCTTCCATCTTGTAAGAACATACATCCCAGAGAACACACACATCAGAGAAAATCCATCCCAGAGAACATCCATCCCAGAGAACACATATACTAGAGAACACACATCCCAGAGAACATCCATCCCAGAGAACACACATCCCAGAGAACACACATCCCAGAGACCATACATCCCAGAGAACACACATCCTAGAGAACATACATCCCAGAGAACATACATCTCAGAGACCATACATCCCAGAGAACACACATCCCAGAGACCATACATCCCAGAGAACACACATCCCAGAGACCATACATCCCAGAGAACACACATCCCAGAGACCATATATCCCAGAGAACACACATCCCAGAGAACATACATCCCAGAGAACACACATCCCAGAGATCATACATCCCAGAGACCATACATCCCAAAGAACACACATCCCAGAGACCCTACATCCCAGAGAACACACATCCCAGAGACCCTACATCCTAGAGAACATACATCCCAGAGAACATACATCCCAGAGAACATACATCCCAGAGAACATACATCCCAGACATTTGAACTAGGATGTTGTTTATACTTAGAGTTACGGGGAGGTAGACAGACTTCTGGTCAGGCAAACTATACTCATCAGACATGTTAGTCAGGGTAAGGCAAAACACACTGGCCAAGAACTATCCTAGGCTTTCTCGTAGCCCTCCCTGAAAACGTGCTGTTTTCCTGGCAGCATGGACAACGAGGTTAGGGAACGATATTGTCTCTGAATTGTACCTGTTTATGTTATAACTTTAATATGTTGAGACAATCTGTTTTTGTAGTCTGTTTTCATCTTCGTATATAAGACCTTGTTTGTCTGCAGAGAGAATTCTAAGTATTTTCTGGGGATTCATTTCTGATGTTGCAAGTTGTGGCTGGCTTCTGTTTGACCAAAAACGTTTGGCCGCAAAACTTGGAAGAGCAAATATGGGTAACTGGAGTTCCGAGGGTAGCGTTATGGAAGACGGTCTAAAATAGTGGTAGGTCCAGAGCATCATTGCCAACCCTTATGCTCCAATTGAAACCAGTTGTATCAAATCAATATCCACAAAACACTTTACAATTGCCACATTTTGCAGTCCATAACAGATTCATCCTAATTTAAACGTTGCCTTGTCAGTTCAAATGAAGGTCAAGGGTGAATGCCAGACAAATAAGTGGTAGGGCAGTTTGACATACTGGGCAGGAAGACGAGTGTTGTGTAGCTGGAACAAATCTTGCCACCTAATGGGGGAGGAGCAGGGGGACTTCCACTAGCTCTCTTGTGTCAGCGTGAGTACCCCAGAGGGCTTGCTGTACTCGAGCTCTTTCCTTTCTGACGACATGGTCAGCCCAGCGGTGCTTGGGATTATTGTTATGATGGAGGACATCCTTGACGTGTAACAATGTCTACAAGTTCGTGTTGTGTAGATCCATCTGGCGCTGTTGCCTAAGTGATAGGGCTACGAAACGTCGCTCAGACGAAGTATGTGTTGTCCTTAGCTGGTTCGCTATGGTTGTTGTCAAATAGCAGGTTTCACTTCCATGGCACAGTGCTGTTAAGACCACTGAGTTGGTGGAAAAGTCTGCTCATAGTCTGGTGTCTTTGCTGGCGTATGTTGCCGTCCATTTAAAGTTGAAGGCGGTCCAGACCGCTCGTCCGCGCTTTACAAGCTCGGACTTCAAGTTATTGTCCATGCTGAGGAGACGGCTGAGGTAGATGTATACGTCGACGTCCTCTAGTGGTGTATCTATTAGGAGCACATGACTGCGTTCCTCAAAGCAGTTGCACGAAGCTATCATATTTTCCTATATTGTCATTGTCAGTGATCTTTTTGGGAGTCCAGGGGTCGCGGGAAGGAAGCCATGATTTAAATATTATTGTCAGTGTCAGTGAGTTGGTTGGGGGTCCAGGGGTCGCGGGAAGGAAGCCATGATTTAAATAAGTTTGGGCAGAAGCCGCAGATATCACTTTCTATCTGCAGAAGTGAGATAACAACACAATAAGCAACAGCTAACTAAACTGATTCAGACTCATGAAACCACGCCCAAACACATTGTTGACAGGTCCTCGTGAAAACAGGGATTATAGAAACCACGCCCAAACACATTGTTGACAGGTCCTCGTGAAAACAGGGATTATAGAAACCACGCCCAAACACATTGTTTACAGGTCCTCGTGAAAACAGGGATTATAGAAACCACGCCCAAACACATTGTTGACTGGTCCTCGTGAAAACAGGGATTATAGAAACCACGCCCAAACACATTGTTGACAGGTCCTCGTGAAAACAGGGATTATAGAAACCACGTCCAAACACATTGTTGACATGTCCTCGTGAAAACAGGGATTATAGAAACCACGCCCAAACACATTGTTGACAGGTCCTCGTGAAAACAGGGATTATAGAAACCACGCCCAAACACATTGTTGACAGGTCCTCGTGAAAACAGGGATTATAGAAACCACGCCCAAACACATTGTTTACAGGTCCTCGTGAAAACAGGGATTATAGAAACCACGCCCAAACACATTGTTGACTGGTCCTCGTGAAAACAGGGATTATAGAAACCACGCCCAAACACATTGTTGACAGGTCCTCGTGAAAACAGGGATTATAGAAACCACGTCCAAACACATTGTTGACATGTCCTCGTGAAAACAGGGATTATAGAAACCACGCCCAAACACATTGTTGACAGGTCCTCGTGAAAACAGGGATTATAGAAACCACGCCCAAACACATTGTTGACAGGTCCTCGTGAAAACAGGGATTATAGAAACCACGCCCAAACACATAGTTGACAGGTCCTCGTGAAAACAGGGATTATAGAAACCACGCCCACCACTAATAGGTCCTCATGTAACCAGAACTTCAGACGACCATGTCCACAGTGATAGGTCCTCATGTAACATGAGTTTCAGGCGACCACGTTCACACACGTTCTGAAAGGTCCTCATGAAACCTGAGATTCAGGAAACCACGCCCACACACTGACTGATACGTCTGATATAACCAGAGGTCCTTCTCCATCTTCACCGAACGCCTTCAGGCGTCAATTTGAATATCTGTTTTAAAGTAATTGTTAGCTGAGGCCGTTGGCATTTCCATAAAACTTGTCCAGAAAGGAAATCGGTGATGGCCACATATGCACTTTCTGTTCCACGTATGCCGGACAGTTTGTTGCCGTTGTCCAGCAGTCTAGCGATCAGTACCCGCACACCTCTGTTGAGCTGGTGATATTCGTCCTTCGGTTGATGACATGTGTGCTCAACTCTCCACTTGATCCTGTATCTACACATGATTAACGTCCTGGCGTCTCAATACGCTACACCTGTATAACTCAATAGGGCAAGGCCACACAACTGATGTGCCTTCATATAACCAGACACACAAGAGGCCAAGACCACACAACTGATGTGACCTCATAAAACCAGACACACAAGAGGCCAAGACCACACAACTGATGTGCCCTCATATAACCAGACACACAAGAGGCCAAGACCCCACAACTGATGTGCCCTCATATAACCAGACACACAAGAGGCCAAGACCACACAACTGATGTGCCCTCATATAACTAGACACACAAGAGGCCAAGACCACACAACTGATGTGCCCTCATATAACCAGACACACAAGAGGCCAAGACCACACAACTGATGTGCCCTCATATAACCAGACACACAAGAGGCCAAGACCACACAACTGATGTGCCCTCATATAACCAGACACACAAGAGGCCAAGACCACACAACTGATGTGCCCTCATATAACCAGACACACAAGAGGCCAAGACCACACAACTGATGTGCCCTCATATAACCAGACACACAAGAGGCCAAGACCACACAACTGATGTGCCCTCATATAACCAGACACACAAGAGGTCAAGACCACACAACTGATGTGCCCTCATATAACCAGACACACAAGAGGCCAAGACCACACAACTGATGTGCCCTCATATAACCAGACACACAAGAGGCCAAGACCACACAACTGATGTGCCCTCATATAACCAGACACACAAGAGGCCAAGACCACACAACTGATGTGCCCTCATATAACCAGACACACAAGAGGCCAAGACCACACAACTGATGTACCCTCATATAACCAGACACACAAGAGGCCAAGACCACACAACTGATGTGCCCTCATATAACCAGACACACAAGAGGCCAAGACCACACAACTGATGTGCCCTCATATAACCAGACACACAAGAGGCCAAGACCACACAACTGATGTGCCCTCATATAACCAGACACACAAGAGGCCAAGACCACACAACACATGTGCCCTCATATAACCAGGCACACAAGAGGCCAAGACCACACAACTGATGTGCCCTCATATAACCAGACACACAAGAGGCCAAGACCACACAACTGATGTGCCCTCATATAACCAGACACACAAGAGGCCAAGACCACACAACTGATGTACCCTCATATAAAGACACACAAGAGGCCAAGACCACACAACTGATGTGCCCTCATATAACCAGACACACAAGAGGCCAAGACCACACAACTGATGTGCCCTCATATAACCAGACACACAAGAGGCCAAGACCACACAACTGATGTACCCTCATATAAAGACACACAAGAGGCCAAGACCACACAACTGATGTGCCCTCATATAACCAGACACACAAGAGGCCAAGACCACACAACTGATGTGCCCTCATATAACCAGACACACAAGAGGCCAAGACCACACAACTGATGTGCCCTCATATAACCAGACACACAAGAGGCCAAGACCACACAACTGATGTGCCCTCATATAACCAGACACACAAGAGGCCAAGACCACACAACTGATGTGCCCTCATATAACCAGACACACAAGAGGCCAAGACCACACAACTGATGTGCCCTCATATAACCAGACACACAAGAGGCCAAGACCACACAACTGATGTGCCCTCATATAACCAGACACACAAGAGGCCAAGACCACACAACTGATGTGCCCTCATATAACCAGACACACAAGAGGCCAAGACCACACAACTGATGTGCCCTCATATAACCAGGCACACAAGAGGCCAAGACCACACAACTGATGTGCCCTCATATAACCAGACACACAAGAGGCCAAGACCACACAACTGATGTGCCCTCATATAACCAGACACACAAGAGGCCAAGACCACACAACTGATGTGCCCTCATATAACCAGGCACACAAGAGGCCAAGACCACACAACTGATGTGCCCTCATATAACCAGACACACAAGAGGCCAAGACCACACAACTGATGTGCCCTCATATAACCAGACACACAAGAGGCCAAGACCACACAACTGATGTGCCCTCATATAACCAGACACACAAGAGGCCAAGACCACACAACTGATGTGCCCTCATATAACCAGACACACAAGAGGCCAAGACCACACAACTGATGTGCCCTCATATAACCAGACACACAAGAGGCCAAGACCACACAACTGATGTACCCTCATATAAAGACACACAAGAGGCCAAAACCACACAACTGATGTGCCCTCATATAACCAGACACACAAGAGGCCAAGACCACACAACTGATGTGCCCTCATATAACCAGACACACAAGAGGCCAAGACCACACAACTGATGTGCCCTCATATAACCAGACACACAAGAGGCCAAGACCACACAACTGATGTGCCCTCATATAACCAGACACACAAGAGGCCAAGACCACACAACTGATGTGCCCTCATATAACCAGACACACAAGAGGCCAAGACCACACAACTGATGTGCCCTCATATAACCAGGCACACAAGAGGCCAAGACCACACAACTGATGTGCCCTCATATAACCAGACACACAAGAGGCCAAGACCACACAACTGATGTGCCCTCATATAACCAGACACACAAGAGGCCAAGACCACACAACTGATGTGCCCTCATATAACCAGACACACAAGAGGCCAAGACCACACAACTGATGTGCCCTCATATAACCAGACACACAAGAGGCCAAGACCACACAACTGATGTGCCCTCATATAACCAGACACACAAGAGGCCAAGACCACACAACTGATGTGCCCTCATATAACCAGACACACAAGAGGCCAAGACCACACAACTGATGTGCCCTCATATAACCAGACACACAAGAGGCCAAGACCACACAACTGATGTGCCCTCATATAACCAGACACACAAGAGGCCAAGACCACACAACTGATGTGCCCTCATATAACCAGACACACAAGAGGCCAAGACCACACAACTGATGTGCCCTCATATAACCAGACACACAAGAGGCCAAGACCACACAACTGATGTGCCCTCATATAACCAGGCACACAAGAGGCCAAGACCACACAACTGATGTGCCCTCATATAACCAGACACACAAGAGGCCAAGACCACACAACTGATGTGCCCTCATATAACCAGACACACAAGAGGCCAAGACCACACAACTGATGTACCCTCATATAAAGACACACAAGAGGCCAAGACCACACAACTGATGTGCCCTCATATAACCAGACACACAAGAGGCCAAGACCACACAACTGATGTGCCCTCATATAACCAGACACACAAGAGGCCAAGACCACACAACTGATGTACCCTCATATAAAGACACACAAGAGGCCAAGACCACACAACTGATGTGCCCTCATATAACCAGACACACAAGAGGCCAAGACCACACAACTGATGTGCCCTCATATAACCAGACACACAAGAGGCCAAGACCACACAACTGATGTGCCCTCATATAACCAGACACACAAGAGGCCAAGACCACACAACTGATGTGCCCTCATATAACCAGACACACAAGAGGCCAAGACCACACAACTGATGTGCCCTCATATAACCAGACACACAAGAGGCCAAGACCACACAACTGATGTGCCCTCATATAACCAGACACACAAGAGGCCAAGACCACACAACTGATGTGCCCTCATATAACCAGACACACAAGAGGCCAAGACCACACAACTGATGTGCCCTCATATAACCAGACACACAAGAGGCCAAGACCACACAACTGATGTGCCCTCATATAACCAGGCACACAAGAGGCCAAGACCACACAACTGATGTGCCCTCATATAACCAGACACACAAGAGGCCAAGACCACACAACTGATGTGCCCTCATATAACCAGACACACAAGAGGCCAAGACCACACAACTGATGTGCCCTCATATAACCAGGCACACAAGAGGCCAAGACCACACAACTGATGTGCCCTCATATAACCAGACACACAAGAGGCCAAGACCACACAACTGATGTGCCCTCATATAACCAGACACACAAGAGGCCAAGACCACACAACTGATGTGCCCTCATATAACCAGACACACAAGAGGCCAAGACCACACAACTGATGTGCCCTCATATAACCAGACACACAAGAGGCCAAGACCACACAACTGATGTGCCCTCATATAACCAGACACACAAGAGGCCAAGACCACACAACTGATGTACCCTCATATAAAGACACACAAGAGGCCACGACCACACAACTGATGTGCCCTCATATAACCAGACACACAAGAGGCCAAGACCACACAACTGATGTGCCCTCATATAACCAGACACACAAGAGGCCAAGACCACACAACTGATGTGCCCTCATATAACCAGACACACAAGAGGCCAAGACCACACAACTGATGTGCCCTCATATAACCAGACACACAAGAGGCCAAGACCACACAACTGATGTGCCCTCATATAACCAGACACACAAGAGGCCAAGACCACACAACTGATGTGCCCTCATATAACCAGGCACACAAGAGGCCAAGACCACACAACTGATGTGCCCTCATATAACCAGACACACAAGAGGCCAAGACCACACAACTGATGTGCCCTCATATAACCAGACACACAAGAGGCCAAGACCACACAACTGATGTGCCCTCATATAACCAGACACACAAGAGGCCAAGACCACACAACTGATGTGCCCTCATATAACCAGACACACAAGAGGCCAAGACCACACAACTGATGTGCCCTCATATAACCAGACACACAAGAGGCCAAGACCACACAACTGATGTGCCCTCATATAACCAGACACACAAGAGGCCAAGACCACACAACTGATGTGCCCTCATATAACCAGACACACAAGAGGCCAAGACCACACAACTGATGTGCCCTCATATAACCAGACACACAAGAGGCCAAGACCACACAACTGATGTGCCCTCATATAACCAGACACACAAGAGGCCAAGACCACACAACTGATGTGCCCTCATATAACCAAAGAACTCTCTGTTGATGTGAGCAGCAAATGATTGCTTACAGAAAAGTATTATTTTTAAAGAAAGAAGACATTATCTGATTGTTCATGGCCATGGGGCATCCACCAGCATCTTCTCCAGTCTGAGAGGCTGTCAGTGAGGCTGTCAGTGAGGATGTCAGTGAGGCTGTCAATGAGGCTGTCAGTGAGGCTGTCAGTGAGGGTGTCAGTGAGGCTGTCAGTGAGGTTGTCAGTGAGGCTGTCAGTGAGGGTGTCAGTGAGGCTGTCAGTGAGGTTGTCAGTGAGGATGTCAGTGAGGCTGTCAGTGAGGCTGTCAGTGAGGCTATCAGTGAGGCTGTCAGTGAGGGTGTCAGTGAGGCTGTCAGTGAGGTTGTCAGTGAGGATGTCAGTGAGGCTGTCAGTGAGGATGTCAGTGAGGCTGTCAGTGAGGCTGTCAGTGAGGCTGTCAATGAGAATACCAATGGGGCTACAAGTGATGCTGGCAGTGAGGCTGTCAGAAAAGCTATCAGTGAGGCTGTCAGTGAGGATGTCAGTTAGGCTGTCAGAGAGGCTGTCAATTAGGCTGTCAGTGAGGCTGTCAGTGAGGATGTCAGAGAGGCTGCAAGTGAGCATGCCAGTGAGACGGTCAGCTAGGCTGTCAATGAGAATATCAATGGGGCTGCAAGTGAGGATGTCAGTGAGGCTGTCAGTGAAGCTGTCAGTGAGGCTGTCAGTGAGGATGTCAGTTAGGCTGTCAGTTAGGCTGTCAGTTTGGCTGTCAATTAGTCTGTCAGTTAGGCTGTCAGTGAGGCTGTCAGTGAAGCTGTCAGTGAGGCTGTCAGTGAGGATGTCAGTTAGGCTGTCAGTTAGGCTGTCAGTTTGGCTGTCAATTAGTCTGTCAGTTAGGCTGTTAGTGAGGCTGTCAGTGAGGCTGTCAGTTAGGCTGTCAGTTAGGCTGTCAATTAGGCTGTCTGTTAGGCTGTCAGTGAGGCTGTCAGTGAAGCTGTCAGTGAGGCTGTCAGTGAGGCTGTCAGTTAGGCTGTCAGAGAGGCTGTCAATTAGGCTGTCAGTTAGGCTGTCAGTGAGGCTGTCAGTGAAGCTGTCAGTGAGGCTGTCAGTGAGGATGTCAGATAGGCTGTCAGATAGGCTGTCAGAGAGGCTGTCAGTGAGGCTGTCAGTGAAGCTGTCAGTGATGCTGTCAGTGAGTATGTCAGATAGGCTGTCAGAGAGGCTGTTAGTGAGGCTGTCAGTGTGGCTGTCAGTGAGGCTGTCAGTTAGGCTGTCAATGAGGCTGTCAGTAAGGCTGTCAGTGGGTCTGTCAGTGAGGATGTCAGTGAGGCTGTCAGTAAGGCTGTCAGAGAGGCTGCAAGTGAGGATGTCAGTGAGGCTGTCAGAGAGGATGTCAGTGAGGCTGTCAGTGAGGATATCAGTGAAGCTGCCAGTGAGACGGTCAGCTAGGCTATCAGGGAGGCTATCTACTAGGCTGTCAGTGAGGCTGTCAGTGAGGCTGTCAGAGAGGCTGTCAGTGAGGCTATCAGTGAGGATGTCAGTGAAGCTGCCAGTGAGGTTGTCAGTGAGTACCAGTGAGACTGTCAGCGATGCTGTCAAAGAGGTTGTCGGTGAGGCCACCAGTGAGGCTGTCAGTGAGGCAGTCAGTAGAGGTAGTACCACAACAAATACTGCAGTTGGAGATGACGTTGTATGAGGTTCAATCTTCGATCAAGTACAATTTTTTTGCTGCCATATCTTACCTGCAAGTCAGGTTTCCTAAAACAGCTAGTAGACTAAAGCATTATCTGACATGGGTTCAAACATGGTCCATGCGTTGTGGGAGCCAAGCGAGCCAATTTCTTTAGTAGCACGTGAGAGGAGAAATATAAACTATTAACTAAACAGGTAATTTCAAAAAATAGGGCGGAAATAAGCTTCATCGGCCGCTTTCAAATGTGAGTAAACAGGCTGATGGCCTGAGAGTTAATTTATGTCTGTTTAAACAAAACAAGAACACTACTCTAGAAAGATGATTAAAGAAGGTGTGAGTCATGATTGAAGAGCGTGTGAGAGATGATTGATTAACTGATTGAAGAGATGAAACCCCACAACCACAGAAATGTGTTCTTGTATTTACCAGACCATCTGCCGGGGAGATGTGGAAGGTCGTTTCTGAATTTCAACAAAGACAAAATGGAAAAGGGAGTGTGGACTGCCAACGGTTTTCAGTTTTTAATTGATAAATTGTGAATGCCTGATGACAGTTTGCGAACATGCCAAGCTCATATGTTGCCAGCTACTACATTCTGTCACTTCCTCCCCAGTTCTCATGATTGATCCCAGTTATCTGTCCCAGTTTCCTGTCCTTGACCCCGTAACCTTGTATCGAATTTTGTTTCCCCTCTCTTTTAAATCATTAACAGATGAGCAAAGAAAAACAGAGCGAAGAAATAATAAAACGCAGAACGAAAACCGTAATGAATCCCAGGTTTTGCATTGCTCCACGTGTGTGAGGATAGGGAGTTACCATTTAAATAAATTAGAGAAATAAATCAATAAACGGACGTGTGTAATGATTGGTGGATGTGTGGATATAAGATTGAATAGATATACAAATTGTTGAACTAGATGCATTTATGGACGGATGCATTAATTGATGGATTCATCTATACGTAGTAGGATGTACCGATTGAAAACCATGAACGAATGGACGGTTGGACGGTTGGAGGAAGCAGTGGGAAGGTACGTATATTAATGAATTAATATGCAGATTAAAGGATTAAGGAATAGATGGATGGTTGGGTGCAATGACTGATGAACAAATAGGTAGACAAATGGAACTGACGGATGAACAGACCCACAGGTGCACCACCAGGCAGACTGGCAGGTTGATAGTCAGAGAAGTAGACGTAGACAAGCAGGTAAACAGTCAGACAAGTAGACGCAGACAAATAGGGAAACACCAGTCAGACAGGTAGACGCAGACAAACAGTTAACAACAGTCAGACATGTAGACGCAGACAAACAGGTAAACAACAGTCAGGCATGTAGACGCAGACAAACAGGTAAATGGCCAGACAGAAAGACGCAGTCAAACAGGTAAACAGTCAGACAGGTAGACGTAGACAAATAGTTAAATAGTCACACAGGCAGACAAACAGACATATGTTCAGAGCGCCGTAACAAGTGATACAGATGTACTGGTGAGCAATGGGACTTTGTTATCATGCTCACATTCGACATGTCCTCTCCTTCGGTCATGACGCAATTCATTGTAACATGTTCACAAATGTAATATACTTGTACACTACCCCACCGCCCTAACCCCACCCTTACCCCCCCCCCCCTCGACTCCCCCCTCCCTTCCTCCTCAGGTCACCCCTCTTTCCTTTCTGGTCAAATAGAAGTGAAATGTGACGGTTTCAACTGTTGAAATGAATCAGTGACTTAACCAAGAGTAACGGTGAAATCCAGGGCTGAGCTTTGTTTCTCAATGTGCTGGCCCAAGTTTTCTGCATATTTCTGATTGCTTCCCTTGGGAGGCTTGCCGGACTTGAGTTACCGTTCCTTCTTGTCAATCACACAGTCCTGACGCGATTAAATGGCACAGTATTCAATGTTTGCAATTTCCATTCCGTTCAAGCGTTTGAGCAAATGGCATAGGTACAGTCTCTCTATCTCTCACTCTCACTCTCACTCTCTCTCTCTCTCTCTCTCTCTCTCTCTCTCTCTCTCTCGGACTGTTTCTGTATCTGTCTTAAGCCCCATCTCTCTTTCCCTGCCTCGTCTACACTTCAGGTACTTAATATTTCGCTCTCTCTCTCTCTCTCTCTCTCTCTCTCTCTGTCTGTCTCTCTTTCTCTTTCTATATATACATATGTATATATATATATATATATATATACATACATGACAAATCACAAACACACACACACACACACATAACCGATATATTTGTAGTTCCATGTTTGTCTGTCTCTCTCAGTCTTTGTTCGGCAATATCTGTTTTTGTTTTGATGTTTCTGTCTGACTCCATCTCTGTCTCTTTGTCTGTGTCTCTCTTTCTCGCTTTCTCTCTCTCTCTCTCTCCATCTGTTTAGTGTCTTTATCTTGTCGTATCTCTATATTTCGTTCTCCCATTCAGTGTTTTAAATTCACTGTGAACCTAATAACAGATCTTATTACCTCTCTCTCTCGCTCTCTCGTTCGCCTTACCCACTCTCTCTGCCTCGATCTTTTCCCTCTCTGCCTGCGTCTCTCCCCTCTGGCCTGTGTCTCTCCCCCACTCTGCCTGTGTCTCTCCCCCTCTCTATCAATGTTTCTCCCCCCTCTCTGCATGCGTTCCCCCCCCCCCCTCCTTGACTGCGTCTCTCCCAACTCTGCCTGTCTCTACCCTCTCTGGCCTGCGTTTTCCCCTCTCTGGCCTGCGTTTCTCCCCTCTCTGGCCTGCGTCTCTCCCCACTTGCCTGCGTCTCTCCCCTCTCTGGCCTGTGTCTCTCCCTCTCTGTTTGCGCCTCTCCCCCTCTCTGCCTGCGTCTCTCCCCCTCTCTGGTCTGTGTCTCTCCCCTCTTTGCCAGTGTCTCTCCCTCTCTGTTTGCGCCTCTCCCCCACTCTGCCTGCGTCTCTCCCCCTCTCTGGTCTGTGTCTCTCCCCTCTTTGCCAGTGTCTCTCCCTCTCTGTTTGCGCCTCTCCCCCACTCTGCCTGCGTCTCTCCCCCACTCTGCCTGTGTCTCTCCCCTCTCTGGCCTGTGTCTCTCCCTCTCTGTTTGCGCCTCTCCCCCACTCTGCCTGCGTCTCTCCCCCTCTCTGCCTGCGTCTCTCCCCCTCTCTGGTCTGTGTCTCTCCCCTCTTTGCCAGTGTCTCTCCGCCTCTAGCCTGCGTGCACAATTAAGTCTATGACCCTACACCTTTAACTCCCAGTAAATGTCACAGAAACCTTCAGTTATTTTATTCCAATAACGACACGCATTGTTGTCTTGACCATTGTCCTGATACCGTTGTCAACGACGCCAGCGTTTACATGGCAACAATGGGGGTAATCACCTACTCTATATTTGAGGGAATTCCCTCCCCTGGAACGGGGACGCGCTCTAGTCAGCTATAATGGGTTTCTGTGCAGTACTCATTAAGTTGTGGACTAACGTTGGAATTTGCAAGGGGTTCGATTAAAAGCCGCTGGAAGATGCCGTATACACTTTAATACTGAGTAAGGGCAAAACATTGCCGGGCAGTGCACACAATGGGTGTCAGGATTGTAGATAATGGAGGCTGATTCTAGTTTGTAGAGAACGCGGCATTGTGATCCTGTCGGTGTTGGTGGGAGAGGGGAGAGGCTGAAGGTGATAGTGGGTGTGTGGAGAGGCTGAAGGTGAGAGTGGGTGTGTGGAGAGGCTGAAGGCAAACACAAAGAATAAATGACGGCTTCCAGCCAACACAACAAGCATACAGTGGCCATCTTTTTTTTACACACAACAGGCTTATGATCGTGTTTGGAGGAAAGGTCTTCTGATAAAGAATTTTAAGATGGGAATTCATGGCAGGCTCTACCCATGGATAAAGTACTTCCTGACTGAGCGAAAGATCCAGACAAAGGTGAAGGATGCAATCTCTTCTAAAGAAGTTTTAGAAGAAGGATTACCATAAGACATCCCTAAGTTGTACTCTTTTTCTGATCTATCAATGACTGACTAGATCAAAGCTGAAAAAGCTGTGTATGCTGAAGACCTGGCAATATGGCTGAGCCATGAAGACATTGATAGTGGGGCACAAAGGCTAAATGTAGACCTGAGGAGACTGCATGACTACTGCCAAACATGGAAATTAATATCAACCGTGAAAAGACAGTGTATACGATCTTCACCAAGAGCTTCACGGCTGTCAAACAAAATGTAATTTTGAGATTGGAGAAACAAATATGGATTAGAGAAGAACACCTCACATATCTGGAGAGAAGAACACCTCACATATCTGGAGAGAAGAACACCTCACATATCTGGGAGTCACGCTTGACCAACAAATTAACCTCAAGCATCACATCCAGAATTTGAAGAATAAAGCTGTGAAACATGTACAGCTCTTAAAGAGCCCTGGTGGTACATCATGGAGATTAGACAAGGATACATTGAAAGGCTTATACCTGGTTATGTGGGCTCAGCAATAGAAGATAATAGTGTGCTCCTTACAACCTGTTCACAATCTTGGAATCCCTGGACAGGGGGCAAAATAGTGTTCTGGGCTTCATTCGTGAAGCAATAAGGACAACACCAACTGCAGCTTGCTAAATCCACACACAAGTGGAACTCCTTGAGATGCGGAGGGATAAAGCAGTTATGGAAGTTTATGAGCGAAGTAGCAGAATGAAACGGGAACATCCCAACAGACTCCTCGTAGAAAACTGACAGACAAAAAGCAGAATTCAACAACAGCCTCTACTTCTCTATGTTAGGGACATCAAAGACAGAAACCTTCTACCAGACAAAGACAAGAGTTACAGAGGGAAGTACAAGACATATCTCCACAAGCATTCCTTAAAAGACCAGAAATACAAGAAACATTAATAGATGATACAACCAAAAGTTCAGATACAAGTACTCTCATTGAAGCAGCTCAAAGAACTAATGATGCCTATCCCGATGAATGGATACATGGATATACTGATGGATCTGAGTTTAAAGCCACCATCAAAGCAGGTTATGTCGTTGATATAAAATATCCAGACGGATCCTCTGATGAACTGTCTGATGCATGCGGGGAGGTGTACTCCAATTATGAATCAAGACAAGAACAGCCACACACAGCAACAACTTTACAAACAACCAAACATGACATAAGATCAGCAAACAAAGAAACTTAGCTGAACAGACGGGCCATGGGAAACATGAGAAAGGTGGTTTATAGACATATGACAAGCCACAATACAAATGACAGTGTAGATCAACTCACATGGAAGGATCAGAGCACATTTCTGATAGAGAACCCAACACATCCCACTAAACAAACACCTGAACAGAACCCGACACAACCCACTAAACAAACACTTGAACAGAACCCAACACATCCCACTAAACAAACACCTGAACAGAACCCGACACAACCCACTAAACAAACACCTGAACAGAACCCAACACATCCCACTAAACAAACACCTGAACAGAACCCAACACATCCCACTAAACAAACATCTGAACAGAACCCAACACATCCCACTAAACAAACACATGAACAGATTCCAACACATCCCACTAAACAAACTCCTGAACAGATTCCAACACATCCCACTAAACAAACACCTGAACAGATTCCAACACATCCCACTAAACAAACACCTGAACAGATTCCAACACATCCCACTAAACAAACACCTGAACAGAACCCAACACATCCCACTAAACAAACACCTGAACAGATTCCAGCCACAACATACTCCTGAGTGTCAGCTGTGTGCACACCCATATGAAACCATTGGGCATCATCTCTTTGAGTGCTCAGCGCTCAAAGATTTTAGGAAAATGCTTTTTCCTCCGTGGCCAGATACATGGAACAGTTTGTATGACACTGGACAACAGCTAACAAACACGTGCAGATTCCATTACATGGCATTGGGCCGAAAGGTGAGAGACCGGATGCTGCTGGATCAGTAACAACAACAAGTCGATGTGGAAGAATTGTCCTATCTTAATTAAGTCGATGTGTGAGAATTGTCCTTTCTTAAGTCCATATGAGAGGATTGTCCTATATTAAGTAGGTAGATGTGTGGGGATTGTCATTTCTCAAGTAAGTCGATATGTAGGGAATGTCCTTTCTTAAGTCGATGTGGGAGGATTGTTCTATCTTAAATCGATGTGTGAAGATTGTCCTATTTTAAGTCGATGTGTGAGCGTTGTCCTGTCTTAAGTAGGTCAATGTGTGGTGATTGTTCTATCTTAAGTAAGTCGATGTGGTTAGACTGTTGGATATAGATGACTTACTATTGACATTATGAAGACACAACATATGGCGTTATCTGAAGCAACGCGTCTAGCACTACACTGGAAACGACAAGCCACTACCAGTTTGCAGATCAAACAAGGATGCACTAACTCGGATATTCATATCAAGCAATTTATATCATCGAAAATAGGTCAACTCACGCAGTTTTCGTCTCTTGGTAGGTCCACTCACGCAGTTTTTGTCTATTGATATGTTCACTCGTGCAGTTTTCGTCTCTTGATATGTTCACTCACGCAGTTTTCGTCTTTTGATATGTTCACTCACGCAGTTTTTATCTCTTGGTATGTTCACTCACGCAGTTTTCGTTTCTTGGTAGTTTCATACTCAGACAATGTGTCAATCTCAATGATAGACAGCTTGAGCAGTTGCGCGTGGAGTTCAATGGACTGGAACAAACAATTTGATTATCTGTACTTTGTCGACGACTTTACTCTTCTGTTCCAGTACTAAAATCAGATGTAAAATAAAATAAACATAATTGATTAGAGGTTGCATAGTAAGGAACCTGGAGTAGACAGAGAAAGAAACAAATATGATGCGACTAACGACAATGAGACTGTGTTGAGAGACACTTCTACAAGATCTAGAATCGGTCATATGTCTCGGTAACAATATAGACAAAGTGCACGTACAGATATCAATATTTCTCTTGGCTTCCAAGAGTTCCCCATAGCAATTAAAGCGCTTCCCCATTTTTGTTTTCCTAAGTCGAAGGTAACATAACAATATTCAACTCCAATGACAAGTCCCTTGGAGGTGAAACACAAACAACAACAACAACAACCAAACAGGTACAGGTGCCTGTGCAGAGTAGAGGGATTGAAATGGTATGATAGGATCACTAATGTGGAACTGTTGATCAATACCAGATAGGCATCAGTGGAACAGCACGTGAGGAGAAGGAGATGTTGGACAGGACACATATTAAGAAAGCGGCTGACAGCAATGTAAGACAGTCTCTGTTCTGGAATCCCTGAAGCAAGAGAAATAACAGCAGACCAAACCACACACGGAGAAAAGAGCTAGAGGCAAACATAAAGAAAACAGACAAGATTTGAACAGAGCTGGAACAGTTGGGTCAAGCCAGAAGAACTCGATGTGTATGTGTTGATAGCCTGTGCTCCATTGGGAGCTGGGAGGTTTTGACGGATTGATTGAACAGTGCATCACAATGGAAATTTGGATGGGATATTTCATGGACACGTGACTAACTAACTGTCTACAGAATTACGTGATAACATCCAACTGCTCCAGCAAAGTGCGGGCTTCTAAATCTCAGCTAACTTGACTTACGGGAAATTGAGACTGCCGCTCGTGCGTGTGGACTAGATGCGTGCATTAAATGAGGAAAATGTTGACTGGCAACACTCTCCATCTGAACATTGAGAAGGTTGTGGGCCAAACACTGAGAAACAGGTTCCCACATCAATCATGATTTAAATATTTTCAGGAGCATAATTTAAAACATGTCTTTGAAAGAAATTGTCGAAATTGCCTGGTGTTATGTCTATGCCGGGTAAACCAATACACATGCGTGATGAAGAAGGATGCACTGGGCCATTAGACGCAAAACATAATACAACGATATCGCTCGCCACACAAAAAAGAAGAGAAGAGTTCTTTTATGAGTGATACGAGTTGTCAGTTCGCTACTTGACTTCAGAGATCAGTTTTAGGCGTGGTCTCTGCTCGCCACTTAACTGACTACAGAGACCAGCGTTAGACGTGGTCACTGTTCGCCACTTGACTACAGAGACCAGCGTTAGACGTGGTCACTGCTCGCCACTTGACTACACATATCAGCGTTAGATGTGGTCACTGCTCGCCACTTGACTACAGAGACCAGCGTTAGACGTGGTCACTGTTCGCAACTTGACTACAGAGACCAAGGTTAGACGTGGTCACTGCTCGCCACTTGACTACACATATCAGCGTTAGACGTGGTCACTGCTCGCCACTTGACTACACATATCAGCGTTAGACGTGGTCACTGTTCGCCACTTGACTACAGAGACCAGCGTTAGATGTGGTCACTGCTCGCCACTTGACTACACATATCAGCGTTAAGCGTGATCACTTGGTTCTGTTGATATCTTAATGCGACGCAGCATATATGACCTTGAGGAGCCATGTTCTGTATCACCAGTGCTACCAGGATTTGTGTTTCTCTTGTCTTCTCAGTGTGAAATATGTGTATGCTCAAGGTCACTCATTAAGGATACGTCTTCAGTACCAGTGCGAAGCCTTGAAATTATAAGTAATTTGTTGAATAACTTGCTTTGGTTAATGAATTGCACTGCTGAATAATTTTCCAGTTGAATTGCTTAACATTACTCATTTAATTTAGTTGGACTGGATTCTTCTGTACTCTTTTCAAGTGTCCTGTCCATGAACAAGGTCTTTATTGGGCGAAACGTTTGAGCTCCTTGGTCCTTGACTAGAACTTGGCCCAGATTGAAGTCATCCTTGACACAATGCCAGAGCTCTACTCTATGACTTACATGTCGACGGGAATTCTTCTTTGCCAAGTTGTCTTAGACCTGTCAATTTTTCACTTTCTCTCTCTGGGGTCAACATCATGAGGGTGTTTGTGATAACGTACTGTAGAAAGTCATGGTCATCTCTCAAAAAGGTACTGTAGAAAGTCATGGTCATCTCTCAAACAGGTACTGTAGAAAGTCATGGTCATCTCTCAAACAGGTATTGTGGAAAGTCATGGTCATCTCTCAAACAGGTATTGTGGAAAGTCATGGTCATCTCTCAAACAGGTATTGTGGAAAGTCATGGTCATCTCTCAAACAGGTACTGTAGAAAGTCATGGTCATCTCTCAAACAGGTATTGTGGAAAGTTAACAATTTCGACTTTTCTTTCCTGTTTCTCTCCAAAAGTCTGCACCGAACAGAAGACCAGAGAGTACGCAGTACTGGTATGTTCATAACGTTTCTATTGTACTGCCAAGACCACCAATCGTTGTTTAGGCTGGAATAAGCTGTTCTGGTTTTAGTCATGATACTGTTGATGGTTCTGCCTGTTTCCGACGTCTCGCCTCACTTAAACATTCTCTTCCAGCTCATTATTCTCCGTTGTATTTATTGTAATTAGTCTGGAATTCGTTAGATTTCTGTGTCAGGACGTCTTTATTCTTGACCTTAATCTTCAGTCAGTCCCACTTGCTAGACTAAATGATCATGTGCAGTTTGGCAGACATGGGTTTTTGTTCGCTCCCCAACGTAATCGCAACCTACCGTACTGCACATTTTGCCAAAAACTGATAACAGCCAAACAGGTTGGCGGTTGAAAGGGGCGACGTTCTGCGAAGGACATGTTACTTAATTATGTTGGTATCAGTGTCAGCTCAGTGCGATATCATGAGCACGTTTCATGAGCAGAATATGTTGCATCAGTATGGAACGCGTCTCAGAACACGTCACAGGCAGAGGTCTACGTCATCGTTGAGTTTGTTCTTCCGGACTTTATTGGAAGGTTGTTCGTAAAAAAGCTGTCCAGCGAACAGAGACATCAAATTTGACCCGTAAAAAGAGGCACCCTCTTTGACATGTGAACAGAGACACCCACTTTGTCATGTGAACAGAGACACCCACTTTGACCTGTGAAAAGAGACACACACTTTTTCCTGTGAACAGAGACACCCACTTTGACCTGTGAACAGAGACATCCACTTTGTCATATGAACAGAGGCACCCTCTTTGTCCTGTGAACCGAGACACCCACTTTGACCTGTGAAAAGAGACACCCACTTTGTCCTGTGAACAGAGACACCCACTTTGACCTGTGAACAGAGACATCTAATTTGACCTGTGAACAGAGACACCGAATTTGTCATGTGAACACAGGCACCCTCTTTGTCCTGTGAACAGAGACACCCACTTTGACCTGTGAAAAGAGACACCCACTTTGTCCTGTGAACAGAGACACCCACTTTGACCTGTGAACAGAGACACACACTTTGACATGTGAACAGCGACACCTACGTTGATCTGTGAACAAAGATACCTACTTTGACCTGTGGACAGAGACATCCAATTTGACCTGTGAACAGAGACACCGACTTTGTCATGTGAACACAGGCACCCTCTTTGTCCTGTGAACAGAGACACCCACTTTCACCTCTGAACAGAGACACCCACTTTGACATGTGAACAGCGACACCTACGTTGACCTATAAACAGAGATACAGACTTTGACATGTGAACAGAGACACCCACTTTGACATGTAAGCAGAGACACCCACTTTGACATGTGAAAAGAAACACCCACTTTGACATGTGAACAGCGACACCTACGTTGACATGTGAAAAGAGACACCCACTATACATGTAAACAGAGACACCCACTTTGACCTGTAAACAGAGACACCTACGTTGACATGTAAACAGAAACACCCACTTTGACCTGTAAACAGAGACACCCGCTTTGACCTGTAAACAGAGACACCCGCTTTGACCTGTGAACAGAGACACGAACTTTGACCTGTGAACAGAGACACCCGCTTTTTGGACATTCACTAGAAAGAAAGGGGCTGAAATCGATGAAAGGTTTAATGCAGTCACCTTACCTTACATCACACAGTACAGCCGTAGCAGTAATCTTACCTTAGATCACACAGCACAGCTGTAGCAGTCACCTTAAATTGCATCACACAATACAGCTGTAGCAGTCAACTTACCTTACATCACACAATACAGCTGCAGCAGTCACCTTACCTTACACCACACAGTACAGCTGTAGCAGTCACCTTGCCTTATATCACACAGTACAGCTGTAGCAGTCACCTTACCGTACATCACACGGGACAGCTGTAGCAGTCACCTTGCCTTACATCACACGGGGCAGCTGTAGCAGTCACCTTACCTTACATCACACGGGACAGCTGTAGCAGTCACCTCACCTTATATCACACGGGACAGCTGTAGCAGTCACCTTACCTTACATCACACGGGACAGCTGTAGCAGTCACCTTACCTTACATCACACGGGACAGCTGTAGCAGTCACCTTACCTTACATCACACGGGACAGCTGTAGCAGTCACCTCACCTTATATCACACAGGATAGCTGTAGCAATTACCTTTAAGGAAGTGAAAACACGTTACAATAAGAGCTATGTGATTTTGCCTGTGATGTCATGAATGACTAACTTTTATAATATAACGTTACTGCCACGTGATATAGTTAATGACTGACCTTGATGTAACAATCAACAGCAGGTACCCCGTGCGGTACAAATAATAAGCTACTTGAATTATTTTAACGCAGGACCCATTTCGTATTGACTACCTTACATTGAATACCTTACATCAATACATTACATCAAACACCTTACATAGAATACCTTACATTAATACATTACATCGAATACCTTACAATGAATACCTTGCATCCGCTACCTTTATCGAACACCTTGCATTGAATACCTTTCATCGAATACCTTACATCAATACATTACATCAAACACCTTACATAGAATACCTTACATTAAAACATTACATCGAATACCTTACAATGAATACCTTGCATCCGCTACCTTTATCGAACACCTTGCATTGAATACCTTTCATCGGATACATTTATTGAATACCTTACATCGAATACCTTACATTGAATACCGTACATAGAATACCTTACATTGAATACCTTACATCGAATACCTTACATAGAATACATTACATCGAATATCTTACATCGAATACATTACATTGAATACCTTACACTGAATACCTTACATTGATGTTGCAAAGGCCATAATGACCTGCCAAACTGTTTCTGACGAATGTTGACCGGTGAATAGACCTGATACCAGATGGTTAAATGAAATCACGTCTGGAAACGAGATCTTTGATATCCTATCTAGAAGCCTGATATGGCGCAGAACAGTTGATGTAGTTGTAAGAAGAATCCAGAGTCTTGGCAACTGTAGCGGTTCAGGTTTGCTATTCAAGGATCTCTCTGTGCTTATTGTTGACAGATACGAGGTAATGATGTCATCAGTTGCACGTGTCCTGGCACTCAACTATCTATTGCTATCGAAGACAGTAGTACCAGTGTTTCATCATACCTCGCTTAGCTCCTCTGCTCCCCCATCTCTAACCTATCTGGATAATGAGAGGATTCTTGTGGCAGCAAGAGCACTCATGCCCTAGTATCTAAAAATAGCCAGATCTCTTTAGCAGGTAGTGTAGTTTTGGGCTCAGATCTCACCGGGTGGAAGATAACTGGTGTCTGTCTTCCCTCACAGAAAACTGTTTTACAAGCAAACGTGTCATACAATACCCTGTACCTTAGGCCTTACGACATAGGTAGACATTAAGGAATGATTCAAGTGAAAGCTGGACAGTAACCAAATACGGACACATCATAAGGAACACAATATAAAAGTGATCAGTGAAAAGTATAGAAGGAAGTGCGATGGACTGAACGCATATATAAACGTATAGTTAGGACAAACAGGCAGAAACAAATAGGTAAATCATAAACATACAAATTCAAAATAAATGCCGAAAATCAAAAGGAAGGCTAAAATTAACAAGAGAGCACAGGTGAATACAGAATAGACCGAGAGCACAGGTGAGCACTGAATAGACCGAGAGTACAGGTGAGCACTGAATAGACAGAGAGCACAGGTGAGCACTGAATAGACAGAGAGCACAGGTGAGCACTGAATAGACAGAGAGCACAGGTGAGCACTGAATAGACCGAGAGCACAGGTGAGCACTGAATAGACCGAGAGCACAGGTGAGCACTGAATAGACCGAGAGGACAGGTGAGCACTGAATAGAACGAGAGCACAGGTGAACACTGAATAGACCGAGAGCAAAGGTGAGCACTGAATAGACAGAGAGCACAGAGAGCATAGGTGAGCACTGAATAGACCGAGAGCACAGGTGAGCAGTGAATAGACAGAGAGCACAGGTGAGCAGTGAATAGACAGAGAGCACAGGTGAGCACTGAATAGACAGAGAGCACAGGTGAGCACTGAATAGACAGAGAGAACAGGTGAGCACTGAATAGACCGAGAGCACAGGTGAGCACTGAATAGACCGAGAGCACAGGTGAGCACTGAATAGACCGAGAGCACAGGTGAGCACTGAATAGACCGAGAGCACAGGTGAACACTGAATAGACCGAGAGCACAGGTGAGCACTGAATAGACCGAGAGCACAGGTGAGCACTGAATAGACCGAGAGCACAGGTGAGAACTGAATAGACCGAGAGGACAGGTGAGCACTGAATAGAACGAGAGCACAGGTGAACACTGAATAGACCGAGAGCAAAGGTGAGCACTGAATAGACAGAGAGCACAGGTGAGCACTGAATAGACCGAGAGCACAGGTGAGCAGTGAATAGACCGAGAGCACAGGTAAGCACTGAATAGACCGAGAGCACAGGTGAGCACTGAATAGACAGAGAGCACAGAGAGCACAGGTGAGCACTGAATAGACCGAGAGCACAGTTGAGCATTGAATAGACCGAGAGCAAAGGTGAGCACTGAATACACAGAGAGCACAGAGAGCACAGGTGAGCACTGAATAGACCAAGAGCACAGGTGAGCACTGAATAGACAGAGAGCACAGGTGAGCACTGAATACACAGAGAGCACAGGTGAACACTGAATAGACAGAGAGCACAGGTGAGCACTGAATAGACAGAGAGCATAGGTGAGCACTGAATACACAGAGAGCACAGGTGAGCAGAAAGTTGAAATGACAAAAAGGAATGTTCTTGTAGTTGCAGAGATATGAAACATGTACAGCATCGCTAGGATACTTGTATTTGTCACGTAGACAGGTGTCTAACTTGTATTCTGTCATGTACACAGGTGTCTAACTTGTATTCTGTCAGGAAGACATGTGTCTAACTTGTCTTCTGTCATGTAGACAGGTGTGTAACTTGTATTCTGTCATGTAGACAGGTGTCTAACGTGTATTCTGTCACGTAGACAGGTGTCTTACTTGTATTGTGTCATGTAGACAGGTGTCGAACTTGTATTATGTTATGTAGACAGGTGTCTAACTTGTATTCTGTCATGTAGAGTCACAATCTAGCGACTCATTTTGTACGTTCCCAGCCTTCAGGGGCCAGCTACTCTTGTTTATTCTAACACAATTCCAGTTGTGCCCTACTTCCCCGTTGGTTGTTCCATTCTAATGCATATCTTATTGTATTGTTTAGTTTCTTGAAAGAAGTCCGTCATGTCCATCTCAATTTTTTCTCAGGGTTTCTAGACGAGAATTATGAAGAAAACAATCAATTCTTTTTGAAAGTTTAAAAAGAAAAAAGTCAAATATCCCCTTAAAAGATCCAAGAATTTGAAATGACACTAGCACGTAAAATGAACAATCGAAAACGTTGAAGCCGTAAAAAAGCCAATTAAAATGCTAAACCGTATCCAATAAAAGCACAAAAAGGCACTCAGGTTAGCATATATTTTCATGCACATAGCAACAAAAAATAAAATAATAATGACTCTTATTGTCACTACAATCGTGATGGGTATACATTTGTCGGATGATTGTGTCAGGGGTTTAAACAGATCTGGCAGCGATCAATAAATGCTCTTACAATGTTTATTGAAAAGAAACAGTTCTGTTGTGCATGTCTGAGCATGTACGTGTATGTCCCGGTCGCCGAATATAGATGCAACATTGCTTTTGGTTTTCCCTTACCAGCACGTGGAAATATCGTGTAAGGGAAAGTACCTCACGGTCAGAGGCGTCACTTCCTATTAAAGTAGGACGGTGTGGGTTCTAGTTGGCCACCACCTGTTAGTCAATGACTGCAAGATACGACTGAAACAAACTACTGAAATACACAAGAGGAATATGCTATGACGTCAGGGTTATGCCAACGGAGAATGCAGAATAAAAGTAAACAGTACATTGGAGGTGATATGGAAAATCCAGAATTCATGACTCCCGGTGAACGAGTCTGAAAGGCATGAGATATTATCGCATCGACAAATTAAAAACACAGCGGAAACCGCAACAATCAGTTACATCATAGAAAAAAGCCGTTGATCCTCGTAGAAGAAAGGAAAACGCTAGAACAAGATATGGCAGAATACAGTCTCACCAAATACAAAAATAGAGAAATCAGAAGACATATTAGAAAAGGCAAGCGTCAACATATGGTGGTCAAGTGTAGTAAAATAGAAGAGTTAGACAAACAAGGAATGAAAAGAGATGGTTTGAAAGAAAGTATTATATTAACTGTCATTGCATGTAACCAAGGATGAAGCTGTTAAAGCACTGACAAAGAGCAAGTTTGTACTGGAGAGATGAAAGGATTAATGTGGAGAAATAAACGAAGATATCCAACCAAACGCATGTGAAGAGACAAATAGAGCCGTCCAAAACTGGAAGATGAGAATATCATCAGGATCCAACGGTGTACCGACCAGGGGCAGACAAGCAGTGTCAGCATTTACAATACACTATGTAAGAAGATCAGGAGCAGACAATGTGACACAAAGCATGGACAAGATCTGTTGACATTTAACGTCCTAAGAAAGGAGACCTAAAGCGATGCACTAAATACCGAACCATTGATTTAGTAAGTCGTTCTCGCAGCAAAAGCCTTCTAGGATCGTCATAGGGAGGTAAGCAAACTAAACAAGGAAGTATATAGAGGACAGGTACGCTTCAGATGTGGCAAAGTCATGAGAGATCACACGTCACAAAGTCATGAGAGATCACACGTCACGTGCGTCGGTCAATGTGATCCCGGGTCGCAGAACAATCACTCTAGTGTTATCTATCCTTCTGCCTCGCGGACGTCGCCTTGCCCTGTAGCCAGATCTACCAGCGTTGTGAGCCATCAGTGGAGGTTGATCTATCCTTCTGCCTCGCGGACGTCGCCTTGCCCTGTAGCCAGATCTACCAGCGTTGTGAGCCATCAGTGGAGGTTGATCTATCCTTCTGCCTCGCGGACGTCGCCTTGCCCTGTAGCCAGATCTACGAGCGTTGTAAGCCATCAGTGGAAGTTGATGAGGCTGTGATCTGACGTGGACTGTCATACAATATAGACTGACATATGTTTCACAGATTCAACAAGGGCTTTTGGCTGTGTGCAGCACCACGTTCTATAAATGTATTTATTGTCAACATAATATAATATGTAGCGGACAGAACAAATATCAGACTGGTTTGAAGTGCAAAAGGACGAATACTGTCCATTGACCTATTGATTTTTTCAATATCCTTGCTGAAACCATAATTAAAAAAATATCAAAACATTTTTAAAAAGTCCGCCTTTTTACAATCGGTGGAAACGAAATACCAAAACTAGCATAATGACACGTTTATACTAGCAAAAAGTACCAAGGGTCCACCGCAGATGATCATAGAACACCAACAAAAACAAAATAATGACCATTGGCAAAACAAACAAACAAACAAAACTTAAAGTTACCCTACAAAATGAAAAAAAAAAGTTGAATTAAATTGCTGAACATATAAAACTACATACAGCAATATTTCTGTAACATTTTGTTGACTCGACCAAACACCAAGTGAATGATTGTTGACTCGACCAAACACCAAGTGAATGATTGTTGACTCGACCAAACACCAAGTGAATGATTGTTGACTCGACCACACACCAAGTGAATGATTGTTGACTCGACGTAACACCAAGTGAATGATTGTTGACTCGACCAAACACCAAGTGAATGATTGTTGACTCGACGTAACACCGAGTGAATGATTGTTGACTCGACGAGTTGTGTCGTTATTGGTGGGTTAAATACTAGTCTGATAATAATTACCAATGACCTTGCTCATTCACTATACTTAATTTTATGTACATCAAAGCTTTTCCCACTGTTTAATAATCAAGTTTCCAACAATCGTAGATCAAAACAATGTGATTAGAACATACATCATTTAATTGTTGACTAGCATACTTGATTGTTTGGTTTTATCTTACAACTACGACCTGCATCCATTGGCTTATTAGACTGGTTTGATGTTATCTAGTAAATGCAAGGTGTCATTTTGTTAACTGCTGCTTGTGTTTGTGTCATGGAGATGTTTTGTGCAATACTAGTTACACTGGGTAAAAATATTCCCTGGGAAGAGACCCCATTGAGCACCTTAGAATGTTCACATTTGAGATGCCACTGTAACTTGCATTTCCTTAGAGAGTGCCAGAACAGTGATTTGTTCCAGATCTGAAGCCACTAAGAATCACAGAATAACATATTTGTATCCATGCACTTCCACTTTCTGTCCATCATTTCTCGTGATCACTCTCTGTCTCTCTCTATCTTTCTCTCTCTCTATCTCTCTATCTCTCTCATCTTTCCTCTGCCTGTATCCCATCCTTTAAGCGACCGGCATTTATCTACGGCTTACCCCAACATAAAACTATTTGACAATTGCACGTGTCAAACTTGAATGAACATGCGCCTACCAGAAGACCAGAATTCAACCTCATCCACCACCACATCCTGGCAAGTGAAGCTAGACAACTCTACGACTCCTACACTCTCACGAGTCGACACTCTAAACGTCAAAGACACGGAACAGCCAACAAAATGTTGTACCATCAGTATGAAAATATAACACCGAGACTAGAATAACAAAGAACGGAATGAGTTTGTTTTTGTAGTGCCAGTCATCTCAAGCTTATGCGCTACTCGGCCACCTCAGGCCGTTAATTTATGTTTGCTTTCCTCTTGTGTCCTTTACAAACATTTTCTTTCTCGTACGTGATGGCTGCTAGCAAGACTACAGAACCAGGGAGATGGGGAGGGGGGGGGGGGGGTGTTTGAGAGTGGAGTGAGGGGATTGAGAGGGAGGGAGAGAGAGGTGAGGGAGGGAGAAGGGGAGAGAAAGAGAAGGGTGAGGGTGAGAATGAGAGAAGGGGCATGAAGGGGGAGAGAGACAGAGAGGGAGATGAAGAGAGGGAGGGGGAGAAAGAGGGATGAAGGTGAGAAAGAGAGAAAGGGGGAGGGAGGGAGAGTGAGGCGGGAGGGAGAGAGAGGGGGGAGTAAAGAGGGATAGGGGACGGGGAGAGAGAGGGGTGAGAGAGAGAGAGAGAGAGAAAGTAAAGAAAGCATGAGAAATAGTATGTATGAAAAGGCGAGGAAGTGAAAGAGAGTAAGTGACCGATCAAGACACATATTGAGAAAGAAAGATAGAGATAGAGAGTGACAAAGAGAGATAGAGAGAAAGATGGAGGAAGGAAAGGTCCACTAGAGCTTTAACGATGTGGAACAATAGAACAAAATAAGCTTTTGAAATCTTTGGAAAGTGTGCATGGTTATAGCTAAATGAGGGTGTAATTGGGGGGTGGGGTGTCTTGTCTTAAGTAGTCAGATGTGGGTGGAGTGTCCTGTATTATGTGCCTACATGTGGGTGGAGTGTCCTGTATTATGTGCCTACATGTGGGTGGAGTGTCCTGTATTATGTGCATAGGTGTGGGTGCATTGCCCTATCATGTGCCTACATGTTGGTGGAGTGTCCTGTATTATGTGCCTATGTGTGGGTGGAATGTCCTGTATTATGTGCCTACATGTGGGTGGAGTGTCCTGTATTATGTGCCTACATGTGGGTGGAGTGTCCTGTATTATGTTCCTACATGTGGGTGGAGTGTCCTGTATTATGTACATAGATGTGGGTGGAGTATCCTGTATTATGTGCCTACATGTGGGTGGAGTGTCCTCTATTATGTGCATAGGTGTGGGTGCATTGCCCTATCATGTGCATACATGTGGGTGGAGTGTCCTGTATGATGTGCCTACATGTGGGTGCAGTGTCCTGTATTATGTGCGTAGGTGTGGGTGCATTGCCCTATCATGTGCCTACATGTGGGTGGATTGTCCTGTATTATGTACATAGATGTGAATGGAGTATCCTGTATTATGTGCCTACATGTGGGTGGAGTGTCCTGTATTATGTGCATAGGTGTGGGTGCATTGCCCTATCATGTGCCTACATGTGGGTGGAGTGTCCTGTATTATGTTCATAGGTGTAGGTGGATTGCCCTATCATGTGCCTAGATGTGTGTGGATTGTCCTGTATTTTCTGCATAGATGTGGGTGGAGTATACTGTATTTTGTGCCTACATGTGGGTGGAGTGTCCTTTATTATGTGCCTAGATGTGGATGGAGTGTCCTGTATTATGTGCCTATATGTGGATGGAGTGTCCTGTATTATGTGCCTATATGTGGATGGAGTGTCCTGTATTATGTTCCTACATGTGGGTGGAGTATCCTGTATTATGTGCATAGATGTGGGTATAGTGTCCTGTATTATGTGCCTACATGTGGGTGGAGTGTCCTATAGTATGTGCCTACATGTGGGTGGAGTATCCTGTATTATGTGCCTACATGTGGGTGGAGTGTCCTGTATTATGTGCCTTCATGTGGGTTGAGTATCCTGTATTATGTGCATAGATGTGGGTGGATTGTCCAGATTATATCTCTAGACTTGGGTGGAATGTCCTTATTATGTCCCTAGATGTGGGTGAATTGTCCTGTCATGTACCTAAATGTGTGTGGATTGTCCTTATTATGTCCCTAGATGTGGGTGGAATGTCCTTATTATGTCCCTAGATGTATGTGGATTGTCCTGTCATGTACCTAAATGTGTTTGGATTGTCTCTATTATGTCCCTAGATGTGGGTGGATTGTCCTTATTATGTCTTTAGATGTAGGTGGATTGTCCTGTCATGTACCTAAATGTGTGTGGATTGTCCTTATTATGTTCCTAGATGTGGATGGATTGTCCTTATTATGTCCCTAGATGTAGGTGGATTATCCTGGCATGTACCTAAATGTGGGTGGATTGTCCTGTAGTAATCAAGTATTGGTGGTTTGCTAGGACTTGTCGTTCAATGTTTGAAAGTAATAAGATGTTGTTTGAGTACTCTCTAAGCGATAGACGGTACCGTTAGGTATAGCTAGCAAGGGACGAAATAAAGAATTGAGCGTGGCCCGAGCTGCTCGCGACGTTTTGCCTGGAGTCCAACAATACTGCCGTCATGTTTATTGTGTTTTCGCTCGGAGATGTTGACGCCATCGAAATGTGACGGAATGTGCATGTCTGTGTAAAGTTGTTGACGTTTGTGCATGGCCACGTGTAGCTGATGATCTGACTTAGAGGGAAGTCAGGACAAAAGGTTCATGTTTATATTTGTTCAACGGATTCACCTGGAGAGATAGTTAAGGGGAGTTTGTGGGTGCAAGAGAGTGAGAAAGAGAGAGAGAGAGAGAGAGAGAGAGAGACATATATGTAAGTCAAGTTTAACAGAAACCAAGTTAGTGTAAAACTGGATAGCCGAGGTCCCTTGCTTGTACGGAACGCAACATGCTTGTTCCCTGGATGGCGATCCCCTCAAAAAGGAACAAATACAAGAAAACACAAGGAACACAAATACAAGGAACACAACAAAGAACAAATAACAAGTAAGTACAATACAGAGCCTTGACGATTCGATGCCATCTTTGCCACTCAGTGCTCCATGACCATGCACATGCTGGGATTCCTTGATAACATGAAGCAGTCAATCAGACCATCAGTACATATATGAATCTTGATTCGCGAATGACATGTCGTGTACGTACAGACGAACAGAGACTTCCAAATAATTTAACCATGTTGGACACAGCCTGCGATAATTACGGTATGCGTATCAGTATGAGTAAGACGATAACTCGGAGGATGAGCAGAACGCAGGGCCAGCTTAATCCTTCAGAACATGGTTCTTCGGCCTGCTCAGGAGGTCAGGTATCTAGGCAACGTTTTATGAGAAGTCAGTAGGCACGACAAACAAACTCGGACCTGACAGCAAAGATAAGCGGAAGTGACATCAACTGGCACCACATCATCCTCACATTAGTCAAGCAACGAAGCAGCAACTGGTCCACAGCATCCTCACATTAGTCAAGCAACGAAGCAGCAACTGGTCCACAGCATCCTCACATTAGTGAAGCAACGAAGCAGCAACTAGTCCACAGCATCCTCACATTAGTCAAGCAACGAAGCAGCAACTGGTCCACAGCATCCTCACATTAGTCAAGCACCGAAGCAGCAACTGGTCCACAGCATCCTCACATTAGTCAAGCACCGAAGCAGCAACTGGTCCACATCATCCTCACATTAGTCAAGCAACGAAGCAGCAACTGGTCCACAGCATCCTCGCATTAGTCAAGCAACGAAGCAGCAACTGGTCCACATCATCTTATTACCAACATTGGGCTACCAGAGCCAAAACGTGGGTCATGTCCAAGGCACGAGTGAGCAGCATCTCCATCGTAGGAATTTGATATCTTCAAATTGTCGCCGACATCTCTAGGGGACACAAGCTGAGAATCCAGAGTATTCTCAGATGGTCGGTGTCATTTCATGTGTTGTACATATCTAGACAGAATGTAGGTAGGTTCTGTCATCTCATGGGCCTCTTGTCCAGCTCCCCCTGCGACCTTACAATTCCGATGGTTCCGGATGTTTGGGAGATCACGTAATGATGCGGTTTGACAACCCCAAGTGCCACAAAAGTTAACAAAAGCTAATGCTTAAAACTTCAGCTGTAGATCTATATTATAATTATTTAGTTCATATGTATTTTGTTCTTTATGCAAATTTTATTGTATTTGTTGATTGTTGTTATAAAATATGAGACAGGTTGTTGGAGAGTATTTGCTGTGTGTGGTCGTGTCGTCATGTGGATGCATGTTATTACATTCTAGATAGTAACCCTCAGCAAAACCTGGACTCTGCCACACAATCGTCAAAATAGAGAAGTAACATAGTGTGAGGTCAGCCGTTGTCTCCGACAGCAGTTGGGTTGGGTCTCACAGAGACATGCAGAGATATAGATGAATACAACGAAGTTCTGTTCAAAACAGTAAATTATTCACTGAGAAGTGAGTGATAAAAATATATATATTTATATATATATATATATATATATATATATATATATATATATATATATATATAGAGAGAGAGAGAGAGAGAGAGAGAGAGAGAGAGAGAGCGAGAGAGAGAGAGAAATACAGAGAGAGAGAGAGAAAGAAAGAAAGTGGTCGGATCTCATAGAAACAGGAAGAGACAGATACAGATTAACCCAAGCAGCTTTTAAACACCTTAAGAGAGAGAGAGAGAGAGAGAGATAGAGAGAGAGAGAGAGAAAGCGGTCAGGTATCATAGGACCAGGAACGGACATAGATGAAGAAGAACCCAAGTAACCTTTGAGCAGGTTGATCGTTCAGTGAGCCAGCGCGGTTGGTTCTCATAGGAACAGGAAGAGACAAACAGAGCTAATGCTTAATGAAAGTAAGTTCTCAGCAATTTTTTTTTATTATTGATTGGTAAAGGAAAACGAGCGGTCCTCCTCACAGGACAAGAACGGAAGGAGATCATTCTCTGAACGTAAAGGAGAGAGTGTCAAATGTGACCATTGTTTCTCGCACAGCACTACAGAAAAAACAGAACACGATCTTTGGAGATCTAAATCGTCTCACTTATTGTTTCACTCATCAAGTAGACGAATTGTGAACTGAAACGCTGAGCCGTGTCCAATAGGCAAACGAAAGTTAGAAGCAACATACGTACCCAGAGGTAGCACGATACTGACCATGGGTTCGACATACGTGCATTTGCACCACCTGTCTCGATAGCCAGAGTAAGCTGGGGACATACACTTTATCAACAATGTTAGAGCAGCAATGTGTATCGACCACACGTATGAAAAGAAGTGGGGATAATCAACAACAAACAGTCTGTTGACAATGTATGTTACAAATCAAGTTGTGTTTCTGTGAAGTGCATGTGTGCCAAGGTTAGGACGTAGAAGTTTGGATAGTCAAGGTATGTTATATCGTAAATTGGGTCGGTGACAGGAATAGCATCAGCGATCAAAACAGTGAGAGGTTGCGAGGACAGACGTGTAGGTGTTGGACAGGTTGTCAGTCATGTGAGTAGATCTACTACATCTTACATTTGATGGTCTAGTAGTCACATCCGGGCTCATCAATAAAGAACGGAAATTGTGTTGCGAGTCTATTATACTTTATGTTTCATGTTTCAGGGACAAAGGATTCAAACAGGAAAGCTTGATAGAAATGCTGCCAGAGTAGATCTATTACAATTAGGTAAATATGAATTATTTGTTTATACTTCTTCTTCTTCTTCTTCTTCGTACGCAGTCAGACAGTAACCATTATTTTTTCGAAAAAAGCGGCGGTCATCCTGAGGCTGTCGCCACTGCCATAGAGCTTGTCTTGCAGTTCCACTGGTGATGGCCACATCTGCTCTATCTGATCCTCGTATGTCGGGCAGTTCTGCAGCAGATGTTCGGCGGTCATTTTACCAGTACCGCACGGGCATTCGTCGGTACCACCTATCTTCAGTTTGTTGAATAGGTGGTACCTCAGTCTATTGTGGCCAGTGCGAAGTCTGAAGACAACGACCTGCTCTCTTCGGTTCAACTGGTAATAGGCATCGTTTTTGGTGTAACCAGTATGTTCAGTTTCCCATTTGGTCATGTATCTGGCTTTGATAAGCCGTTTTGACTCTTCGTACGTCATGCTAGTATCTGTTTGTGGTAGTCTTGCACCTTCTTTTGCCAGTCTGTCTGCCTCCTCGTTGCCTTGGATGTTGCAGTGTGATGGGACCCACTGTACCACTACCCTTTTTGGTGCGGACTGCTGGCACAGTTTGCAGAGTGCTGCTCTTAAGTATTTCAAACATATTCATACATCTCAAAATACATCTCAAAATCCATCGATCATTATCTATCTATCTATCTATATGTCTATATATCTATCTATCTATCTATCTATCTATCTATCTATCTATCTATCTATCTATATATCTATCTATCTATCTATCTATCTATCTATCTATCTATATATCTATCTATCTATTTATCTATCTGTCTGTCTGTCTGTCTGTCTGTCTGTCTGTCTGTCTGTCTGTCTATCTATCTATCTATCTATCTAATCTATCTATCTATCTATCAATCTATCTATCTATCTATCTATCTATCTATCTATCTATCTATATATCTATCTATCTATCTATCTATATGTCTGTCTCTGTCTGGGTGTTTGCGTCTATCTGTCTGTCTAAGTTATCCTTCTATTCCAGTGAGATCGTGTATGCCTGTAAATAAGTTCTGTTCCAATATACACATTAGCATCTAGAAATGGGACACAGAAAGAACCAATCACTGAGATCGCGCGCCACTTCCGCCTCCAGGAATGAGTCATCTGCCCTCATTTATGACCCGTGCATTTGATAGACGCTAGCTAGGTTTCTGTGCCACGGACGTGATGAAGTACAGGACACCGTTTGGATCAAAACAGCGCAAAGTACAATACCCCAGGTTAATTTAGTGTCGGGTGTATGTTCCGTGGCGTTGGCGTGAGGTCACTAAAGGAAAAGCTCAGGCTGAATAAAACATGATTGAGCAGCACAGCCAGCAAGCTCGTTTGTTTATCGCTTGGCTGTTTCACTTGCTGGTAGAATATGTAGTCTGTCTCACTGTTTATCGCTTGGCTGTTTCACTTGCTGGTAGAATATGTAGTCTGTCTCACTGTTTATAGCTTGGCTGTTTCACTTGCCGGTAGAATATGTAGTCTGTCTCACTGTTTATCGCTTGGCTGTTTCACTTGCTGGTAGAATATGTAGTCTGTCTCACTGTTTATAGCTTAGCTGTTTCACTTGCCGGTAGAATATGTAGTCTGTCTCATTGTTTATAGCTAAGCTGTTTCACTTGCCGGTAGAATATGTAGTCTGTCTCACTGTTTATAGCTAAGATGTTTCACTTGCCGGTAGAATATGTAGTCTGTCTCACTGTTTATAGCTAAGCTGTTTCACTTGCCGGTAGAATATGTAGTCTGTCTCATTGTTTATCGCTTCGCTGTTTCACTTGCCGGTAGAATATGTAGTCTGTCTCACTGTTTATCGCTTGGCTGTTTCACTTGCCAGTAGAATATGTAGTCTGTCTCACTGTTTATCGCTTTACTGTTACACTTGCCGGTAGAATATGTAGTATGTATCACTGTTTATCGCTTTACTGTATCACTTGCGGTATAATATGTAGTCTGTCTCACTGTTTATAGCTTAGCCGTTTCACTTGCCGGTAGAATATGTAGTCTGTCTCACTGTTTATTGCTTTACTGTTTCACTTGCCGGTAGAATATGTAGTCTGTCTCACTGTTTATTGCTTTACTGTTTCACTTGCCGGTAGAATATGTAGTCTGTCTCACTAATTGATCTCGAGCCAGATAACAGAGTTGCTGTAAGTGTTGTAATGTCCACTTCAAGTCGTTTAAATTCGTTATTAATTTCTCATTATACATTCCGCATAGACGTTATATCGATACGGTGAGATAATACATCTCTGTCTTACTAGCTTGTGTACTGTAAACAAATCTGCTATTTGATCAGATACTTGGACAACGACACGTTGATATTGATATAATGTTTCAATTAGATGGATAATATGCACAGGAAACTCCATTTCCTTCTTGTTTTTTCTAGATATTCATGTTTTACCGTATCGAAGACATTGGTGCAATCAATGAAACACGTGTACTTGTCTACATTAAACTCTCTATATTTTGTATAGATATTCCTCATATTGAATATGTGGTGCCTGGTCCCTCTGTCTTTCCTAAAACCTGCTTGGACTTCGTGAATTTCGGATTCAAACCTTTTCTCTATCCTTCTTAATAGGACCCGAAAGAGTATCTTGCTAGCGCGGCTGATAAGCGCGATAGCTCAGTAGTTTGTGCACAGCTTTAGATTAACTTTTTTGCAGAGAGGAATGCAAATTGATTTCTTCCATGCTTCTGGCTACTCTGCGATGTGCTATATTTGTTTAAACATCCTGTGATCCATTTCGTTTGCCGTCGAGGTTAAAATATCCCTTGCGTGTGATGTCAACTCATCAGATGTAATCTCTTCATGTGCCGCAAGCAACGCATCAAATAGGTATTGCTGTTACATCGAAGAGTATTGGCTGGTAAACTTTGTTAATCCTATGAAGTCTTATCTTGAAAACTGCAAACATGTATACACATACGAAGGGCGTTCAGAAAGTAATGGACCACATCGTTTTTCTCATGAGCTTTTTATTCAAAAGGTATAACATTTCTACACAATATGCAGGGATATGTTATTTAAACATCTGCACTATTCAATATAATCCCCATCAACTTGTACAGCTTTATGCCAACGCGAAACATGTGCATGTATTCCTAGCCTGTACTGCTCTACCTCACCCCAAACAAGTGCATGTATTCCTAGCCCTTACCAAATTTTGTCTTGATGGTGTAGCCATTTCTTGGCTACATTAATCATTTTTGTATATCGCAATACTTTGTCCTATGGAGTGCATCTTTGAGTACACCAAACAGATAAAAATCAGAGTGTGCCAAATCGGGACTACATGTTGGATGGGATAGTACAGTACAATCCAAATTGGTGATTGCTTCCCGTGTTGCTAGACTAGTGTGAGGGCGCGCATTGTCGTGAAGGAGAAGCAGATCTGCTGGGTTCTTGTGTTGCCAGACTAGTGTGAGGGCGCGCATTGTCGTGACGGAGAAGCAGGTCTGCTGGATTCTTGTTTTGTCGAGCTCTGCGGAAACGTTGATTGAGTTTGTTCAATGTCTTAATGTAAGCTTGCAAAATGATTTTCTCTCATCTTGGCATCACAGCCACAAGAATAGCACCTTCAATATCCCAAAAGACCTTTCCAGCTGAAGGAGTTGTCTTGAATGTGTTTTCTGCGTGGTGATTGCTGGTGATGCCACTCCATGGACTTTTTTTTTGTCTAAGTTTTAAAATGATGTAGCCATGTTTCGTCTCATTTAACGATATTAGCCAAAAAGGTATCACCTTCCGCATTAAAACGCTCCAACAATTCAGAAGAAATTGGTTTCCTTTGCAATCGGAGGTCATTTGTGAGACTTCTAAATCCATCCTGTGCAAACCTTAGACAACCCGATCGTTTTTATAACTGCATTTGCACTACCAATGTTTATTGACGGCTGTAAGGTCAGTTGAGTGAGTAGTGCTTTGCCTATCAGTAAGAATAATGCCCTCAGCGCATTTAAACATTTCTGTGTTGGTGGCTGTGACAGGACGTCCACTGCACGGCCGATCAAGCAGCTCCGCATCTACACTTCCTGTTTCTTTGATTGGCTGAACCCAGCGACTAACTGTACTCCTGTGGACTACAAAACTTCCGTACACATCACATAGACGCCTGTGAATGTTCACAACCGTTTCCTTCTCTGCAACAAGAAATTCTACCACAATTCACTGCTTTTAACACAAGTTGTCAACATGCTCAATTTCAACGGTTTAGTGTAGTCGTATTATTTGGCAGCGAGCGGTGCACACAACCGACACTTGCCAAATTTGAAGTGAGTATAATTTCATGATTTCTATTTTTTATTTTTAGCTGAGAAAAATGATGTGGTGCATTACTTTCTGAACTTCTCTCGTATATACATATATATCGCTCCTGTCAGTGTGTTGTGCCTGACCCTGACGCAAAATCCTTGTCAGTGTGTTGTGCCTGACCCTGACGCAACATCCTTGTCAGTGTGTTGTGCCTGACTGGACCATCGTCTCGGCGTTACTGAGAAGAGACAGAAGTGAGAGGAAATGCGCTACATTGTATGAGTCTTGTCCATGTCATTGACTATTGTTGATGACTTGCTAATAGAATATGGAAGGCCAGCGCAGCTTTTGGTCGAATGCGCCGAACCAGTGGGTTAGTCAGGGAATCAGTTTGCATACTAACTGACCGTGTCGCCATTCTCACCACTCTGCTCTACGTGAGTGAGAACCGGGCTGTCTAAGCCGGAAACATCAGAAGGTTGAAGTGCTTCCACACGATCTGTCTGAGGAGCATGCTCCATATTCACTGGCAGAACCAAATCACAAATCATGAAGTCCTATCCAGAGCCATCTTGCCTGGCATTCGTGCACTTTTTAGAAAGCACAACTGAGGCGTGCCAAGCTAAAGAATCACAAAGAGACTTCTGTTCAGCAAACTCAGTCAAGCATGACAACCACACAGACAATCACACAGACAACCACACAGACAATCACACAGACAACCACACAGACAATCACACAGACAACCGCAAACGTTATTTAAAGACGATCTAAAGGTCATTAAAGTACTGTCAAATAGACTTACCATCTGGGAAAGCCTGTATGAAAATCTTGAAGCCCTTGTTGTGACAGCGTAAGGCGTTTAGAGTTACCTAGTACCTATCTTATCAAAGAAATCCTGGTCACTCGGGCCAAAATACTATATGTGGTAAAGTCTATGTTTAGTTAAGTAGTTTACTTATCTAAAGAGTTACAATGTGTATCCACATGACGACACTTCACACAGTAAATAGCACAGTAATAACTATCCTGTCATAACACATAACATTATCATGTATTAATCATTAAAACAAACCACCGTTAATAAAAAGAACAAAGTACATCTAAACTAAATAATCATTATATATATATATTGAACTACATGGAAGGTTTTTAAGCATTAGCTGTTGATGTTTCTCCCAAACTACATAACCCAGGCGCTTGCCGCTGCACTCCCCTTATCTGCACGCCCAACACACAATCACAAACTCGTCCTCACGATGAGATTACATACTCAGTCGTTCTGTGCATTTAGATATAATCAAATCACCTTCAATCAGGTGATCTGTACATCGACATGCAATCGGTTCACGTATGCTCAGGCGATCTGTGCATTCATATGTAATTAGATCACGTCACCTAAAGTCGGATCACGTACTCACGTGTGGTCACCTACTCAGTCAATCAGTGTATAAGTATATAAGCAGAACACACATCGTTCCCAAAGTGTCCTGCACATATCACACACATTCTGATCTAGTCCTTAGCCAATCTGTACATTCACATATATTCAGATCACTTACAATCAGCCGATATTGTGCATTCACAATTACTTAGAGTACTTCACGTATTCACACATCGTTCACTATGTGTCCTGAACGTACGACACATATTCAGATGTCTTACTGCTCACCGGGTGTTCAACATAAACACCTATAGAGCGACAGACCAAAACTGGTCCAGTCAACCTACAAACTCACACATTCACAGACTACTGACAGCCTCTCAGTTGTTTTACCAGCCAGCCTGTTTAAGTTCATATTTGCATAGTATTTTATAGTCTCAAACAACATGGCTTTCCAATGGTTTTCTGTTGGTTGTCTGATTTAACCATCACTCTGATTTGGAACTACCAACTAATTGTTATTAGATGACTATCCCAGAATGCCTGTCACTCTAAATCTCGTTGCCCGTGGTGACGGAATCTGACTGTCACCCCCCCCCCCCCCCCATCCCCTCTTAAACCGGGCAAAGTCTTACCCCAAAACACCTGGGTTTTTTTTTGTCCACCTAGTGTCAAGACGGTGATTAACCTGGCACGCATTCAGGCAACATTTGTTCCAAGAGTCGCCAGCCCAGTCTCTCCTGCCCTAAATGCCCATGCTCCAGCTGGAACTGTCACATTGAAAAGTTAGGCCAAAAAGGGCGTTGACATCAGCTAAGCGTGTCCAGACAGACCAGGTAAGATGCCAGACAGACCAGGTAAGATGCCAGGCAGACCAGGTAAGATGCCAGACAGACCAGGTAAGATGCCGGACAGACCAGGTAAGATGCCAGACAGACCAGGTAAGATGCCAGACAGACCAGGTGAGATGCCAGACAGACCAGGTAAGATGCCAGACAGACCAGGTAAGATGCCAGACAGACCAGGTAAGATGCCAGACAGACCAGGTAAGATGCAAGATAAGAAAGTACAGAGAACAGGTAATACAATACCATCAGCAGCTGCAGACGCTGTATGTCAGTCATGCCCTAGAACGGTCCACCATCTCTTCGACGTGATCAGTCACAAGAGGACCCACAGACACAGAGATGCAGTATGGCACACCATGATGATGTTTGTGGACAATTATAATATTTGTATTATTATCCTTCGTATATAAACATCTGGATACCGTTATATTTAAACATGAAAATTCGTTAACGGGAAGAAGGCAAAGGATGGGCAAAAATAAGGAGTACTCTGAGTGGGGAGAAGTGAAAAGTGAAGTGCAACAGGGCTCGGTTTTGGGACCAATTTTATTCTTGATATTTATAAACGATTTGGACATAGATATGAAATCCATAATTGCAAAAATTTGCTGATGACACAAAACGGCGCTGCAGTGTCTCATCTAAAGGCAGAAGTGGATATATTGAGGTCGGATTTAGATCACATTCGAGAATGGTCTGTAAACTGGCAAATGGAGTTTAATGTAGATAAATGTTCAGTCATCCACATGGGTAGATCCAATATGGAACATAATTACTGAGTGGGCGAGAACAATATTAGAAAGATAGATAAGGAAAGGGACCTAGAGGTCATAATAGATCATACAGGAAAGGTGAGTGAGCAAGTTCAGGTAGCAGTGAAAAAGGCAAATGCAATGTTAGGTATGATAAAAAGAAAAATTAAACATACGAGCAAGGAAATGATAGTCCAACTGTATAAAGCTTTAGTTAGACCTAGATTGGAGTACTGTGTACAGGTGTGGAGTCCTTATCACAGAGGGGACATGAACATGCTGGAAAGAATACAAAAAAAGGAACAACAAAGCTGATAGTGGGATTCCAGAATTACAGTTATGAGGAAAGACTCAGAAAAACCGGCCTACGGTGTCTAGAAAAGAGAAGAATTCGAGGTTTATAAGATGATCAGAGGAACGGATAAACTAGACTATAATACGTTTTTCAAAATACAACCACCCACAAGACCAAGAGGGCATAGCTAAAAATTAACTAAAGAGAGGTCCAGATTAGATATTAGCAAATATTTTGTTTATTCAGAGAGTGGTGAATTCTCGGAATGCATTGCCACAGGAGGTAGTAGTGGCAGGGAGAATTAATGCATTTAAGAATAAATTTGATGCGCATAGCCTTTAGATCAAGGTAATGTAAATGAAACTGATTGTATACAGACTTTGGAGAGTCTTCTAAACCAGTATAAAGACGTGAAGTTAAGTTATATCACAGTCGCCATTACTACTGTCGTTCTCCTGCTCCATTACCGCCATTTTGAGAAGATCTTTGATGTCGTAAGACCATTATTTCCTCGGTCCGATACTGACTCCAGATACCCTACCTTCCACTACAGCGTTGTCCACACTATTGTGCTGTTTGATGTGACCAACATATTTTAGTTTCCTAAACGCAACTTTATTTACCAGATACTTGTGGTTTGTACACAAACCTACGTTTTTCTTGTTCGTATTCTAAGAACTTTCCTTCAGCATTTTAGATAGAAAGATGTCATTTTCTTATTATTGTTGGAGTGATTGTCCATGTTTCTCACCTGTACATCGCCGAGGGGAAAATGTATGTCTTCAGAATGTGTTTCTGTTGTTTTGTTAGTGTTCTGCCATACATTTCTCATATTATTTAATCTATACGTTGCGTTCCTCTCTTGATTTCATGTTTGTTGTCTCAAATAGTGATATCGTTGGAGCGGCGACATGAGAAACGTGTAGAAACTTGCGAAGTTTTATTTCTTATTTTTTGTTTAGAGTAACTTTAGGTTTGTGTTTCGCTTTATCGGTGTTTAGTCAATGTATAAATCATATAGATACATGGATTGATGAATATAAACAGCTGAACATCAAACTATAGTTAAATATATCAATTTAGAGCCTTGACTTTATATATAAACCTCTAGATATCAATATATGTATATATATGTATAGGTTGCCTTGACGGAATATGCATAGACATGTATATATTTCTCTATATAAACATATAAATATATGTCTATATAAACATGTATATATTCTTATATATAAACATCTAAATATCCTTCTACATAAACATGTTTATATATGTATATATCTGGATATTAATATATATACATACACACACACACACACACACATATATTATATACATATATAAACATCTGGATATTAATATATATACATACACACACACACACACACATATATATATCCTTCTATATAAACATTTAAATATCCTTGTATATAAACATCTAGATATTCCTCTCTATAAACATATATACATACTTCTATATAAACATATATAAATCCTTCTATATAAACATCTTTATATTTTTAAAACTAAACATCTAGATACGCTTTTGTATAGGCATCTAGATATTCTTCTATATAAACACCTACATATTACCTAGATATATATACCTAGATATTCTTTTATATAAACTTCTAAATATCTTTCTACATAAACATATAAATATATATCTGCCATTAATTTCGTTCAAGGGCAAACTACTAGAAGGATGTGACGAACGGCGATAAATGGAAGGTCACGAGCCGTTGACCTGTTGGAAGGAGGAATGTATGTGTCTGCAACAGCAAGACAGCTTGGTGCATCAAGGCAGACTGTTAGGCTTTGGTCACATCGGTACCAGACGAATAGAACTGTTTCTGACCTGTTCCGCAGGTGACATCCTCGATGAACGACCAGAAGACAGGATCGTTTCATCCCTCTAGCACATCTGCGAAACACATTTCAGTCAGCAACTGTCACTGATAGCACCATCCCCGGACTGAGAAGAATAAGATCTGCTTTTGTCGGGAACCGTTTGTGTGAGCAAGACGCCATGCTATTAGTTTAACTTTGCAGCCACGGCATCATGCCGCTAGACTAGCCTGGGACAGACAACATCATGCCACGAGACTAGTCTAGGCCAGACAACATAATGCCGCCAGACTAGCCTGGGACAGACAACATAATGCCGTGAGACTAGTCTGGGCCAGACAACATCTGCGCTTTGGGAACGCTCTGTGAGACACAGCACTGTTTACTGACGAGTGCAGGATCAACCTATCAATAGCCGGTGGCCAGAGAGTGTATCGCGGACATGGAGAGCGCCACGCCAAGAACTACATTCAAGAGTGTATCGCGGACATGGAGAGCGCCACGCCAAGAACTACATTTAAGGGTGTATCGTGGACATGGAGAGCGCCACGCCAACAACTACATTCGAGAGTGTATCGTGGACATGGAGAGCGCCACGCCAACAACTACATTCGAGAGTGTATGGTGGACATGGAGAGCGCTACGCCAACAACTACATTTGAGAGTGTATCGTGGACATGGAGAGCGCCACGCCAACAACTGCATTCGAGAGTGTATCGTGGACATGGAGAGCGCCACGCCAACAACTACATTCGAGAGCGCACTCGTCATGGCAATGGAAGGATTGTGATCTGGGGAGGCATTAGCACCAATCATCCGACACACCTCGTTACCTCAGACGGTACTGGCTTGCGATACCTTGATGAGGTCACGAAGAGCCACATCGCGCATTTTGTGCTGAACCATGTTCTAGGCTTGGTGCTTCAACAGGACAATGCCAGTCCTCGTGTTACCAGAGCCATGCATGATGACCTCCAAGTCAGAAACAATGCAATCTTGCCCTGGTCAGCCATTTGCCCTGACCTCTCATCAATTGAGCATGCCTGGTCGAGTTTAATCGTCGACTTCAGCAACATCCCCCCGCAGACTACGGCACCTTCGTCAAGAAGTCGTACAGGATTGGTAAAACATTCTACGGGATGTACTGCATTCGATCCATGAGGCGGTGATGTCAATCCATGATCAACACACGTGGTGGACACACGCGGTCCTGGGCGTTGTGATTTTAAAGAAATACCCCCCCCCCCCCCATCCCCTCCTCCATGCTGACAGACGCAGTGGATACAATCACAGGTGACACAAAGTGTCTTTCCAGTTGTTTTAGTTTGGAACTGTGAAATCAAGATTTTTCTCCCAAAATGTTTGTGGAGGATAAAATGCATTTCCATCATGAAAAACATGAACTGGAAAGTGCCTTTTCTTGTTGAGTAGATATGAACATCTAGATATGGTTCTTTCTAATTAGTGAACCTCTTAAACACTAACATTTAGTCAATCTTTCAAAAGCATTGAGGCAGTCTGTCATGTAGAAATATTCCTGGTCTAATAAACATATCCCATCTTCCAGGCAGTCTGCCATGTAGACATATTCCGGGTCTAATGAACATATCCCATCAAACATTGGCACACCGTACCGCCCAATTCCATCAAACATTGGCACACCGTACCGCCCAATCCCATCAAATATTAGCATACCATACCGCCCAATCCCATCAAACATTAGCACACCGTACCGCCCAATCCCATCAAACATTGGCACACCGTACCGCCCAATCCCATCAAACATTGGCACACCTTACCGCCCAATCCCATCAAACATTGGTACACCGTACTGCCCAATTCCATCAAACATTGGCACACCATACCGCCCAATCCCATCAAACATTGGCACACCGTACCGTCCAATCCCATCAAACATTGGCACACCGTACCGCCTAATCCCATCAACCATTGGCACACCGTACCGCCCAATCCCATCAAACATTGGCACACCGTACCGCCTAATCCCATCAAACATTGGCACAATGTACCGCCCAATCCCATCAAACATTGGCACACCGTACCGCCCATCCCATCAAACATTGGCACACCGTACCGCCCAATCCCATCAAACATTGGCACACCGTACGCAGTTAGTGCGACCAATACTGACGGCGATTTGCTGTGCTGGCAGAAATAAATGACCTTTCATTTATCTGATCAACCTTGACCCTGCTTGTGCCTGCGACCGAAAGCGATCAATAGCAGGCTGATAAATCTGTGTGCCGAGTTTGGCAGAGAGTGAGCTCAGCTTCCAAAATAGAACGCGGCCTGTACGTCACACTAAGAGTACAGCCGACGGAAATAGAAGGAATAGATTTAAGTCAAGCAGAAAGTGTTTTTTTTCCCCTCTCAAATTAAAATAGTATAAGCAAACAAAATGTATGAAAACATGGGAAATATCAGAGGGTTTGTTTTCTTAAACCCCAGGTTTGAAACAACGGGGGAGAAATGTCCGGGTTCGGCTTTCGCTGGTTATTGACGCAAGAAAAAGATGTCAAGAGGACGTAACACCGGCATAAGGGGGCGTAACTAAGGCATCATTTGTAATAATCGATGGACTGTATGGTAGCCCTTAAAGCTGCACAAGGTAGGGACAGGTTCAGTCACAGTGAATGGTAGCCCTTAAAGCTGCACAAGGTAGGGACAGGTTCAGTCACAGTGAATGGTAGCCGTTACAGCTGCATAAGGTAGGGACAGGTTCAGTCACAGTGAATGGTAACCCTTAAAGCTGCACAAGGTAGGGACAGGTTCAGTCACAGTGAATGGTAACCCTTACAGCTGCGCAAGGTAGGGACAGGTTCAGTCACAGTGAATGGTAGACGTTACATCTGCACAAGGTAGGGACATGATCTGTGAAATGGTAGCCGTTACAGCTGCACAGGGTAGCCAAAGCAATAATGCCCTAATATAGTCAAAATATGATCAGGAACATTGGTATCTGGCCTGGTCAAGGTATGCAGAAACAAACACACCTTCACGAGCTGTCTGTCGAGCCCATAGGAACGGAGCTCCCGAAAGCTGATATCAGCAATTGTTAGAAATTGGATTTCGTGGAGACATCGTATCACACGTTACTCGTATCTCTGTTATCCTGTTTTTTTTTAACCTCTGAACGGTTTCAGCCCTTGATTCTTGCAAGAGAAAGGTAAGAGGTTCATTATCCAGTCTCGGCGCTCATGTTTACCCAGCTGTAAATAGTATTAAACTGTAAATAGTGTTGTCTATCAGTGTAGAGGGAAACTGATCACAGCATCTAAAGATAAGTGTAGACCTAGTACTATAAAGTCTATAACACTTCATCCCCGACGGCAGTGCCCCAAATTGGATCTCTTTTACCTAAACCTTTTCGGACGTTTGTTAAGAAAACATTAAATATAGGCGTGTTTAGCGCGCATTTACTATCCAAACTACGTGACAGCAATAGACCGACCCACGGAACAGAGACATGAAAGAGTGTGTCATCTCACACATCTCACAAATCATCGCTTGGTAATGGCAGTGTTAATATCTTCTTTTCTTCATGTACATTCACATATAACTTTCCCTGACAGCCGTCGTCCTGCAAGTGCTGTCTGCTTTACTACTTAACCTGTGGTTGTCAGTGTACACATGTATGTGGTTGTCAGAGTGCACCATGTCTGTGGTTGTCATAGTGCACCATGTCTGTGGTTGTCAGAGTGCACCATGTCTGTGGTTGTCAGAGTACACCATGTCTGTGGTTTTCAGAGTGCACCATGTCTGTGGTTGTTAGTGTACACCATGTCTGTGGTTGTCAGAGTGCACCATGTCAGTGGTTGTCAGAGTGCACCATGTCTGTGGTTGTCAGAGTAGATCATGTCTGTGGTTGTCAGTGTACACTTTATCTGTGGCTGTCAGTGTACACAATATATATGGTTGTCAGTTCGTCTTCTTCTGTTCACTAGAACAAATTGTCTATTCCTGCAATGTTGCCTTTGTAAAGATCGTCACTGTTTTTTATAGTTCACATACAGGTCCATACAGTTTCTCTTCCAGTGTTGTTTCTTTGGGCTAGTGGGATTTCCCCTGGATATCATATTGGGAGCAGTTCTGTAGTATGTGTTCTGCTGTCTGGGGCGTCTGTCCGCATGTACCCGCAGCTGAGTTGCCAATCTTCATTTGTGTGTACATGTGGCTGCAGAGTCGGTCGTGTCTTGTTCTAAGGCGCAAAACAACAGATTGTTCTTGTCTGCTCATCTTGTGATCATCTCGTGTTACCATTGATGGCATTCTCATCGATTTGATCATAGATTTCCATAGCCAATCCATGTTGCCAGTACAAATTTCTTGTCTTGGAACGCGTCCTGGAGTAGCATTTCCTAATTCCTCCCTGCTGTGGCACAAGAAGGTTTTGGCTCTCATGGTACTGCAGCAGCCTTAGGTTGATCATAGGTTCCATTGTTTTACAGATGCAGCTTGTGAAGCTGATTGGTCTATAGCTGGATGCCATGGAGCTGTCGTTCCCTGATTTAGGAGTGGTATCATGGTTGCTTCTCTCCAGATCTGTGGGACCTTACTTGCTGTCTAATAAATGTTGAAGATCTGTAGGACTTCACCTGCTGTCCAGCAAATGTTGAAGACCTGTAGGACTTCACCTGCTGTCCAGCAAATGTAGAAGACCTGTAGGACTTCACCTGCTGTCCAGCAAATGTTGAAGACCTGTAGGACTTCACCTGCTGTCCAGCAAATGTTGAAGAACTGCAGCAGCTTTTGTCTTTGCTGTTTTTCCCAACTTCATGATCATTACATTAGACAGTCCGTCTGTTCCTAGCGACTTTCTCATTTTTAATGTGGATATTGCAAACTCCAGTTCTTTGTATGTGATTGGTGTCTGGATAACTGCTGGTAAGGCACCATCTCGTCCTGTATTTTGTCGATTCTCACAAACACTTCGTTATCTTTCTCTGTCAACTGCACTGGTGCAATCTTTTGCAAAAGAGTATGTAAAGTGATCAGCGGCTTCTTTGTCTGTGAGGATGTTTCCATCTTTGTTTAATGTAATCTTTGTGTTTCTCTCTCTCTTCTCATCATTTTGTGTTTTACCAACTTCCACAGTTTCCTGGAATCTTTCTCCAAGGTCAGTGACTCTGTTTTCTCTTTCCAACTTTTCCTTCTAGCCTGCAGCTTGGCCCGTTCAAAGTTCACAGACATAGTTTTCTCTCTCCAACTTCTCCGTCTAGCCTGTAACTTGGCCCATTCAAAGTTCACAGACTCTGTTTTCTCTCTCCAACTTCTCCTTCTAGTGGGCCACGTTTTCCTTTGGCCTTAGGGTGTTGATATTTTTGGTCATTTGTCTTGGCATGGGCTAATCTTTGCTTGCTTTCTAGATGATTCTACCTCGTCCTGCAGTTGTTCTAATTCGCTATTCCAATATAGCCTATTTTGTTGGCTAGCCCCTCTAGGTATTGTTTGACGGGAAGCCTGTAGCATGCATCTGCTGAATGTATCGACTACATTGTGTATGTCTTCATCTGTTGTCAGTTCACTAGTCCGATGCTGGTACATTGACCAGTCTATCTTCTTGTAATTCCACCGAGGCAGGGTACTACTCTCCTTGACATATTCATTTTCAATATTTAGAAATACTGGTCTGTGGTCACTACCTCCAAGCTGTTTCCCAACAATGCGTGTAATGTTCCATTCCATGCATGGTGAGTGGAATGCTAAATCTGGTGTAGAAGTGGTGTGCCATGATCTCGAATAGAAGGTTGGTGGGTCAGTTGGCTGGTTAATCAAGATGTCCATAGTCATCCTGCCAGTTTTCTAGCTCCTCACCCCTCCTATCCACTTGATCATAGCCCCAGCTCTGTGAGTGGCTATTGAAGTCTCCACACACAATCAGTCTTTCCTTTGTTGTAATCGTATCCAGTGCCAGTGGACGATCACTCGGACAGTCATCATTTTACAGATGGAATTCTGTACTTTCTGTTTTGAGATGCATCATCTGGTACTCTGCCCCCTCCATATATACTTCCTGCTGATAAGCATTGATGCTATTTCTCACAAGTGTCAGTATTCCACCCTTCTGCCTGTCTTGTCGGTCAGACCTATAGCACTGGTATCCTCTAATTTTGAAGGCTATATCTTTGGTGAGATGCGTTTCTTGCAAGCAGCATACATTTATTTGCTCTTCATACAGGATATTTTCAAGTTCTAATATTTTACTATAACTATCTCTTTCGCTGTTGACGCCTTCAGCATTTCAGTGCATTATTTTAAGTGGTTTTGTTTGCCAGAAGTGCTATTTTCGTGCCTCCTGACTCCAATAGGCATTCGAGAAGGACCTCCAGAATTAAAGATTGGGCCATTTCGAGACGGGGGACCAGGCACTGTACCTGCCTAGCTGTCCATCACAGGCCGAGCGCCATAACGCTTTGCAGATATAGGCATGCTTTCATATTGCGTATTTGCGGGGCATCCTGAATGCTGTGGTGCGCCTTTTGGTTGGTTGCCTCCGTCTTCATCCCCTTGTCTTGCTAGGGCAGACTGTGGTCTTGCTCGGGGTGCCTTGTTTAACCAGGGATGGTCTCTGGGTGAGGTCTTAATGGGGATCGGGACATGTCCACGCGCCGGTGGGTTAGCATCTGCAGCATCTGTGGAGGACCTGCACTGCCAGAGGTTTCCGTACAGTTTGCCTCACCTATAATCTAAAATTCTACCCCCATTGACTTGAGGGAGATTGGTCTGTTGGCGCCAGTTGCTCGCCATTTGCCAAGAGCCTCGTTAATGGAAAGAGGGGGGAAGGAGGGGGGCGGGGGGGGGGGGGCTACCACGTGAAGGCGCAGTTGACTCGATTGCATGCATTTCTCATTGATTAAATTATTACACCCTTCCCCTTGGTTGTCAGTGTACACATTATCGGTGGTTGTCAGTGTGTCAGTGTACACTATATACACAGGGAATTCAAATCATACCGGAACTTGTTGTTCTAGTTCTACCTGAATGGGTTAAAGCGTGATGGAACTATTATCTTTAGTTAGGGACACTTGTGTCGTGTTACTACCAGATGACCCACTTACCCATGACCAGTCAAGCGAGAGATAAATAAAAATGGCGGAAATCACTGTAAGTGCTTGCATGTAACAACGTGTTGTGATGAAGTTTCTTCTGATGGTGTGAAATCTGCGGAATTACAGAAGACTAGATATATACATTTAGATTGATATACGTGGATATAAGAGACACTACCGCATAGTTTTGGATCATTTAGATTGGTATACGTGGATATAAGAGACACTACCGCATAGTTTTGGATCATTTAGATTGATATACGTGGATATAAGAGACACTACCGCATAGTTTTGGATCATTTAGATTGGTATACGTGGATATAAGAGACACTACCGCATAGTTTTGGATCATTTAGATTGATATACGTGGATATAAGAGACACTACCGCATAGTTTTGGATCATTTAGATTGATATACGTGGATATAAGAGACACTACCGCATAGTTTTGGATCATTTAGATTGGTATACGTGGATATAAGAGACACTACCGCATAGTTTTGGATCATCTTCGAATTCTGCAATCATCAATGTCCAAATCGTTTATATGTATCAAGAACAAAAATTATCCCAAAACCGAACCCTGTGGCACTCTAATTTTTACTTCACACCACTCAGAGTACTCCTTATTTATGTCCACCCTCTGCCTTCTTCCCGTTAAACAATTTTCAATCCGTTTTGCAACTTCCACACCTATTCCACGTGATTTTAACTTTCTAAGCAATCTTTTATGAGGTACTCTATCAAATGCCTTTGCAAAATCGAGATAAATACATCCACTGGCTCCCCTTTATCTATAATATTAACAACCTCCTCCATGAATTCTTACATATTTATCAAGCATGATCTCCCTCTAGTAAAACCATGCTGACTATTTCTGATTAGGTTGAACTTGTATAAATGCATTATAATGTTGTCTTTGATTATTGACTCTAACAATTTAAAGACTATGCTAGTTAAACTCACTGGTCTATAATTTTCTGGATCTAATTGGTTGCCCTTTCTGGATAAGGGGATTGGTTAGTGAAAAGGAGAGGGGGAGAGTGGGGTGGGCACGGTATTTGTGAGAGAAGAGGAGAAATGGGGGGAAGAAAGTCAAGACATTAAGACTCATCCACCCGAAAGGTTTCTTTTCTCTCTTTCTGCCAATATTATTTACATTTTTAGTTTATGGTTTCCATCCAGTGTCTTCATTATTAGGTGTTGTTTTTTGTTTGTTTTTTTGTTTTTTGCGTTCACCTAATTTCTCTAATCCCCAAGGCAGTATGCGTTGCACTGTGGTTTTTATTTTGCGCCTGTCGGCTCAGTGCATCCGACTTCAGCATGCATTTTATGTAAGGGTCTGCTTCCTCCTGCATTTTCTAAGGGCTTGCTTCCCCGGGGTAACGGGGATCGAACCCAGCACCTTTGACTTGTGAGCCGTGTCACTTAACCACTAGGCCACGCCGTCCCCCCATTATTAGGTCTGATCCCATTCATTTGTTCCCCAGAGTTACTATGAAAACGTGTATAAATGTAACGATGTTACACAAGACAAGCGTAAAACAATAACCGGATACCGGTGAATGTAACTTATTGAGACGACGGATAGAGGATGTGTAACTTATTGGGACGACGGATAGAGGATGTGTAACTTATTGGGACGACGGATAGAGGATGTGTAACTTATTGGGACGACGGATGGAGAATATGTAACTTATTGGGACGACGGATGGAGAATTTGAAACTCATGGAGACGATGGATGGAGAATATGTAACTTATGGAGACGATGGATGGAGAATATGTAACTTATCTGACAACAGCGCAATTTTGTTTGTAATTTTTAAGTTTGTCTATGTTTCTTTTTCTAGTTGTTTCCTTTTTTTTTCCTTTTGTTTCTTTTTCTATTTCCATTGTATTTATTTAAATTTTCTGTCTTCGCTGTTTTTTTTTTCTTATGATTTATTTCTGTTTGTATCTGTTGTCCTTTCATATTTTGTCCAATACACCTACTTATTGTTTCCTTTGTTCTTTCCTTTTGTTTCCTTGTCTCCTTCAGTTCTATTGCTTATTGTCCCACTGTCCTTGCGTATTAAATACTTGTTCGCTCTTTCTCATTTTCTTTCATACTATTTCTGTTTGTATCTATTTTTCCATTTGTTTTCTATATTGTTTTTATACGTTAATCAGATTGTTAACTCTTTCTTTCACAATATTACTATTCCTCTCTTACATATTGTTTCCGCAGAGCTGCAAAACTATTGTCATTCAACCACATGCTGATGAGACCGGCTCCTGTAAGGATTCCATTGACTGCACGCTGCACGTGAAATGATTGCAATGTCAAGTTTTAACTCGATGATTAAAATCTCAGGATTAAAGTAAACAGCTGGATATCGGCCACAAACATATGGGATGAGTTTTCAAATTGAGTAGAAGCTACTCTCAAACGCAGACGCTGTTTACATTAGAACTGAAAGCTTTCATCTTGCAATGCAACAATAAACAATTTGAAATGAACGCGTTTCCATCTGAAAGTGTTTTATGAGCCCCCAAAAATGTGTGAGTTATCTTTTCCTTCCAGTGATGTGCTGAAAATGTGCAGAGAATATTGGTCGTGCACTTTGCTTGAGGGAATATGCTTATTATCTCCCATAACAGTCTCCACACTCACAACTAAAAGGGACAATGTTATTTATAGCTAGTTGTCAGTTAAAGTTAGATTTATCCGGTGGGAAACAGACAGAAATGTGTACTTTAAACAGAATGAACAAAATATATAGAAATATACGATGTAGAAACACATCCAGTGTGAATTCGTGCGCCTCCACCCTTCTGAAGAGGAACTCGTGTGAATTCATAGGTCTCTACCCTACTTCCGAGGATCCAGTGTGAATTCATAGGTCTCCACCCTACTTGGATGATCCAGTGTGAACTCATAGGTCTCCCCCCTACTTCCGAGGATCCAGTGTGAATTCATAAGTCTCCACCATAGTTCCGAGAATCCAATCTGAATGCATGCCTCTCCACTCTTCTGCGGAGGAAAATATAGTTATTGAATTTTAATATACCAGTGCAATAAAGTAGGTTTGGCAACCACTGCATCTGAACCAATGTGTCAGTGATGTCACCTCAACGAGACCACATGTCCGTAGGGCTCGTGAAAGGAGGCCAACCGTTCCTGCGACCGTGTAACGTAATGAGGACACAACACACACAACATACACAATATCATCAAATATACACACGTTCACACACACACACACACACACACACACAACACACATACCACATACACGCTCACATAAACACACACACATAAACACACACATAAACACACACACACACAACACATACCACATACACGCTCACATAAACACACACACACAGCACACGTACCAGATATACGTTCACATAAACACATGCAGGACATATACAATTGCCTGAATTCTCTTTCGTTGACCATCACACACTTGGCATTCAGGATAACATACATAAGCGCGCCTTTATTTCTTCTCTCTCTCTCTCTCTCTCTCTCTCTCTCTCTCTCTTTGTCTATATATCTCTCCCACACGAGCATTCACAGGAGCGAAGGAGCGATTACACGCACACACATACATACACACATTCACACACATACACAAACACACAAACATACAAATACACATACACACACATACATACATACACATACATACACACACACATACATACACACACACACATACACACACACATACATACACACACACATACACACACACACACACACATAGACAGAACCTCACTCTCATGCACACGCGTGCGAAGAGACAATATTTATTATGTAAGAAATGCTTAGTGCTCACGTCAAATGAAAGAACATCACATAAATCATTGAAGAAATATTCTTTCTAGAACTGGTCTGTATACTTGACATCATAGATATAGGCACGACTGAATGTCATAATTGCAATATGAATGTGTACACACGCACTCACACACTAAATATCGCCGTACGCGTCAACCTGATTTGCTACACACCCCCCCCCCTTCCCCTGCCCCTGTCACTTTTGTTCAGAACATCATTCTCCCTTTACAATATGGTGATGTTGTTGTTCCGATGGCACATAAAGAGTATGTTGACACTTGTGTGCGCCCTGAAAAGGACGTAAAGTGACTGGTTGTAATAACTTTCCTCACATCCCGATCGTGCTGATAAAGGTGGGCCGGGATCGTCCAAGCGGTTGGGCTATGCAAAGCTTCATCTGTGGGTGGCTCACTACTACGGAGACCAGGTCAATCCCTCATTTCGTTAGCCAGACTGTCATGAAAACATCCCATTTCCAGGGAGAGCTACGAGGCAACCACAGTGAGGGTTTGACCAGTACATGTTGACTGACCCTGACTAACATGTCTGACCCTGACTAACTTGCCTAATCCTGACTAACATGCCTGAACCTGACTAACATGCCTGACCCTGACTAACATGCCTGACCCTGACTAACATGTCTGACCCTGACTAACATGTCTGACCCTGACAAACATGTTTCACCGGTACATTGTGCCTGACCCTGACTAACATGTCTGACCCTGACTAATATGTTTGATCAGTATGTTGTGGACTGACTCTGACTAACATGTCTGACCCTGACTAACATGTTTCACCGGTACATTGTGCCCGACACTGACTAACATGTTTCACCGGTACATTGTGCCTGACCCTGACTAACATGTCTGACCCTGACTAACATGCCTGACCCTGACTAACATGTCTGCCCCTGACTAACATGCCTGACCCTGACTAACATGTTTCACCGGTACATTGTGCCTGACCCTGACTAACATGCCTGACCATGACTAACATGTTTGACCAGTACATTGTGCCTGACCCTGACTAACATGTTTGACCAGTGCATTGTGCCTGACCCTGACTAACATGCCTGACCCTGACTAACATGTTTGACCAGTACATTGTGCCTGACCCTGACTAACATGCCTGACCCTGACTAACATGTCTGGCCCTGACTAACATGCCTGACCCTGACTAACATGCCTGACCCTGACTAACATGTCTGACCCTGACTAACATGTCTGACCCTGACTAACATGCCTGACCCTGACTAACATGTTTGATTAGTATGTTGTGGACTGACCCTGACTAACACGTTTGATCAGTATGTTGTGGACTGACCCCGACTAACATGTTTGATCAATATGTTGTGCACTGACCAGATGTTAGTCTTTTGACTCCTTCTCCCCACCCCGATGACATAAACAGATGACATAAACAGATGACATAAACAGATGACATTCCATTAGCTTTATTGGACGTCGCAGATTAACTCAAAAACAAACTGCACTTTTATAGATTGTGCACAATCTACCGGATAGCACACTTTACTGACTTGTGGTCCCAATAGATTGTGCACAATCTACCGGATAGCACACTTTACTGACTTGTGGTCCCAATAGATTGTGCACAATCTACCGGATAGCACACTTTACTGACTTGTGGTCCCAATAGATTGTGCACAATCTACCGGATAGCACTCTTCACTGACTTGTGGTCCCAATAGATTGTACACAATCTACCGGATGGCACACTTTACTGACTTGTGGTCCCAATAATGTGTGGTCTTCAGTGCCTCTGCTTCTGCACGTAAGTTATTGGAGTATGTTCCCGTAGCTAACACTCGAGTTTTTTCTTCTCCATGCCTTAGTCTGTAATAGACTCCTCCACCTCCATTGGATGTGGCTTTGTTAGATGAGTCATCCGTATATAAGTGTATCGATGTTTCTGGTGGGTATACTCTCCTAGGATATTCTTCTGCAATAAATTGCCTTTCTAAATCTGATTTTCTTGTTTTTTCCTGTTCCTTCAATAGCTTCTACCATCTCAAGGGACTTGGCATTTTTCCATGGTGGAATTTGGGATGTTTTGTTTTAGATCTCTAACCACTGTCTGCTTAATGATTTGGTCGGCTCTTGCAAGTTCTTTTGTGTGAAGTGGTTTCTCTTTAATCTCTCTCTTCCCATGCGATGTATCCTGTCTTATTTCGAGTGATCAGGCATTCCTTTGAACTTCTTCCCCTGCTGTAGTGTTTTTAGGTCTCGGCGCATCTCCATACTTTCGATTCGGGGGATGCTCTCCATTGCATTTATTGGTGTTGTTCTCATAGCTCCAGTGATGATTCGTATACCTTGGTTTTGGGTTGTATTTGTTTTGTGAAAGTTATTCTTTGTTGCTGTGGACCATACTGCTATCCCGTATTCTAGCACTGGTCTCACATAACCTGTGTACAGTTTCTTTAGTGTGCCAGTGTCCCATGTTGAGCCTGATATTTTTCTCATTATGGCCATTCTGTTCTTAGCTTTGTTGGTGGATTTTTTTAATCTGGTTTTTCTATGTTAATCTTGGGTCCATTGTTATTCTCAGATAAGTTGGACTTATGTCAATGGGGAGAGTCTGGCCATTTACTTTTAGGTTTCGTTTATAAAGATTTGCCAGTTTTGTGTCCATGTCTCAATTTTACTTAGAGCCTCCTGCATTTCGTTTCTAGCTACAGGTGTTGACTCTTCGGATGTCCATAGTGCCAGGTCATCTGCATATAGTGCACTGTGTACTCTTTTACGGATTTCTGTGATTATATCATTGGGGAACAGCATGGGTGAGAGTATTCCACCTTGGTGAACTCCTTGTTCCATTTCCATCTTTTTGCTGAGGTGTCCTTGAAGTTACACTCTTGCTTCTTTGTTATTTAGGTAATCGCTGATCCACTTGTACATGTTCTTGGTTACACCCATTTGCAGTATTTATCAAAGGCGTTTTCTGAATCTATCCAGACTGCCAGTGTTTTTATTTGTTTCTTGAAATGCATCTTCTACCTCCTGGGAGATATATGGCACCTGATCTTCGGTCGATCTGTTTCTACGAAAACCTGCTTGCTGGGGGATAAGTAATTTCTTTGATTCCATATGGCCGGGGTGTTCTAGTGTTAGTTCTTGACTTGTATCACCAATTCCTAATGTTCGTTTAGTTTTTCATGATTTCTACTCTGTGAGTAGTTTCCCTGAAATGAGAATTTGCTTCAGCTTCCTGTCTGTGATTTGAAGCATTATTTCACCTGTCTCTCGCCTCCTCTAACCGCTCTGGCCTCCTCTATCCTCTCTCTCTCTTTCTTTCTCTTTCTCTCTCTGCACCAATTCTTGTTCAGAAAACGTTTCTTTCCTCGTTTTAATATAGTGTTATCCTCACATGTACATGCCACATATGTCACTCAACCTACCTACGCGTTCGACTCAGGCACGCTCTGGTCTACTCAGTTGTAAAAATACATGATGTAGGGCAGCGAGGAAGGGAGCTAGGCATCAACTCACACAGCTGGTAACTTTGACCAAAGCCTACTCTGAACTAGTCCCCCAACTCACACAGCTGGTAACTTTGACCAAAGCCTACTCTGAACTAGTCTCCCAACTCACACAGCTGGTAACTTTGACCAAAGCCTACTCTGAACTAGTCCCCCAACTCACACAGCTGGTAACTTGGACCAAAGCCTACTCTGAACTAGTCCGACAACTCACACAGCTGGTAACTTTGACCGAAGCCTACTCTGAACTAGTCCCCCAACTCACACAGCTGGTACTTTGACCAAAGCCTACTCTGAACTAGTCCCCCAACTCACACAGCTGGTAACTTTAACCAAAGCCTACTCTGAATAAGTCGCAAACTCGGCAAGCTGGTAACTTTGACCAAAGTCTACTCTGAATAAGTCGCAAACTCAGCAAGCTGGTACTTTGACCAAAGCCGACACTGAATAAGTCGCAAACTTTTAGATCTACTACTTCGACTACAACCAGCAGTAACAGTTACATGAATCTCTTGACATTGACCTTGAGTCATCGTCGTCATCAGTCGATCAACCACTACGAGTCCTTCACAGTCATTTCTGAGACTTCAGCTTCAGAACCGACACCTAGTCCAGAACATCAGACCGAGTGTGTTCGCTCTCTCTCTCTCTCTCTCTCTCTCTCTCTCTCTCTCTCTCTCTCTCACTCATCCACAAACATTTACACAAACATTCACAAGCTCAATCCATACGTACTCACAAACTCAATCACACAACCACAAACTCAGCTATGCCGACAGACTCAAAAACACTTACTTGCAAACATCAACACTCACAAACACCTCCACATTTCCTACCAATCGTATTACCGTCTGCCTTCTCATTCAACAATCCACAAATAACTATCAAATCCACACTTACTATGAAATCCAAACACATTCACACTTACTTTCCCATCACACAACAGAGCTCATGTGGCAGATCCCGACTCAAGGACCATTTAGAGAAAGGGATCCCTCTAATACCCCGCCCTTATGAATCCCTCTAATACCCCACCCTTATGAATCCCTCTAATACCCCACCCTTATGAATCCCTCTAATACCCCACCCTTATGGATCCCTCTAATACCCCACCCTTATGAATCCCTCTAATACCCCACCCTTATGAATCCCTCTAATACCCCACCCTTTAGGAAATAAATTCAGAACCATCGCCAGTATAATAGTGTTTACAGCGCCCTGATTTAGACCACCAGCTCACCAGATTCTTCAAAAGTCGGTCAACAGTTCAAACGGCCTCCACCCTGCTGGCTGGAAGCGCCGGAGAGGTCGTCCTCAAAACACGTGGCTCCAACAGGTAGCAGCCTCGCCATCTGCCTTAGAGGAGGCCTGGCAGCACGCAGTTACAACTGGACTTGTCGGTGTTCTTCCTTAGACGCTTAAGCGAACATTATTATTGTTAAACCAGGCGTGTAGAATGCAGAGATACGTGAGGAATCTTGACTCACCTATATTCAGACAGGTGTTAACAGTAAAACACATAATTATTTATGTCCAAATAGCTCAAAGTCTTTCTGGACAAAGCCATATTTTGTAAGTTAAGTGAAACATTATCTTGTCTGAATTCAGTAGGTCAAGGGCAAGTTAACGGCTCTGCCTAGATAGAAACACACCGTTGTCCTTCTTCTTCTTCCTCGGTCATCGTCAGACCTCGGCTTCAATGACTCTAACAAAGGCAGTAGAAGACTCAAGGCTCTGTGGTTTTCCGTACAGCTTTTCCCGAAAGGACACTGGCTGTTGCCAAATGCTTTTTCTTGTGTCGGTATACAGTGGGCAGGACTGCAAAATATGTTCTGCCGCCATGGGTGATGTGCCGCAGACACAAAGGTCTATAGTGCCAATCTTGAACTTGTTGTATAGATGACATCTCAGTCTGTTGTGACATGTGGGTAGCCGGAGAATTATCACCTGATCTGGCCTGGAGGGTTGGTGGTAGGCATCGTTTTCTATGTGGCCAGGCTGTTTTTTTCTTCTCCATTTTTCACTGTACAATGCCCTGATGGCTGCTTTTGTCTCCTTGTATGTGAGTTATGTATGACTCTGTGCGAGTCTGTCCACCTCCTCGTCTGGAAGGTTGCGGTTTGCTGATATCCACTAGATCGCATTATTGTTTAAGTACTGGGACACCAAGTGGTCTCGAGGTAAGACGTCTGCCTCGGGTACTAGAGGTTGCGGGTTCAAATCACGGTAGCGACCAGGATTTTTTCACGTGGATTTCTAGTATTTCCCCGGATCTCTGGGTAATAGAGATCGGACGACCGTGCCCAGTGTAGCACATTAATAATCCCTCAGAAGTTGGAAATCGAAAAGAGTAGGCTTAACGGCCGTTGTCCAGGCAAAATTCAAAATTATGTTTAAAATCTAGCCAATCTATGACGTGATCCTCGACTGTGGTCCGGAGCTTGTGCATTGTACTGAGATTCTCCCCAAATTTGGAGAAGAACAGAGCACTTTGAGTTCAAGCGCGTGCTATGACGTTGATTCTTCTACTAAACTAAAACTGGGACAAGTGCTCGAGCGAGTCTGCCAGGGCGACGAGTTCATTTCTGTGCTGGTTTTTGAGAGCCCTTACACTGAGATGTTATGACTTGAATTATAAGTGCAGTATTATTGACAGAATTAGTCTGTGCGGGAACTTTGTTATCCACAAAGGATGGTGTGGGAGCAAGATAGTAGAATACAAAAAGCTGGTCTCGGGCGAATGTTACGTGTCGTAGAAACAGTCCGCTGTTATTGCTGAAGATGAGGACTCATAGATAGGGGTTGTTGTATAGTGCGTCTTTTAATTCATGAACAAGGTCCGACGAAATATTCTACTAAACTGCATGTCAGATTCAAATGATTTTTCGCATACAGCCTTAGAATATCCATGACGCTAAAACATTGATATTTGTTCTTTTTGTTCATAGGCGTATCTCCTTAATGTCTTGATAGATCAATTGATTGTTTGTGCTGACCGTTAAGTACAATCGTAAAAATGGCACCAATATGCAACAGTTAGTACAGCCCTTCGATCACCATTAGACCCCAAGGTTGTATCAACTGCGCAGCTAATTTTATGCTGCTTAAAGCTTTTGAATATTAAAATGTATGTGTTGTCATTGTATGTACACTTAATTGTTTTGATAAACATACGCTAATTCATCCAAGTCAGCTAATCAGTATGTCCACAAAAGATTATATTAATCATCCGAATCTGTCGATTCAATAAAGTTGATAATTGTTACTGGCTGGACATATTGTAATCCATCTCGTTGCCAGTACTGTTCTTCTTCCCGGAGCACATGTTCAACACACTTCTTCCAGAACTGAATGTCTATTTTTGAAAGGTACTCACGTGCCAGCACTTCAACATCACACATTTTAAATGTCCTGTCCTGTTCGGTAACTTGTCCTTTGACTTTAGCACACACAATCTCTGTAGCGTTTAGATGCGCGTGATATGCAGGTAGTCACAGAGAAGTGTGAAGGTACTCTTCAATGATTTTGTAAATGTGATAAACCTTTGTCTTATTTGTCTTCCTCACAAGCTGCAACAACTCTGCCTTCAAATACGTGTCGTCGAAATTCACCTTTTTCTTAGCTAGCCATGTCCTAATTTGAGCTTTTGTATTTGATACAGTTGGTACTTTGTCTTTCCCTGATACTGCATTCTGATAGGATACATTATCCATTACTAGGCATGACGATCTTTCCAGAATTGTAAGCAGTTCAATTGTCAGCCAGTGCCTGACAATCTGTCCATTCATTTCAAGTCTCTACCATCGGTACATTTTGATTGGACAATAAGTTCTGCCTCAGGACAAGTTCTGTTTCACCGCTTCCGGCGTACGTTAGTATAAGTCACTGCCCAATGCTGCTTGAAATGTTTTCTTTTCTGTTCGCCTGTCAACTGATTGCCATTATTTACCATAGCTGTGGTAAGCATTGGCCCAGGATTCTTCCAAGTATACAATATCATGGCCTTGCCTGCGCCATTCAAGTTTCTGTTTAAGGTATTTGCTCCTGGCAGCAATCAAATGTGGTTTATCACATATACAATTCCTGCCACCTGAATTTTTTTCTCAAAGCAAAGCCGACAGCTCTTATAATTTTCCAGAGTACTTTTGATAATGTCAATACTGCAGTCGTATTACATTGTTAACTTTAGTTTCCTGAGATTAACAAGTTGATTTTTCGTCAACAGTTACAAAATCTCCAGTTTTATGACAACGGTAAAAAGATGATCTATCTAGACTAGGGGCTAATTGCGTTAATTTATCTGGGTCATGAATATCGCAACAATAATTGACCCATCTGAGATTCCCTACGGAAAAAACTGGTATAGTAAAACGGTAACCTTCTGCATTGTTATAAATGTACACTTCAAACTCATTTTGAAATTGATATTAATGTAACTTTTGAAAAAGCAAGTAAATGTCACAATAACGACCCCACAAACTATGCTATCGGGATACACCTATGTCTGAACTACAGTTCGCATGAATGACCTTGGTTGTTTTCCACACTCGACAAAGTGTCTGTGCACGAGATAATCAGGAATTTGTATTTATTTAGCCTATTTGAAGGTCTGTAAAAAATATTTTCAAAATACGACTGTGTACCATAAACATGTTCAAATTATGTCCAATTCAGTGCAGTTACATTTAATATAGTCTAACGAATACATTTTTCTAAATACATAACATTTCTCTACACAAAAAATTGTTACTTAAAGTTATGGATATTCTAAGGCTACATGCAAAACATCATTTATATCTGACATGCAGTTTAGTAGAAAATTGCTTTGGACCTTGTTTATGAATGAAAAGACGGACTATAGTACATGGATACAAGAGCGTGCATCAGGTATTTGTTGTTCTATGACCGTCGTGTACGTTCATATGGAAGGTAAGTATCACACGAAGTGATAGTGGGGTCTTCTAATGGATAAAGAACTTTAAGTGGAATGATTGAAATCTATAGGAACTATAGTTGGTAGACAGGGAGACATAATACGATTGGCATCAGGTGGGACATGTTGAGTCTCGTAATTAGCTCTTCTCTCAAACAGGGAAAGATGTAGGGGCTTACAGTGTGTACTTAAAGTGTGGCGCAGAGCAGAGGTGAACCCAACAGGAGAAACGAAGTTAGCTCCTGAGTTGACAGTTTTAGCGTTTCAGTTGACAGTTTTAGCGTTTCAGTTGACAGTTTTAGCGTTTCAGTTGACAGTGGAGGGATTGACTTGAGGAATCAGAACATCTCTGAAGCTGGCACGTGCACCAAATTGTCTGCAGATGACGACTGATTGACTGATTGACTGTTCCTAGCAAGTATCTGTTCGTCAATCAATATATCTTGAAAATTGGTCGCAGCTCTCTAGTGGCCCTTACAAGAAAAAATATGTCTCGGTAGCTTTGAGGTCTGGAGTGGCTCTTACATGTCACACCGTGTCTCGGTAACTTTGAGGTCTGGAGTGGCTCTTACATGTCACACCGTGTCTCGGTAGCTTTGAGGTCTGGAGTGGCTCTTACATGTCACACCGTGTCTCGGTAACTTTGAGGTCTGGAGTGGCTCTTACATGTCACACCGTGTCTCGGTAACTTTGAGGTCTGGAGTGGCTCTTACATGTCACACCGTGCCTCGGTAACTTTAAGGTCTGGAGTGGCTCTTACATGTCACACCGTGTCTCGGTAACTTTGAGGTCTGGAGTGGCTCTTACATGTCACACCGTGCCTCGGTAACTTTAAGGTCTGGAGTGGCTCTTACATGTCACACCGTGTCTCGGTAACTTTGAGGTCTGGAGTGGCTCTTACATGTCACACCGTGCCTCGGTAACTTTGAGGTCTGGAGTGGCTCTTACATGTCACACCGTGCCTCGGTAACTTTGAGGTCTGGAGTGGCTCTTACATGTCACACCGTGTCTCGGTAACTTTGAGGTCTGGAGTGGCTCTTACATGTCACACCGTACCTCGGTAACTTTGAGGTCTGGAGTGGCTCTTACATGTCACACCGTGCCTCGGTAACTTTGAGGTCTGGAGTGGCTCTTACATGTCACACCGTGCCTCGGTAACTTTGAGGTCTGGAGTGGCTCTTACATGTCACACCGTGTCTTTTAACTTTGTGGTCTGGAGTGGCTAAAGGAAACGAAACGTGTTTGCTCCGGCACGAAGAGCGGAACTGGGTAAGAATAAGACAACGATCAACGAAGTAACGATCTAAATAATAAATCAGCTGGACAACGATCAATGAAGTAACGAACTAAATAATAAATCAGCTGGACAACCATCAGATGCAGTAACGATCTAAGTAATAAATCAGCTGGACAACGATCAGATGCAGTAACGATCTAAATAATAAATCAGCTGGACAACGATCAGATGCAGTAACGATCTAAATAATAAATCAGCTGGACAACGATCAACAAAGTAACGATCTAAATAATAAATCAGCTGGACAACGATCAGATGCAGTAACGATCTAAATAATAAATCAGCTTTACAACGATCAGATGCAGTAACGATCTAAATAATAAATCAGCTGGACAGCGATCAACGAAGTAACGATCTAAATAATAAATCAGCTGGACAACGATCAACGAAGTAACGATCTAAATAATAAATCAGCTGGACAGCGATCAACGAAGTAACGATCTAAATAATAAATCAGCTGGACAGCGATCAACGAAGTAACGAACTAAATAATAAATCAGCTGGACAACGATGAACGAGGCAGACTTGAGCCAGTCTTTTACTCCACAGCGAAAGCTGAATGGGCTAAACGAGACTTGGAGAACGTCAGACGCTGCCCAAGACCAAATAACTATGACATTTATGTTGTTGTAGGTAGTGAAGCGATACGAATGGATTTGAATAAGAGATTTAACTTGGAAGTGAATTTACGACTGAGAGAAAGAACAGTGTTAATTAATGGGATCTTCGATTGTTACAACATCGTAACAATGGAGTAGAATAGGATTTTCATGCCGGCTGTGCTATTTGTATTGCTGGACGTCCTTTTGCTAGTCTTGTATTGATATCACATATATCACATATATCACATATATCACATATATCACATATATCAAACAATTCAGCGATCAAGGGAGATAGCCTGCCGCTGTTTTGACACACATTACCTCACATACATTACCTCACATACATTACCTCACATTCATTACCTCACATATATTCTCTCACATACATTTCCTCCCATACATTCCCTCAGATATATTTATTCACACAAATTACTTCATACAAATCAAAAAGAATACCACAATCCACAACACAAACTGGTTCATTCACGGATGCTCATATGACCTTACTCACACAAACCGGTTCATTCACGAATGTTCATATGACCTTACTCACACAAACCGGTTCATTCACGGATGCTCATATGACCTTACTCACACAAACCGTTTCATTCACGGATGCTCATATGACCTTACTCACACAAACCGGTTCATTTACGAATGCTCATATGACCTTACTCACACAAACCGGTTCATTCACGGAGAACTTTCCACGCGCCCTCATGGTGAGGCCCTTCCATTGCACTTTGGTTGGGCTAGCTTCTGAGGGTGCACAAACCTAGCATAGGTACATACAGACGCACACATGCATCCAAGCACTGGTTTATGCGTCCTGATATCGCCCAATGGACTACGATCTGGGGTAGATCGTAATGGCGCGCCTCCGCCAGTAGAAACTAGTGAGGCAAACATCTAAGTAACAACAACAACATTCATTAACGGAAGATCATACCTTACATAAACTTATGCAATCTCATTCAAATAAAATCACTTAACATTCAGACACGCTCAAGCTGTCTCCACATATGTTACATCACAACCTGATACATCTTACTCTGTCCAACAATCACAGTCTGACATAACATGCACATGCGCCCTCTGGGTAAGAACATTCTATTTCACTTTTGTTGGGTTGACCACTGAGAGCTCCCAAACTAGCATAGCATAGGTGCATACAGGCGCTCACACGCAACCAAGCACTGGTTCATTCTTCCCGATATCACACAAAAGGCTGCGGTCCGGGTTGAAAACAAGCGTGCCTCAGCCAGTGGATACAGAGAGACAAATTCTTTACCAAAAAACAAAAAATCTCACCAAAAAAAGCAAACTGCCTCGCACAAACTCACGCACTAACACAAGCTCACACAGTCACTCACTCAATCTAAATCATACAAAGCCACTCACAAAAATATCTCAAACAAACTCATGTCACAAACAAACATATTCTCACAAACTCATTCCCACAAATTCACAGACACAAACTCGCTCATACAAACATACAAACACACAGATACAAACACACAGATACAAACACACACACATACAAACACACACAAACACAGATACCTAAGACTATCCCGTCCATTATCTAACCCATCTTCTCTAAGAAACTACAAATTCATTCCTTGCCTGCACATTTTCCCACGATCCACTGAAAAACGACTGTTATTAAGCCAAGGCCATATCTTGAAATCCTGGCAGGATTCCACAGGTAAAAATATAAATATCAGATTGGCTGTGAACTCCACCTGATGAGTGAGTCAGAGGGGGAGCCAGGAGGGGAATATCGCTGGAGTAATCTTTCAGATGATACTATAGTCCAAACTCCAGAGGTCATATCTTTGTTAATGATCTTCTTTACTTTTGCTGTCAATAGGGAAGAAAGTGTGCTCTACGTGTCCTCAATATGTGTGTGTGTGTGTAAGTGTATGTGTACACGCGTTTCTATGTGTTCACGTGTGAGTGCGAATGTTTTTATGTATGTATGTGTGTATGTATGTGTGTATGTGTATAAATGTAAGTATATATGTACTTATGTATATCTGTGTGTATGTGTGCGTGCGTGCGTACGTGCGTAAGTACGTTTGTATGTATGTATCTCTTTGCACAAAGCATGTAAAGATTCTCTACCATGAGGTTGAAGATCTGTAACCACAAGTAACAAATGAGTAACACTCTTTAACTAGCTATATAAAACTCTTTAAATAGTTATGTAACACTCTTTAACTAGTTATGTAACACTCTTTAACTAGTTATGTAACACTCTTTTACTAGTTATTTACCACTCTTTAACTAGTTATGTAACAGTCTTTAACTAGTTATGTAACACCCTTTAACTAGTTATGTAACACTCGTTAACTAGTTATGTAACACTCTTTAACTAGTTACGTAGAACTCTTTAACTAGTTTTTAAAACTTTTTAACTAGTTATTTAACAGTTTTATATGAGATATGTTACATTTCTTGACGAGTTATGTAACGCTCATTAAAGAGATATGTAGCAATTATGGGATAGTTATTTAACACTTATGGTGTAGTTATGTAACACTCTTTAACTAGATATATAACACTTATGGTAAAGTTATATATCATCTTTAACTAGTTATGTAACACTGATGGGGGTAGTTATGTAACACTCTTCAACTAACTATGTAACAATCATGAGGGAGCTATGTAACACTTATGGGTTAGTTATGTCACACGTATCGGGCACTTATATAATACTGATGGGGCAGTTACTTAACACTTTTAACTAGTTGTGAAATTTTTATGGAGTAGATATGTAACATTTATGAGGTATGTATGTAACAGTTATGGGGTAGTTATGTAACACTTATATGGTAGTTATGCAGCACTCTTTAACTAGTTATGTTACACATATGAGGTAATTATGTTACACTTATGGAGTAGTTATGTAACACGTATGGCGTAGTTATGGTACACGTATGGGGTAGTTATGTAACACTCTTTAACTAGTTATGTTACACATATTGGGTAATTATGTTACACTTGTGGAGTAGTTATGTAACACGTATGGGATAGTTATGGTACATGTACGGGGTAGTTATGTAACACTTATGGGGGTAGTTATGTAACACTTATATGGTAGTTATGTAACACGTATGGGGTAGTTATGTAACACTTATGGTGTAGTTATGTAACACTTATGGGGTGGTTATGTAACACTTATGGAGTAGTTATTTAACATTTATGGCGTAGTTATGGTACATGTATGGGGTAGTTATGTAACACTTAAGGGGTAGTTATGTAACAATTATGATGTAGTTATGTTACAATTATGGGGTAGTTATGTAGCAATTATGGGTTAATTCTGTAACATGCATGGGGTAGTTATGTAACATGTACGGGGTAGTTATGTAACAATTTTTGGTTGTTATGTAACAATCATGGGGTAGTTATGTAACATGTATGGGGTAGTTATGTGACAATTTTGGGTTGTTATGTAACAATTATGGGGTAGTTATGTAACATGTATAGGATAGTTATGTAACACTTATAGGGTATTTATGTAACACTTTTTAACTAGTTAGATTACACTTATGGGAGAGTTATGTAACACTCTTAACTAGTTATGTAACACTTATAGTGCGTTACGTAACATTTGTGAGAAAGTTGTTTATTATGAAATGGAAAGATAACAGTAAGCACATTTCTGTCAACGTAAATGTTCACCCCAAACATGTGAAGATCAACTTCACAGAATTGGAGTTTGAGCATTGCCAGCACGTCAAGCTAGAATGTGCTGGCAGAGCAGAAGAAACTTTGCAAGTTCAAATGATTAAATGGGAAACTACAACTTCTGATTATTTGGTTAAGCCAAGCAGTCTGATATGGTTCAAAGAAACCTGGCACAGAGCACGCCCATATACATTATCTGGGGAGATAGCATCAGTCTGTGTTATCAGGTAGTCCTTACAGGAAACCAAATCTTGCAACTAGAAAGTCTGATTTTGTAGGAATACAAAAGTGCAAATTAATTGAAATGCGTTATTCGACCTAAATAATCCAAAGTACTAGCCGGTACTATTCTTACAGATCAACGTTTTATGAATATTACATTTGCACAGTTGATCAGTTTGGGGTAGTTGTGAAACATCGTGAAGATTGTCCACAACAATATAACATCGGGAAGATTGTCAGCAACAATATTACATCGGGAAGATTGTCAGCAACAATATAACATCGGGAAGATTGTCAGCAACAATATAACATTGTGAAGATTGTCAGCAACAATTTAACATCGGGAAGATTGTCAGCAACAATATAACATCGGGAAGATTGTCAGCAACAATATAACATCGGGAAGATTGTCAGCAACAATATAACATCGTGAAGATTGTCAGCAACAATATAACATCGGGAAGATTGTCAGCAACAATATAACATCGTGAAGATTGTCAGCAACAATATAACATTGTGAAGATTGTCAGCAACAATATAACGTCGTGAAGATTGTCATATTTCAGCAAAAATATAACATGCTGAAGATTGTCAGCAACAATCTAACATCGGGAAGATTGTCAGCAACAATATAACATCGTGAAGATTGTCATATTTCATCAACAATATAACATCCTGAAGATTTTCAGCAACAATATAACATCGTGAAGATTGTCAGCAACAATATAACATCGTGAAGATTGTCATATTTCATCAACAATATAACATCCTGAAGATTTTCAGCAACAATATAACATCGGGAAGATTGTCAACAACAATATAACATCGTGAAGATTGTCAGCAACAATATAACATCGTGAAGATTGTCAGCAACAATATAACATCGTGAAGATTGTCAGCAACAATATAACATCGGGAAGATTGTCAGCAACAATATAACATCGGGAGGATTGTCAGCAACAATATAACATCGTGAAGATTGTCAGCAACAATATAACATTGTGAAGATTGTCAGCAACAATACAACATTGTGAAGATTGTCAGCAACAATATAACATCCTGAAGATTGTCAGCAACAATATAACATCGTGAAGATTGTCAGCAACAATATAACATCGGGAAGATTGTCAGCAACAATATAACATTGTGAAGATTGTCATATTTCAGCAACAGTATATCATCGTGAAGATTGTCCTATTTCAGCAACAACATAACATCGTGAAGATGATCAGAAACAATATAACATCGGGAAGATTGTCAGAAACAATATAACATAGCGAAGATTGTCGTCAACAACAATATAAATAGTTTATACATGCAAATCAGTGGTCAGATAACATGTTTGTGGCAGGAAGTTGTTCAGCTGCACATCCTTAAACTGAAATCTACAATTTTCAGTCGAAAAAAAATGGTTCTAACACTGGCTTGATCAATGCCTACTGATCGAAGTGTTTTCATGTGAGATCTGCATGTGACATAGACGAGAATATGGTTACTGCCACACTTTAGTGTATGCCGTCCGTGGCGAATAATAATATGCTTTATCCATAATTGGGTTAAAAACTATATTTGACAAAGACTAGGACAGGTTTACTGCAACACTGATGTCAAATGTCAAATCTCCCTAAGGCTGAAGGCAATCCATATCAAAGCCTTGCACCTTCTACCAAACACAAAGGGTTTATCAGTGTGAAAACACCTTCTAGGTTTGAATGAATGGAGTAGGAGCAATACCTCATATCTCGTGCCAGAATAAACTAGTCCGGAGAACGGATTTGGTTGTGTCGCTAGTTTACAGCTAGACTGCGATATTTGCACCTTTCGGTCCGACGCATCCGTCTTCGGCAGGATTTATGTTCCTAACGTACTAGCATATATATGTCACAATATACAGTCACTTTTTATCCCTTACCCGCTAGAATCTGTCATCTATAGAATATTGGCAACGTTATTTGGAATGGAGCAAGGCGCACAGCTGGGATCGTGTATAACTTCTTACCGTATAACTAAAAAGGCTATTGAAAGATTCAACCATTGCAAAAGTGGTGCATGAAAGTGCCAGTGATGGTCTACAGAAGAAAATTGGAAAGGGGTGGTCAGAGAATTGGTGCAACACAAAGTGTGAACTGGTCTGCCGGTCAGCGACCACAAACAACAATATGTAAAAAGTATTACATTTTAGTGGTAGTGGTAGCAGCAGTATTAATATTAGTAGTTGTGTTAGTAATAGTATAGGTAGTAGTAGTAGTAGTAGTACTAGTAGTAGCAGTACTCGCAGTAGTAGTAACAGTAGCAGTAGTAATAGCCGTAGCAGTAGTAGTAGTAGCAGTAGTAGTAGTAACAGTAGTAGTAGTATTAGTAGTAATAGCAGTAGCAGTAGTAGTAATAGTAGTAGTAGTCTTCGGCACACTACACATCTCTGGTACCCTTTCCTCCTTGAATCGTTCTGCCCATCGTGTACCGATAAAAGAAGAAACATTTGATAACAAGCAGTGTCATTCCACGCAAATGTGTACGGAAGTCCACCGTGCGTCAAATCGACTGGAGCCTTCGCTAGTCATTGAAGTCCAGTTCTGTAGACTTACTAGGAAGAGCAAGAAATCGAATCCTAGCGTCACTGCAAAGACTGTTGAGTGTACGAGTTTAATGGAGCTCACACTCAACTGCCAACCTGTGCAACACATGCTATGTATATCCCTACTACACAGCCGTATAGCACACGTGTGTCGTCAAACGTCGTGAGAAACTCTTTTGTTCCATATGTTACGGCAGGCGAAAATCCACTAATGCCTTGAACAGTCCATCCCATTATGTTCACCATGGCCAACTGTAATAGCTAAACTACAGATCTTAACCCTAAAATATACGATCGCCTATTTTTGGTGAGGGTAGAGGCATAAATTAAAGCAAGGTAGACCCGTAGCCTGTCAGGCGCCATATATGCTAACCACATAACCAAGGCCTCATGTTATAGGTGGGTCCCCCACCTGACGCGGACACTTTACCTCGAAACGATTGTGTCCCCGCACCCACACTTTGAATATCTGAGCTCCAGAATTGACAAAAATGGCGACTGGTCGACCAATAGGATCAGTGACCAATAGATGGCTGCTTGCACCAGGATCAATGACCAATAGATGGCTGACAGCTTCCACCAGGATCAGTGACCAATAGATGGCTGACAGCTTCCACCAGGATCAGTGACCAATAGATGGCTGACAGCTTCCACCAGGATCAGTGACCAATAGATGGCTGCTTGCACCAGGATCAGTGACCAATAGATGGCTGACAGCGTGCACCAGGATCATTGACCAATAGATGACAGCTTGCAGCAGGATCAGTAACCAATAGATGGCTGACAGCTTCCACCAGGATCAGTGACCAATAGATGGCTGCTTGCACCAGGATCACTGACCAATAGATGGCTGCTTGCACCAGGATCACTGACCAATAGATGGCTGCTTGCACCAGGATCACTGACCAATAGATGGCTGCTTGCACCAGGATCACTGACCAATAGATGAACAGGACCTTACTACGTATCCAGATGGTGGCCCTGGAAACAGACTGCAATCAATCAGCCTGACTAAGAGATTATTTATCACAATGGAAGGACCAACCAGCTCCCAAGAAATTTGAAACCGATGATGAGATCGAATGTGTCGGGTCTAAAGGTGCAGATACACAACTTTGCTTTCAACTGCGACACTACATTGCAAATGTTCTTTTGAGGATAATAAGCTGGATACATCAGCCAACTCTGGAAATATCAAATTGTACGTTCACCGAAGATTGCAAGAATTATCGGTGTAACAGATCTCTATATAGCAATGATGATTAGGGCTAGTCACGTATTCTTTTAGAACAAAAAATGGTCTGAGAAAGTATGTAGTAAGGCGCGGTTGGGGAAAGCTAGGATCAAAACAACGCCATAGACAGTTTGGCTTCGAGTCGAGGAAACAAAAGACAACGCGTTGTCTGAGCGGCCGGAAATGAGAGAATGACTGGAAGGGTTTCGTCTTGTGAGAAGCCAAGGTATGATTGACGGATGGCCGTTCTTTACGACGGGCTAGCGCTTGTCTTTAAAAACCTTTAGCACGCTCTTGTCCGATCCCTTCTAACCAGCTCGGCCTGCAAAAACGGTGTGCGGAAAAACATTTTTTTTTTTTAACGGAGTCACTCCTGACAGCCATTTTTTACTGCTGACTACGCCCTCCATATATACACGATATTTTGCCGGTTAAAGTATCGTGTGTTCGATTACAAATGGCTTTTGAACAGTTTTAATTTTGTATACGCCGTTTGGAGCAAGCCGACTTTTTGCGAAAGGGGAAGTAGGTTGTTGAGAAAGATTTTTATCGCGTAGATCTGTTTATTTTGTTTGTTTAAATGAAAGAACTACGTTTGAATTGAAATTAACAGTTGTGGCGATATTTTAAACACAGTATCGATACGTTGTTGTGGTTTCCATGGTTTTCTATCGAAGCGACTAGGCCTAGTGGTCGAGTCCAAATTTTTCCCGAGATTTTCATACATTTTCAACTTCATCTTTTTAAATCTCAAAAACTAACAAACATACAACAAAAACAATAACACCCACATGTGCGTTATGCTATTGTGTATCTGCACGCCATGAAATCATAATTATTGACAAACAAACATAAAAGTTACAAATTTTGAAAGACGACTACCACAGCGACTAATTAAGAAAATTAATTAGGTCAAATTTTTTTCAAAAATATATTGGAGTGCTAAAGGTTAAAAGATACAGTTCAAAAGATACAAAGCGATTCGATGCGAAAGCGGATGTAGAAGGCTGTCTCACTATGCTACATGGGCCATTGCATTTGTGCCTCTTGAAGTGAACGTGATGATCATCCCTTCTATGATCATTCAAGACACATAGTTTTAATGTGGAGGTTATCTCACTATACATCGATAGCATTGCAATACTTTGATCATTGGTGCGGATGGTGAGCTCCCTGTACATACACAATTCTCGTGGTACGAAAAGGGTTCTAGTGAAATCCTGGGATTGCAATCCCAAATGCTCATAGTATGAAAATAGACGGGCCTAATATGGAACGCATTTGCTCAGTAAAGGTGTAACACGGGTACCAGATGGACACGTTCCCAACACTTGAGAACTGGAAATTTGTCTAAGAGGAAGTTGTATCCTTAGTATCCCACCAAAAACGATGCCTATTACCAGTTGAACCGAAGAGAGCAGGTCGTTGTCTTCAGACTTCGCACTGGCCACAATAGACTGAGGTACCACCTATTCAACAAATTGAAGATAGGGTGTACCGACGAATGCCCGTGCGGTACTGGTAAAATGACCACTGAACATCTGCTGCAGAACTGCCCGACATACGAGGATCAGAGAGAGCAGATGTGGCCATTGCCAGTGGAACTGCAAGACAAGCTCTATGGTAGTGGCGAGATTCTCAGGATGACCGCCGCTTTTTTCGAAAAAATAATGGTTACTGTCTGACTGTGTACGCAGAAGAAGAAGAAGAAGAAGTATCCTTAGTATCCTTCGAGAGCTCAATCTAACCCATGTGAGAAGATCTTGTCTACAGTCTAATGCTAAGTAAGTCAACCAAAGAGGATAGATTCATCATCGATTCTAACAAGCCAAGGAAAATTCCACAGACAACGAGTTAGATAGTTAGACATTCAGTTGTAACAAGTGGAATTAGATCAAGTGTAAGATTATTCAGTTGTAACAAGTGGAATTAGGTCAAGTGTAAGGTTATTCAGTTGTAACAAGTGGAATTAGATCAAGTGTAAGATTATTCAGTTGTAACAAGTGGAATTAGGTCAAGTGTAAGGTTATTCAGTTGTAACAAGTGGAATTAGATCAAGTGTAAGATTATTCAGTTGTAACAAGTGGAATTAGATCAAGTGTAAAGTTATTCAGTTGTAACAAGTAGAATTAGATCAAGTGTAAAGTTATTCAGTTGTAACAAGTAGAATTAGATCAAGTGTAAGGTTATTCAGTTGTAACAAGTGGAATTAGATCAAGTGTAAGATTATTCAGTTGTAACAAGTAGAATTAGGTCAAGTGTAAGGTTATTCAGTTGTAACAAGTGGAATTAGATCAAGTGTAAGATTATTCAGTTGTAACAAGTGGAATTAGATCAAGTGTAAAGTTATTCAGTTGTAACAAGTAGAATTAGATCAAGTGTAAAGTTATTCAGTTGTAACAAGTAGAATTAGATCAAGTGTAAGGTTATTCAGTTGTAACAAGTGGAATTAGATCAAGTGTAAAGTTATTCAGTTGTAACAAGTGGAATTAGGTCAAGTGTAAGATTATTCAGTTGTAACAAGTGGAATTAGATCAAGTGTAAGATTATTCAGTTGTAACAAGCAAGTGGAATTAGATCAAGTGTAAGATTAGTATTAGTTGAAATAGAAGACCGAGAAACTGGGTCATTGGGTTACAGGGGTTCCATCAACAGCTCATGCTGAAATCCCCAGTGTTTGTAAACATTTGACATGTTTAGATTAGTTAGTTCATGCTGAAATCCTATGTGTTAATGAACATTTGACATGTTTAGATTAGTTAGTTCATGCTGAAATCCTCCGTGTTAATGAACATTTGACATGTTTAGATTAGTTAGTTCATGCTGAAATTCTCCGTGTTAATGAACATTTGACATGTTTAGATTAGTTAGTTCATGCTGAAATCCTCCGTGTTAATGAACATTTGACATGTTTAGATTAGTTAGTTCATGCTGAAATTCTCCGTGTTAATGAACATTTGACATGTTTAGATTAGTTAGTTCATGCTGAAATACTCCGTGTTAATGAACATTTGACATGTTTAGATTAGTTAGTTCATGCTGAAATCCTCCGTGTTAATGAACATTTGACATGCTTAGATTAGTTAGTTCATGCTGAAATTCTCCGTGTAAATGAACATTTGACATGTTTAGATTAGTTAGTTCATGCTGAAATCCTCCGTGTTAATGAACATTTGACATGTTTAGATTAGTTAGTTCATGCTGAAATCCTCCGTGTTAATGAACATTTGACATGTTTAGATTAGTTAGTTCATGCTGAAATCCTCCGTGTTAATGAACATTTGACATATTTAGATTAGTTAGTTCATGCTGAAATTCTCCGTGTAAATGAACATTTGACATGTTTAGATTAGTTAGTTCATGCTGAAATTCTCCGTGTAAATGAACATTTGACATGTTTAGATTAGTTAGTTCATGCTGAAATCCTCCGTGTTAATGAACATTTGACATGTTTAGATTAGTTAGTTCTGTTTGATATTGTCATAACAAATATTATTGTAAATAAATCAATGATCTTGTTAACGTCAGATTGAGTGTTTTCTATGTTGAAGTCGTGTCGTCCAGTATTAAGTGTTTTCTATGTTGAAGTCGTGTCGTCCAGTATTAAGTGTTTTCTATGTTGAAGTCGTGTCGTCCAGTATTAAGTGTTTTCTATGTTGAAGTCGTGTCGCCCAGTATTAAGATACACTTTGGCTCACAGTCTTATGTAGACCTGCTACATTGGTACTTTGTGAAATAAACAATGCTGGCTAATAGAAGTCAAAACATTTGCCGTAATTCGTTTGGTCCGATGGAATTTGTTGCTTATCATTTATAACTAATATAGCCTTCATCAGAAGTGTTCCTTTTACTTAACCAAGAGTTGATAAAAGTTAACTAAACTGAACGTCTTTGTACTGGTTTAAAAGACTGCTGAGTCTGTATACAACCAGTTTATTTTTCATCCATTTGATTAAAAATACATATTCTTGAATGCATTAATTGACCCTGCATCAACTATTTCCTGTGACAATGCATTTCAAGCACTCACTACTCTCTGACCAACAAAATATGTCCCGGTGTCTAATCTGATACTTTTTTAAAATTAATTTGTGGTTTGGTCTTCTTGTTCTTGTAGACGGCTATGTTTTGAAGAAAAAAACTTGTTATAGCCGAATATGTCCGTTCCGTTGATTCTCTTATAAACCTGTATACGATCACCCCGACTTCTTGTTGGTAGGTGGTACGATCAGAGTGACGTAATGGCTAACACGTCAAAACGACGTACTTAATGACACAGAGACAGCAGGAAGTGAAGTCATAACGACACAGACATACACACGTGACTACAGGATTGGCTATTCTGTATTACCAGTGACACACATGTTGGACAGCGCGAGCAACGACCCGTTGTCCTTCCAGTTTTAATCGCTTTCGTTTTCTGTTGTGCTCTCTCCCTCTCTCTCTCTCTCTCTCTCTCTCTCTCTATAAATATATATATATATATATATATATATATATATATATATATATATATCTTTGTAACCTAACCTTGGACAACCCTTGCTCATCCTCTCGTCCGTCAATAAATTGGAGGTCACATGACCTGAAGTCATTTCTTGTTTGCAATTATTTGAAGACACAACTTTGATTTCCTCAACAGATATGTATAATGTTGTGTTAGTGCGTTGAAACAGATCATGTAGCCGTGTTATTGGACCAGATCCTGCAGTCGTGTGTTGAAACAGATCATGAAGTCGTGTTGTTGGACCAGATCCTGCAGCCGTGTGTTGAAACAGATCATGAAGTCTTGTTGTTGGACCAGATCCTGTAGTCGTTTGATGAAGCAGATTTTTTAGCCGTGTGTTGAAGCACATCATGTAGCCGTGTGTTGGAATAGATCATGTATACGTGTCTTAAAGCAGATCCTGTAGCCTTGTGTTAGTACAGATCATGTAGCCGTGTGTTGGAACAGATCCGGTAGTCGTGTGTTGAACCAGATCCTGTAGCCGTGTGTTGGAACAGATCCTGTAGCCGTGTGTTGGAACATATCCTGTAGTCGTGTGTTGGAATAGATCCTGTAGTCGTGTCTTGGAACAGATCATGTAATCGTGTGTTGGAACAGATCCTGTAATCATATGTTGGAACAGATCCTGTAGCCGTGTGTTTGAACATATCCTGTAGTCGTGTCTTGGAACAGATCATGTAATCGTGTGTTGGAACAGATCCTGTAATCATATGTTGGAACAGATCCTGTAGCTGTGTGTTGAACTAGATCCTATAGCCGTGTTGTGGAACAGATCATGTAGCCGTGTGTTGAACCAGATCATGAAGCCGTCTGTTGGAACATATCATGTAGTCGTGTGTTGGAACAGATCCTATAGCCGTGTGTTGGAACAGATCCTGTAATCGTATGTTGGAACAGATCCTGTGGCCGTGTTGGAACAAATCCTGTAGGCGTATTTTGAACTAGATCCTATAGCCGTGTGTTGGAACAGATCATATATCCGTGTGTTAAACCAGATCCTGTAGCCGTGTGTTGGAACAGTTCCTGTAGTCGTGTGTTGGAACAGATTCTGTAATCGAATTTTGGAACAGATCATATAGCCGTATGGTCGAACTGATCATGTAGCCGTGTGTTGAACCAGATCATGAAGCCGTGTGTTGGAACATATCCTGTAGTCGTGTGTTGGAACAGATCCTGTAGCCGTGTGTTGGAACAGATCCTGTAATCGTATGTTGGAACAGATCATGTAGCCGTGTGTTGGAACAAATCCTGTAGCCGTGTGTTGAACTAGATCCTATAGCCGTGTGCTGGAACAGATCATGTAGCAGTGTGTTGAACCAGATCCTGTAGCCGTGTGTTGGAACAGATCCTGTAGTCATGTGTTGGAACAGATCCTGTAGTCGTGTGTTGGAACAGATCCTGTAGCCGTATGTTGGAACAGATCCTGTAGTCGTGTGTTGGAACAGATCCTGTAGCCGTGTGTTGGAACAGATCCTGTAGCCGTGTGTTGGAACAGATCCTGTAGCCGTGTGTTGGAACAGATCCTATAGCCGTGTGCTGGAACAGATCATGTAGCCGTGTGTTGGAACAGATCCTGTAGTCGTGTGTTGGAACAGATCCTGTAGCCGTGTGTTGGAACAGATCCTGTAGTCGTGTGTTGGAACAGATCCTGTAGCCGTGTGTTTGAACAGATCCTGTAGCCGTGTGTTGGAACAGATCCTGTAGCCGTGTGCTGGAACAGATCATGTAGCCGTGTTCTGGAATAGATCCTATCCATATACTATGCACGTACACATTAAATAAGCTGAGCAGGCTGTCATTAACATATGTAACCATGCATCTCCCACCAGACCTGGAAATGAGCAGAATATTCTTCATGTTCTGTTTGATTCCATGGTCGTGTGCTTTGGGGGATAAATTACAGAACAAAAGTGTACGCGCGCTCGTGAACGCGAGTGAATGCATCAAAAGTGCTCGAAAATAGCAATTATGACAAAACGTTGCTGTTATTTAAATGGTTCTATAGGATTTTGTGGAGAAAGTGGCTTATGGATTTATGGGTGCTGGAGTACTCGTTAGGGCTCGGGAAAGGGGAGATAACAAGACAAATCAAGCATGAACTAGAATCTGGCTGAACAAATGTTTATGAACAAACATTAGAAAATATTGCGGGACATTTTTTTACATTTCCCTTCATCAATATTTCTGGGGAACTAACACATAAACTTGGCGATAACGTTATTAAAACTCTAGTCCAACGGGTTGCATATGGTTGAAATGGCTGAATGGATTATTTAAATAAACACCATCTGATTGCTGTAGAATTTAGTTAGGTTAAAAATAGGAAGTCTATAAATAGATTATTCTACTGTTCAATATTGAGACATTTAAAAACACGTACTAACACACATCTAAAATATTTATAAACATAAACAAACACAGATTAAAACATATATACACGGGTTAGCACATATCTAAACATATACAGAAACAAATACATTTCTAAACAATATACAAACACAAATGCATGTCTAAACCATATACAAACACTAAATTGTAATAGATCTTCGACCTGCTAATTGATTTGGAATCCGCGGAATTACTGTACACTGGAGTTTTAGTACCGCGATAAAGGCGTTCGATAATATGTCGCTTTTAGAACAGTTGTAAGTAAGAGGAAATTCAAGTTCGGACCTTTGAAGTGCTTTATGTCATAGGTCTCAATGACTAAATGACTAAATTCATAAGTATCTTTCTCACACTACACTCATCAGCTCGCCCAGTAAACACAATAGTGCACACCTGTAAATGATAAAGAAAAATTGACCTACTTTGACTGCACCTGTCAGTCGTGAAGTGTCACGTCAATTCCTGCATTCAAGTTTCACAACAATACTTCTAATGAAAAACAAACAAAACCCTTAGTACACGGCCATTAACCATTTCTGATGGCATCTACAAGCAAAGTAATGGCTACGTTTGGGAGTGACATTTACTTTCATGTGCATTCATCAACAGATTCGACGACGTTTCTTAGCTCAGACTGCCTATCTAATTTAACTGAATAAGATAAGCTAACGGGCCACATGCAAACATACGGTGGCTGCTGATTGCTTCCATCAAAACTGTTTCAATAATCCAGGCAGTCCTTATTGATTATTCTGAGTAATTTGTGTGCCGAAACAGCTGCAGAATTACACAAATGGCGAATGCTGGAGCATATTTGATCTTCCTGGAACGGACAATATCGCAGCGTTTCCAGCCATGATATACATGTCGGATACTTGTACGTGCATGTTCTGCTCCTCAGTACATAATTGTGTACAGTTACTGTTATAAGATGACAGCCCACAAACGTGAATCGTTAGGGGGAGATAATCGCAGCTGTTTGTGTTGTCCAAATCAAAAGTAATTTGATAAAATAGAGCGCCATATGCAGAGCTTCACACAGACGATCTAGCATAATTCAGTAATTGAATAGCCTCAATTGTATAGAGGAGAACTACATGGGGTACCAGCAACAAACGTCGCCTCGAACCAATAGGCATATCGCACACGTAGACTAAGCAGGGTCTAACTTGAGCCTTGCAACTTCGCGAATAATAATGTACTGTACAGAACCTATTGCCGCCCACGAGCTTTTGTTTTGAGTGTATGGGTAGCTAACTGACATAGTGTATGAGTAGCTAACTTACATAGTGTATGAGTAGTTAACTGAAATAATGTATGAGTAGTTAACTGAAAGAGTGTATGAGTAGCTAACTGAAAGAGTGTATGAGTAGCTAACTGAAAGAGTGTATGAGTAGCTAACTGAAAGAGTGCATGAGTAGCTAACTAAAAGAGTGTATGAGTAGCTAACTGAAAGAGTGTATGAGTAGCTAACTGATAGAGTGTCTGAGTAGATAACTGAAAGAGTGTATGAGTAGCTAACTGAAAGAGTGTATGAGTAGCTAACTGAAAGAGTGTATGAGTAGCTAACTGAAAGCGTGTATGAGTAGCTAACTGAAAGAGTGTATGAGCAGCTAACTGAAAGTGAAAGAGTGTATGAGTAGCTAACTGAAAGCGTGTATGAGTGGCTAACTGAAAGAGTGTATGAGTAGCATCTGAGTAAATGAGTAGTAGAGTGGTAGAGAGGGGGGGGTGGTCGTTTGCTCACGTCAAAGATACCGGGTTCCGTCCCTATTGTCGTAACACTCCTGTCGACCCAGTTGTAAATTGGTAACTAACATATTTGTTATGAACGACAATGCTATAGGATTTGCTACCTATCCTTATAAAAAGCAAAAGACATTTAATATATTGAAATCTGTAACACTTCGTCCCCGATAGCAACATCTGCTCTGGTACGTCAACAATCGACAAGTTGACCTCCTGCCAGTTTCGTTAACGCACGTCCATGTGTTGGGGTCAAGTCATATGACCCAGTTAGCTGATTAGAAATATCTCACGGCCTGTTTCCTTTGGGAACATTTCTCGCATCTTCCCGGCAGTGTGCCAGCCGACTGGAACTGACCTACCCTAGATGTTTCCATCTGTCACACTGAGCCTTTCGCCACTGACATTTACAATGCCTCAACCAGCCAAGAATTTGCACTATTCAATTAAGTTTCTTGTTAAAATCTTCCTAGAGAAGAAGGCATAGCAATATATATATACATCACAGAGAAGCAGAGTCTCAGCAACATAATGGATAGCTCTATATACTGTCTAGTCATATGACGTCAATAACAGGCGACTGCAAATATGCACAATCTCAAAGCCCTAGGCATATTTTATAGAATCTGTCTCTGCACAATGTGTCACTATCTTTCGGCATATCTCTGTCTCTCCTATCTGTCTATCTATCTATCTATCTATCTATCTATCTATCTATCTATCTATCTATCTATCTATCTATCTATCTATCTATCTATCTATCTATCTATCTATCTATCTATCTATCTATCTATCTATCTTATCTATCTATCTATCTTATCTATCTATCTATCTATCTATCTATCTATCTATCTATCTATCTATCTATCTATCTATCTATCTATCTATCTATCTATCTATCTATCTATCTATCTATCTATCTATCTATCTATCTATCTATCTATCTATCTATCTATCTTATCTATCTACCTATCTATATATCTATCTATCCATCCATCCATCCATCCTTCCATCCATCTATCTATCTATCTATCTATCTATCTATCTATCTATCCATCCATCGATCCATCCATCCAACCATCCATCCATCCATATATCTATCTACCTATCTATCTATCCATCTCTCTCTATCTCTATCTCTATTTTTCTGTCGCTTCTCTTTAGCAGTCTCTGAATGTCTTTTTCTTTTCGCCATCCCACATTAATGTTACTTGCTTGAATGCACGAGACAAATACAATATTTCACTTGTGTACTAACGTTTCCAATGAATGAAAGTAAAGGTCTTCGTTATGATCATCAACTGAAACCATATAAAGCATGAATGGCAGTAAATCGCATCTCTTCTCAGAACAAACACAAGTGGAGCAGACAGACAAACAGGAAGGTCCCCACCTCATGTCTGTATAAGCAGTTAAACTTGCTACTGCATAGCAGAAAAGGCATCGCTGCATTTAGGGCAGACTTATGGGCTCTAGGATTCGCTAACCAGATGTCGAGAGTCGTGATATGTCAGTGGTTCTGTTAGTATGCTGTTTATACATACTACCTTACATTGATTCCAAAGCTCAGTTCGCTCAGAGTCGCTAACAATTAATTCACCTTCCTATCAAAGAACATGTTCCCGAGTTGTTCGCCGGTGTTTTTGTGTATGAGAAAGACAAGAATAGCACCACTGCTCAATAGAGAGCATGTCGTAAGAGGCGACTAACTGTGTGACATGGCATAACACCATCCAAGAAACGAGCTGTATACAGACTCTGCAGAGTCTTATAAACCAGCATAAAGACGTCAAGTTATGTCTTATAAACCAGCATAAAGACGTCAAGTTATGTTGTCTTATAAACCAACATAAAGACGTCAAGTTATGGTGTCTTATAAACCAACATAAAGACGTCAAGTTATGTTGTCTTATAAACCAGTATAAAGACGTCAAGTTATGTTGGAACTCTGTGATCCGGACGTAAGGTGTCCGTCTCGTGAGCCGGGGATCGCGGGTTCGAATCATGGTGGAGCCCGGGTTTTTGCCCATGGAACCTCTGGTAAAAATGTCCCTGATTTCTGATTAGTGAGATCGAACTCCCGTGTTCAGTGTCTAGCATGTTAAAACCCGTGGGCAGTTAGAAATTTAAAAGAGTAGGCGTAACGCCGGCTGCTTGGTTAAAATGTAAATATGATAGTTACAAATCTACCTAAATTATGTGTACCTTCATATCCACATATATACATTTGTATCCACATATATAAATTTGTATCCACACATATCCACATTGTATCGATATATGTCGCAACGTAATGTGATCACAAATTGCTATTCACGTGAGATATACTGTAGCTACTCACTCACCTCCGCCCCTTAACATCAGCGGAGAAGTCCCATGCGAAACATCCCTTAACGCAGATCTGATACGTCTGTATGTACAACATCATTATCTTTACCAGAACTTTCATTTATTAGCTGTCTACCTGCCATCTCGATTGTTACAGTAACCCACTATCTGCACTTTCAATCTATAGACTGCCTTTTGCATATTGTTGCTTGTGTTTTTGTGTTTCTTTGACTGCCTTACAGAATCGTATCGATTTTGTAGTGATCTTTTGTTTGGTATTCATTCACTTATTTCGACTGCAGCACAGTTCAAAAACCGTTTGAGTTCCTTGTGGATGTTAGTATTACACTTGCTAATGCGGATGGTATGGGGCAGATCAGATGACACGTGGCAGATCAGATGACATGTGGCAGGGCAGATGACATGGGGCAGAGCAGATGGCATGTGGCAGAACAGATGACACTGGGCAGAACAGATGATTAGTTGGTTGTGTCAACCTTGTCGCGAAGCCCGTGTCACTGATAGCTAGGTTTGGGCTGAGTTTTACCTCGTTTACAGCAGTCGCTGGTCAACTTTCAGCAGTTTTCCCTATAAAACCCACTCAAACAAGAATCTCGGCGATCCATAACTGACTGCTAGCGTCAGGTCCTGTCAACCAGAGCTGCCAAGACCCTTCTACACCTTCAACCAGAGCTGCCAAGACCCTTCTACATCTTCAACCAGAACTGCCAAGACCCTTCTACACCTTCAACCAGAGCTGCCAAGACCCTTCTAGACCTTCACCAGAGCTGCCAAGACCCTTCTACACCTTCAACCAGAGCTGCCAAGACCCTTCTAGACCTTCAACCAGAGCTGCCAAGACCCTTCTACACCTTCAACCAGAGCTGCCAAGACCCTTCTACACCTTCAACCAGAGCTGCCAAGACCCTTCTACACCTTCAACCAGAGCTGCCAAGACCCTTCTACACCTTCACTCAGCGTTCCTGAATAACAGACTGCAATAGGACAGAATGGCTGTGTAGAAGAGATGGAAGGGGGAAGGTTAACCAGGTACTAAAAAATTTCTGCTGGTCGGATGTGTCGGACCGAAAGGTGCAAATATCACAGTCTGGCTGTAAACCACGACATAACACATTCCGTTGTTTGGACTACATCCTGCTACTTGAAAAACGTTTGTTAGGGCTAGGAAGAAGAAGAAACCAAAATTCAGTCACAGAATTGATGTAGCGTCAGATGAGACACGAACAAGTATTTCGTCAGAAATAGAAAGAGAGAACGATAAACGACCGAAGGCGTAAAATGGTTCGAAAGCAGGTGCAGTGTACCAGTATCAGTGCTAGACGAAGTGAGCACCATTGAACGAAGGAAGTCACTAAGTCTCCGCACTGGTGTACTGTGATACGGGACGGTCTGAAACTGTGACTACGGATCAAAAGAAGATCTAGTCCACCTGAAGATCTGTCCAAACCTTCTGGGAACATGCAATACAGAAGTTCAGGGGGAACGACAAGGCAACACTCTGAGCTTAATATTGGAAACATGATGTCGGACGTGGTACCTTACCATCACTTTGAGCTGGTATTCAAATCGCAAACTAGAAAATCCAAGAGGACTAATCTGGGAAAATGTTGACATGTGCATTGAGAATCAAGACTCTCCAATTTGACATCTGTATTGATAATCTAGACTCTCCAATTTGACATGTGTATTGAGAATCTAGACTCTCCAATTTCACATGTGTATTGAGAATCTAGACTCTCCAATTTGACATGTGTATTGAGAATCTAGACTCTCCAATTTGACATGTGTATTGAGAATCTAGACTCTCCAATTTGACATGTGCATTGAGAATCTAGACTCTCCAATTTGACATGTGCATTGAGAATCTAGACTCTCCAATTTGGCATGTGTATGTGCATTGAGAATCTAGACTTAATTTGACATGTGCATGGAGAATCTAGACTTAATTTGACATGTGCTTAGAGAATCTAGACTTAATTTGACATGTGCATTGAGAATCTAGACTTAATTTGACATGTGCATTGAGAATCTAGACTTAATTTGACATGTTCATTGAGAATAGACTTAATTTGACATGTGCATTGAGAATCTAGACTTAATTTGACATGTGTATGTGTATTGAGAATGTAGACTTAATTTGACATGTGCATTGAGAATCTAGACTCTCTAATTTGACATGTGTATTGAGAATCTAGACTCTCTAATTTGACATGTGTATTGAGAATCTAGACTCTCTAATTTGACATGCGTATTTAAAATCTAAACTCTCCATTAGACTCTCCATTCCTGATAATTTCTGTGTACGTCATCAGATGTTGACATCCAATTTTATCCACTGAAAGTGGATATCTTAATTATGAATCCACTGGTCTTGGATATCTTAACTTACCAACTTCTACTAGACCAGCATGGAAGACTCCTGGTGTACATCTGCTTGTCAGATAATGCTATATAAATGGCAAACGACAGTTTCCAGGACAGCTTCATGTTGCACGCTGTAAGCTCCGACAACTTCAATAGTCGACACCTACATAATGCAGATCGTTCCTATCCCATTATCCTGCCACTAAACGCCAGGTAATTCATGCCTTACCTGCATTGCCAGCGAAATGTGACCCACTTTCAGTGTAAACATTCCTCTAACAACGACCTCGTATATATTTGTATTACAAACATCGACTATTTCTAGCAAACACAATGACATGAAAACAGAAAAAACTATCAATTTGTGTTTATGAAAAAAGCAACAGAATGAAGTAGCGAAAGAAATGAAAAAGTCGATGGTTTTCCTACGCCTGCCTGTCGTGGCATCTGATGTGCGTGGCACTAACTCGATAATTAGTTTCAAGTGTTAGCTGTAGAAAGAAATGGTGCAACCAGTTCTCATGTTGTTCTTGTCGGGGGTAGAATGTGCTACATAGTCATGTCAAACCGATTGTCAGAAACGACCACAAATATAAAAGTATTTGAAACTTTCAATACAAACAGAATATCAAATCAAGCAATTGGTACTCGGGTTACCCTGGACCTCCGGGTGACAATGTGCTAATCTGCTATAAAGTCGCGTGGTGTGGGATTCAATCTGCTAAACATACCTAACTCGTGTACTTCTTGTAGCGAAGCAAATTTCTTACCTGTAGGTTCAGAATTAGATTCGGGAGTACCTATTACCTGACTATCTTTTCTGTTCGGTGTCAATATTTTTATAATGCTCAGAATAAACATGTGTCTGGTGACTTCGTCATGATTTGCTTTTCACATTCCACAGCCCTCTCAGTTTGCCTTTGTCGTCTTCCTCTCACAGTTTACCTTTTTTTCATTCTCTCCCAGTTTACCGTTATAGTCAACTTCCCCCCCCCCTCCCCCTAGTTTACCTTTGTCGTCTTGCCCTCCCAGTTTACCTGTATTGTTATTCTCTCCCAGTTTACCTTTATTATCTTTCTATCCCAGTTTACCTTTGTCGTCTTAACCTCCCAGTTTACCTTTGTCGTCTTAACCTCCCAGTTTACCTTTGTCGTCTTAACCTCCCAGTTTAACTTTGTTTTTTTCCCTGACCCACTCCGAACACTCCCCCCCCCCACCCCCCCCCCCCCTTTACCTTTGTCTTCTTGCCCTCCCAGTTTACATTTGTTGTCTCTCTCTCCCAGCTTATCTTTATTATCTCTCTCCCAGTTTACATTTGTTGTCTCTCTCTCCCAGTTAACATTTGTTGTCTCTCTCTACCAGTTTACATTTGTTGTCTCTCTCTCTCTCAGTTTACATTTGTTGTCTCTCTCTCTCTCCCAGTTTACATTTGTTGTCTCTCTCTCTCTCCCAGTTTACATTTGTTGTCTCTCTCTCTCTCCCAGTTTACATTTGTTGTCTCTCTCTCTCTCTCCCAGTTTACATTTGTTGTCTCTCTCTCTCTCCCAGTTTACATTTGTTGTCTCTCTCTCTCTCCCAGTTTACATTTGTTGTCTCTCTCTCTCTCCCAGTTTACATTTGTTGTCTCTCTCTCTCTCTCCCAGTTTACATTTGTTGTCTCTCTCTCTCTCCCAGTTTACATTTGTTGTCTCTCTCTCTCCCAGTTTACATTTGTTGTCTCTCTCTCTCCCAGTTTACATTTGTTGTCTCTCTCTCTCTCCCAGTTTACATTTGTTGTCTCTCTCTCTCTCCCAGTTTACATTTGTTGTCTCTCTCTCTCCCAGTTTACATTTGTTGTCTCTCTCTCTCTCCCAGTTTACATTTGTTGTCTCTCTCTCTCCCAGTTTACATTTGTTGTCTCTCTCTCTCTCCCAGTTTACATTTGTTGTCTCTCTCTCTCTCCCAGTTTACATTTGTTGTCTCTCTCTCTCTCTCCCAGTTTACATTTGTTGTCTCTCTCTCTCTCCCAGTTTACATTTGTTGTCTCTCTCTCTCTCTCCCAGTTTACATTTGTTGTCTCTCTCTCTCTCCCAGTTTATATTTGTTGTCTCTCTCTCTCTCCCAGTTTACATTTGTTGTCTCTCTCTCTCTCCCAGTTTACATTTGTTGTCTCTCTCTCCCAGTTTACATTTGTTGTCTCTCTCTCTCTCTCCCAGTTTACATTTGTTGTCTCTCTCTCTCTCCCAGTTTACATTTGTTGTCTCTCTCTCTCTCCCAGTTTACATTTGTTGTCTCTCTCTCTCTCCCAGTTTACATTTGTTGTCTCTCTCTCTCTCTCCCAGTTTACATTTGTTGTCTCTCTCTCTCTCCCAGTTTACATTTGTTGTCTCTCTCTCTCTCCCAGTTTACATTTGTTGTCTCTCTCTCTCTCCCAGTTTACATTTGTTGTCTCTCTCTCTCTCTCCCAGTTTACATTTGTTGTCTCTCTCTCTCTCCCAGTTTACATTTGTTGTCTCTCTCTCTCCCAGTTTACATTTGTTGTCTCTCTCTCTCCCAGTTTACATTTGTTGTCTCTCTCTCTCTCCCAGTTTACATTTGTTGTCTCTCTCTCTCCCAGTTTACATTTGTTGTCTCTCTCTCTCCCAGTTTACATTTGTTGTCTCTCTCTCTCTCCCAGTTTACATTTGTTGTCTCTCTCTCTCCCAGTTTACATTTGTTGTCTCTCTCTCTCTCTCCCAGTTTACATTTGTTGTCTCTCTCTCTCTCTCCCAGTTTACATTTGTTGTCTCTCTCTCTCTCTCCCAGTTTACATTTGTTGTCTCTCTCTCTCCCAGTTTACATTTGTTGTCTCTCTCTCTCTCTCCCAGTTTACATTTGTTGTCTCTCTCTCTCTCCCAGATTATATTTGTTGTCTCTCTCTCTCTCCCAGTTTACATTTGTTGTCTCTCTCTCTCTCCCAGTTTACATTTGTTGTCTCTCTCTCTCCCAGTTTACATTTGTTGTCTCTCTCTCTCTCTCCCAGTTTACATTTGTTGTCTCTCTCTCTCTCTCCCAGTTTACATTTGTTGTCTCTCTCTCTCTCCCAGTTTACATTTGTTGTCTCTCTCTCTCTCCCAGTTTACATTTGTTGTCTCTCTCTCTCTCTCCCAGTTTACATTTGTTGTCTCTCTCTCTCCCAGTTTACATTTGTTGTCTCTCTCTCTCCCAGTTTACATTTGTTGTCTCTCTCTCTCTCCCAGTTTACATTTGTTGTCTCTCTCTCTCTCCCAGTTTACATTTGTTGTCTCTCTCTCTCTCCCAGTTTACATTTGTTGTCTCTCTCTCTCCCAGTTTACATTTGTTGTCTCTCTCTCTCTCTCCCAGTTTACATTTGTTGTCTCTCTCTCTCCCAGTTTACATTTGTTGTCTCTCTCTCTCTCCCAGTTTACATTTGTTGTCTCTCTCTCTCTCCCAGTTTACATTTGTTGTCTCTCTCTCTCTCTCCCAGTTTACATTTGTTGTCTCTCTCTCTCCCAGTTTACATTTGTTGTCTCTCTCTCTCCCAGTTTACATTTGTTGTCTCTCTCTCTCTCCCAGTTTAAATTTGTTGTCTCTCTCTCTCTCTCCCAGTTTACATTTGTTGTCTCTCTCTCTCTCCCAGTTTACATTTGTTGTCTCTCTCTCTCTCTCCCAGTTTACATTTGTTGTCTCTCTCTCTCCCACTTTACCTTTGTCGTCTTGTCGTCACAATTTACCTTTATTGTTTTTCCGTCACAGTTTACCTTTATTGTCTTGACGTCACAGTTTACCTTTATTGTCTTGACGTCACATTTTACCTTTATTGTCTTGACGTCACATTTTACCTTTATTCTCTTAGTATTCCAGATTACATATGTCGTCTTTCCGACCCGTTTTACTTTAATTGTCCAGATTTGTTTTCCCATTTCCTGCACTCAAAGTTTACCTTTGTTTTGTTTACACATATCCAGCTGTGTGGCAGCCTACCTTTTTGCCCTCATAACCTAAGAAACCAGAAATGATGTAGTCACCTAGTACATACTCTGTGGAAAAATAAAAGACTTTCATCAATGATGTGCAGACATGTGCCTTAGATATCCGGACCTAGTAGTGCCGACTTAACTGTTCGACAAGTCTTGTGGCACATATTCCAAAACTTGACAGTTGGCCTAGCCTCCTAGTGGGGGCACTATCATCATGTTCCGAGCAAAAAAGTATTCAATCATTTTACGGTTAGGTAAATCAATAATAACATAAAAGGTAGGGCTCATATACCCCACATGGACAGAAACAACATGGACCCAAAGTTACGTTCACATCGCCATTGTTATTAGATGACCGGCACCAGCCACAATTGCGATAATTAGCCTAGGATTATGTAAGAATACAATATTAGGTAGGTGTGAACATTTTGCTATAGAGAGTGGCCAGGGACAATTATCACCGCGTTTCATTTATGAAAAAATACGCTAATCAAGAAATGTTGCCCATTCCCTCCCATACCTAAATGTTACCTCTAAGGACGCGATCTCCGGTCGTCAGCCACATTAAAAGGCAAAGAAAAGGTCGCCGTCCATCGTAGACGATGATGGCAAAATTTATTTTGCTAGCGCTATTTTTAGCAAAGATGAACTGCGCTACTTTTTATCCCCACTCTCTCGTCTCGTGCCGCCCGACCCCAGTGGCAAGTCAAGGACAAGACGACTTAGGGGGCGACTACGAGATGCAGGGGACTCCGCATCAAGCACCCGTGAAAAAAGAAGGAGGAGTCCGGAGTCGAACCCACACCATCTGATCACGAGGCCGACGGCTTAACCACTTCGCCACGGAATCCCGTCAATACTCGGATAAACCGCGAATGTAGATATCATGATCACTGATGTCGTCTTGTGCTCTTTTGATCAACGACACAAATCTTAGCTCGTGAACTTCCTAATGGGATGCCTTCAACGTTACAGTTTTTATCATTTCCATATTTTCCATATGCTACACTTTTTTTTTCTTAATTTCCCTCAATCTTTCTCTCAATCTCTTTACTTCGCCCTCCCCCTCCGTTTCTCACTTTCTCTCCCTCTATCTCTCTCTCTCTCTCTCTCTCTCTCTCTCCCCCTCTCCTAGCAAGTTTATAAATTCATTCATACTCCATTTTACATGTATGTGTGTCCGTATGTCTATACATGTTTGTTTGAATGATTATGTTTGTCTATAGCTATATACCTGTATCTCTATCGTTCTCTTCCTCTCTCTTACCTCTCTGTTCCTCAGTCCCTCTCTACTCTCCCTCTACCTCCCTCCCTCTCTCTCTCTATATATATATATGTAAATATAATCACCCTCACGTTTATATGTTGTTGAATGAACACAAAACTTGTGATTACTTATTTTGTGCACACTGAAGAGGGCATTAAGTGGCAGGTTGTAGCAGCTTTCTTACTTCCCGGACGAGTTGATGAAGGTAGACAGGAGAATTCCAGACTGTCGTGCTATGCTTGGCTTCATTTACGTGTCGCTCACTACTACGGTAATTACGATGATCCCTCACGTCGTTAGCCAGGTTGTCATGACAACAGTCCGTTACCAGGGAGATCTACGTGCACGTGAGGTCGGGGTCTTGGTCAGTACATTTGACCTCACCCTGACCAACATGTCCGATCAGTATATGTGTATGTGGGTGTGTGTGTGTGTGTGTGCCTGCCTGCCTGCGTGTGTGCGTGCGTGTGCTTGTAAGTGCGTGTGTGTGCGTGTGTGTGATGTAATGTCATGTCATGTCATGTCATGCTATGATATACTATGATATGATATACCCTATGATATGATATGCTACGAAATGTTATATTGTGGTGTGTTATGTTGTGTTATGTTGTGTTATGTTATAATGTGTTATTCTGTGTTATGCTATGTTATGTTATGTGATGCTATGCTATGCTATGTTATGCTTTGCTATACTATGCTATGCAAACCAATCCAATCCAATGTAATGTATGTATGTATGTATGTATGTATGTATGTATGTATGCGCGTGTATAGGTTTGTGTCGGTGTGTGTACAAATGAGTGATTGTAGTAATACATATCAGTACGTATGCACATATACATGTGCAAATATTTGGTAAAACATATCTTTCTGTATAAGCATATTGATCACAACGTATTTAGCTTAAATCTGTCCTAACTGGCATACCATTTTGATATTTTTCCACACACCTTCTTGGCAACTTTTTTTTGCATATCGCCTCCGCCTAACTCTAGTGCGTTTCACAATTTGCCGCGTTTTAAAATGTAATATCTCAGCTTCCATAAGAACAAACTATTTCAAATGTGTATAAACTGTAGATCACCATGTCCCAATTGTGAATGTTTGTTTCTTATCCACAAACATATGGTATACAATTTTCTTTATTTAGAGTATACCAAAAGCAGCCCTCCTAATGAAACCAGACGAATGGAACGACAACCCCTTCAGAGCAGTCAGCATTTCTGGAAATAACATTTTCTTCCTTTTTCACGAAATCTTTCCAATTTCAGCCCAAAGCGCGCGCACAGCCAACTTTACTAGGCCATAGATCACAGATTTTTAACAGTTCTAGTAAGCATTCCGGTGTGTTAATGTATCAATACATGTTGTGCCATAGGCGAAACTTAACTATTTCTGAATGAATCTGAAAGTCAAGTTTTAAAAACTCTATACAATTGCATTGAAGATGTATCAATATTTTTGTAGAGAAGCTAAGCCTTGTAAACTGTATCGGAGTACCTCAAACATTGAAAAGAAAACTATTCATGCTTTGGGTTTAAGTAAATGGTCATTTGATCGATTGTACCAAGACTATGGAAGTTCGTGACAAATACGCAAGGAAGAAAGAAAGGGGCAGATAGCTTTGACAGGGATATTATTAGAGGGGAGATTTGTAGAATGATTCTAAAGAAATAGTGACATTAAGGAAACTGAAGTCTCGCCTGAGAGCACACAATGACATTGATGTATCGAAATCTGTGTTATGAAGAACTGTAAGAACCATAGGCTTTACCCGCAGAAAGTATGTTAGCGGGAGACACGTCATCTGTGAGAAGTCGCATCTCGTATCCATGAGAAGTCGCATCTCGTATCCATGAGAAGTCGCATCTCGTTTCCATGAGAAGTCGTATCTCGTATCCATGACAAGTCGCATCTCATATCCATGAGAAGTCGCATCTCGTATCCATGAGAAGTTGCATCTCGTATCCCTGAGAAGCAAGTACTTACGTGAAGTGAGCGAAATACGTAAACCACGTTATCGTATTGAGTATGTGGATAAATGTTCACCACAAGTTAAAAGGAATGGCAGTCAGTGGATGGAACGATTAAAAGATTAGAACCAAGTGGCAAAGGGCATCGCTTGATAATAGCACATGCAGTTAGCAGACATAATGGACTGGTAAAGAATGTGGAACATGTATTTTCTTCAAATTGAACGGACAATCGGGACTATCATACCGAGATGAATGGAAACATTTAGATATTGGATTGAAAAAAAGCTATTCTTTCATTCTTAAATAAATCCTCTTGTCTGATAATGGACAATTCATCATACCACAACGCAATGACACAAGAAAACAAAATCCTGACATCATCCAGTACAAAACATACTTCTTCTTCGTACGCAGTCAGACAGTAACCATTATTTTTTCGAAAAAAGCGGCGGTCATCCTGAGGCTGTCGCCACTGCCATACAGCTTGTCTTGCAGTTCCACTGGTGATGGCCACATCTGCTCTCTCTGATCCTCGTATGTCGGGCAGTTCTGCAGCAGATGTTCAGCGGTCATGTTACCAGTACCGCACGAGCATTCGTCGGTACCACCTATTTTCAATTTGTTGAATAGGTGGTACCTCAGTCTATTGTGGCCAGTGCGAAGTCTGAAGACAACGACCTGCTCTCTTCGGTTCAAATGGTAATAGGCATCGTTTTTGGTGTAACCAGTATGTTCGGTTTCCCATTTGGTCATGTATCTGGCTTTGATAAGCCGTTTTGACTCTTCGTACGTCATACTGGTATCTGTTTGTGGTAGTCTTGCACCTTCTTTTGCCAGTCTGTCTGCCTCCTCGTTGCCTTGGATGCTGCAGTGTGATGGGACCCACTGTACCACTACCCTTTTTGGTGCGGACTGCTGGCACAGTTTGCAGAGTGCTGCTCTTAAGTCATTAAGCTCAGTGTTTTTCTGGCTTTTTAGCGCTGTGACTACGGCGAGAGCATCTGTAAGCAGGACTATATGGCTTTCATTTTCATTGTGTGTCACCATTTCTTCCACTGCCGTCCTCAGTGCCTCTGCCTCCGCTCTGAAATTGCTTGTGTACTTACCAGTAGCGAATGACAGTGTTATTTTTCTGCCATTTGGTAGGTTCAGGAATTCTCCTGCCCCTCCGTTCTGTGTAGTGTTTGTTACAGAACCGTTGGTGTATGCATGGGTCCAGTCCATGCTTGGGTAGCTTTTCGATATGAAGCTTATGGTAGTATCTCTCCTTTCTTTTTCAGTCTGGTAGTTTTTGTTTCCAATACCTGGTATATTTTCTACCACCTCTGGAAATATATCCTGCCTCCAGGTAGGTTTTCGTACAGTAGTGATGGGTTTTGGTGTTGTTAGTGCGTTTATGGGATCTTCGTGCATCTTTGCTTTGGCTATTTCTGCAAAGTTTCTCCGCTTTAGTTTCCCATTCCCCAAATGTACAAAACATACAATAAAGATGTGCCACACAAAAGAACACTTGCCATTTAACGAAACGTATCTAAAACCTGACTTCCTTTTTCATTTGTCAAGCAAACACGACAAAAATATATTTCACATAAACAAGTTGATCCAAGAGCATGGTCATATGTTTTTGGGACTACCACCTTACCATTCACTTTAACCCAATTGAACTCGTTTGGGCGAAAGTTAAAGGACAAGCAGCAGCTGAAAATAAAACTTTCAAATTATTCTTAACTAAACTCAGCGTCTTTATATTGGTTTAAAAGACGCTGTAGAGTCTGAATACAACCAGATACATTTGCATTACTTTGCTCTAAAAGATATGTCCATTCAATTTATTCTTAAATGCATTAACTGTCCCTGCCTCCACTACCTCCTGTGGCAATGCATTCCAAGCAGACACCACTCTCTGACTAAAATATATTTCCTAATATCTAATCTGGACCTTTCTTTGGCAAATTTGTAGCTATGCCCTCGTGTACTTGTTGGTGGTTGTATTTTGAAGAAAAAAAACTCGTTATAATCTACTTTAACCTTTCCTGTGATTATCGTATAAACCTGTATTAAGTCACCTCGAATTCCTCTCTTTTCTAGACACTAGTCCAATTTTTCTGAGTTTTTCCTCATAGCTGTAATTCTGAAATCCCATTATCAGTTTTAAGGACTCCACACCTGTACACAGTTCAATTGTTCTCGTCATGTTATTGACATTTTAACCTTTAAAAATATGACAATAATAAATGTTGTTAATAATGACTATCTTCAATTGGTAAAACACTGTTGTTTCTTGTATATTGTAAAGTTGAAATGACGGGCAGGTGTTCTGCATGGGTCAGGTTGTATATAACAATTTCAAAGGGCTTGCCGTGTGAACAGATATGAAAGGTTATGAAACTCACCTCTGCGCGTGGCTGTGATAAGGTACCCGGGGTATAGAAACATATCTACCCAAAGGCTGGCAAGTTGACAGCCTCCTGTGTGCCAGTTATTCCAGCGTTATCTCATAAATCGGAAACGAGAATGCCTTCTGTGTATAGTGTTTGACACGCTTGAGCACCGAGGTCCGGGCACGCCTTGTTAATAAATTATTAATTATTGCAATATAATTCCGTGAGCTTCTCGGCATAGCTTTTCTTGTGATCTCACCTCTGTCACGTCTTTGGCTTACCTCTTCCTGTTGTTGCTGCACAGTTACTCTCACCTCTTTTAAACATTTTGCTCGCCATTTCGTGCTTTTCCAAGGTAACTTCTCTCAGCTATGTCAAGCATTCGGGTCACCTTGCATGCTCTCACAAGGTAATTTCTCTCTATGTCAAGCCTTCCCCACCTTTCCGTAATTTCCCAACGTAACTTCTCTCACCTCGTCAAGCCTTCGGCCAGCATTTCCCTGCTTTTTCTGGATAATTGATCTGCCCTTTCCTAAGCTTATCTTCATGTCTTATACCAATCTCCCGCAGGTGTTTTACAGTACATTGCAACAGCTCAGGTTGGCTTATCACTAAGGTTCTAACCTCTGACGTGTATTAATGGGTAAGGTGAATCTCTGACGTGTATTAATAGGTTAGGTGATCTCTGACGTATATTAATGGGTTAGGTGAACCTCTGACGTACATTAATGGGTTAGGTGAACCTCTGACGTGCATTAACGGGTTAGGTGAACCTCTGACGTACATTAACGGGTTAGGTGAACCTCTGACGTACATTAATAGGTTCGGTGAACCTCTGACGTACATTAACGGGTTAGGTGAACCTCTGACGTGCATTAATGGGTTAGGTGAACCTCTGACGTGCATTAACGGGTTAGGTGAACCTCTGACGTGCATTAATGGGTACAACAGTTCCTGCCAAAGCATGGGCTTTTTTCGCAGGGGTGATAGGGTCGGCGACTCTCAGAACAAAGGTACTTGAATATGTGCCAAAGTTACACACCGTCTCGACACTAAGTCGACAAAGGAAACAGGGGGTTAAGGGAAAGAATGTGGTACAGGTGGGGGTTAGGAGATGACCACTCTGGCGGCTGGATTTGGGCAGTAGGGGGTTAGTAACAGACACAGGCCAGCAGGGCTTACTGTGACATTTTAGAGTGACAGGAATTTAGAGTGATTCGTCCCAATAATAACTAAGTGGGGGGGGGGGGGTAGATCCAATCTAGAGTGATGGCTGGATCAGACATCCCACAGAGGACCATTGGACAGCCCTGATACTATTTGAAACTATATAACACTGGCCATGGAGAGAGAGAAAGAGATTTAAGATGTAGCTAGAGGTCTGTTTAGCTCACCGACTTTATAGAAGAACAATTGTTAGCCTGCTACTAGTTGAGCGGACTGTTTTACGAATGTTAGAGAGATGGAATGAATTACAGGGTGAATGAACCATCATACGTTTTTTAGTCTAGGCCAGTCGCTCTATAAGGTGTGTGTTACACATTCTCTGACTAGAGGGGATTTGGATGTGTGTGTGGTGTGTGCAGAACACCTATGGAACAATGTATGTTCCGGAGTGCGTGTTTACGCTGATCGATTGAGTGTGTGATCAAATGTGAGTATACGTTGAATAGATTTAATGTGAAATGTCACGATCACCTGCCTGAAGGGATTTGAATGTATTATGTAAAGATCACCCGCCTGAGAGAATCTGAGTGGGAGTGAATGCACAGAAAACGATCGTGAAGACGAGTTTGTGAGAGTGTGGTGAATGTGCAGATAAGGGGAGGAGAGGGTAGCGGCTAGGACTGGGTTGGGTTAGTTGGGAGCAATTTTCAAAAGCTAATCGCTAAATCCTCCACAAATTAATAATAAATATATTTATAGATAGAGTTTAATTATTTAGTTAAGATGCATTTCTTGTGTTGTTTGTAATCTCATGTTCACTCATATTTAGTTTGAATATGATATTAATAAATATGCTACCTGCTGTTGTTACGTTATTTTCTGTGTGTGGCCGTGAATTATGTGGATGCATGTGGTAACATTACAGATAGGAAAACCCCAGTGACAACCTGAAATCTGCCGCATGAGTTAGGTGAATCTGCGACGTGCATTAATGGGTTAGGTGAATATGTGACGTACATTAATGGCTTAGGTGAATATGTGACGTACATTAATGGCTTAGGTGAATATGTGACGTGCATTAATGGCTTAGGTGAATATGTGACGTGCATTAATGGCTTAGGTGAATATGTAACGTGCATTAATGGGTTAGGTGAATCTGTGACGTGCATTAATGGGTTAGGTGAATCTGTGACGTACATTAATGGCTTAGGTGAATCTGTGACGTACATTAATGGCTTAGGTGAATCTGTGACGTACATTAATGGCTTAGGTGAATATGTGACGTGCATTAATGGGTTAGGTGAATCTGTGACGTACATTAATGGCTTAGGTGAATCTGTGACGTACATTAATGGGTTAGGTGAATCTGTGACGTACATTAATGGCTTAGGTGAATCTGTGACGTACATTAATGGCTTAGGTGAATCTGTGACGTACATTAATGGCTTAGGTGAATATGTGACGTGCATTAATGGGTTAGGTGAATCTGCGACGTACATTAATGGCTTAGGTGAATATGTGACGTGCATTAATGGGTTAGGTGAATCTGCGACGTGCATTAATGGGTTAGGTGAATATGTTACATGCAGTGATGGGATTGGTGTAGCTCTGAAACATATCATCCTTAGCTTATTATCATCGTTCTATGAAACCCATTTTGTATTCATTGTTTCACTAAGGGGGATCAATGAACAGAACGAAAATCACATACTAAGGAAGGTGGTGTGTATAACTCTACAACTGGAAATAACGTGGTACATAATCTACTGCTAACACAGAGAACAAGACGATGCTTGGAGGCAGGTCTCCTGCGGCAATGCTAACATATGTGGTATCCATGCGGTTATTGTATTGATGATTGAGAGTACAAGTAGAACAAATGAATAGAGAGAAGGCGAAATAGATTAGGAGATTGGATGAACACCGTGTTTCAGCAATTGGTGTAGTATGTCGAACAGTCCACTAACACCGTGTTTCAGCAATTGGTGTAGTATGTCGAACAGTCCACTAACACCGTGTTTCAGCAATTGGTGTAGTATGTCGAACAGTCCTCTTTATGCAGAGAATCGTTTAGTAGATAAAGATGAGGACGTAGTGTCAGAAAAACTGCTTGTGGAGCTGGTTAATAGGACTGAATTGATAGATCTACACCTGTTCTAACAACACACCTGTTCTAGCCGCACACCTGTTCTAACAACACACCTGTTCTAGCCGCACACCTGTTCTAACAACACACCTGTTCTAGCCGCACACCTGTTCTAACAACACACCTGTTCTGGCAGTACACCTGTTCTAACAACACACCTGTTCTAACAACACACCTGTTCTAACAACACACCTGTTCTGACTTTACACCTGTTCTGGCAGCACACATGTCCTGGCAGGACACCTGCACTGACAACACGCCTGTTCTGGCAACATGTGTATCAGAGACAAGGTTTTATTGAGTAGTTAGATTATCTAATGTGTTGCAAGATGTATCCATACCACAAGACGATTACACACAGTAAATAACACAGTAAACACTCTTCGACAATAAAGCATATTTAATAGCAACAATTAACAGAAACATATAATTGAAAATCTATAGATACAATATTAGCATCCAGAACAAAATACATCCGAACTAAATAATCCTAACATTATATATATGTATACTACTAACTAATCTCTGAATTTGTAAGCAATAGCTTTTGAATATTTCCCCCAACTAATATACCCAGTATTGGCGCTGCTACCCCCCCCCCCCCCCCTTTATCTTTATACTCAACACACTCTCATATTCTCGTCTTCATTATCTAATTATGTACTTTGTCGTTCTGTGCACTCATTCACACTCAGATCCCTTCAGTCAGGTGATCTGCACATTTACATTTACTTCCCATTCACAATTATTATCAAATCAATTACCATCAGGCGATCTGTGCATTTACAAATACTTCGATCACGTCATTCTAGTCCGTCTCGTGTACTCACTTATGGTCACACTCTGTCGACCGGTGGATACACATACTTCAGAACACACATCGTTCACTCAGTGTCCTGCACGCACCACACATATGCAGATACCCTCTAGCCACAGGGTGTCCAACACACACACACTTAAAGAGCGACTGGCCAAAACTCGAAAGTGTATGCTGGTTATGTCGCCCTGCAACTCATTCTCTCTCTCACAAACTCCTAATCAGCCTGCTAGCTACAAGCAGCCTACCAATCGCTCTCCTAGTCAGCCTGCTAGCTAGTCTCTCTCTCCAGGCCAGTCTGTTGAGTTCATCTTTGTCGAGTATTATATAGTCTCAAGCAATTTCATGGCTGTCGAATGGGCTTGTGCTGGTTGTCTGACTTAGCCATCACCCTCGTTTGGATCTACCTCAAACTAGTTGTTATTGGACGAATCACTCAGAATTCCTGTCACTGTAAATTTCGCAGCAGAACGTGGCGGACTCTGACTGTCACCAACCCCCTATTACCTATATCGGAACGCCAGAGTGGTCAGCTCTTAACCCCCACCTGTACCAGACATATTATTTCCCTAACCCCTCGTTTCCTTTTTTGACTTAGTGTCGAGATGGTGATTGACCGTGACACACATTCAGGTAACCTTTGTTACCTTGTTCCCAGAGTCGCCGCCCCCATTACCCCTGCCTTCAACGTCCATTCTCCAGCTGGAACTGTTACATGCACATGTTCTGGTAACACACCTAGTCCAGCAGTACACGTGTTAATAATTTCAATATAGAAAAAAAGGCAACAAAGGAGACTGCATAAGCGACGCTGGCAAAATATGTTTGTAAAATCTTATAAAAATTATTACGCTACATCATCGAACATCAGGCAACGATACTCAGATGGACTTTAGAAAGAACAGAAGCTGTTCAGATGACATTGTAACTCTCATACAATTGGTGGAGTAAACAACTGAATACGGTCAGAAACTACGTGTTGCGTTTGTAGACCAAGAAAATGCTTTTGACTGGGTAGGTCGACATCATCTATGGAAAATATTGGCTCACCATGGCGCAACCGATCACCTTATCAACCTATGCACACGTCTTTACATTGATAGACGGTGATATGTCTGAATAAGGAAAGGACTCTGAAAAAAAGTCATTTTAAATCTGGAGTACGACAAGGATATCTGCTTTTCCCTGTATTGTTCATCACATAAATAGACCACATATGTAAAACAGTCAACCAAAACTGAACTCTTAAACGAACTTATTTTGGCAGACTATCAAGAGCTGATACAGAAATTTAAGAAATACAAGTGAAACAACATCGAGACAAAATCAATTTAAAATGTAAAGAACCCAGCATGAAAAATAACGTAGAAAAAAACAGGTCATAAAGATGACTAGACACACAGAACAAACCAATATCTTCCTTGCAAAGTAGCAAATCAAGCAGGGGAATGATTTCACATACTTAGGGAGCCCGTTTATCAGCAGACACAAGAATCACAGAAATCCAACAAAGATATAATAAGGCAAATCAGATTACTGGATAATGAACTCCAGAACTTAGTTGCAAACACATGATAATAACTACCAAAAGAGCATTATACGTCACTTTGCTATCAATGTCAAAACTGGAGAATAATATCAAATTAAAAACAACACATCGTAACAGCATAAATGAAATACATGCGAACAATATCGGATGCAACAAGAGGAAACACGACCAGAAACGATGAAATCAGGAGGTTAGTGGAAACAACACCACTATTAGACTACATCAAAACACAGTCACTGAAATGGTTTGGCGACGTAACAAGCTATCCCCAGACACCACCACACCACCAAACAATTAAGTAAAACAATTTAGATACAACGGATTCAAGGTCAAAGGAAGAACACGAAAAGGGTGGTTTACGGTAATATATGAAGTACACAGTCTGACTCGTTCTAGAAATCTCTTCATAGCCTGACGCTGAAACACATACAGTCTGACTCGTTCTAGAAATCTCTTCCTAGCCTGACGCTGAAACACATACAGTCTGACTCGTTCTAGAAATCTCTTCCTAGCCTGACGCTGAAACACATACAGTCTGACTCGTTCTAGAAATCTCTTCCTAGCCTGACGCTGAAAGGCATACAGTCTGACTCGTTCTAGAAATCTCTTCCTAGCCTGACGCTGAAACACATACAGTCTGACTCGTTCTAGAAATCTCTTCCTAGCCTGACGCTGAAAGGCATACAGTCTGACTCGTTCTAGAAATCTCTTCATAACCTGACGCTGAAAGGCATACAGTCTCACTCGTTCTAGAAATCTCTTCCTAGCCTGACGCTGAAAGGCATACAGTCTGACTCGTTCTAGAAATCTCTTCCTAGCCTGACGCTGAAACACATACAGTCTGACTCGTTCTAGAAATCTCTTCCTAGCCTGACGCTGAAAGGCATACAGTCTGACTCGTTCTAGAAATCTCTTCCTAGCCTGACGCTGAAACACATACAGTCTGACTCGTTCTAGAAATCTCTTCCTAGCCTGACGCTGAAAGGCATACAGTCTGACTCGTTCTAGAAATCTCTTCATAACCTGACGCTGAAAGGCATACAGTCTCACTCGTTCTAGAAATCTCTTCCTAGCCTGACGCTGAAAGGCATACAGTCTGACTCGTTCTAGAAATCTCTTCCTAGCCTGACGCTGAAACACATACAGTCGGACTCGTTCTAGAAATCTCTTCCTAGCCTGACGCTGAAAGGCATACAGTCTGACTCGTTCTAGAAATCTCTTCATAACCTGACGCTGAAAGGCATAAACTGATAAGCGAAAAGACAAGAAGATAGGAGCTCTCCTTGAGGATCATTACAACCCCCAATGGAACAAGGCCCAGGTTTAGCCTTGCTTGAACCCGATCCTCTGTGATCATTAGAGAAACATAGAAACCACTGGAGTAACCCCTTCTCGGTTTGTGCCTAAGGCCTAAACGCCTAAATCCTTCATTATTTTGGTTTCCAACTCTTCAATGACGCATGTTGTTAAAGGCGACTGAAGAGGAATGTGCTTGGGTCTGGTAACCTCTTCATATAAAATTAACATTACCATCATAATGAGCCAGCGAAAAGCTAGTAAGCAGACAAGCTATAACTGGACCAGCTGCAGCTAGAACCTAAGCTTAACATTGGAACAGAAATGTGATTGAATTCAAATGTTTAGAGACACGTTTACTTTGAATGGGGTGAATGCAGCGAACGCCTGTTTCACATCGGAGTAAAAAGGTTAATGAAACTCCATTCCCTTGATGGGACAATCGGCAGTTGGTCTAACACGAAATTGCCAACCGATTATCATATGATGTGTCATGTAATTGTTTTATCATATGATGTGTCATGTAATTGTTTTATCATATGATGTGTCATGTAATTGTTTTATCATATGATGTGTCATGTAATTGTTTTATCATATGATGTGTCATGTAATTGTTTTATCATATGATGTGTCATGTAATTGTTTTATCATATGATGTGTCATGTAATTGTTTTATCATATGATGTGTCATGTAATTGTTTTATCATATGATGTGTCATGTAATTGTTTTATCATATGATGTGTCATGTAATTGTTTTATCATATGATGTATCATATAATTGTTTTATCATATGATGTGTCATGTAATTGTTTTATCATATGATGTGTCATGTAATTGTTTTATCATATGATGTGTCATGTAATTGTTTTATCATATGATGTGTCATGTAATTGTTTTATCATATGATGTGTTATGTAATTGTGTTACCATTTATCTGGTAACAGAGATGTGAGGGAAGCAACCGTAAATGCCAGGCGACAGACGAGTATCATAGTTTTGCAAGTTACAATCCGCCTATGAGGTACAAAAAACAACATGCAAAGATTATTGACTTGTTTTGGTGGATGCAATGAGTTGTTTTAGCACAAGCGCCCTCGTTCAGCACATAGCCGCTAGTTGTGATAGATCAAACGTGTACACAGATGGGTCTGCCTCGGTCAGCGATAATAGGAGAGGCAGTGGAATCTACATTGAACACTCCAATGGCGACATAGAAAATCATTCCATACCAGCAGGAGAGACTTGTACCAATTTCAGAGCTGAAGCAAGAGCTGTTCATGCAGCAACTCAGATTCTTATCATCCAAAACATAAATACAAGGAAAACTGTCATTCTAACAGACTCCAGGAGTGTACTCCAAGCCATCTCAAGTTATAATTAAGAATAGGGGAATATGCCCGTATAGAAGTACAGATCGACTAAGAACTAAGAGAACTATCTTAAACACTTGCATTGTCACAGATTAGTTGCATTGAACGTCTTTCACTTTCTGGAAATTCGTTTTGACTGAGTTTTTCCCTTACCAGAGTCAATCAATGACACAAATGGTCTTGCCGGCTGAGTGTGTGGTCTTCAGTGGGGCGACCTCTCAGGTATGCCTGTGGGGGCGACCTCTCAGGTATGCCTGCAGTCATCAATCCTTGGTCTGAGAGAAGGAGTAAAGATGCCACATATTCTGAAATCTGCATCGTCACCTTGACAGTTTCAGACGAAGCAAATGATTGGCTGTGAGTTGGGCGACCTCGCGTGCAGCCAAAGTAATCCAATTTGAGAATAGAAGAAGGAAAAGAGAAAGGGCGTGGTTACAGCTTTTCCTGCTAAAGTTTAAGAGTGGCTTTGTTAAATCTAAACTCATTTATCAGTCTTGGCATATTATCATTTAAATCCAGAGCACAACTAGCTTCAACAAGGCGGTGTGAGAGTAAGCTTTCGATTGGTCTAAACACCAGTGAATGTCGTCTACCTCATCATCTGTGGAGAATGAAGTCATAACTCACGTAGATGGGGCCAGCTTCGTGACGTAACGAATCCTCGTTATCTACTCCAGGACTAACGCGCGTAAACGCTGGCTGATCGATCAAGCATGACGATTATATGTGTAACAAAAGGCCTGCGGTTCAAGTCTGTGTAATTGCCAGTGGTTTGAGCTGGAATTATAGATGCGTTTTGTGAAATAAATACAGAAAAAACATCGAAATGAATGAACAGAAAAAGAGTGGAATAAACTAAGGACAAGTGGGGGAAATATCTAGATTTACAGAGAGTGAGTTCACGAGAGCAAATAGATTTCTTCAAATAGCTTTCCACAAAGGATACATTAGACGGATGTCAGTTAAAACATTGTTACATTGAAAGTTGTTGCCTTGTCGTTTATCTTTATCTCTTTATTCCATCTCCGTTCTAACTTCTATATATCAGCTCTTTATCTCTCTGTCTCGCCATCTCTGTCTCTCTCTTTCTCTCTCTCTCTCTCTCTCTCTCTCTCTCTCTTTCTCTCCGTTTCTCTACACCACGTTATGTATCTTATGTCTACCTTAAAAGCTAAAATTTGCACAATCAATCTATCTATCTAACTATCTATCTATCTATCTATCTATCTATCTATCTATCTATCTATCTATCTATCTATCTATCTATCTATCTATCTATCTATCTATCTATCTATCTATCTATCTATCTATCTATCTATCTATCTATCTATCTATCTATCTATCTATATATATGTCTGTCTATCTATATTTCTATCCAACCATCTATCTATCTATCTATCTATCTATCTATCTATCTATCTATCTATCTATCTATCTATCAATCTATCTATCAATCTATCTACCTATCTATCAATCAATCTATTTATCTATCAATCTATCTATCTATCTACCTATCTATATATCTATCTATCTATCTACCGATCTATCTTTATATCTATCTATCTATCTATCTATCTATCTATCTATCTATCTATCTATCTATCTATCTATCTATCTATCTATCTATCTATCTATCTATCTATCTATCTATCTATCTATCTATCTATCTATCTATCTATCTATCTATCAATCTATCTATCTATCTATCAATCTATCTATCTATCTATCAATCTATCTATCTATCTACCTATCTATATATCTATCTATCTATCTATCTATCCATCTATCTATCTATCTATCTATCTATCTATCTATCTATCTATCTATCTATCAATCTATCTATCTATCTATATATCAATCTATCTATCTATCTATCTATCTATCTATCTATCTATCTATCTATCTATATATGTGCACAATTGTCATTCTCAATATCGCACATTGAGAATTGCTCTCAGCTATCTCTCAGCTGCATTCCAGCCTGCCTTCTCTAGCTCACCTTCTCTAGCTCACCTTCTCTAGCTCACCTTCGCCAGCCTACCTTCTCTAGCTCACCTTCTCTAGCTCACATTCTTTAGCTCACCTTCTCTAGCTCACCTTCTCTAGCTCACCTTCTCTAGCTTACCTTCTCTAGCTCACCTTCTCTAGCTCACCTTCTCTAGCTCACCTTCTCTAGCTCACCTTCACTAGCTCCACTTATCTAGCTCACCTTCTCTAGCTCACCTTCTCTAGCCTACCTTCGCCAGCCTACCTTCTCTAGCTTACCTTCTCTAGCTCACCTTCTCTAGCTCACCTTCTGTAGCTCATCTTCTCTAGCTCACCTTCTCTAGCTTATCTTCTCTAGCTCCACCTTCCCTAGCTCACCTTCTCTAGCTCACCTTCTCTAGCTCACCTTCTCTAGCTCACCTTCTCTAGCTCACCTTCTCCAGCCTACCTTCGCCAGCCTACCTTCTCTAGCTCACCTTCTCTAGCTCACCTTCTCTAGCTCACCTTCTCTAGCTCACCTTCTCTAGCACACCTTCTCTAGCTCACCTTCTCCAGCCTACCTTCTCTAGCTCACCTTCTATAGCTCACCTTCTCTAGCTCACCTTCTCTAGCTCACCTTCTCTAGCCTACCTTCGCCAGCCTACCTTCTCTAGCTCATCTTCTCTAGCTCACCTTCGCCTGCCTACCTTCTATAGCTTACCTTTTCTAGCTCACGTACTCTAGCTCACCTTCTCCAGCTCACCTTCTCTAGCTCACCTTCTCTAGCTCACATTCTCTAGCTCACCTTTTCTAGCTCACCTTCTCCAGCCTACCTTCTCTAGCTAACCTTGTCTAGCTCACCTTCTCTAGCTTACCTTCTCTAGCTCACCTTCTCTAGCTCACCTTCTCTAGCTCACCTTATCTAGCTCACCTTCTCTAGCTCACCTTCTCTAGCCTACCTTCGCCAGCCTACCTTCTCTAGCTCATCTTCTCTAGCTCACCTTCGCCAGCCTACCTTCTCTAGCTTACCTTCTCTAGCTCACCTACTCTAGCTCACCTTCTCTAGCTCACCTTCTCTAGCTCACCTTCTCTAGCTCACCTTATCTAGCTCACCTTCTCTAGCTCACCTTCTCTAGCTCACCTTCTCCAGCCTACCTTCTCTAGCTAACCTTCTCTAGCTCACCTTCTCTAGCTTACCTTATCTAGCTCACCTTCTCTAGCTCACCTTCTCTAGCTCACCTTCTCTAGCTCACCTTATCTAGCTCACCTTCTCTAGCTCACCTTCTCTAGCCTACCTTCGCCAGCCTACTTTCTCTAGCTCGTCTTCTCTAGATTACCTTATCTAGCTCACCTTCTCTAGCTCACCTTCTCTAGCCTACCTTCGCCAGCCTACCTTCTCCAGCTCATCTTCTCTAGCTCACCTTAGCCAGCCTACCTTCTCTAGCTTACCTTCTCTAGCTCACCTTCTCTAGATCACCTTCTCTAGCTCACCTTCTCTAGCTCACCTTATCTAGTTCACCTTATCTAGCTCACCTTCTCTAGCTCACCTTCTCTAGCCTACCTTGGCCAGCCTACCTTCTCTAGCTCACCTTATCTAGCTCACCTTCTCTAGCGTACCTTCGCCAGCCTACCTTCTCTAGCTCACCTTCTCTAGCTCACCTTCTCTAGCTCACCTTCTCTAGCTCACCTTCTCTAGCCTACCTTCGCCAGCCTACCTTCTCTAGCTTACCTTCTCTAGCTCACCTTCTCTAGCTCACCTTCTCTAGCTCACCTTCTCTAGCTCACCCTCTCTAGCTCACCCTATATAGCTCACATTCTCTAGCTCACCTTCTCTAGCTCACATTCTCTAGTTCACCTTATCTAGTTCACTTTCTCTAGCTCACCTTCTTTAGCTCACCTTTTCAAGCTCACCTTCTCTAGCCTACCTTCGCCAGCCTACCTTCTCTAGCTCATCTTCTCTAGCTCACCTTATCTAGCTCACCTTCTCTAGCTCACCTTCTCTAGCCTACCTTCGCCAGCCTACCTTCTCTAGCTCATCTTCTCTAGCTCACCTTCTCTAGCTCACCTTCTCTCGCTCACCTTCTCTAGCCTACCTTCGCCAGCCTACCTTCTCTAGCTAACCTTGTCTAGCTCACCTTCTATAGCTTACCTTCTCTAGCTCACGTACTCTAGCTCACCTTTTCCAGCTCACCTTCTCTAGCTCACCTTCTCTAGCTCACATTCTCTAGCTCACCTTCTATAGCTTACCTTCTCTAGCTCACGTACTCTAGCTCACCTTTTCCAGCTCACCTTCTCTAGCTTACCTTCTCTAGCTCACCTTCTCTAGCTCACCTTCTCTAGCTCACCTTATCTAGCTCACCTTCTCTAGCTCACCTTCTCTAGCCTACCTTCGCCAGCCTACCTTCTCTAGCTCATCTTCTCTAGCTCACTTTCGCCAGCCTACCTTCTCTAGCTTACCTTCTCTAGCTCACCTACTCTAGCTCACCTTCTCTAGCTCACCTTCTCTAGCTCACCTTCTCTAGCTCACCTTATCTAGCTCACCTTATCTAGCTCACCTTCTCTAGCTCACCTCCTCCAGCCTACCTTCTCTAGCTAACCTTCTCTAGCTCACCTTCTCTAGCTTACCTTATCTAGCTCACCTTCTCTAGCTCACCTTCTCTAGCTCACCTTCTCTAGCTCACCTTATCTAGCTCACCTTCTCTAGCTAACCTTCTCTAGCTCACCTTCTCTAGCTTACCTTATCTAGCTCACCTTCTCTAGCTCACCTTCTCTAGCTCACCTTCTCTAGCTTACCTTCTCTAGCTCACCTACTCTAGCTCACCTTCTCTAGCTCACCTTCTCTAGCTCACCTTCTCTAGCTCACCTTATCTAGCTCACCTTATCTAGCTCACCTTCTCTAGCTCACCTTCTCCAGCCTACCTTCTCTAGCTAACCTTCTCTAGCTCACCTTCTCTAGCTTACCTTATCTAGCTCACCTTCTCTAGCTCACCTTCTCTAGCTCACCTTCTCTAGCTCACCTTATCTAGCTCACCTTCTCTAGCTCACCTTCTCTAGCCTACCTTCGCCAGCCTACTTTCTCTAGCTCGTCTTCTCTAGATTATCTAGCTCACCTTCTCTAGCTCACCTTCTCTAGCCTACCTTTGCCAGCCTACCTTCTCTAGCTCATCTTCTCCAGCCTACCTTCGCAAGCCTACCTTCTCTAGCTTACCTTCTCTAGCTCACCTTCTCTAGCTCACCTTATCTAGCTCACCTTCTCTAGCTCACCTTCTCTAGCCTACCTTCGCCAGCCTACCTTCTTTAGCTCGTCTTCTCTAGCTCACCTTATCTAGCTCACCTTCTCTAGCTCACCTTCTCTAGCGTACCTTCGCCAGCCTACCTTCTCTAGCTCACCTTCTCTAGCTCACCTTCTCTAGCTCACCTTCTCTAGCCTACCTTCGCCAGCCTACCTTCTCTAGCTTACCTTCTCTAGCTCACCTTCTCTAGCTCACCTTCTCTAGCTCACCTTCTCTAGCTCACCTTATCTAGCTCACATTCTCTAGCTCACCTTTTCTAGCTCACCTTCTCTAGCTCACCTTCTCTAGTTCACCTTATCTAGTTCACCTTCTCTAGCTCACCTTCTCTAGCTCACCTTCTCTAGCTCACCTTCTCTAGCCTACCTTCGCCAGCCTACCTTCTCTAGCTCATCTTTTCTAGCTCACCTTATCTAGCTCACCTTTTCTAGCTCACCTTCTCTAGCTCACCTTCTCTAGCTTACCTTTTTTAGCCTACCTTCGCCAGCCTACCTTCTCTAGCTTACCTTCTCTAGCACACCTTCTCTAGCTCACCTTCTCTAGCTCACCTTCTCTAGCTCACCTTCTCTAGCTCACCTTATCTAGCTCACATTCTCTAGCTCACCTTCTCTAGCTCACCTTCTCTAGCTCACCTTCTCTAGTTCACCTTATCTAGTTCACCTTCTCTAGCTCACCTTCTCTAGCTCACCTTCTCTAGCTCACCTTCTCTAGCCTACCTTCGCCAGCCTACCTTCTCTAGCTCATCTTCTCTAGCTCATCTTATCTAGCTCATCTTTTCTAGCTCACCTTTTCTAGCCTACCTTCGCCAGCCTACCTTCTTCAGCTCATCTTCTCTAGCTCACCTTCTCTAGCTCACCTTCTCTAGCTCACCTTCTCTAGCTCACCTTCTCTAGCTGACCTTATCTAGCTCACCTTCTCTAGCTCACCTTCTCTAGCCTACCTTCGCCAGCCTACCTTCTCTAGCTCATCTTTTCTAGCTCACCTTCTCTAGCTCACATTCTCTAGCTCACCTTCTCTAGCCTACCTTCGCCAGCCTACCTTCTCTAGCTCATCTTCTCTAGCTCACCTTCGCCAGCCTACCTTCTCTAGTTTACCTTCTCTAGCTCACCTTCTCTAGCCTACCTTCGCCAGCCTACCTTCTTTAGCTCGTCTTCTCTAGCTCACCTTATCTAGCTCACCTTCTCTAGCTCACCTTCTCTAGCGTACCTTCGCCAGCCTACCTTCTCTAGCTCACCTTCTCTAGCTCACCTTCTCTAGCTCACCTTCTCTAGCCTACCTTCGCCAGCCTACCTTCTCTAGCTTACCTTCTCTAGCTCACCTTCTCTAGCTCACCTTCTCTAGCTCACCTTCTCTAGCTCACCTTATCTAGCTCACATTCTCTAGCTCACCTTTTCTAGCTCACCTTCTCTAGCTCACCTTCTCTAGTTCACCTTATCTAGTTCACCTTCTCTAGCTCACCTTCTCTAGCTCACCTTCTCTAGCTCACCTTCTCTAGCCTACCTTCGCCAGCCTACCTTCTCTAGCTCATCTTTTCTAGCTCACCTTATCTAGCTCACCTTTTCTAGCTCACCTTCTCTAGCTCACCTTCTCTAGCTTACCTTCTCTAGATCACCTTCTCTAGCTCACCTTCTCTAGCTCACCTTCTCTAGCTCACCTTCACTAGCTCCACTTATCTAGCTCACCTTCTCTAGCTCACCTTCTCTAGCCTACCTTCGCCAGCCTACCTTCTCTAGCTTACCTTCTCTAGCTCACCTTCTCTAGTTCACCTTCTGTAGCTCATCTTCTCTAGCTCACCTTCTCTAGCTTATCTTCTCTAGCTCACCTTCTCTAGTTCACCTTCTCTAGCTCACCTTGTCTAGCTCACCTTCTCCAGTCCACCTTCGCCAGCCTACCTTCTCTAGCTCACCTTCTCTAGCTCACCTTCTCTAGCTCACCTTCTCTAGCTCACCTTCTCTAGCTCACCTTCTCTAGCTCACCTTCTCCAGCCTACCTTCTCTAGCTCACCTTCTCTAGCTCACCTTCTCTAGCTCACCTTCTCTAGCTCACCTTCTCTAGCCTACCTTCGCCAGCCTACCTTCTCTAGCTCATCTTCTCTAGCTCACCTTAGCCAGCCTACCTTCTCTAGCTTACCTTCTCTAGCTCACCTTCTCTAGCTCACCTTCTCTAGCTCACCTTCTCTAGCTCACCTTATCTAGCTCACCTTCTCTAGCTCACCTTCTCTAGCCTACCTTCGCCAGCCTTCCTTCTTTAGCTCGTCTTCTCTAGCTCACCTTATCTAGCTCACCTTCTCTAGCTCACCTTCTCTAGCGTACCTTCGCCAGCCTACCTTCTCTAGCTCACCTTCTCTAGCTCACCTTCTCTAGCTCACCTTCTCTAGCCTACCTTCGCCAGCCTACCTTCTCTAGCTTACCTTCTCTAGCTCACCTTCTCTAGCTCACCTTCTCTAGCTCACCTTCTCTAGCTCACCTTCTCTAGCTCACCTTATCTAGCTCACATTCTCTAGCTCACCTTCTCTAGCTCACTTTCTCTAGTTCACCTTATCTAGTTCACCTTCTCTAGCTCACCTTCTCTAGCTCACCTTCTCTAGCTCACCTTCTCTAGCTCACCTTCTCTAGCTCACCTTCTCTAGCTCACTTTCTCCAGCCTACCTTCTCTAGCTCACCTTCTCTAGCTCACCTTCTCTAGCTCACCTTCTCTAGCTCACCTTATCTAGCTCACATTCTCTAGCTCACCTTCTCTAGCTCACCTTCTCTAGCTCACCTTCTCTAGTTCACCTTATCTAGTTCACCTTCTCTAGCTCACCTACTCTAGCTCACCTTCTCTAGCTCACCTTCTCTAGCCTACCTTCGCCAGCCTACCTTCTCTAGCTCACATTCTCTAGTTCACCTTATCTAGTTCACTTTCTCTAGCTCACCTTCTTTAGCTCACCTTTTCAAGCTCACCTTCTCTAGCCTACCTTCGCCAGCCTACCTTCTCTAGCTCATCTTCTCTAGCTCACCTTATCTAGCTCACCTTCTCTAGCTCACCTTCTCTAGCCTACCTTCGCCAGCCTACCTTCTCTAGCTCATCTTCTCTAGCTCACCTTCTCTAGCTCACCTTCTCTCGCTCACCTTCTCTAGCCTACCTTCGCCAGCCTACCTTCTCTAGCTAACCTTGTCTAGCTCACCTTCTATAGCTTACCTTCTCTAGCTCACGTACTCTAGCTCACCTTTTCCAGCTCACCTTCTCTAGCTCACCTTCTCTAGCTCACATTATCTAGCTCACCTTCTATAGCTTACCTTCTCTAGCTCACGTACTCTAGCTCACCTTTTCCAGCTCACCTTCTCTAGCTTACCTTCTCTAGCTCACCTTCTCTAGCTCACCTTCTCTAGCTCACCTTATCTAGCTCACCTTCTCTAGCTCACCTTCTCTAGCCTACCTTCGCCAGCCTACCTTCTCTAGCTCATCTTCTCTAGCTCACTTTCGCCAGCCTACCTTCTCTAGCTTACCTTCTCTAGCTCACCTACTCTAGCTCACCTTCTCTAGCTCACCTTCTCTAGCTCACCTTCTCTAGCTCACCTTATCTAGCTCACCTTATCTAGCTCACCTTCTCTAGCTCACCTCCTCCAGCCTACCTTCTCTAGCTAACCTTCTCTAGCTCACCTTCTCTAGCTTACCTTATCTAGCTCACCTTCTCTAGCTCACCTTCTCTAGCTCACCTTCTCTAGCTCACCTTATCTAGCTCACCTTCTCTAGCTAACCTTCTCTAGCTCACCTTCTCTAGCTTACCTTATCTAGCTCACCTTCTCTAGCTCACCTTCTCTAGCTCACCTTCTCTAGCTTACCTTCTCTAGCTCACCTTCTCTAGCTCACCTTCTCTAGCTCACCATATCTAGCTCACCTTATCTAGCTCACCTTCTCTAGCTCACCTTCTCCAGCCTACCTTCTCTAGCTAACCTTCTCTAGCTCACCTTCTCTAGCTTACCTTATCTAGCTCACCTTCTCTAGCTCACCTTCTCTAGCTCACCTTCTCTAGCTCACCTTATCTAGCTCACCTTCTCTAGCTCACCTTCTCTAGCCTACCTTTGCCAGCCTACCTTCTCTAGCTCATCTTCTCTAGCTCACCTTAGCCAGCCTACCTTCTCTAGCTTACCTTCTCTAGCTCACCTTCTCTAGCTCACCTTCTCTAGCTCACCTTCTCTAGCTCACCTTATCTAGTTCACCTTATCTAGCTCACCTTCTCTAGCTCACCTTCTCTAGCCTACCTTGGCCAGCCTACCTTCTCTAGGTCACCTTCTCTAGCTCACCTTCTCTAGCTCACCTTCTCTAGCTCACCTTCTCTAGCTCATCTTTTCTAGCCTATCTTCGCCGGCCTACCTTCTCTAGCTCATCTTCTCCAGCCTACCTTCGCAAGCCTACCTTCTCTAGCTCATCTTCTCTAGCTCACCTTCTCTAGCTCACCTTATCTAGCTCACCTTCTCTAGCTCACCTTCTCTAGCCTACCTTCGCCAGCCTACCTTCTTTAGCTCGTCTTCTCTAGCTCACCTTATCTAGCTCACCTTCTCTAGCTCACCTTCTCTAGCGTACCTTCGCCAGCCTACCTTCTCTAGCTCACCTTCTCTAGCTCACCTTCTCTAGCTCACCTTCTCTAGCCTACCTTCGCCAGCCTACCTTCTCTAGCTTACCTTCTCTAGCTCACCTTCTCTAGCTCACCTTCTCTAGCTCACCTTCTCTAGCTCACCTTATCTAGCTCACATTCTCTAGCTCACCTTTTCTAGCTCACCTTCTCTAGCTCACCTTCTCTAGTTCACCTTATCTAGTTCACCTTCTCTAGCTCACCTTCTCTAGCTCACCTTCTCTAGCTCACCTTCTCTAGCCTACCTTCGCCAGCCTACCTTCTCTAGCTCATCTTTTCTAGCTCACCTTATCTAGCTCACCTTTTCTAGCTCACCTTCTCTAGCTCACCTTCTCTAGCTTACCTTCTCTAGATCACCTTCTCTAGCTCACCTTCTCTAGCTCACCTTCTCTAGCTCACCTTCACTAGCTCCACTTATCTAGCTCACCTTCTCTAGCTCACCTTCTCTAGCCTACCTTCGCCAGCCTACCTTCTCTAGCTTACCTTCTCTAGCTCACCTTCTCTAGTTCACCTTCTGTAGCTCATCTTCTCTAGCTCACCTTCTCTAGCTTATCTTCTCTAGCTCCACCTTCCCTAGCTCACCTTCTCTAGCTCACCTTCTCTAGTTCACCTTCTCTAGCTCACCTTGTCTAGCTCACCTTCTCCAGCCCACCTTCGCCAGCCTACCTTCTCTAGCTCACCTTCTCTAGCTCACCTTCTCTAGCTCACCTTCTCTAGCTCACCTTCTCTAGCTCACCTTCTCTAGCTCACCTTCTCCAGCCTACCTTCTCTAGCTCACCTTCTCTAGCTCACCTTCTCTAGCTCACCTTCTCTAGCTCACCTTCTCTAGCCTACCTTCGCCAGCCTACCTTCTCTAGCTCATCTTCTCTAGCTCACCTTAGCCAGCCTACCTTCTCTAGCTTACCTTCTCTAGCTCACCTTCTCTAGCTCACCTTCTCTAGCTCACCTTCTCTAGCTCACCTTATCTAGCTCACCTTCTCTAGCTCACCTTCTCTAGCCTACCTTCGCCAGCCTTCCTTCTTTAGCTCGTCTTCTCTAGCTCACCTTATCTAGCTCACCTTCTCTAGCTCACCTTCTCTAGCGTACCTTCGCCAGCCTACCTTCTCTAGCTCACCTTCTCTAGCTCACCTTCTCTAGCTCACCTTCTCTAGCCTACCTTCGCCAGCCTACCTTCTCTAGCTTACCTTCTCTAGCTCACCTTCTCTAGCTCACCTTCTCTAGCTCACCTTCTCTAGCTCACCTTCTCTAGCTCACCTTATCTAGCTCACATTCTCTAGCTCACCTTCTCTAGCTCACTTTCTCTAGTTCACCTTATCTAGTTCACCTTCTCTAGCTCACCTTCTCTAGCTCACCTTCTCTAGCTCACCTTCTCTAGCTCACCTTCTCTAGCTCACCTTCTCTAGCTCACCTTCTCCAGCCTACCTTCTCTAGCTCACCTTCTCTAGCTCACCTTCTCTAGCTCACCTTCTCTAGCTCACCTTATCTAGCTCACATTCTCTAGCTCACCTTCTCTAGCTCACCTTCTCTAGCTCACCTTCTCTAGTTCACCTTATCTAGTTCACCTTCTCTAGCTCACCTACTCTAGCTCACCTTCTCTAGCTCACCTTCTCTAGCCTACCTTCGCCAGCCTACCTTCTCTAGCTCATCTTTTCTAGCTCACCTTATCTAGCTCACCTTTTCTAGCTCACCTTCTCTAGCTCACCTTCTCTAGCTTACCTTCTCTAGATCACCTTCTCTAGCTCACCTTCTCTAGCTCACCTTCTCTAGCTCACCTTCACTAGCTCCACTTATCTAGCTCACCTTCTCTAGCTCACCTTCTCTAGCCTACCTTCGCCAGCCTACCTTCTCTAGCTTACCTTCTCTAGCTCACCTTCTCTAGTTCACCTTCTGTAGCTCATCTTCTCTAGCTCACCTTCTCTAGCTTATCTTCTCTAGCTCCACCTTCCCTAGCTCACCTTCTCTAGCTCACCTTCTCTAGTTCACCTTCTCTAGCTCACCTTGTCTAGCTCACCTTCTCCAGCCCACCTTCGCCAGCCTACCTTCTCTAGCTCACCTTCTCTAGCTCACCTTCTCTAGCTCACCTTCTCTATCTCACCTTCTCTAGCTCACCTTCTCTAGCTCACCTTCTCCAGCCTACCTTCTCTAGCTCACCTTCTCTAGCTCACCTTCTCTAGCTCACCTTCTCTAGCTCACCTTCTCTAGCCTACCTTCGCCAGCCTACCTTCTCTAGCTCATCTTCTCTAGCTCACCTTAGCCAGCCTACCTTCTCTAGCTTACCTTCTCTAGCTCACCTTCTCTAGCTCACCTTCTCTAGCTCACCTTCTCTAGCTCACCTTATCTAGTTCACCTTATCTAGCTCACCTTCTCTAGCTCACCTTCTCTAGCCTACCTTGGCCAGCCTACCTTCTCTAGCTCACCTTCTCTAGCTCACCTTCTCTAGCTCACCTTCTCTAGCTCACCTTCTCTAGCTCATCTTTTCTAGCCTATCTTCGCCGGCCTACCTTCTCTAGCTCATCTTCTCCAGCCTACCTTCGCAAGCCTACCTTCTCTAGCTCATCTTCTCTAGCTCACCTTCTCTAGCTCACCTTATCTAGCTCACCTTCTCTAGCTCACCTTCTCTAGCCTACCTTCGCCAGCCTACCTTCTTTTGCTCGTCTTCTCTAGCTCACCTTCTCTAGCTCACCTTCTCTAGCTCACCTTCTCTAGCTCACCTTCTCTAGCTCACCTTATCTAGCTCACATTCTCTAGCTCACCTTCTCTAACTCACTTTCTCTAGTTCACATCTAGTTCACCTTCTCTAGCTCACCTTCTCTAGCTCACCTTCTCTAGCTCACCTTCTCTAGCTCACCTTCTCTAGCTCACCTTCTCTAGCTCACCTTCTCCAGCCTACCTTCTCTAGCTCACCTTCTCTAGCTCACCTTCTCTAGCTCACCTTATCTAGCTCACATTCTCTAGCTCACCTTCTCTAGCTCACCTTCTCTAGCTCACCTTCTCTAGTTCACCTTATCTAGTTCACCTTCTTTAGCTCACCTTCTCTAGCTCACCTTCTCTAGCTCACCTTCTCTAGCCTACCTTCGCCAGCCTACCTTCTCTAGCTCATCTTTTCTAGCTCACCTTATCTAGCTCACCTTTTCTAGCTCACCTTCTCTAGCTCACCTTCTCTAGCCTACCTTCTCTAGATCACCTTCTCTAGCTCACCTTCTCTAGCTCACCTTCTCTAGCTCACCTTCACTAGCTCCACTTATCTAGCTCACCTTCTCTAGCTCACCTTCTCTAGCCTACCTTCGCCAGCCTACCTTCTCTAGCTTACCTTCTCTAGCTCACCTTCTCTAGTTCACCTTCTGTAGCTCATCTTCTCTAGCTCACCTTCTCTAGCTTATCTTCTCTAGCTCCACCTTCCCTAGCTCACCTTCTCTAGCTCACCTTCTCTAGTTCACCTTCTCTAGCTCACCTTGTCTAGCTCACCTTCTCCAGCCCACCTTCGCCAGCCTACCTTCTCTAGCTCACCTTCTCTAGCTCACCTTCTCTAGCTCACCTTCTCTAGCTCACCTTCTCTAGCTCACCTTCTCTAGCTCACCTTCTCCAGCCTACCTTCTCTAGCTCACCTTCTCTAGCTCACCTTCTCTAGCTCACCTTCTCTAGCTCACCTTCTCTAGCCTACCTTCGCCAGCCTACCTTCTCTAGCTCATCTTCTCTAGCTCACCTTCGCCTGCCTACCTTCTCTAGCTTACCTTCTCTAGCTCACGTACTCTAGCTCACCTTCTCCAGCTCACCTTCTCTAGCTCACCTTCTCTAGCTCACATTCTCTAGCTCACCTTTTCTAGCTCACCTTCTCCAGCCTACCTTCTCTAGCTAACCTTCTCTAGCTCACCTTCTCTAGCTTACCTTCTCTAGCTCACCTTCTCTAGCTCACCTTCTCTAGCTCACCTTATCTAGCTCACCTTCTCTAGCTCACCTTCTCTAGCCTACCTTCGCCAGCCTATCTTCTCTAGCTCATCTTCTCTAGCTCACCTTCGCCAGCCTACCTTCTCTAGCTTACCTTCTCTAGCTCATCTACTCTAGCTCACCTTCTCTAGCTCACCTTCTCTAGCTCACCTTCTCTAGCTCACCTTATCTAGCTCACCTTATCTAGCTCACCTTCTCTAGCTCACCTTCTCCAGCCTACCTTCTCTAGCTAACCTTCTCTAGCTCACCTTCTCTAGCTAACCTTCTCTAGCTCACCTTCTCTAGCTCACCTTCTCTAGCTCACCTTCTCTAGCTCACCTTATCTAGCTCACCTTCTCTAGCTCACCTTCTCTAGCCTACCTTCGCCAGCCTACTTTCTCTAGCTCGTCTTCTCTAGATTACCTATCTAGCTCACCTTCTCTAGCTCACCTTCTCTAGCCTACCTTCGCCAGCCTACCTTCTCTAGCTCATCTTCTCTAGATCACCTTAGCCAGCCTACCTTCTCTAGCTTACCTTCTCTAGCTCACCTTCTCTAGCTCACCTTCTCTAGCTCACCTTCTCTAGCTCATCTTATCTAGTTCACCTTATCTAGCTCACCTTCTCTAGCTCACCTTCTCTAGCCTACCTTGGCCAGCCTACCTTCTCTAGCTCACCTTCTCTAGCTCACCTTCTCTAGCTCACCTTCTTTAGCTCACCTTCTCTAGCTCATCTTTTCTAGCCTATCTTCACCAGCCTACCTTCTCTAGCTCATCTTCTCCAGCCTACCTTCGCCAGCCTACCTTCTCTAGCTCATCTTCTCTAGCTCACCTTCTCTAGCTCACCTTATCTAGCTCACCTTCTCTAGCTCACCTTCTCTAGCCTACCTTCGCCAGCCTACCTTTTTTAGCTCGTCTTCTCTAGCTCACCTTATCTAGCTCATCTTCTCTAGCTCACCTTCTCTAGCGTACCTTCGCCAGCCTACCTTCTCTAGCTCACCTTCTCTAGCTCACCTTCTCTAGCCTACCTTCGCCAGCCTACCTTCTCTAGCTTACCTTCTTTAGCCTACCTTCGCCAGCCTACCTTCTCTAGCTTACCTTCTCTAGCTCACCTTCTCTAGCTCACCTTCTCTAGCTCACCTTCTCTAGCTCACCTTCTCTAGCTCACCTTATCTAGCTCACATTCTCTAGCTCACCTTCTCTAGCTCACCTTCTCTAGCTCACCTTCTCTAGTTCACCTTATCTAGCTCACCTTCTCTAGCTCACCTTCTCTAGCCTACCTTCGCCAGCCTACCTTCTCTAGCTTACCTTCTCTAGCTCACCTTCTCTAGCTCACCTTCTCTAGCTCACCTTCTCTAGCTCACCTTCTCTAGCTCACCTTATCTAGCTCACATTCTCTAGCTCACCTTCTCTAGCTCACTTTCTCTAGTTCACCTTATCTAGTTCACCTTCTCTAGCTCACCTTCTCTAGCTCACCTTCTCTAGCTCACCTTATCTAGCTCACATTCTCTAGCCTACCTTCGCCAGCCTACCTTCTCTAGCTTATCTTCTCTAGCTCACCTTAGCCAGCCTACCTTCTCTAGCTTACCTTCTCTAGCTCACCTTCTCTAGCTCACCTTCTCTAGCTCACCTTCTCTAGCTCACCTTATCTAGCTCACCTTCTCTAGCTCACCTTCTCTAGCGTACCTTCGCCAGCCTACCTTCTCTAGCTCACCTTCTCTAGCTCACCTTCTCTAGCTCACCTTCTCTAGCCTACCTTCGCCAGCCTACCTTCTCTAGCTCACCTTCTCTAGCTCACCTTCTCTAGCTCACCTTCTCTAGCTCACCTTCTCCAGCCTACCTTCTCTAGCTCACCTTCTCTAGCTCACCTTCTCTAGCTCACCTTCTCTAGCTCACCTTATCTAGCTCACATTCTCTAGCTCACCTTCTCTAGCTCACCTTCTCTAGCTCACCTTCTCTAGTTCACCTTATCTAGTTCACCTTCTTTAGCTCACCTTCTCTAGCTCACCTTCTCTAGCTCACCTTCTCTAGCCTACCTTCGCCAGCCTACCTTCTCTAGCTCATCTTTTCTAGCTCACCTTATCTAGCTCACCTTTTCTAGCTCACCTTCTCTAGCTCACCTTCTCTAGCCTACCTTCTCTAGATCACCTTCTCTAGCTCACCTTCTCTAGCTCACCTTCTCTAGCTCACCTTCACTAGCTCCACTTATTTAGCTCACCTTCTCTAGCTCACCTTCTCTAGCCTACCTTCGCCAGCCTACCTTCTCTAGCTTACCTTCTCTAGCTCACCTTCTCTAGTTCACCTTCTGTAGCTCATCTTCTCTAGCTCACCTTCTCTAGCTTATCTTCTCTAGCTCCACCTTCCCTAGCTCACCTTCTCTAGCTCACCTTCTCTAGTTCACCTTCTCTAGCTCACCTTGTCTAGCTCACCTTCTCCAGCCCACCTTCGCCAGCCTACCTTCTCTAGCTCACCTTCTCTAGCTCACCTTCGCCTGCCTACCTTCTCTAGCTTACCTTCTCTAGCTCACGTACTCTAGCTCACCTTTTCCAGCTCACCTTCTCTAGCTCACCTTCTCTAGCTCACATTCTCTAGCTCACCTTTTCTAGCTCACCTTCTCCAGCCTACCTTCTCTAGCTAACCTTCTCTAGCTCACCTTCTCTAGCTTACCTTCTCTAGCTCACCTTCTCTAGCTCACCTTCTCTAGCTCACCTTATCTAGCTCACCTTCTCTAGCTCACCTTCTCTAGCTCACCTTCTCTAGCCTACCTTCGCCAGCCTATCTTCTCTAGCTCATCTTCTCTAGCTCACCTTCGCCAGCCTACCTTCTCTAGCTTACCTTCTCTAGCTCATCTACTCTAGCTCACCTTCTCTAGCTCACCTTCTCTAGCTCACCTTCTCTAGCTCACCTTATCTAGCTCACCTTATCTAGCTCACCTTCTCTAGCTCACCTTCTCCAGCCTACCTTCTCTAGCTAACCTTCTCTAGCTCACCTTCTCTAGCTAACCTTCTCTAGCTCACCTTCTCTAGCTCACCTTCTCTAGCTCACCTTCTCTAGCTCACCTTATCTAGCTCACCTTCTCTAGCTCACCTTCTCTAGCCTACCTTCGCCAATCTACTTTCTCTAGCTCGTCTTCTCTAGATTACCTATCTAGCTCACCTTCTCTAGCTCACCTTCTCTAGCCTACCTTCGCCAGCCTACCTTCTCTAGCTCATCTTCTCTAGATCACCTTAGCCAGCCTACCTTCTCTAGCTTACCTTCTCTAGCTCACCTTCTCTAGCTCACCTTCTCTAGCTCACCTTCTCTAGCTCATCTTATCTAGTTCACCTTATCTAGCTCACCTTCTCTAGCTCACCTTCTCTAGCCTACCTTGGCCAGCCTACCTTCTCTAGCTCACCTTCTCTAGCTCACCTTCTCTAGCTCACCTTCTTTAGCTCACCTTCTCTAGCTCATCTTTTCTAGCCTATCTTCACCAGCCTACCTTCTCTAGCTCATCTTCTCCAGCCTACCTTCGCCAGCCTACCTTCTCTAGCTCATCTTCTCTAGCTCACCTTCTCTAGCTCACCTTATCTAGCTCACCTTCTCTAGCTCACCTTCTCTAGCCTACCTTCGCCAGCCTACCTTTTTTAGCTCGTCTTCTCTAGCTCACCTTATCTAGCTCATCTTCTCTAGCTCACCTTCTCTAGCGTACCTTCGCCAGCCTACCTTCTCTAGCTCACCTTCTCTAGCTCACCTTCTCTAGCTCACCTTCTCTAGCCTACCTTCGCCAGCCTACCTTCTCTAGCTTACCTTCTTTAGCCTACCTTCGCCAGCCTACCTTCTCTAGCTTACCTTCTCTAGCTCACCTTCTCTAGCTCACCTTCTCTAGCTCACCTTCTCTAGCTCACCTTTTCTAGCTCACCTTATCTAGCTCACATTCTCTAGCTCACCTTCTCTAGCTCACCTTCTCTAGCTCACCTTCTCTAGTTCACCTTATCTAGCTCACCTTCTCTAGCTCACCTTCTCTAGCCTACCTTCGCCAGCCTACCTTCTCTAGCTTACCTTCTCTAGCTCACCTTCTCTAGCTCACCTTCTCTAGCTCACCTTCTCTAGCTCACCTTCTCTAGCTCACCTTATCTAGCTCACATTCTCTAGCTCACCTTCTCTAGCTCACTTTCTCTAGTTCACCTTATCTAGTTCACCTTCTCTAGCTCACCTTCTCTAGCTCACCTTCTCTAGCTCACCTTCTCTAGCTCACCTTCTCTAGCTCACCTTCTCTAGCTCACCTTCTCCAGCCTACCTTCTCTAGCTCACCTTCTCTAGCTCACCATCTCTAGCTCACCTTCTCTAGCTCACCTTATCTAGCTCACATTCTCTAGCTCACATTCTCTAGCTCACCTTCTCTAGCTCACCTTCTCTAGCTCACCTTCTCTAGTTCACCTTATCTAGTTCACCTTCTCTAGCTCACCTTCTCTAGCTCACCTTCTCTAGCTCACCTTCTCTAGCCTACCTTCGCCAGCCTACCTTCTCTAGCTCATCTTTTCTAGCTCACCTTATCTAGCTCACCTTTTCTAGCTCACCTTCTCTAGCTCACCTTCTCTAGCTTACCTTCTCTAGATCACCTTCTCTAGCTCACCTTCTCTAGCTCACCTTCTCTAGCTCACCTTCACTAGCTCCACTTATCTAGCTCACCTTCTCTAGCTCACCTTCTCTAGCCTACCTTCGCCAGCCTACCTTCTCTAGCTTACCTTCTCTAGCTCACCTTCTCTAGTTCACCTTCTGTAGCTCATCTTCTCTAGCTCACCTTCTCTAGCTTATCTTCTCTAGCTCCACCTTCCCTAGCTCACCTTCTCTAGCTCACCTTCTCTAGTTCACCTTCTCTAGCTCACCTTGTCTAGCTCACCTTCTCCAGCCCACCTTCGCCAGCCTACCTTCTCTAGCTCACCTTCTCTAGCTCACCTTCTCTAGCTCACCTTCTCTAGCTCACCTTCTCTAGCTCACCTTCTCTAGCTCACCTTCTCCAGCCTACCTTCTCTAGCTCACCTTCTCTAGCTCACCTTCTCTAGCTCACCTTCTCTAGCTCACCTTCTCTAGCCTACCTTCGCCAGCCTACCTTCTCTAGCTCATCTTCTCTAGCTCACCTTAGCCAGCCTACCTTCTCTAGCTTACCTTCTCTAGCTCACCTTCTCTAGCTCACCTTCTTTAGCTCACCTTCTCTAGCTCACCTTATCTAGTTCACCTTATCTAGCTCACCTTCTCTAGCTCACCTTCTCTAGCCTACCTTGGCCAGCCTACCTTCTCTAGCTCACCTTCTCTAGCTCACCTTCTCTAGCTCACCTTCTCTAGCTCACCTTCTCTAGCTCATCTTTTCTAGCCTATCTTCGCCGGCCTACCTTCTCTAGCTCATCTTCTCCAGCCTACCTTCGCAAGCCTACCTTCTCTAGCTCATCTTCTCTAGCTCACCTTCTCTAGCTCACCTTATCTAGCTCACCTTCTCTAGCTCACCTTCTCTAGCCTACCTTCGCCAGCCTACCTTCTTTAGCTCGTCTTCTCTAGCTCACCTTATCTAGCTCACCTTCTCTAGCTCACCTTCTCTAGCGTACCTTCGCCAGCCTACCTTCTCTAGCTTACCTTCTCTAGCTCACCTTCTCTAGCTCACCTTCTCTAGCTCACCTTCTCTAGCTCACCTTCTCTAGCTCACCTTATCTAGCTCACATTCTCTAGCTCACCTTCTCTAGCTCACTTTCTCTAGTTCACCTTATCTAGTTCACCTTCTCTAGCTCACCTTCTCTAGCTCACCTTCTCTAGCTCACCTTCTCTAGCTCACCTTCTCTAGCTCACCTTCTCTAGCTCACCTTCTCCAGCCTACCTTCTCTAGCTCACCTTCTCTAGCTCACCTTCTTTAGCTCACCTTCTCTAGCTCACCTTATCTAGCTCACATTCTCTAGCTCACCTTCTCTAGCTCACCTTCTCTAGCTCACCTTCTCTAGTTCACCTTATCTAGTTCACCTTCTCTAGCTCACCTTCTCTAGCTCACCTTCTCTAGCTCACCTTCTCTAGCCTACCTTCGCCAGCCTACCTTCTCTAGCTCATCTTTTCTAGCTCACCTTATCTAGCTCACCTTTTCTAGCTCACCTTCTCTAGCTCACCTTCTCTAGCCTACCTTCTCTAGATCACCTTCTCTAGCTCACCTTCTCTAGCTCACCTTCACTAGCTCCACTTATCTAGCTCACCTTCTCTAGCTCACCTTCTCTAGCCTACCTTCGCCAGCCTACCTTCTCTAGCTTACCTTCTCTAGCTCACCTTCTCTAGTTCACCTTCTGTAGCTCATCTTCTCTAGCTCACCTTCTCTAGCTTATCTTCTCTAGCTCCACCTTCCCTAGCTCACCTTCTCTAGCTCACCTTCTCTAGTTCACCTTCTCTAGCTCACCTTGTCTAGCTCACCTTCTCCAGCCCACCTTCGCCAGCCTACCTTCTCTAGCTCACCTTCTCTAGCTCACCTTCTCTAGCTCACCTTCTCTAGCTCACCTTCTCTAGCTCACCTTCTCTAGCTCACCTTCTCCAGCCTAACTTCTCTAGCTCACCTTCTCTAGCTCACCTTCTCTAGCTCACCTTCTCTAGCTCACCTTCTCTAGCCTACCTTCGCCAGCCTACCTTCTCTAGCTCATCTTCTCTAGCTCACCTTCGCCTGCCTACCTTCTCTAGCTTACCTTCTCTAGCTCACGTACTCTAGCTCACCTTCTCCAGCTCACCTTCTCTAGCTCACCTTCTCTAGCTCACATTCTCTAGCTCACCTTTTCTAGCTCACCTTCTCCAGCCTACCTTCTCTAGCTAACCTTCTCTAGCTCACCTTCTCTAGCTTACCTTCTCTAGCTCACCTTCTCTAGCTCACCTTCTCTAGCTCACCTTCTCTAGCTCACCTTCTCTAGCCTACCTTCGCCAGCCTACCTTCTCTAGCTCATCTTCTCTAGCTCACCTTCGCCTGCCTACCTTCTCTAGCTTACCTTCTCTAGCTCACGTACTCTAGCTCACCTTCTCCAGCTCACCTTCTCTAGCTCACCTTCTCTAGCTCACATTCTCTAGCTCACCTTTTCTAGCTCACCTTCTCCAGCCTACCTTCTCTAGCTAACCTTCTCTAGCTCACCTTCTCTAGCTTACCTTCTCTAGCTCACCTTCTCTAGCTCACCTTCTCTAGCTCACCTTATCTAGCTCACCTTCTCTAGCTCACCTTCTCTAGCCTACCTTCGCCAGCCTATCTTCTCTAGCTCATCTTCTCTAGCTCACCTTCGCCAGCCTACCTTCTCTAGCTTACCTTCTCTAGCTCATCTACTCTAGCTCACCTTCTCTAGCTCACCTTCTCTAGCTCACCTTCTCTAGCTCACCTTATTTAGCTCACCTTATCTAGCTCACCTTCTCTAGCTCACCTTCTCCAGCCTACCTTCTCTAGCTAACCTTCTCTAGCTCACCTTCTCTAGCTAACCTTCTCTAGCTCACCTTATCTAGCTCACCTTCTCTAGCTCACCTTCTCTAGCTCACCTTATCTAGCTCACCTTCTCTAGCTCACCTTCTCTAGCCTACCTTCGCCAGCCTACTTTCTCTAGCTCGTCTTCTCTAGATTACCTATCTAGCTCACCTTCTCTAGCTCACCTTCTCTAGCCTACCTTCGCCAGCCTACCTTCTCTAGCTCATCTTCTCTAGATCACCTTAGCCAGCCTACCTTCTCTAGCTTACCTTCTCTAGCTCACCTTCTCTAGCTCACCTTCTCTAGCTCACCTTCTCTAGCTCATCTTATCTAGTTCACCTTATCTAGCTCACCTTCTCTAGCTCACCTTCTCTAGCCTACCTTGGCCAGCCTACCTTCTCTAGCTCACCTTCTCTAGCTCACCTTCTCTAGCTCACCTTCTTTAGCTCACCTTCTCTAGCTCATCTTTTCTAGCCTATCTTCACCAGCCTACCTTCTCTAGCTCATCTTCTCCAGCCTACCTTCGCCAGCCTACCTTCTCTAGCTCATCTTCTCTAGCTCACCTTCTCTAGCTCACCTTATCTAGCTCACCTTCTCTAGCTCACCTTCTCTAGCCTACCTTCGCCAGCCTACCTTTTTTAGCTCGTCTTCTCTAGCTCACCTTATCTAGCTCATCTTCTCTAGCTCACCTTCTCTAGCGTACCTTCGCCAGCCTACCTTCTCTAGCTCACCTTCTCTAGCTCACCTTCTCTAGCTCACCTTCTCTAGCCTACCTTCGCCAGCCTACCTTCTCTAGCTTACCTTCTTTAGCCTACCTTCGCCAGCCTACCTTCTCTAGCTTACCTTCTCTAGCTCACCTTCTCTAGCTCACCTTCTCTAGCTCACCTTCTCTAGCTCACCTTTTCTAGCTCACCTTATCTAGCTCACATTCTCTAGCTCACCTTCTCTAGCTCACCTTCTCTAGCTCACCTTCTCTAGTTCACCTTATCTAGCTCACCTTCTCTAGCTCACCTTCTCTAGCCTACCTTCGCCAGCCTACCTTCTCTAGCTTACCTTCTCTAGCTCACCTTCTCTAGCTCACCTTCTCTAGCTCACCTTCTCTAGCTCACCTTCTCTAGCTCACCTTATCTAGCTCACATTCTCTAGCTCACCTTCTCTAGCTCACTTTCTCTAGTTCACCTTATCTAGTTCACCTTCTCTAGCTCACCTTCTCTAGCTCACCTTCTCTAGCTCACCTTCTCTAGCTCACCTTCTCTAGCTCACCTTCTCTAGCTCACCTTCTCCAGCCTACCTTCTCTAGCTCACCTTCTCTAGCTCACCATCTCTAGCTCACCTTCTCTAGCTCACCTTATCTAGCTCACATTCTCTAGCTCACCTTCTCTAGCTCACCTTCTCTAGCTCACCTTCTCTAGTTCACCTTATCTAGTTCACCTTCTCTAGCTCACCTTCTCTAGCTCACCTTCTCTAGCTCACCTTCTCTAGCCTACCTTCGCCAGCCTACCTTCTCTAGCTCATCTTTTCTAGCTCACCTTATCTAGCTCACCTTTTCTAGCTCACCTTCTCTAGCTCACCTTCTCTAGCTTACCTTCTCTAGATCACCTTCTCTAGCTCACCTTCTCTAGCTCACCTTCTCTAGCTCACCTTCACTAGCTCCACTTATCTAGCTCACCTTCTCTAGCTCACCTTCTCTAGCCTACCTTCGCCAGCCTACCTTCTCTAGCTTACCTTCTCTAGCTCACCTTCTCTAGTTCACCTTCTGTAGCTCATCTTCTCTAGCTCACCTTCTCTAGCTTATCTTCTCTAGCTCCACCTTCCCTAGCTCACCTTCTCTAGCTCACCTTCTCTAGTTCACCTTCTCTAGCTCACCTTGTCTAGCTCACCTTCTCCAGCCCACCTTCGCCAGCCTACCTTCTCTAGCTCACCTTCTCTAGCTCACCTTCTCTAGCTCACCTTCTCTAGCTCACCTTCTCTAGCTCACCTTCTCTAGCTCACCTTCTCTAGCTCACCTTCTCCAGCCTACCTTCTCTAGCTCACCTTCTCTAGCTCACCTTCTCTAGCTCACCTTCTCTAGCTCACCTTCTCTAGCCTACCTTCGCCAGCCTACCTTCTCTAGCTCATCTTCTCTAGCTCACCTTAGCCAGCCTACCTTCTCTAGCTTACCTTCTCTAGCTCACCTTCTCTAGCTCACCTTCTCTAGCTCACCTTCTCTAGCTCACCTTATCTAGTTCACCTTATCTAGCTCACCTTCTCTAGCTCACCTTCTCTAGCCTACCTTGGCCAGCCTACCTTCTCTAGCTCACCTTCTCTAGCTCACCTTCTCTAGCTCACCTTCTCTAGCTCACCTTCTCTAGCTCATCTTTTCTAGCCTATCTTCGCCGGCCTACCTTCTCTAGCTCATCTTCTCCAGCCTACCTTCGCAAGCCTACCTTCTCTAGCTCATCTTCTCTAGCTCACCTTCTCTAGCTCACCTTATCTAGCTCACCTTCTCTAGCTCACCTTCTCTAGCCTACCTTCGCCAGCCTACCTTCTTTAGCTCGTCTTCTCTAGCTCACCTTATCTAGCTCACCTTCTCTAGCTCACCTTCTCTAGCGTACCTTCGCCAGCCTACCTTCTCTAGCTCACCTTCTCTAGCTCACCTTCTCTAGCTCACCTTCTCTAGCCTACCTTCGCCAGCCTACCTTCTCTAGCTTACCTTCTCTAGCTCACCTTCTCTAGCTCACCTTCTCTAGCTCACCTTCTCTAGCTCACCTTCTCTAGCTCACCTTATCTAGCTCACATTCTCTAGCTCACCTTCTCTAGCTCACTTTCTCTAGTTCACCTTATCTAGTTCACCTTCTCAAGCTCACCTTCTCTAGCTCACCTTCTCTAGCTCACCTTCTCTAGCTCACCTTCTCTAGCTCACCTTCTCCAGCCTACCTTCTCTAGCTCACCTTCTCTAGCTCACCTTCTCTAGCTCACCTTCTCTAGCTCACCTTATCTAGCTCACATTCTCTAGCTCACCTTCTCTAGCTCACCTTCTCTAGCTCACCTTCTCTAGTTCACCTTATCTAGTTCACCTTCTCTAGCTCACCTTCTCTAGCTCACCTTCTCTAGCTCACCTTCTCTAGCCTACCTTCGCCAGCCTACCTTCTCTAGCTCATCTTTTCTAGCTCACCTTATCTAGCTCACCTTTTCTAGCTCACCTTCTCTAGCTCACCTTCTCTAGCCTACCTTTTCTAGATCACCTTCTCTAGCTCACCTTCTCTAGCTCACCTTCTCTAGCTCACCTTCACTAGCTCCACTTATCTAGCTCACCTTCTCTAGCTCACCTTCTCTAGCCTACCTTCGCCAGCCTACCTTCTCTAGCTTACCTTCTCTAGCTCACCTTCTCTAGTTCACCTTCTGTAGCTCATCTTCTCTAGCTCACCTTCTCTAGCTTATCTTCTCTAGCTCCACCTTCCCTAGCTCACCTTCTCTAGCTCACCTTCTCTAGTTCACCTTCTCTAGCTCACCTTGTCTAGCTCACCTTCTCCAGCCCACCTTCGCCAGCCTACCTTCTCTAGCTCACCTTCTCTAGCTCACCTTCTCTAGCTCACCTTCTCTAGCTCACCTTCTCTAGCTCACCTTCTCTAGCTCACCTTCTCCAGCCTACCTTCTCTAGCTCACCTTCTCTAGCTCACCTTCTCTAGCTCACCTTCTCTAGCTCACCTTCTCTAGCCTACCTTCGCCAGCCTACCTTCTCTAGCTCATCTTCTCTAGCTCACCTTCGCCTGCCTACCTTCTCTAGCTTACCTTCTCTAGCTCACGTACTCTAGCTCACCTTCTCCAGCTCACCTTCTCTAGCTCACCTTCTCTAGCTCACATTCTCTAGCTCACCTTTTCTAGCTCACCTTCTCCAGCCTACCTTCTCTAGCTAACCTTCTCTAGCTCACCTTCTCTAGCTTACCTTCTCTAGCTCACCTTCTCTAGCTCACCTTCTCTAGCTCACCTTATCTAGCTCACCTTCTCTAGCTCACCTTCTCTAGCCTACCTTCGCCAGCCTATCTTCTCTAGCTCATCTTCTCTAGCTCACCTTCGCCAGCCTACCTTCTCTAGCTTACCTTCTCTAGCTCATCTACTCTAGCTCACCTTCTCTAGCTCACCTTCTCTAGCTCACCTTCTCTAGCTCACCTTATCTAGCTCACCTTATCTAGCTCACCTTCTCTAGCTCACCTTCTCCAGCCTACCTTCTCTAGCTAACCTTCTGTAGCTCACCTTCTCTAGCTAACCTTCTCTAGCTCACCTTCTCTAGCTCACCTTCTCTAGCTCACCTTCTCTAGCTCACCTTATCTAGCTCACCTTCTCTAGCTCACCTTCTCTAGCCTACCTTCGCCAGCCTACTTTCTCTAGCTCGTCTTCTCTAGATTACCTATCTAGCTCACCTTCTCTAGCTCACCTTCTCTAGCTCACCTTCACTAGCTCCACTTATCTAGCTCACCTTCTCTAGCTCACCTTCTCTAGCCTACCTTCGCCAGCCTACCTTCTCTAGCTTACCTTCTCTAGCTCACCTTCTCTAGTTCACCTTCTGTAGCTCATCTTCTCTAGCTCACCTTCTCTAGCTTATCTTCTCTAGCTCCACCTTCCCTAGCTCACCTTCTCTAGCTCACCTTCTCTAGTTCACCTTCTCTAGCTCACCTTGTCTAGCTCACCTTCTCCAGCCCACCTTCGCCAGCCTACCTTCTCTAGCTCACCTTCTCTAGCTCACCTTCTCTAGCTCACCTTCTCTAGCTCACCTTCTCTAGCTCACCTTCTCTAGCTCACCTTCTCTAGCTCACCTTCTCCAGCCTACCTTCTCTAGCTCACCTTCTCTAGCTCACCTTCTCTAGCTCACCTTCTCTAGCTCACCTTCTCTAGCCTACCTTCGCCAGCCTACCTTCTCTAGCTCATCTTCTCTAGCTCACCTTAGCCAGCCTACCTTCTCTAGCTTACCTTCTCTAGCTCACCTTCTCTAGCTCACCTTCTCTAGCTCACCTTCTCTAGCTCACCTTATCTAGTTCACCTTATCTAGCTCACCTTCTCTAGCTCACCTTCTCTAGCCTACCTTGGCCAGCCTACCTTCTCTAGCTCACCTTCTCTAGCTCACCTTCTCTAGCTCACCTTCTCTAGCTCACCTTCTCTAGCTCATCTTTTCTAGCCTATCTTCGCCGGCCTACCTTCTCTAGCTCATCTTCTCCAGCCTACCTTCGCAAGCCTACCTTCTCTAGCTCATCTTCTCTAGCTCACCTTCTCTAGCTCACCTTATCTAGCTCACCTTCTCTAGCTCACCTTCTCTAGCCTACCTTCGCCAGCCTACCTTCTTTAGCTCGTCTTCTCTAGCTCACCTTATCTAGCTCACCTTCTCTAGCTCACCTTCTCTAGCGTACCTTCGCCAGCCTACCTTCTCTAGCTCACCTTCTCTAGCTCACCTTCTCTAGCTCACCTTCTCTAGCCTACCTTCGCCAGCCTACCTTCTCTAGCTTACCTTCTCTAGCTCACCTTCTCTAGCTCACCTTCTCTAGCTCACCTTCTCTAGCTCACCTTCTCTAGCTCACCTTATCTAGCTCACATTCTCTAGCTCACCTTCTCTAGCTCACTTTCTCTAGTTCACCTTATCTAGTTCACCTTCTCAAGCTCACCTTCTCTAGCTCACCTTCTCTAGCTCACCTTCTCTAGCTCACCTTCTCTAGCTCACCTTCTCCAGCCTACCTTCTCTAGCTCACCTTCTCTAGCTCACCTTCTCTAGCTCACCTTCTCTAGCTCACCTTATCTAGCTCACATTCTCTAGCTCACCTTCTCTAGCTCACCTTCTCTAGCTCACCTTCTCTAGTTCACCTTATCTAGTTCACCTTCTCTAGCTCACCTTCTCTAGCTCACCTTCTCTAGCTCACCTTCTCTAGCCTACCTTCGCCAGCCTACCTTCTCTAGCTCATCTTTTCTAGCTCACCTTATCTAGCTCACCTTTTCTAGCTCACCTTCTCTAGCTCACCTTCTCTAGCCTACCTTTTCTAGATCACCTTCTCTAGCTCACCTTCTCTAGCTCACCTTCTCTAGCTCACCTTCACTAGCTCCACTTATCTAGCTCACCTTCTCTAGCTCACCTTCTCTAGCCTACCTTCGCCAGCCTACCTTCTCTAGCTTACCTTCTCTAGCTCACCTTCTCTAGTTCACCTTCTGTAGCTCATCTTCTCTAGCTCACCTTCTCTAGCTTATCTTCTCTAGCTCCACCTTCCCTAGCTCACCTTCTCTAGCTCACCTTCTCTAGTTCACCTTCTCTAGCTCACCTTGTCTAGCTCACCTTCTCCAGCCCACCTTCGCCAGCCTACCTTCTCTAGCTCACCTTCTCTAGCTCACCTTCTCTAGCTCACCTTCTCTAGCTCACCTTCTCTAGCTCACCTTCTCTAGCTCACCTTCTCCAGCCTACCTTCTCTAGCTCACCTTCTCTAGCTCACCTTCTCTAGCTCACCTTCTCTAGCTCACCTTCTCTAGCCTACCTTCGCCAGCCTACCTTCTCTAGCTCATCTTCTCTAGCTCACCTTCGCCTGCCTACCTTCTCTAGCTTACCTTCTCTAGCTCACGTACTCTAGCTCACCTTCTCCAGCTCACCTTCTCTAGCTCACCTTCTCTAGCTCACATTCTCTAGCTCACCTTTTCTAGCTCACCTTCTCCAGCCTACCTTCTCTAGCTAACCTTCTCTAGCTCACCTTCTCTAGCTTACCTTCTCTAGCTCACCTTCTCTAGCTCACCTTCTCTAGCTCACCTTATCTAGCTCACCTTCTCTAGCTCACCTTCTCTAGCCTACCTTCGCCAGCCTATCTTCTCTAGCTCATCTTCTCTAGCTCACCTTCGCCAGCCTACCTTCTCTAGCTTACCTTCTCTAGCTCATCTACTCTAGCTCACCTTCTCTAGCTCACCTTCTCTAGCTCACCTTCTCTAGCTCACCTTATCTAGCTCACCTTATCTAGCTCACCTTCTCTAGCTCACCTTCTCCAGCCTACCTTCTCTAGCTAACCTTCTGTAGCTCACCTTCTCTAGCTAACCTTCTCTAGCTCACCTTCTCTAGCTCACCTTCTCTAGCTCACCTTCTCTAGCTCACCTTATCTAGCTCACCTTCTCTAGCTCACCTTCTCTAGCCTACCTTCGCCAGCCTACTTTCTCTAGCTCGTCTTCTCTAGATTACCTATCTAGCTCACCTTCTCTAGCTCACCTTCTCTAGCCTACCTTCGCCAGCCTACCTTCTCTAGCTCATCTTCTCTAGATCACCTTAGCCAGCCTACCTTCTCTAGCTTACCTTCTCTAGCTCACCTTCTCTAGCTCACCTTCTCTAGCTCACCTTCTCTAGCTCATCTTATCTAGTTCACCTTATCTAGCTCACCTTCTCTAGCTCACCTTCTCTAGCCTACCTTGGCCAGCCTACCTTCTCTAGCTCACCTTCTCTAGCTCACCTTCTCTAGCTCACCTTCTTTAGCTCACCTTCTCTAGCTCATCTTTTCTAGCCTATCTTCACCAGCCTACCTTCTCTAGCTCATCTTCTCCAGCCTACCTTCGCCAGCCTACCTTCTCTAGCTCATCTTCTCTAGCTCACCTTCTCTAGCTCACCTTATCTAGCTCACCTTCTCTAGCTCACCTTCTCTAGCCTACCTTCGCCAGCCTACCTTTTTTAGCTCGTCTTCTCTAGCTCACCTTATCTAGCTCATCTTCTCTAGCTCACCTTCTCTAGCGTACCTTCGCCAGCCTACCTTCTCTAGCTCACCTTCTCTAGCTCACCTTCTCTAGCTCACCTTCTCTAGCCTACCTTCGCCAGCCTACCTTCTCTAGCTTACCTTCTTTAGCCTACCTTCGCCAGCCTACCTTCTCTAGCTTACCTTCTCTAGCTCACCTTCTCTAGCTCACCTTCTCTAGCTCACCTTCTCTAGCTCACCTTCTCTAGCTCACCTTATCTAGCTCACATTCTCTAGCTCACCTTCTCTAGCTCACCTTCTCTAGCTCACCTTCTCTAGTTCACCTTATCTAGTTCACCTTCTCTAGCTCACCTTCTCTAGCTCACCTTTTCTAGCTCACCTTCTCTAGCCTACCTTCGCCAGCCTACCTTCTCTAGCTCATCTTCTCTAGCTCACCTTATCTAGCTCACCTTCGCTAGCTCACCTTCTCTAGCCTACCTTCGCCAGCCTACCTTCTCTAGCTCATCTTCTCTAGCTCGCCTTCTCTACCTCACCTTCTCTCGCTCACCTTCTCTAGCCTACCTTCGCCAGCATACCTTCTCTAGCTCACCTTCTCTAGCTCAACTTCGCCAGCCTACCTTCTCTAGCGTACCTTCTCTAGCTCACCTTCTCTAGCTTACCTTCTCTAGTTCACCTACTCTAGCTCCCCTTCGCTAGCTCACCGTCTCTAGCTCCCCTTCTTTAGCTCACTTTTTACAGCCTACCTTCTCTAGCTCACCTTCTCTAGCTCACCTTCTCTGGCTCACCTTCTATAGCTTACCTTCTCTAGCTCACCTTCTCTAGCTCACCTTCTCTAGCTCACCATCTCTAGCTCACCTTTTCTAGCTCACCTTATCTAGCTCATCTTCTCTAGCTCACCTTCTCTAGCCTACCTTCGCCAGCCTACCTTCTCTAGCTCATCTTCTCTAGCTCACCTTCTCCAGCCTACCTTCTCTAGCTTACTTTCTCTAGCTCACCTTCTCTAGCTTACCTTCTCTAGCTCACCTACTCTAGCTCACCTTCGCTAGCTCACCGTCTCTAGCTCACCTTCTTTAGCTCACTTTTTACAGCCTACCTTCTCTAGCTCACCTTCTCTAGCTCAAATTCTCTAGCTCACCTTCTCTAGCTTACCTTCTCTAGCTCACCTTCTCTAGCTCACCTTTTCTAGCTCACCTTCTCTAGCTCACCTTTTCTAGCTCACCTAATCTAGCTCATCTTCTCTAGCTCACCTTCTCTAGCCTACCTTCGCCAGCCTACCTTCTCTAGCTCATCTTCTCTAGCTCACTTTCGCCAGCCTACCTTCTCTAGCTTACCTTCTCTAGCTCACCTTCTCTAGCTTACCTTCTCTAGCTCACCTTCTCTAGCTCACCTTCTCTAGCTCACCTTCTCTAGCTCACCTTCTCTAGCTCACCTTTTCTAGCTCACCTTCTCTAGATCACCTTCTCTAACCTACCTTCGCCAGCCTACCTTCTCTAGCTCATCTTTTCTAGCTCACCTTCTCTAGCTCACCTTCTCTAGCTCACCTTCTCTAGCCTACCTTCGCCAGCCTACCTTCTCTAGCTCATCTTCTCTAGCTCACCTTCTCTAGCTCACCTTCTCTAGCTCACCTTCTCTAGCTCACCGTCTCTAGCTCATCTTTTCTAGCCCATCTTCGCCAGCCTACCTTCTTTAGCTCATCTTCTCCATCCTACCTTCGCCAGCCTACCTTCTCTTGCTCATCTTCTCTAGCTCACCTTCTCTAGCTCACCTTCTCTAGCTCACCTTCTCTAGCTCACCTTCTCTAGTTCACCTTCTCTAGCCTACCTTCGCCAGCCTACCTTATTTAGCTCGTCTTCTCTAGCTCACCTTATCTAGCTCACCTTCTCTAGCTCACCTTCTCTAGCGTACCTTCGCCAACCTACCTTCTCTAGCTCACCTTCTCTAGCTCACCTTCTCTAGCTCACCTTCTCTAGCTCACCTTCTCTAGCCTACCTTCGCCAGCCTACCTTCTCTAGCTTACCTTTTTTAGCCTACCTTCGCCAGCCTACCTTCTCTAGCTTACCTTCTCTAGCACACCTTCTCTAGCTCACCTTCTCTAGCTCACCTTCTCTAGCTCACCTTCTCTAGCTCACCTTATCTAGCTCACATTCTCTAGCTCACCTTCTCTAGCTCACCTTCTCTAGCTCACCTTCTCTAGTTCACCTTATCTAGTTCACCTTCTCTAGCTCACCTTCTCTAGCTCACCTTCTCTAGCTCACCTTCTCTAGCCTACCTTCGCCAGCCTACCTTCTCTAGCTCATCTTCTCTAGCTCATCTTATCTAGCTCATCTTTTCTAGCTCACCTTTTCTAGCCTACCTTCGCCAGCCTACCTTCTTCAGCTCATCTTCTCTAGCTCACCTTCTCTAGCTCACCTTCTCTAGCTCACCTTCTCTAGCTCACCTTCTCTAGCTGACCTTATCTAGCTCACCTTCTCTAGCTCACCTTCTCTAGCCTACCTTCGCCAGCCTACCTTCTCTAGCTCATCTTTTCTAGCTCACCTTCTCTAGCTCACATTCTCTAGCTCACCTTCTCTAGCCTACCTTCGCCAGCCTACCTTCTCTAGCTCATCTTCTCTAGCTCACCTTCGCCAGCCTACCTTCTCTAGTTTACCTTCTCTAGCTCACCTTCTCTAGCTTACCTTCTCTAGCTCACCTACTCTAGCTCACCTTCGCTAGCTCACCGTCTCTAGCTCACCTTCTTTAGCTCACGTTTTACAGCCTACCTTCTCTAGCTCACCTTCTCTAGCTCACCTTCTCTAGCTCACCTTCTCTAGCTCACCTTATCTAGCTCACCATCTCTAGCTCACCTTCTCTAGCCTACCTTCGCCAGCCTACCTTCTCTAGCTCATCTTCTCCAGCTCACCTTCTCTAGCTCACCTTCTCTAGCTCACCTTCTCTAGCCTACCTTCGCCAGCCTACCTTCTCTAGCTCATCTTCTCTAGCTCACCTTCGCCAGCCTACCTTCTCTAGCTTACCTTCTCTAGCTCACCTTCTCTAGCTCACCTTCTCTAGCCTACCTTCGCCAGCCTACCTTCTCTAGCTCATCTTCTCCAGCTCACCTTCTCTAGCTCACCTTCTCTAGCTCACCTTCTCTAGCCTACCTTCGCCAGCCTACCTTCTCTAGCTCATCTTCTCTAGCTCACCTTCGCCAGCCTACCTTCTCTAGCTCACCTTCGCTAGCTCACCGTCTCTAGCTCACCTTCTTTAGCTCACTTTTTACAGCCTACCTTCTCTAGCTCACCTTCTCTAGCTCACCTTCTCTAGCTCACCTTCTCTAGCTTACCTTCTCTAGCTAACCTTCTCTAGCTCACCTTTTCTAGCTCACCTTATCTAGCTCATCTTCTGTAGCTCACCTTCTCTAGCCTACCTTCGCCAGCCTACCTTCTCTAGCTCATCTTCTCTAGCTCACCTTCTCTAGCTCACCTTCTTTAGCTCACCTTCTCTAGCCTACCTTCGCCAGCCTACCTTCTCTAGCTCATCTTCTCTAGCTCACCTTCACCAGCCTACCTTCTCTAGCTTACCTTCTCTAGCTCACCTTCTCTAGCTTACCTTCTCTAGCTCACCTTCTCTAGCTCACCTTCTCTAGCTCACCTTCTCTAGCTCACCTTTTCTAGCTCACCTTTTCTAGCTCACCTTCTCTAGCTCACCTTCTCTAGCCTACCTTCGCCAGCCTACCTTCTCTAGCTCACCTTCTCTAGCTCACCTTCTCTAGCCTACCTTCGCCAGCCTAACTTCTCTAGCTCATCTTCTCTAGCTCACCTTCTCTAGCTCACCTTCTCTAGCTCACCTTCTCTAGCTCACCTTCTCTAGCCTACCTTCGCCATCCTACCTTCTCTAGCTCATCTTCTCTAGCTCACCTTCGCCAGCCTACCTTCTCTAGCTTACCTTCTCTAGCTCACCTTCTCTAGCTCACCTTCTCTAGCTCACCTTCTCTAGCTTACCTTCTCTAGCTCACCTTCTCTAGCTCACCTTCTCTAGCTCACCTTCTCTAGCTCACCTTTTCTAGCTCACCTTATCTAGCTCATCTTCTCTAGCTCACCTTCTCTAGCCTACCTTTGCCAGCCTTCCTTCTCTAGCTCACCTTCTCTAGCTCACCTTCTCTAGCTCACCTTCTCTAGCCTACCTTCGCCAGCCTACCTTCTCTAGCTCATCTTCTCTAGCTCACCTTTGCCAGCCTACCTTCTCTAGCTTACCTTCTCTAGCTGACCTTCTCTAGCTCACCTTCTCTAGCTCACCTTCTCTAGCTCACCTTCTCTAGCTCACCCTCTCTAGCTCACCTTCTCTAGCTCACCTTGTCTAGCTCACCTTCTCTAGCTTACCTTAGCCAGCCTACCTTCTCTAGCTCATCTTCTCTAGCTCACCTTCTCTAGCTCACCTTCTCTAGCTCACCTTCTCTAGCCTACCTTCGCCAGACTACCTTCTCTAGCTCATCTTCTCTAGCTCACCTTCTCTAGCTCACCTTCTCTAGCTCACCTTCTCTAGCTCACCTTCTCTTGCTCACCTTATCTAGCTCACCTTCTCTAGCTCACCTTCTCTAGCTCACCTTCTCTAGCCTACCTTCGCCAGCCTACCTTCTCTAGCTCATCTTCTCTAGCTCACCTTCTCTAGCTCACCTTCTCTGGCTCACCTTCTCTAGCCTACCTTCGCCAGCCTACCTTCTCTAGCTCACCTTCGCCAGCCTACCTTCTCTAGCTCACCTTCTCTAGCTCACCTTCGCCAGCTTACCTTCTCTAGCTTACCTTAGCCAGCTTACCTTCTCTAGCTCACCTTGCCAGCTTACATTTTCTGGCTCACCTTTGCCAGCGTACCTTCTCTAGCTCACCTTCTCTAGCTTACCTTTTCTACCTTACCGTCTTTAGCTGACCTTCTCTAGCTCACCGTCTCTCGCTCACCTTCGCCAGCTTACCTTCTCTAGCTCACCTTCTCTAGCTTACCTTCTCTAGCTCACCTTCTCTAGCTTACCTTCTCTAGCTCACCTTCTCTCGCTTTTCTCTAGCTGACCTTCTCTAGCTCACCTTCTCTAGCTCACCTTCTCTAGCTTTTCGTCTCTAGCTCACCTTCTCTAGCTGACCTTTTCTAGCCTACCTTCTCTAGCTCACCTTTTCTAGCTTACCTTCTCTAGCCTACCTTTTCTAGCTCACCTTCTCTAGCTGACCTTTTCTAGTCTACCTTCTCTAGCTTATCTTCTCTAGCTCACCTTCTCTAGCTCACCTTCTCTAGCTCACCTTCTCTAGCTCACCTTCTCTAGCTCACCTTCTCTAGCTGACCTTTTCTAGCCTACCATCTCTAGCTTACCTTCTCTAGCTCACCTTTTCTAGCTCACCTTCTCTAGCTGACCTTTTCTAGCCTACCTTATCTAGATTACCTTCTCTAGCTTACCTTCTCTAGCTTACCTTCTCTAGCTCACCTTCTCTAGCTCACCTTCTCCAGCTTACCTTCTCCAGCTCACCTTCTCCAGCTCACCTTCTCCAGCTCACCTTCTCCAGCTTACCTTATCCGCTCATCTTCTCCAGCTTACCTTCTCTAGCTCACCTTCTCCAGCTCACCTTCTCTAGCTCACCTTCTCTAGCTCACCTTCTCCAGCTCACCTTCTCCAGCTTACCTTCTCTTGCTCACCTTCTCCAGCTCACCTTCTCTAGCTCACCTTCTCTAGCTCACCTTCTCCAGCTCACCTTCTCCAGCTTACCTTCTCTAGCTCACCTTCTCCAGCTCACCTTCTCCAGCTCACCTTCTCTAGCTCACCTTCTCTAGCTCACATTCTCCAGCTCACCTTCTCCATTCTGTTTCTTGTCGCTGGTCTCTTCATTCCCGTGTCGTTTGAACTGTCACCCCTGCCACCCCCCCCCCCCCCCTTCCTCCCCCTGTAGTCCCGGAAATTAATTACATTGTTCCAGGAATGTTCTCTTCAAGCTCTTGTTTCCCCACTCATTTCATTTCCCAGAAATCTAATAAACTATTTATTTTCCCCGATATTTTGTATGTAACAATCTAATAAACTATTCTTTACCCAAGATATTTCGTTTGTAGCAATCTTATAAACTATTTATTTTCCCCATTCTGGCAAAGATGGCGCCGTAACTGGCTGCGAGTTTACATTTCTCTACTGTTTTGGATCATTATGGATGCCGCCAGACCACGGATTTGCCTGGAATTCACACTATTCGACGACTTACGCTTGTGTTCACGGATACGTGGAGTTGTTTTCCGTCTGGACATGTTATTTCGTTCTTTTTTGTGTGATTGTTTCTTTCCGTTTATCCTGGTCTGGACGCCGGCTGAATGGCGCTACGCTTAAACTAGTTATACCTGTGTCGTATCTCACGGGTTAGTTCTGCCGGTTCACCTTCACGAATTTGGCGTGTGGGAATTTTAGATGCTACTATGATGAACTGAATACAGCTAGGGAGAGATGCCAGACTCACTCACACGCTGAGTGTTGTCCTTACGACCTCTTGTGGTTATCGAAAAGGCACGACAAACTGAGTTAGATGCCTTCCCACCTTTCTACCCTGCGGGTTACATGTTTACGGAAAGGCTTCGGTGGTAACCCTGAGGCAAAATCTGCATCCTATGCTATCTCCAGTCGGCTCGATGAATGTCTTGCCACTGGCAAAATGTAGCTTAGGCTCTGTGAGATTGACAAAAGGCGCAGTTTCTTCCTCACTTTAATCCAAATCTCCGCGCAAGTCCCCCATTTCAGCGGACACAGCAAGAGATACGACTGTCCACACGGCTGAACAAAGAGAGTGGTCTTCATCACTTGTGATGGACAAAAACTATCCCCATTATCACGTATCTCTTCCTAGCCTGGGGTCTTTGATCAAAGTTGACTGAGGCTGTGTGGTAGGACTGAGGCTCTGTGGTAGGACTGAGTTTGTGTCGTTGGACTGAGGCTGTGTGGTAGGACAGAGACTGTGTGGCAGGACTGAGGCTGTGTGGTAGGACTGAGGCGGTGTGGTAGGACTGAGACTGTGTGGTAGGACAGAGATTGTGTGGTAGGACAGAGACTGTGTGGTAAGACTGAGGCTGTGTGGTAGGACTGAGACGGTGTGGTAGGACTGAGACTGTGTGGTAGGACAGAGATTGTGTGGTAGGACAGAGACTGTGTGGTAAGACTGAGGCTGTGTGGTAGGACAGAGACTGTGTGGTAGGACTGAGGCTGTGTGGTAGGACTGATGCGGTGTGGTAGGACAGAGACTGTGTGGTAGGACTGAGACTGTGTGGTAGGACTGAGACTGTGTGGTAGGACAGAGACTGTGTGGTAGGACCGAGACTGTGTGGTAGGACAGAGACTGTGTAGTAGAGTTCGTGCCCTGACTCAGGGTGGTCGATCGTCTTCTGGTGTGGTTTAGTAGTCGTTCTGAGCTACTCCACAAGCCCGCTCTTCTGTCTAGTCTATAGCCTGGTGTTCTCTCACAATAATGGCCCACAAAATTCCTGCAGTGGATATCTTCAATCATCACATTGTACGCGCAAAGAGCTATTTTCTTAAACATGACATCAGTTTGTTTGGCAATTATTTCCGCACTCGTCCTGGCCTTTTTTTTTCTAACCTTCATTGATTTTAAATTATCAGCAAGCTAGATCGATGTAATGCCAGCTAGTGTCTTTGTACATAAGTTCGGCGATGAGATTTTGTGTTATTGTTTTTCGTATACGCGTGTGTGTGTGTGTGTGGTGTTATGTGTGGTGTCTGGTGTTATGTGTGGTGTGTGTAATAGTTCTTTTATTCTGACAAGTTTACATGTAAAGTATACATTAACGGAAGATGTGATTCAGCCATTAAAAATGGCGCCCTTTCAGGTCAATAACAAAACCAGTTGGTGCAGTCCTTGATATACTCTGGATTCGTGTCTTCACGCTTTACTTGTTGCCTTTGTCAATTGCAAATTCATAAAAATATGAGCGTCCTAACTGGAAACTTGAAATAAAATACATGAAAGATTTGTTATGCTCACAAACAATGAGAAGAATTGACGAACAAGACGATGAAGTCTAGTGATGTGGCACGGGTGAACTGATGCAGCTTCCGGGAGATCAACACCCCTTGCAGGAAACAGTGTTACGATCTAGGATCCGTGTTGTGTTCTAGTTGGGAGGCTCTCCCTAGGATACGTGTTGTGTTCTAGTTGGAGGCTCTTCCCAGGATACGTGTTGTGTTCTAGTTGGGAGGCTCTCCCCAGGATACGTGTTGTGTTCTAGTTGGGAGGTTCTCCCCAGGATCCGTGTTGTGTTCTAGTTGCAGGCTCTCCCCAGGATACGTGTTGTGTTCTAGTTCAGATGCTCTCCCCAGGATACGTGTTGTGTTCTTGTTGGATGCTCTTCCCAGGATACGTGTTGTGTTCTAGTTGGGAGGCTCTCCTTAGGATCTGTGTTGTGTTCTAGTTGCAGGCTCTCCCCAGGATACGTGTTGTGTTCTAGTTCAGAGGCTCTCCCTAGGATCCGTGTTGTGTTCTAGTTGGAGGCTCTCCCTAGAATCCGTGTTGTGTTCTAGTTGGAGGCTCTCCCTAGGGTACGTTTTGTGTTCTAGACTGGATCTTGTCCACAGCAAACCTCACTTCTGTTCTAGACTGGAGGTTGTCCACAGCAAACCTCACTTCTGTTCTAGACTGGAGATTGTTCACAGCAAACCTCACTTCTGTTCTAGACTGGAGATTGTCCACGGCAAACATTTTGTTCTAGCATGGAGGTTATCCACAGCAAACCTCACTTCTCTTCTAGACTGGAGGTTGTCCACAACAAACCTCACTTCTCTTCTAGACTGGAGGTTGTCCACAGCAAACGTCACTTCTGTTCTAGACTGGAGGTTGTCCACAGCAAACCTTTTGTTCTAGCATGTAGGTTGTCCACAGCAAACCTCACTTCTGTTTTATACTGAAGGTTGTCCACAGCAAACCTCACTTCTGTCTGAAAAAGAAGCTGATTTTCTGTCCATGCACTCAGTTTCTCCTTTCTGTGATCAAGTATGGGCTGGAATTTCACATTGTCAAGGTCTTTATATACAAGATTGGTACGCGAAGGACTGCGACCGGAGCACCAGGTATGATGCCGGCTTTCGTCAAGCGTTCATGAGCACAGTCTGTAGTTGAGAAACGGCAAATAAGAGCCACCCTCTGCACGTGCACACTGCGCATATTAAGAGCAAAATAATGTAGAGAGCAATGTATTTCATGGCGCTAGCAGAGGAAAGAATGATTGGCCAGGCGAGCACAGTAGCGACAGTAAAAACTCTTTCAATAACCCTTTACTTTCTCAGTCACTCCGTCTCTCACTATTTCAATAACGCATTACTTTCTCAGTCACTCCGTCTCTCACTATTTCAATAACGCATTACTTTCTCAGTCACTCCGTCTCTCACTATTTCAATAACCCTTTACTTTCTCAGTCACTCCGTCTCTCACTATTTCAATAACGCATTACTTTCTCAGTCACTCCGTCTCTCACTATTTCAATAACGCATTACTTTCTCAGTCACTCCGTCTCTCACTCTTTCAATAACGCATTACTTTCTCAGTCACTCCGTCGCTCACTCTTTCAATCGCACTGTCGTTCATTTCTTTCTAAATCCCTCATTCACTATTTTATTCGTTCTATCATTCATCGCCTTCCTTATTCTTTCTTTCACTCTATAAATATTTTTACAATGACTCTCTTATTTACTCTCCCATGTATTATCTCAGTGATTCTGTCATTCACTCTCTATTTTCTCTTTTTTAACTTCCTCACTTATTTACGTTCCTCTTCACTCTAACATTCATTCTCTCACTGACTCTCTCACTCCATCTCACACCAACCACTTCTCTCATTCACCTTTTCATTCACAGTTTAATTCCAATTTTTACTCACTCAATCATTTACTCTGACCCTCACTCTTCTATCCATTCTCTACCTCACTCTATCCCTCACTCTCTCCTTTACTCTCGTACTCATTCTCTCCATCTCTGTCTCACTCTTTCCCTCTCTGTCGCATCTATTCCCTCCTCGCTCACCAGCTATCTCACCCATTCTCTCCCTCACTCTCTCACCGACCATCTCACCCATTCTCTCCCTCACTCTCTCACCAATTCTCTCCCTCACTCTCTCACCCCTTCTCTCCCTCACTCTCTTACCAATTCTGTCCCTCACTCTCTTACAAGCTATCTCACCCATTCTCTCCCACACTCTCTCACATTCTCTCCCTCACTCTCTTACCAGCTATCTCACCCATTCTCTCCCTCACTCTCTCACCCATTCTCTCCCTCACTCTCTTACCAGCTATCTCACCCATTCTCTCCCCCACTCTCTCACATTCTCTCCCTCACTCTCTTACCAGCTATCTCACCCATTCTCTCCCTCACTCTCTCACCCATTCTCTCCTTCACTCTCTTACCAATTCTCTCCCTCACTCTCTTACCAGCTATCTCACCCATTCTCTCCCTCACTCTCTCACCCATTCTCTCCCTCACTCTCTCACCCATTCTCTCCCTCACTCTCTCACATTCTCTCCCTCACTCTCTTACCAGCTATCTCACCCATTCTCTCCCTCACTCTCTCACCCATTCTCTCCCTCACTCTCTCACCCATTCTCTCCCACACTCTCTCACATTCTCTCCCTCACTCTCTTACCAGCTATCTCACCCATTCTCTCCCTCACTCTCTCACCCATTCTCTCCCTTACACTCTTAGCAATTCTCTCCCTCACTCTCTTACCAGCTATCTCACCCATTCTCTCCCTCACTCTCTCACCCATTCTCTCCCTTACTCTCTTACCAATTCTCTCCCTCACTCTCTTACCAGCTATCTCACCCATTCTCTCCCTCACTCTCTCACCCATTCTCTCCCACACTCTCTCACATTCTGTCCCTCACTCTCTTACCAGCTATCTCACCCATTCTCTCCCACACTCTCTCACATTCTCTCCCTCACTCTCTTACCAGCTATCTCACCCATTCTCTCCCTCACTATCTCACCCATTCTCTCCCTCACTCTCTTACCAATTCTCTCCCTCACTCTCTTACCAGCTATCTCACCCATTCTCTCCCACACTCTCTCACATTCTCTCCCTCACTCTCTTACCAGCTATCTCACCCATTCTCTCCCTCACTCTCTCACCCATTCTCTCCCTCACTCTCTTACCAATTCTCTCCCTCACTCTCTTACCAGCTATCTCACCCATTCTCTCCCTCACTCTCTCACCCATTCTCTCCCTCACTCTCTTACCAATTCTCTCCCTCACTCTCTCACCCATTCTCTCCCTCACTCTCTCACCAACCCTTCCATCCATTCTCTCCCCACTCTCTCACACATTCTCTCCCCACTCTCTCACTCATTCTCTCACCAACTCTCCCATCCATTCTCTTCCTCACTCTCTCACCAACTCTCCCATCCATTCTCTCCCTCACTCTCTCACCAACTCTCCCATCCATTCTCTTCCTCACTCTCTCACCAACTCTCCCATCCATTCTCTTCCTCATTCTCTCACCAACTCTCCCATCCATTCTCTCCCTCACTCTCTCACCAACTCTCCCATCCATTCTCTTCCTCACTCTCTCACCAACTCTCCTATCCATTCTCTTCCTCACTCTCTCACCAACTCTCCCATCCATTCTCTTCCTCATTCTCTCACCAACTCTCCCATCCATTCTCTCCCTCACTCTCTCATCAACTCTGTCAGTCATTCTCTCATTCACTCGCTTATGATACAGACTTTCGCATACTTTTTATTCACTCCCTCTCCCATTCTCTCACTCAGTCACTCATTCTCTTACTCGTTTAATCACTCACCCATTCTCTCACTCACTGACCATCACTCTGTGTATGGCAGTGGCCTGACTGGGACCACAAATTCTCCAGCCAGAGAACACCCAAATATTGTTGTAGTACAAAAGAACATTTAAAATCCCATGGAATAGGCGGGGAAGTTGCCAAATGGATTAAAAAAATGGTTTACAGGAAGAAGGCAGAGAGTGGGAAAATAAGTAGTTCTCTGAGTGGTGTGAAGTAAAGAGTGGTGTGCCACAGGGCTCGGTTTTAGGACCAATTTTGTTCTTGATATAAATAAACGATTTGGACATTGATATCGAACCCATGATTACAAAATTCGCGGATGATACAAAACTATGCGGTAGTGCCTCATCTAATGAAGAAGTGGATATTTTAAGGTCAGATTTAAATAAAATTCAAAAATGGTCTGCAAGTTGGCAAATGACATTTAATGTAGATAAATGTACAGTCATCCATATGGAACATAATTACATAATGGGCAAGAACAGTATTAGGAAGATTGAAAAGGAAAAGGACCTAGAGGTTATAATAAATCATAAAGGTAAGTTGAGTGAGCAAGTTCAGGTAGCAGTAATAAAGGAAAGGGACCTAGGGGTTATAATAGATCATAAAGGTAAGGTGAGTGAGCAAGTTCAGGTAGCAGTGATAAAGGAAAGGGACCTAGGGGTTATAATAGATCATACAGGTAAGGTGAGTGAGCAAGTTCAGGTAGCAGTGAAAAAGGCAAACGCAATTTGAGGTAAATTTTAAAAAAATATTAAACATAGGAGCAAAGAAGTGGTAGTCAAACTGTATAAAGCATTAGTTAGCCCTAGATTCGAGTACTGTGTACAGGTAGGGAGTCCTTATCGTAGAGGAGGTATAAACATGATGGAAAGGATACAAAGAAGCGCGACAAAACTGATAGTGGGATTCCAGAATTACAGTTATGAGGAAAGACCGGCCTACAGTGTCTAAAAGAGAGAAGAATTCGTGGTGACTTAATACAGGTTTATAAGATGATTAAAGGAACGGATAAATTAGACTTTAACTATTTTTTTTTCAAAATACAACCATTTACAAGAACAAGAGTTCATAGCTACAAATTAACTAACGAGAGGTCCAGATTAGATATTAGGAAGTATTTGTTTAGTTAGAGAGTTATGAATACTTACAATGCATTGCCACAGGAAGTAGGGGAGGCAAGGAAAATTAATGTATTTAAGAATAGATTGGATGTGTATAGCTGTTAGAGCAAGGTAATGTAAATAAAACTGGTCGTATACAGACTCTACAGAGTCTTCTAAACCAGAATAAAGACGTTAAGTTCAATAGCCCCAAAAACTACACGTTAACGACATTCAAATATTGTTGTATCACCATGTACCATGTAGCAACACAAACTACATGTTAACGACATCAAAATATTGTTGTATCACCATGTAACACATGTAGCAACACAAACTACATGTTAACGACATCAAAATATTATCAACAGAAACCTTTTCTGTAGCAAAATAAACACGATCAAAAGTAAAAATTACCTTTCAACATTTAACGAGACAAATATTTTAAAAAAACTGTCTTGCAATGTAAATGAAAATAGAAGACTCACAGCCCTACTAACAGCAACAAGAAATCTAGACAAACAGTCATCTTCAGATATAACAAGGATAAAAGTGGCAAAATTATTCAGACTGAAAAGGATAAAATAATGCAAGAAAGCCAACAGATTGATAAACAAACAATGGCAGACCTTATCTTGTTGCAAAGTAAAGTACAAAATAATTATCACTTGTGGATATTTGACAATCGAAAATTAAAGCTGTCAATGTAAAAAAAGAAATGTCTGTAAGGATCTGGCACGCTAGCTCAAGCATCCATTACACATCTTCAGAGTGGCGGAAGTGAAAGGATTAATCCGCTCAGTCTAAGGATTGTTGATGGACATATTTAGACATGAATTCTATACAACATCCTGATCTAGACTCCTCACAAGCAACAGGAAGTGCGCTAAAGTGGGCCCAGACACGGATACACTCTCTTTAATTCTCATTAATCGCTCAAATCTCATTATTAGTTTTTGCAGCATGTATAGTATTAAGAGCCACAGAATAGGCTCACAAAATAAAATCATATTTTGTGTAGAACGCTTCAAGTGTCGACACACAGATTGCAAGTTGAGTGTGAACTTTGGACAAAAATAATACCCCCTTTGTTTAAATTGGGATTTAACGAATTCTGCGACAAACCGAAGCATGAAAGGATAGGGGAAACGGGAGTGGCGGGAAGGGGGTGGTAGTGTATGCAGTTATTGGTGGTTGTGTTTTAAGTAGAAACCAAATTGGAGACTGTCTCTCTGACATATTTTAGATTGTCTCTCTGGCACGTTTAATATTGTCTCTCTAACATGTTTAAGATTGTCTCTCTAACATGTGTTAGATAGTCTATTTGCCATGTTAAGGAATGTCTCTCTGGGATGTTTAAGACTTATCTCTGACATGTTTAAGGCTGTCTCTCTGACATGTTTAAGATTGTCTCTTTAACATGTTTTAGATTGTCCCTCTAACATGTTTAAGATGTTGCAGTTAAATGTTGTTTGTTAACGTCAAACGAAACAAGAAAACGGTATCTGAGGCGGTGGTTGGGCTGGGTTGGGTTCAGTGTGACCGTTGTGGTGTTTTATATCCTCATGGAAATGGCGCGAAATCCTGACGTTCTCTATGCACATTGTAGAAGTTATTGCCCCACCTCTTGAGCCACAGTTTAAATGGATGTATTTGTCGTTTTCTGTTTAAATTGAAGTCAATTTATGATCAATACTGCATCTACCCTGCGTTCTTTTGACTCTTGTTCCATAACGCTGCTGCTAACACTTTATTGATGTTCGAGAAAGAGATGTGTGTCGATGCTTCACAAGTTTTAATAGCACCGTAAATAACACAACAAAATAGAAAACATAACAAAATAGTAAACACAGCAAAGTAGACAACACAACAAAATAGACAACACAACAAAATAGACAACACAACAAAATAGTCAACACGTGCGCTCTTATATACAATGTCCGTTAAATTGTAAGAAAGCAAGCAGCCAATCGTCACGTAGGTTTTCCCTCCTTCAGTTGCTTGTGTGAAATGTCAAGCCTAGCTTTTGTACAGACACTTGGCACTCATATTTTGGGCAACTGGTTTTTAGTATCTCCCTGTGGTCGCATTCCTTGGTGATTTGTCAGTTTGTAATAATACATTGCCTTCAGTAACAACTTTCATAAGTTTGCCACACAAGGACTGGGGGGATCAAAGTTTTCGGTTTATTTGCTGCTCCGTCGAATGAGGTATGTTCAACAATCTCATCATTACTTTCAGCATTTCAACAAGGGAGTTCTCTCATGCGTTCCATCGATTTCTGTTCAACTAGATTTGGAAGAAATATTCTCTCGGTGGCTGAATGTCCCCTGTCACCCGGCTTATCATTTGTCGGTAACTTGTAATCAGGGAACCATGACGTCAGAGATACAGACTCCCCTCATGTGGTTGGTGATTGGCAAGAGCGTTTTCGTGTCATTGGTTCATGTAGCTGTCACTACTATCATCAGTTCACTCACTTATCTTTCCAATGGCTATCTCAGCTGACGATAGTCTCCTGACTCAAGTGGATTTCTAACAATTCTATTTCATTTTTTACTCCCATTATTTCTTCTCTTGGCGGATTGCTGATCCACTACCCCATTCCTTTGTTTAGACTTTATTTATATTTTTTTCCATCTTTTTTCACACATTGATTAAATCCAAAACGGTATTCTCTTGATTAGTCACCAGTAATGTAGCGTTAACTTTCAAACGTGTCTCAACAAAACGGCAGTAGACATTAAAAACAACAAATACTATACAAAGAGAACACAACATAAATTACACAACAATTGGAGGAAAATATCACTGAAAGAACCACATTCATGTATATAATAATAATAATAATAATAATAAAAATAATAAAAATAATAAAAATAATAAAAATAATAATGTTCACTTAGGCGTCTCAGGCCGTTGCGTCGGTCGGCCATATTCATGACCCACTGCTACGGCGTGTTTTCAGGCCTCGTCCAGGGCAGAGGCGGAGGTTTATATCTGCTGGAACCATTCGGCACGAGTACAGCATCCGGTCGGATGAACTCTTTTGGCGCCGAGGAACGACCTGTGCAGTATCTTGTGTGCCGAGGTGTCCTGGTCTAGCCGTTCTACATGACCGAACAAAGAAATGCTGCGGTGATCAAGTGTTTCTGAGATTGGGAGAGGGCCTGCGGATGTATTCCTGCCATCGGATGCCCAGGATACACCGCTGGTTGCGCATATGCAAGGCCTCTAGTCTCGACATGTCGTGTTTCAGCAATGTCCAGGTTTCGGAGCCGTAGAGCAGGACTGGAACAACGCAGGACTGGTAGATCCTAATTGTTGTCTCAAGGGAGATCTTGCTATTACTCCAAACACGTCGGCATAGCAGACGCAGCTAGTCTGATCCCCCTTGGCACATCGGGACTGCTGCACCATCAGATGATATCATACTACCGAGATAGTGTGACCTTTGGTTTCGATACCCTGGGGTGCTGTGTTGGAAACGAGGTTCTGAACTTTGGTCTTGGCCCAGCTTATAGACAGGCCTAGAGAGCGCCTTTCACTGTCTAGCATTTCCACGAAGCGCTGCAGCGCAGAGCTGTCTGTGCCGAACAGGACAATGTCGTCCGCGTAGGCGAGATAGTGAAGATTGACTGATCAATAGCAAAACCCTCTTGGTGTGTGGGGAGGCGGTTAAGACGCCAGTCAACGGCCCTGCAGAATAGGTCGGGAGCAAGAACAACATCACAGTCTTGCATTGTGGGGCTAGAACATGGGTTCTCATACGGATGAACAATAGCTTGGAAACGTTTGAAATGGGGTGCTACCGTAGGATGCAAAAGATTGAGTTGGACAAAAGGGAGATCCAATGACAATGTCCTCACTGAGGCACCTGAACAAAGACAATTATGGCAAATGGTACAAGAACGAACATTAAGATGGCTGGGGCACTCTATGAGACATGAAAGTATGCTGTCGAATATTGTAGGGGGCATGAACATGGTCTTATTGTTGTTGGCGAAATGATGCTGAGATAACGTTACAGCCAGTTTCATAGCTAATCACACGGACAAATGGGAAACACGCTGGCTTCACAAAACGATGATGCTTATTGGCAGTTTAAAAGCAGAGACCAGGTGATGGTATTCAGTATTTGCAAAGGCAATAACAGACTGAGATACCATCTATTCAATAAATTATAAATAGGTGCTACTGACAAATGCTTCTGCGGTACTGCGAAAATGACCCCTCAACATGTACTGCAAAATTGGCCGACATACGAGGACCAGAGTAAGCATATGTGGCCATCACCAGTGTCAACACTAGACAAGCTTTATGGCAGTGTCAACACTAGACAAGCTTTATGGCAGTGTCAACACTAGACAAGCTTTATGGCAGTCTCAACACTAGACAAGCTTTATGGCAGTGTCAACACTAGACAAGTGTTATGGCAGTGTCGACACTAGACAAGATTTATGGCAGTGTCAACACTAGACAAGCTTTATGGCAGTGTCAACACTAGACAAGCTTTATGGCAGTGTCAACACTAGACAAGCTTTATGGCAGTGTCACCACTAGACAAGCTTTATGGCAGTGTCAACACTAGACAAGTGTTATGGCAGTGTCGACACTAGACAAGATTTATGGCAGTGTCAACACTAGACAAGCTTTATGGCAGTGTCAACACTAGACAAGCTTTATGGCAGTGTCATCACTAGACAAGCTTTATGGCAGTGTGGACAGCCTAAGAATGACCGCTGCTTTCTGTGAACAAATTCAAGTCAACCTCTGAGATTGTTCGAAGAAGAAGTAGAAGAATTTATAAACCATATAATGATGGTGATGCGAACTACTTGTTTTATTTGTTTTAAAGACTTTCCCCTACGAATATAACAGTAACAAAATAAAATAGATTGTACGAAGAATCAAATGTGTAAACACGATTAACATTTTTCAGGCGTTTAGTTTGGTTCAGCAATAGCCTAAAAATCTGGCCACAATTCCTGTTCTCTCAAGAGCAGACGTAAGTTGGCCATTCAATTAAAATGTAATCTAGATAAGCGATTTAAGAATGTAACTTGCAGATCATACATCGCCAGTAATCATTCTAATATTAACAACAAATAAGGATACGCAAAAATAGTTCCACAAGTTTAATAGTGCACGACAACATCGACAACACTAGGTATGCAGGTTTCTTGCAGAACCAAGAAACTGTTGACATTTACTGATTTTAGTTTAGTGCCTTTTCTCTGTTCAATCATTCTCTATACCAAGCGTAGATCCAATAAAAACAACACATCGAACAGAGTGGAATGTTAATAATAATAATAGCTGTCCATCGTTGTCGATGAGGATCGCCGACATCATCCTTGTCACAGATTTCCCTGTTGGGTGTGGGTGCGCATGTGGCTGAACAGGCCAATGCGAGCACGAAAACATCTGCTACATATCGGGCACACGAGATTTGTAGAAGGGGATGGTGTTTCCGCTGCTCGGGATATCCCAATCTCGCTTCTGTTCTGGGCTTTCACAACACGGTCATCTTCACTGGCAGCTACACCCGATTTGACTGCGCTTCTCCAGTCAGATCTGTTTTGCGCAAGACATTCCCAGGTGTCGATGTCTATCTGGCAACTTTTTAGTGAGTCCTTCAGACCGTCTTTAAAACGTTTCTTTAGGCGCCCTCTCTAGCGCCATCCCTCTCTCAGCTCGCCGTAGAGAAGCTACTTTGGGAGCCGCTCGTCTGACATACGGACGAGGTGTCCGGCCCATCCTAGTCGTGCTTTTTCTAGCAGTGCATGGATGCTGGGCATGTTAGCCCTCGAGAGAACCTCGATGTCAGTGACACGATCTTGCCATCAAATGTGGAATATTCGCCTCAGGCAACCTGTGTGGAAGTGGTGTAACCTCCTTGCATGTCCAGAGTATACAGTCCAGCTTTCGCAAGCGAATAGTAGGGTTGGAATGATGGTTGCACGGTAGACTTTGAGTTTGGTCTTGACGCTGATGCCACGACGTGCCCAAACCATCGAGCGCATTCTACCAAAGGCTGTGCTGGCCTTTGCTATTTTGCTTGCCACCTCATCGTCTAGGCTGACAGATCTCGACAGCGTGCTGCCCAGATATGTGAATTTGTCTACGGCATTCAACGTCTGCCCGCTGACTGTAGTTTCTGGTTTTGTGTACGGCATGCCTGGTGCTGGTTGGTACATGACCTCTGTTTTTTTGGCATTTATGGTCAGGCCAAAATTTTCGCATGCGGCAGAGAACTGGTCCATTCCAACCTGCATGTTCAGTTCTGAGTTGCTCATTAGAGCGCAGTCGTCAGCAAATACAAGTTCCCTGATTATGTCGCCAGCCACTTTGGTTTTGGCCTTCATTCTTCTGGAATTGAGTAACTTGCCATCTGTGCGGTACTTTATGGGTATTCCAAGCTCCAATGATCTGAAGGCGTCTGTCATCGTGGCCGTGAACATCATGCTGAACAAAGTCGGGGCGAGTACACATCCTTGTTTTACTCCGTTTGATACTAGAAACGTTTTAGAGATTGCACCGCTGTCCAGTACACGAGAACATATGCCATCGTGTAGCTGTTTCCCTATTGTTATGAACTTGTTGGGGCAGCCAAACTTAGACATTATCATCCACAGCCCTTCTCTGTTTACTGTATCAAATGCCTTTGTCAAATCAATAAATGTGGTGTACAAGGCCTGATTTTGTTCTCGACACTTCTCTTGAATGTTAATATGACAGAACATATGTAATCCTTATTCTTATATCATGATGAAAGAACTTAAAAGCTACCAGGAAATAGAATGTGGTATGCTGAGATCGATGGGGAATGAATATGTAAGGTATGTACCATCAAATTTTCAGATGGCCAAGCCATCATAAAAGGAACATAATTAATTACAAAAGCTATTTACAGGTATTAACGAGGCAGCGAAGTATATGATAAACTGAACTAAATAGGTCTGGCGAGGACATTGATGTGACATGATCTAACGACTTCAATACCAGTCTCCTTACTGATATGATGAATTATCATTTATTGTGTGTGCCATTGTGTGGCATTTTGAAATTAAAAAGTAACTGATATTTATGTACACACATATTCATCACCTACACAGACCACATTCGCCACACACACACCACACACACACATACACCCCACACATATATACACCACACACAAATACACCACAAACATACTAAATCCACCATACACATACCTCAAAAACACACCGCATACACCACACACACACACACACACTATACACACGACACACCACACACACAGCACACACACCCCACATAACACACATACATCATCCACGCACACACCACACACACGCACACACCACACACACACACACACACACACACCACACACACACACACACACCCATATATATATATATATGAGATTCAAAATGTAATACAATATTAAACTAAAATATGTTTCAGAGTGGCACACAAAATGCATGCACCTTGAAATTATTATTGTTTCTTATAGATTTTTAAACTACAAAACTGTATGACGTCATGCACGCTGACTGGGCAATACTGACGTAAAACTATAGTAATAGCCAGGACCCCAAATAATCACAGAATGTACAGATTCTTGCAGAGGGGAAGATATCAGCAGAGGGTCATGTCATTGCCAGATAACTTTCTTGATCAGGAATTATCACTTATTGTGTGTGAGATTGTCTAACATTATAATTATGTATTAGGTTTCTATTAAAACTATTTCAAATATTTCTGTTTGTAGAGCCACATGTTGCGATACGAGAATATGAAACATGACGATGAAGGTCTACAATTGAACATACTGAAATGCAAAATTCAGGGAGAAAAACAGAAAATTCCAACAATAAAAAGTCTGACAATCCTTTTCAGGTATGAAAATTCCTCTACTGTAATGCTTAAGTAAGTTCATATTGAATGAAAATTAAATCTATGTATGCTGTTTACATGCTTGGTCTACAATTCGTACGTCAACATCCTCTCAATATCAACTGAAACACAGGATGTTGTTGTATCACTTATTGTGTTTGAGATTTGTCATCCTTGGGAAACTCTCCTCCCTTTCCCTTCTCACATAAACCATGAGTTTCGACATCTCATCCTCCATAGAGACACTACACCATCACTTCATCATGATATTGGGAAAACATGTCACTCCTAAACGTGGCTTTAGATTTTAGAAAGGATTTTAAACAATAGACCAAAAAGCTATTTGAAAAATGTTTAGGTATCTATATAAATGTGCAATAATTAAACAAGATATCAATTTCTTCTTTTTCTTCTTCTTCTTCTTTTTCTTCTTCTTCTTCTTCTTGTTCTTCTTCTTCTTCTTCTTCTTCATTTGTCCCAAATCTCCCGCTACCAAAACGTTTCATGTAGAATAATCCAAAAATGTAAATTGTTTAAACATTTAGAGGTCAAACTGCTGCCAGACAGGGATATCTCATCTGTTTCAGTAAACTTTCTTGTGATCTTAAATCCATGATGTGACAAACAACACAGGTAAGAATTAACAAGAATGAAAAGGATATTTAGTACGCAGCTGGAATACCTCAATTTGACATATATATGTATGCTGTCACATCAAGACATACAAGCAAAGATGCATAGACTAAACTATGAAGAAGAAGGGAAGTTGCAGATTACTGTGAACAAAAATAAAGGAAATGAGAATACAAACAAAAACAAAGATCCCCATAAAAACCAGTGGTCAGATAATTGAATAAGTGCAATATATTTACATACCTAGGAATCAGCATTGATAAAGATGAAGGAACAGACTAAGGTTTTAACGACAGGATCAACAAGGACATATTTGCTTTCAACTCTCTTCACCCGATATAGAACTTGACAGCATTCCCCGTGGAGAATAAGACCAGGTTGTTTAACGCGAATGTAAAGTAGGTCATGCTATATAGTTCTGGGACATTATGTAGGTACTATGTCGGACTAAGGCTTTGTAGCAGCCAGCTCTCCATCTCATTGGTGGACGTCCGGGGTCACGATTGTAGGTGTAGGACCACCAAGGCGTCTTTCTTCGTGTTCATCTATTGTCAGGCACGCCTGCCCACCTGTACTTTCTTAGCAATGTCCCGTATCTAAGACGTCATTGAGGCAGGTTTGACTCCTTAAGCCGTTGATGCGGATGTGGTCTCGTAGTGATAGTGTTCAACGCTCCATCGTTCGTTGAGAAGCTTGGAGCCGTGCCATCCCACTTTCATGTAGGTTGCACATATGACAGCCTTGGCTGGAACGACCAGGCTGTTGAAGGTGTGAGCTCTCGCTTTGTTATTTTTCATCGGTTGAAGTACGATCTTAATGCGATTGAAGCTGAACCAGCCCGCAGCTATCCTTCGTGAGACCTCTTTATGCGTGTCGTGGGAGTTCGTCATTCCTTGGCCCAAGTAGAGGTACGGAATTCACATTTTGACGGAATCAGTTCCAAGCCGCATTTCCTCGCAAGGCCAGAAATTGTCCAGCATGCATTGTGTCTTTAGTCTAATTATTTGTAGACCAACTGCCTCGCTTGTGTCGTTGACCTCATTCAGGCATTGCTCAGCTTCCTTGATGCTGTGGCCGATGGTGAGTATGTCATTCGCAAACAGGAGGTGGTTGAGCGTTTATCTGTCTATGGTTATACCACTCGCCTGTCCTCCCAATTAAGTGTACGGAAGACTTCCTCAAGATCTGCCTAGAAAAGATTGAGAGAGAAAGTATCACCCTGTCGTACGCAACTAAACAATTTGTATGTTAGATGGCCGGTTAAAAGTGGAGATATTTGTAGAAGAGCACTGGTAAATATTTCTGCTATAAGTAGCGTATATTGTTCATCGATACATTGATTTCGTATCGCTTTTGTGACTGCAGTCACTTCAAGGTTATCGAAGTCATGTGTTGCATTGAATTGGACATGACTCTCATATTTATTAATTGATAGTTCGAAGTTCAAAAATGATATCAATATTTGTATGAGACAACATCGATCTTATCCTGAGATTATCGGGGTGTTGTCATCGATTGAGGGTCTATGTTTTTGGTAAATCTTATCAGACGAATTCTAGGTGCCACAACCGACATGTTCACGAAAATGTTTACAAAGTAGCTGCAACAATGGGAGCATTTGGCCAAAGGGCTGTGAGTTGATATACAAGAAAAACGTGCCAGTGGTCAAAAGGCTGTATGTTAGTATACAAGCCCAACCAAACATACCAGTGAACAAACGTGTGTGAGTTTGTATACACGCCAAATATACCAGTGACCAAAGGGCTACGAGTTGGTATACAAGCCAAACATACCAGTAACCAAAGGGATGTGAGTTGATATTCAAGCCAAACCAAAAATACCAGTAGTCAAAGGGCTGTGAGTTGGTATACAAACCAAACGAAAAATACCATTAGCCAAAGGGCTGTCAGATGGTATACAAATCAAACATACCAGTGGCCAAAGAGCTGTAAGTTGGAATTCAAGCCAAACATGTCAGTGGCCAAAGGGCTGTGAGTTGATATACAGGCCAAACATGTCAGTGGCCAAAGGGCTGTGAGTTGATATACAGGCCAAACATGTCAGTGGCCAAAGGGCTGTGAGTTGATATACAGGCCAAACATGCCAGTGGCCAAAGGGCTGTGAGTTGATATACAGGCCAAACATGCCAGTGGCCAAAGGGAAGTGAGTTGATATACAGGCCACACATGCCAGTTGCCAAATGGCTGTGAGTTGATATACAGGCCAAACATGTCAGTGGCCAAAGGGCTGTGAGTTGATATACAGGCCAAACATGTCAGTGGCCAAAAGGCTGTGAGTTGATATACAGACCAAACATGTCAGTGGCCAAAGGGCTGTGAGTTGATATACAGGCCAAACATGTCAGTGGCCAAAGGGCTGTGAGTTGATATACAGGCCAAACATGTCAGTGGCCAAAGGGCTGTGAGTTGATATACAGGCCAAACATGTCAGTGGCCAAAGGGCTGTGAGTTTATATACAGGCCAAACATGTCAGTGGCCAAAGGGCTGTGAGTTGATATACAGGCCAAACATGTCAGTGGCCAAAGAGATGTGAGTTGATATTCAGGCCAAACATGTCAGTGGCCAAAGGGCTGTGAGTTGATATACAGGCCAAACATGCCAGTGGCCAAAGGGCTGTGAGTTGATATACAGGCCAAACATGCTAATGGCCAAAGGGCTGTGAGTTGATATACAGGCCAAACATGTCAGTGGCCAAAGGGCTGTGAGTTGATATACAAGCCAAACATGCCAGTGGCCAAAGGGCTGTGAGTTTATATTCAGGCCAAACATGTCAGTGGTCAAAAGGCTGTGAGTTGATATACAAGCCAAACATGCCAGTGGACAAAGGGCTGTGAGTTGATATACAGGCCAAACATGTCAGTGGCCAAAGGGCTGTGATTTGATATACAGGCCAAACATGTCAGTAGCCAAAGGGCTGTGAGTTGATATACAGGCCAAACATGTCAGTGGCCAAAGGGTTGTGAGTTGATATACAGGCCAAACATGCCAGTGGCCAAAGAGCTGTGAGTTGATATACAGGCCAAACATGCTAATGGCCAAAGGCTGGGAGTTGATATACAGGCCAAACATGTCAGTGGCCAAAGGGCTGTGAGTTTATATACAGGCCAAACATGTCAGTGGCCAAAGGGCTGTGGTTTGATATACAGGCCAAACATGCCAGTGGCCAAAGGGCTGTGAGTTTATATACAGCCAAACATGTCAGTGGCCAAAGGGCTGTGAGTTGATATACAGGCCAAACATGTCAGTGGCCAAAGGGCTGTGAGTTGATATACAAGCCAACCATGCCAGTGGCCAAAGATCTGTGAGTTGATATACAGGCCAAACATGTCAGTGGCCAAAGGGTTGTGAGTTGATATACAGGCCAACATGTCAGTGGCCAAAGGGCTGTGAGTTGATATACAGGCCAAACATGTCAGTGGCCAAAGGGTTGTGAGTTGATATACAGGCCAACATGTCAGTGGCCAAAGGGTTGTGAGTTGATATACAGGCCAACATGTCAGTGGCCAAAGGGCTGTGAGTTGATATACAGGCCAAACCAAACATACCAGTAGATGAAGGTGGCTAAGCACATTCGAGCGCCGAGTACAATGAAAGGGGCTCAGCACATTTGGGCGCTGTGGTACAATGAAAGAGGCTCAGCACATTTGGGCGCTGTGGTACAATGAAAGGGGCTCAGCACATTTGGGCGCTGTGATACAATGAAAGGGGCTCAGCACATTTGGGCGCTGTGGTACAATGAAAGGGGCTCCGCACATTTGGGCGCTGTGGTACAATGAAAGGGGCTCAGCACATTTGGGCGCTGTGGTACAATGAAAGGGGCTCAGCACATTTGGGCGCTGTGGTACAATGAAAGGGGCTCAGCACATTTGGGCGTTGTGGTACAATGAAAGGGGCTCAGCACATTTGGGCGCTCTGGTACAATGAAAGGGGCTCAGCACATTTGGGCGCTGTGGTACAATGAAAGGGGCTCGGCACATTTGGGCGCTGTGGTACAATGAAAGGGGCTCGGCACATTTGGGCGCTGTGGTACAATGAAAGGAGCTCAGCACATTTGGGCGCTGTGGTACAATGAAAGGGGCTCAGCACATTTGGGCGCTGTGGTACAATGAAAGGGGCTCAGCACATTTGGGCGCTGTGGTACAATGAAAGGGGCTCAGCACATTTGGGTGCTGTTTATCAGAAGCTGTGTAAACAGATATGGCAAAGCGCAGAGTGCCCAGAAGCATGGAAAAAATCAATTTATATTCCCCTCCCCAAAAAAGGTAATCTGAAGCTATGCACGAACTCCCGAACTATCGCACTGATCAGCCACGCTAGAAAAATACTCTTGCGAATCCTATTAAGAAGGAAAGAGAAAAAGTTTGAATCTGAAATTCACGTAGTCCAGGCAGGTTTTAGGAAAGACAGAGGGACCAGGGACGACATATTCACTTTAAGGAATATCTATGAAAAATGTAGAGAGTTTTATGTAGACCTGTACACATGTTTCATTGATTACATCAAGGCCTTCGACACGGTAAAACATCAAAATCTGTGGAGAATCATGAAGGAAATGGGGCTTCTCTTGCATATAGTCCATCTCATTGAAACATTATACCAAGATCAACAAGCCGCTGTCCGAGTATCTGGGCAAACATCGGATTGGTTTTTCGGTACAAAAGGGAGTAAGACAGGGATGTATCCTCTCACCTTATCTGTAGAACATATATGCGGAATTTTTAATTTCGAAATGTTCGGGAAGACGAGAACATTGAAAGTTTCGACCCATTTACGATTGAGAGGTACGAGACTCCAGAGTTACGATACGCAGATGACACAGTGATACTATCAAGAAGTGCGGAAGGGCTAGAGCAGCTACTTTCAGCCGTTAATGGACATAGTAAAGATCAAAACCTGTTCATAAACATAAACAAAACAAAGATAATGACCACCGATAAAACACAATGTCAGTATAAATTTACAGTGGATAGTGAGGAAATAGATCAGGTCACACATTTTGAATATCTGGGCTCCAAAATTGACAAAAATGGTGACTCCTCGAAAGAAATCAGAAGAAGACTAGCTATGGCAATGCAGAGACTGAACAGCCTGAAGAAATTATGACAGAGCACCAACAAAATGATAAAAGTAAAAGTCTTGAGAGCCTGTGTTTTTCCTGTGGCACCTTTTGGCTGTGAATCATGGACGATTATCAAAACTTCTAGACAAAGAATCGAATCCTTCGAGTCAAAATGTTACAGAAATATCCTCAAAATACCCTGGAAAGAGAAACAAACAAATGTAGACATTCGGCAAGAGTTGAGCATAGAGGAGAACCGGCTTAACAATTCCATTTTGGCTAGAAAATGCAAATACTTTGGTCACATCAAGAGACACAACGGTCTTGAGAGAACGGTGATGGAAGGTATGGTGCCAGGCAAAAGAGGAAGGGGTAGACCAAGAAGACGATGGCACCAAGATATCCAGGAGTGCCTGAGTATGACTGTGGCGGAGTCTGGAGTTTTGGCAAGAGAACGAGTTTCTTTCAGACAGACTGAGATGGGAGCGACGTTCTACAAAGGACATGCTACATGATGATGATGGTACAATGATAGGGGTGCAGCACATTTGGGCGCTGTGGTACAATGAAAGGGGTGCAGCACATTTGGGCGCTGTGGTACAATGAAACTGGCTGAGCACATCCGGATGGCCGGGTGCAATAAAGTCTGTTATAAGAGCCAATTTTTTATTAATTTCTTTCATCCGCACAAACAATGTCCTACGTTTCAACCAACAAAGGTCTTTACCAAAGAACAGGAAAGCAAGAAATAAGCGAAGAGGATTGCCGTTACATTGGTATCACTTGTCTGGGTGTCTTGTTGTATCTTTGTGCTAACTTCACTGCTGTTGTTAGTTGTCACGTCAGATTTTCCTTCGCCATTATTTTAGTAAAATCTAAGACGTCACAACCCCTCACACTTAACACGAACTCTAAATGTTGCGTCTAACATATCGTCGGGTCAATCTGGAAGGGTATATTGTGTCAGTTACATCCTGTTAAATGATGCTGTTGTAGATATGTATCAACTGTTCCCAAAGAGCGTTCAAAGAGCAGCAATGATTTCCAAGATCCACTGACTAGTTCTTCTTGTAAACTGTGAGAACTCGTTGACAGCAGAAATGTATCATCATGCCCATCAATAGTTAAAGACAGTGCCGTGACGTAACTGGTGCGAAAACTTCAATGACTGATGACTGACTCTGTCCATCTCCGCACGATCGGACACATGATGTGATGAAAGTAATGTTCACGTGGCTCAATATTTCGCTAAAATCGATTCCAATAGGTGTTTCTACAGGCGCCAGAGCGTATCAGCTGTTCCAGACTTCCGGCTTGCATTGTGACTCATTCTGTGCCCGAGGCTCTATGCCAAGTGCTCAGTTTCCCCCGAATGTGTCTGGCGTAGAGTAGTTTGTGTGTGCTTTCTACGGTAACTGATAACACAGGGCAGAATTCATGGAAGGAACTGATCTCAACAAAATCGATGGATGTACCAGCACATAGCTGTAGTACAGCGTCAGGGACATTGGAAGCAGATTCAAGTATGGATAGAAGTCGGAATAGCGAAGACAATATCGCGAAGACAACACGGGGAAAAACTGGGACAGTTAAAATATGTACAAAATGTGAAATAGCTGGAACATCGAAAAATGTCCCAAATGAATCACTTTCAACACATTAATTAAATCATGTACAAGTAAAATTACATATTTGTGGATCGAACTAAGAACTAAAACATGTATACAACTTTACATGATGGCAATTTTAATAGTATCCATCAAACGGTATGCAGGCACACAAATGTGTACCAAATCCACTCAATCCAACTAGTTATTTTGGACACTGTTGCCCACTGTTTTTATTGACGAGTATAATAGTTATCTCCCTTAGACCTATTTACTTCCCCCAATTTATAAAAAAAATTGAAAAACTGAAATTAGAAAACTATTCTTTCCGTCAAAAGTAAAGCTATTAATTGATTTACATAGCCGAATATAAGCACATCAATTAAAGTCTAATCTATCCGTAAGTTCTTCTATTAGAGGGTTTCGGCATTTAGCCTGGTTGCGAACTCGGTTCTATCCTTAATCATAATCTATATCTCTCTATCCCTAGAAACATTACCTCATATCTTCTTCTTCTTCTTTTTCTTCTCTTTCTTCGTTTGTTTTAAATCTCCCGCTACCAAATCCTGAACAGGACTTTGCAAGTAGCAGGATGTAGTCCGGAGAACGGAATACATTGTGTCGCTAGTTTACAGCTTGACTGCGATATTTGCACCTCTCGGTCCGACACATCCGTCTTCGGCAGTATCTCATATCTAAGATCTTGTCTTATGCTTCTCCTGTACTGAAGTTTGGCCTCCGACGTCCTAGCAGCATCAATCGTTTCAGTTTCCGCAATGGAATAAAGATCTTGAGTTCGTGCGAATGGGTGTGATACCAGGTGTTGGTCTATACCTTTATTCCTGTTGTACAAAGAAACAGGATAAAAACTACAGAATATCTCTGCAGGCATTGATAAGAATTGCACAAATTCATACAATTACTGATACGAAATGTACAAAAACATACAATTACTGGTACGAAATGCACAAAAATGTACAATTACTGGTACGAAATGCACAAAAATTTACAGTTACTGGTACGGGATGCACAAAAATGTACAATTACATGTACAATTACTTGTACAAAATGCACAAAAATGTACAATTACTGGTACAAAATGCACAAAAATGTACAATTACTGGTACGAAATGCACAAAAATGTACAATTACTGGTACAAAATGCAAAAAAATGTACAATTACTGGTACGAAATGCACAAAAATGTACAGTTACTGGTACGAGATGTACCAAAATTTACAATTATTGGTACGAGATGTACATACGCAAACAGTTCATCATTAGACATCCTTACGTTGCCACCTTTATCGACCATGTCTCACATCCTTACGTTGCCACCTTTATCGACCATGTCTCTCACATCCTTAAGTTGCCACCTTTGTCGACCATGTCTCACATCCTTAAGTTGCCACCTTTATCGACCATGTCTCTCACATCCTTAAGTTGCCACCTTTGTCGACCATGTCTCACATCCTTACGTTGCACCGGCAAGATGCAATTCCTGAAGATCTTTATTGTATCATTACGTTTGTGTTCTGTCATCAGTTTATCCTCTTAGTTAACGTCTATACTGCCATTCTCATGTTCCGCTTGATATCTTTCTGGCAGTCGGGACGTTCTTCATTCTCTGCTTCCCTTGGAAAACTTAAGGATTGCTGTGTCAGTGCCTATTGTCTTTGTCATGTCAATCTTGAGGTCTGCTTGTCGCTTATTGTCTTTGTCATGTCAATCTTGAGGTCTGCTTGTCGCTTATTGCCTTTGTCATGTTTGTCGGTGTTGTTGAAAATACTTTGTTCTTCAACGTACAAGTACTGAGTGAAATGTCAACAAACCTGCAATTGATGATGCCAAATGAACACAAACATGAACTGTGATTCGTACACGGACATAGGCTACATATAGCTCCCAGAAGTGAGAAGAGCTCTGACATAGGCTTCTATCTACGAGATCTCATCTTTTTGTCAGGTTGTACACGCAGTTATTTTTCTCGCTACTCTATCTCCTGGCTACACTACCTCCTCGCTACTCTATCTCCTCGCTACTCTACCTCCTCTCTACTCTACCTCCTCGCTACCTTACCTCCTGGCTACACTACCTCCTCGCAACTCTATCTCCTGGCTACACTACCTCCTCTTTACTCTATCTCCTCGCTACTCTACCTCCTCTCTACTCTACCTCCTTGCTACCTTACCTCCTGGCTACACTACCTCCTCTCTACTCTACCTCCTCACTACTCTACCTCCTCTAACTATAATCAGGTACCAATTATCAGCTGGATAGGATCAATTGTGTCAATATCACGAACCAAAGCAAATCCACAAAAGGTTCACTAGATAAACCATCACATTGCTATTATAAATATTGCACACCAGAAACACACTTTGAACGGAGATTTGCTAGCAGAATTACTTGAGTAAACTCGAACATTACAATCTCACGTACATACTTTCTTCCGTGCAAACACTCTCACTCAATACATACGCATACATACACACACACACACATACATACACACACGTACATACACACACACACATACACACACGCACACACGAACACATACACCCATACACGCACATACACACACAATCACACACACACATCTACACACACAAACGCACACATGCACACACACGCGCGCCCACACACACACACGCAAATACACATATATATACACACACACACGCACATACAATAACACACAAACACACACATATATACACAAATGCACTAACACATACGCACACACACGCGCGCGCACACAGAGAACATGTAGCAATTGACAAATAGCGTAGAGGCTAAGTTTAGATCTGGGAAAACCATGTGACATTTTGATGTATAACTAATGCGAGCACAACCAATTGCTAACATTGATTTACTGGCACCCTTCAATCTGGGGGGGGGGGGGGGCTGACACGCGGCATAGCTGGGGGGGGGGGGGGGGAGCAGGGAGGCCCCCTTATTTGATGGAGAAACCAATTTTCAGGAAATGAAAAAATCGGATCTTTTCGACAGACAACATGTGAGAGTTGATGGGAGCTCGCTTGATCGAACTGTTCAAATGGTGAGTGTAAGAGGAAGACTGAGAGAGAGAGAGAGAGACAGAGAGAGAGACATAGAGAGACAGACAGAGAGAGAGAGACAGAGAGAGAGACAGAGAGAGAGACAGAGAGAGAGAGAGACAGAGAGAGACATAGAGAGACAGAGAGAGACAGAGAGAGAGAGAGACAGAGAGAGAGAGAGACAGAGAGAGACATAGAGAGACAGAGAGAGACAGAGAGAGAGACAGAGAGAGAGAGACAGAGAGAGAGACAGAGAGAGACAGAGAGAGATAGAGAGAGACATAGACAGAGAGAGAGAGATAGAGAGACAGAGAGAGAGAGACAGAGAGAGACATAGAGAGACAGAGAGAGACAGAGAGAGAGAGAGACAGAGAGAGAGACAGAGAGAGACAGAGAGAGATAGAGAGTAGAGATAGCGGCAAGAAAAAGATAGAGAAAGAGAGATAGACTAATGAAAGATTGATGAATGTAAATATAAGGTGAGAGAGTATACGGAAAGAAAGTAGGGAAGAATATTGAGTGACAGATGATACGTTCTGATCATACCTCCACCATGCCATTGGTCGTGCTTCTGGAAACAGGATGCGTGACAATAACCCCACCAAAGAGGTGGGGATCGACACCGTAATATCCATAGTAATGAAGTTACTGAGGAACTTCACATTACACTACAGCCAGGAGAACCCCCACCTATCTTCTCAAGTGCGCGTGGTGATATAAGTAGAGCGACTGTAACCTGATAACCAAAGAAACGTCGCCAAGAGTTAGCTCAGCACGAGAAAGTTCGTACAACAACATTACAGGGATAGAACGAGGGAGGGAGAATGAGGGATGCGTGAAGAGAGCAAAAGAGTAAAAGGGAGCAAGAAGAAAAGATAATAAGAGAGATATAAAGTACAGGGAAAACGGAGTCATAGATACATGGAGAAAGAGAAAGAGGGAGAATAGAGGCAGATAAATGGAGAGAGATAGTGAGGGAGAGAGAGAGAGAAAAGAATAGAGACAGATAAATGTAGAAAGAGATAGAAAGCGAGAGAGAGAGAGAGAAGAATAGAGGCAGACAAATGGGGAGACAGAGAGGAAAATAGAGGAAGATAAATGGAGAGAGATGGAAAGAGAGCAGGAGAGAGAAGAATAGAGGAAGATGAAGGAAAACAATGAGAAAACGAAGGAAGACGGAAAGAGTATGTGTAATAGATAGAGATAGAAAGATACAAGAGAGAGAGAGAGAGAGAGAGAGACAGACAGTTGTGTGAACTAGAAACATACATTTCTGATATGTTACGAAGGACGCACGTGAACGCCTAGCAACCGTTTTTCAATGTGACGCGGTTGACAGAATTGAGGCCTGCCAAAACAAGATTCCAGAGAAAAATAAGAGCCTTTGAGAAGATATGAACACGTCTGATCACTTCGTGCACGCAAATGAAATGCTTCAAATACTCACAGAGACACGGATGGATCAGTTGTTCTTAGAGACAGTTCCAGAGTGGACATTGTTGTCGTAGAGACGTAATTATAGCGGGCCGCCATTTTATATCAGTTGAGTGGACAAGTTCTGTTCAACGTTGGCTGTTCCCTAAGAGTAAGTCAATTACCTATTTACGGATGAGTAGACTGGAGCACGGTACTATCGGACCATTGCCGTGAAATGAACATGGTCTGCCACTATGCCATTGAGAGGATTACAAGTTCTTGTCAGGCCCAGCGGCCGGCACAGACGAGACTAACAAATCCATCACATTTCGATTAGAAGGCTTTAGATGGGTTCTGGTACAGATCTTCTGGTCCCAGCTTTAGTTGTCATTCCGTGCATGTGTGTAAGTATATATGTATGTGTGTAAGTATATATGTGTGTAAGCATGTATGTGTGTAAGTATATGTATGTGTGTAAGTATGTATGTATGTGTGTACGTATGTATGTATGTATGTACGTATGTATATATGTATGTATGTATGTATGTATGTATGTATGTATGTATGTATGCATGTATGTATGTATGTATGTATGTATGTATGCATGTATGTATGTATACATATATATGTATGTATGTATGTATGTATATACATATGTATGTATTTATGTATGTATGTACGCAATTATGTATGTGTATGTATGTATGTGTGCATGTATGTAAGTATGAATGCATGTATGTATGTGTGTATGTATATATGTATTTATGAATGTATGTATGTATGTATGTATGTATGTACATATGTACGTATGTATGTATGTATGTGTGTATGTATGTACGTATGTATGTATTTATGTATGTATGTATATATGTGTGTATTTCATGTATGTATGTATGTGTGTGTATGTGTGTATTTATATATATATATATATATATATATATATATATATATATATGTATTTATTTATGTATGTATGTATGTATTTAAGTATGTATGTATATATGTATGTGTGTGTGTATGTATGTATGTGTTTAGCAGAGTTCAGGTTTCCACTGGGGTTATTCTATCTAGAATGTGACCACACTCATCCACATCATTTATGACCACACACAGCAAATAACACAGCACGCAACAGGTGGCATATTTATTATATCACACTCATACAACAACTATTAAAGTGAATGCAATGACGATTACAACCAAAACAAGAAATTCATCTTAACTAAGTAGGTACTCGGAGTTTATAAGCACAAGCTATTGATGTTGCTCCAGACTATCCAAACCCAGTTCTAGCCGCACAATCCCCTCCCCTTATCTGCATCCTCAACACATTCTCAAAAACTGGTCCTCACGTTTGTATTCCGTGCAGTCACTCACACTCAGGTCCCATCAGTCGGGTGATCTGGACATTATACATTCAATCTATTCAATGTATACTCACATATGATCACACACTCAATCGATCTGCGTATACACACACTCTGGAACATAATCGTTCCCTCGGTGTCTACCCACCACACACACATCTAGATCACTTCTAGTCGACCTGTACACTCGCGTAACTCTTCAGAACATACATCGTTCACAAACTGTCATGTACGTACAACACACTTTCATATCTCTACTAGACACAGGGCGCCCAACACACACCTTATAGAGCGACTGGTCAAGACTCGAAGGCGTATGCTGGTTCTGCAAACCTGTTCTTTCTCACTAAAATTCGTAAAACTGCCTATCAATCACTCTTCTATTAAGTCGGCGAGCTAAACAGACTCCTAGCTAATTTCTCTCTCTCTCTCTCTCTCTGTCTCTCTCTCTCTCTCTCACTCTCTCTCTCTCCATGGCCAGTCTGCTTGAGTTAAACTTTGTCTAGTATTATATAGTCTCAAGCAGTATCAGAGCTGTCCAATGGATCTCTGGTGGATGGCCTCTGTCTGTGACTAATCCCGCACTACCCAAATCGGAACTCCAGTGGTCAGTTCCTAGTCCCTAGCTGTACTAGACACATTCCCCTAACACCCTGTTTTCCTTTGTTGACTTAGTACCGAGACTTTGAGTGACCTTGACTTAGTGTCGAGACGGAGAGTGATCTTGGCACACATTCAGGTACCTTTGTTCTCAGAGTCGCCGACCACATCCTTCCTGCCCTAAACGCTCATGCTCCGACTGGAAATGTTACATATGTGTATGTATGTAGTTATGTATGTATGTTTGTATGTATGTATTTTCGATATGTGTGTATGTATGTATGTGTATGTATATATGTATGTATGTATGTGTGTATGTGTGTGTAAGTATGAATGTATGTATGTATGTATGTTAGTATGTATGTATGCTCGGTATATGTATGTATGTATCTGTGTATGTATACAGCTACCTGGGGAGTACAGCTCTTTGATAATTCACGCCAAGATCTCATGCCCTGTGCCAACTCTGTCCACGTCGTCATAGTTGTCTCAATGCTTGTCTCGATCTCTCTTCCTTGCATGTGTTTTCGTCTTCCTCTAGTTATTTTCCCTTGGTAATTCAATAACAGAGACTGACACACTGACACTATCGCATCTTCAGTCATGTTGATGTAAACATTGAGTCAATTGAAAGCCCAGTCATGTTGATATAAGATTCAGTCAATTAAAATGTCCAGTCATGTTGATGGACTATTCAGATAATCGAATGACCAGTCACGTGCACGAATCATTCAAGGAAACACCCGTACGAACACTTTTTGAACAGCACTGGCACACACATCAATCATTATCTAGTGCAGCAACACAACGAACACATCCATCATTTAATCTTACCCGTTCGTATATTCGCGACTTTGACACGACTAACAGCCGTACCCTGTTGCTGTCAGTCACAGATCCCACCCATTTCTGTTCATTTAGTCGGCTGATCCGTGTTCATCTCCGTATCTGAGATTGGATGTAATGGATCGCCCTGTACTCAAATACAGTTCAATAAAATGAAAAGAACATACAGATGTACATGGAGATAAACCACCTTTCATAAAATCATGAAATGTCTGGTTTTCGTTTACCAGTAACAGTCAAACACGGAGCATTCGAGCTATCAATCTGAGAGGGAATGATACAATCTGAGAGGAAATGATACAATCTGAGAGGGAATGATACAATCTGACTTATCATTATCTAACTCATAGAGGTGGAGTGAAACGGTAATGTCACGGAAGGTCACACATACTGACCAAGGACCATCATCTCTCGCTCTCGATTGCACTCATAAAAAACAAGCTTAGTCACAGCAGTTGGACCAACCAGGTGGGGATCGTGAGACAGTTTTTCACAGCAGTATAACCAACCAGATGGGGATCGTGAGACAGCTTAGTCACAGCTTTTCAATGTAACTGGATAGATTAAAGGTGAGGTAGCCAGGATACAATAGAGCTTGATAGATCAAAGGTGAGGTAGCCAGGATACAATGGAGCTGGATAGATTTAAGGTGAGGTAGACATGATCCAATAGAGCTGGATAGATTGCATGTCAGTTAGGCAGGATCCAATAGAGCTGGATAGATTACATATCAGTTAGGCAAGATCCAATAGAGCTGGATAGATTACATGTCAGTTAGGCAGGATCCAATAGAGTTGGATAGATTACAAGTCAGTTAGGCAGGATCCAATAGAGCTGGATAGCAAGGCTTCAATTTACCTTAATAGGCTGTAGATTGCGTTGTCGGGCTCCAATATAATCAGCTGAACTACAGGTGGGGTAGCTATGATTCGAATGACCAGACTACACGTGGGGTAGCTAGAATTCGAATGGCCAGACTACACGTGGGGTAGCTAGGATTCGAATGGCCAGACTACACGTGGGGTAGCTAGTATTCGAATGGCCAGACTAGATAGTGAGGTAGATAGTGGAGTAGATAGTGGAGTAGATAGTGGGTTAGATAGTTTAGGTAGTTGAGAAGATAGTGTAGGTAGTTGGGTAGATAGTTTAGGTAGTTGAGAAGATAGTTTAGGTAGTTGGGTAGATAGTTTAGGTAGTTGGGTAGATAGTTTAAGTAGTTGGGTAGATAGTTTAGGTAGTTGGGTAGATAGTTTAGGTAGTTGGGTAGATAGTTTAAGTAGTTGGGTAGATAGTTTAGGTAGTTGGGTAGATAGTTTAGGTAGTTGAGAAGATAGTTTCGGTAGTTGGGTAGATAATGGGGTAGATAGTGGGGTATATAGTTTAGGTAGCTGCTTTGATAGTTTAGATGGTAGTGTAGATAGTTTAATACGTAGGGTAGATATATTAGAATACCGGATGAGAGGGGGGTTTATGATGAAGCCCGGTTTGAAAGTTGAATATCTAAAATTTAGTCATCCAATGTGAGTTGTATACAGATTAAGTCATCTAATGTGAGTTGTATATAGATTGAGTCATCTAATGTGAGTTGTATGCAGATTGAGTCATCTAATGTGAGTTGTATACAGATTGAGTCATCTAATGTGAGTTGTATACAGATTGAGGCATCTAATGTGAGTTGTATACAGATTGAGTCATCTAATGTGAGTTGTATATATATTGAGTCATCTAACGTGAGTTGTATGCAGATCTTCTTCTTCTTCTTCTTCTTCTGCGTACGCAGTCAGACAGTAACCATTATTTTTTCGAAAAAAGCGGCATTCATCCTGAGGCTGTCGCCACTGCCATAGAGCTTGTCTTGCAGTTCCACTGGTGATGGCCACATCTGCTCTCTCTGATCCTCGTATGTCGGGCAGTTCTGCAGCAGATGTTCAGCGGTCATTTTACCAGTACCGCACGGGCATTCGTCGGTACACCCTATCTTCAATTTGTTGAATAGGTGGTACCTCAGTCTATTGTGGCCAGTGCGAAGTCTGAAGACAACGACCTGCTCTCTTCGGTTCAACTGGTAATAGGCATCGTTTTTGGTGTAACCAGTATGTTCGGTTTCCCATTTGGTTATGTATCTGGCTTTGATAAGCCGTTTTGACTCTTCGTACGTCATACTGGTATCTGTTTGTGGTAGTCTTGCACCTTCTTTTGCCAGTCTGTCTGCCTCCTCGTTGCCTTGGATGTTGCAGTGTGATGGGACCCACTGTACCACTACCCTTTTTGGTGCGGACTGCTGGCACAGTTTGCAGAGTGCTGCTCTTAAGTCATTAAGCTCAGTGTTTTTCTGGCTTTTTAGCGCTGTGACTACGGCGAGAGCATCTGTAAGCAGGACTATATGGCTCTCATTTTCACTGTGTGTCACTATTTCTTCCACTGCCGCCCTCAGTGCCTCTGCCTCCGCTCTGAAATTGCTTGTGTACTTACCAGTAGCGAATGACAGTGTTATTTTTCTGCCATTTGGTAGGTTCAGGAATGCTCCTGCCCCTCCGTTCTGTGTTGTGTTTGTTACAGAACCGTCGGTGTATGCATGGGTCCAGTCCATGCTTGGGTAGCTTTTCGTTATGAAGCTTAGGGTAGTATCTCTCCTTTCTTTTTCAGTCTGGCAGTTTTTGTTTGCAATACCTGGTATATTTTCTACCACCTCTGGAAATATATCCTGCCTCCAGGTAGGTTTTCGTACAGTAGTGATGGGTTTTGGTGCAGTTAGTGCGTTTATGGGATCTTCGTGCATCTTTGCTTTGGCTATTTCTGCAAAAGTTTCTCCGCTTTAGTTTCCCATTTCCCAAATTGTTTAGTCTCTGGTGCATTGGATGGTCGGTCAGTCTTAGGAGCTTCTCTGACTGCAGCTGGGCTCTGCAGTCTCTTCTGTCGGTCATGGATTGCAGTTTTGTAATCTTTTCAAGTTCTACAATTGGCGTTGACTTCATGCCACCTGTTATAATTCTCATGGCTTGGTTTTGAAGTTTGTTAACTTTATCGAAGTTCGCCTTCGCTGCTGTTGTCCATGCCGCAATGCCATACTCGAGAACTGGTCTCACTCTTCCAGTGTACAGTTTCTTTAGTATGCCTTCGTCTGCTCCCCAGCTTGTGCCAGCAAGTTTCCTCATGATTGCCATTCTTTCTCTGGCTTTCATTCGGTTTCTCTCAATCTGACTTTTCCATGTCATGCGCCGATCAAATGTGACTCCCAGATAGGTTGGGTCGTCGTTTGGCTGCAGGATTTTGCCATTTAGACTTAATTTGGTACTTTGGGGTTTTAATGAAAGCGAGAATATTGTGCATGTGGTTTTCTCCTCGTTTATTTTGACCAGCCATGAGTTCGCCCACTCTTCCAGCGATGTTAGGGCCGTCTGCATCCGATTTCTTTCTATTGTGAGATTTTTTTCAGAGGTCCACATAGCCAGATCGTCTGCAAACATTGAGCTATGGACTCTTCTTGGTATATTCTCTGTAATATCGTTTATATATACCAGGAAGAGTGTGGGTGACAGTACTCCCCCTTGGGGTACTCCCTGCTCGAGTGTCACCTTTTTGCTCATCTGCCCTTGTACTTGGACTCTGGCCGTTCTTTGTTTGAGGTAATGGTTGATCCACTTGTACATTTTCCCACAAACATCACTTCTTCTTAGCTTGACTCCAAGTCCATCTTTCCAGACTTTGTCAAATGCCTTTTCCAGATCCACCCAAACAGCTACTGTGTGTTTCTGTGCCTGGTAGACATCTTCTATTTCCTGGACTATGAGGATGACCTGGTCCTCAGTGGATCTGTGCTGTCTAAAGCCGGCTTGCTGTGGAATTAGTATTCGTTTTTCTTCCAGATGCCACATCAGTCTGGTGTTTATCATCCGGTATGCAGATCAAATAGTGAGAGAACAGTATTGCGTCATGGCCTTCATCCTAAATGAGACACGATGTTGTCTGTGTTTGGAGAAGAATGTTATTGACATCGCTCTACCAAGTGCAAGCCTCTCCATGCGGCCACACCACCATGACTCTCTGCCACTACCTCCTTCTGGCTGTTTGTTCACATCTATCTCCATACTTCTGTTTCTCTCCATTTCGTTCATCATGGATTGTAGTACCACCGCTATAGCTGGTCTAAAACTGGTCAGCTGCGCCAAAGCACTTTGTTTAATTTGGTGGTTTCCACATAACTTTGTTTACTAGAATGCGCCTAATATCAGTACCCATATATTTCTGTGGTGACGTCAATGAGCTGCTATAAGTACGCATATCCTTATGTAGTGCAGCCAATAATATGCATGACCGGACAGTTGACCCGTCTGGACTCCTCATTTAAGGCCATCAGAATCCAGACTGGGGTAACCCCAAATGGTAACACCTTTCGGATAACTGAAAACACGAAAATCAAGAGCAGGTCAATGATGAGGGGTCTTATATATCTTTAAGCTCTTCTCAACTAATCTCGTAGAGCCAACACTAGACACGCCGACATCTTCATTACAGAGGCGGGCTAACTACAGCTGTCTCCTGGCACCAGAATTAGTTTCCAATCTCTTACACGGGACCAACGTCATTGGTGTGTCTTCACACATAAACCCTTACACATGACCTATCCACTTTATTCTTCTACACACATAAACCCTTACACATGACCTAACCTCTTTATTCTTCTACACACATAAACCCTTACACATGACCTAACCTCTTTATTCTTCTACACATATAGACTCTTACACAAGACCTATCCCCTGTATTCTTCTACACACATAGACCGTCACACAGGACCTATCCACTTTATTCTTCTACACGCACAAACCCTTACACAGGACCTTTCCCCTTAATTCTTCTACACACATAGACCGTTACACAGGACCTATCCACTTTATTCTTCTACACGCACAAACCCTTACACAGGACCTTTCCCCTTAATTCTTCTACACACATAGACCGTTGCACAGGACCTATCCACTTTATTATTCTACACACATAAACCAAGAATTGACCTGTTCAACAATTTGGTCATATGCAGACAGACAGAGCGTTTAAAAATAAAAGACTGTAGGTGGCCTAGCAGTATGAATGCTGGTTTCCTTGTGAAGGTCTGATAGGTTCAGAACTACGGTAAGGCTAAAGTGTTTTTCGTATCGCTTGATTTAGACCCCTAGCCTTCTGACAGCTTGACTACTGCATGGAAAACAGTTTATACCCTTCAGTTCTATAAATGCTCCAGTGAATACCAGTAAAGTTAATAAATGTTGTAA